>JAUMJL010000149.1:0-600000 GCA_033558185.1 Dromococcyx pavoninus
GAGGTTTCGCCGCGGGGCCGGGGCGCGGCTCCGCGCACAAACAGCCGGGCACGCGGTGACTCCGCGCCGCCCGCCCTGCCTCCCGGGGGCCGGCGGGCTCCGCGCCCACTCCTTATCCCCAGTGGCGCGGGGAGGGGAGGGGAGGGGAGTGCGGCCGGGCTGCTGCCAAACCTGCCCGTCCCGCTCCTCTTTCCAGGCCGTGTCCCGCTCCGCTCTGGTGCGTCCCCGCCTCAAGCGTTGTGCGGTTTGGGGCGCCGCGATATGAAAAGGATCTAAAGCTACTGGAGAGTGTCCAGAGGAGGGACACGAAGTTGGTGAAGGATTCAGCAGAGAAATCGTACGAGGAGCGGCTGAAGTCACTGGGTCTGTTCAGCTGGACAAGAGGAGGCTGAGGGGGGACCTCATCGCCCTTCACTGCTTCCTCACAGGGGAGGAGGAGGAGCGGGCGCTGAGCTCTGCTCTCTGGTGTCCGGTGACAGGACCCGAGGGAATGGCAGGAAGGTGCCAGGGGAGGGTTGGGTTGGACATTAGGAAAAGGCTCTTCCCCCAGGGGGTGGTGGAGCCCTGGAACAGCTCCCCAGGGAAGCAGTCACAGCCTGACAGTATCCCAGCAGCATTTGCCCAGTGCCCTCAGACACACGGTGGGAGTGTTGGGGTGTCCTGTGCAGGGACAGGAGAGGGACTCGATGGTCCCTGTGGGTCCCGTCCCGCACAGGTCACTCCGTGACTCCGTGTCCCTGCCCCGCGTGCCCACCCCGGCCGGCGGCAGCCGAACACAATCGGCACCCGGGGGGCAGGAAGGGCGGTGCGGGCTGGGGGCACTGCCGGCGGGGCCCGCCCCGGAGCTGCCCGCGCCGCGCCCCGTCGCGCCGAGGCAGGGCGAGGGGCAGAGGTGCCGCCCGCCTCCGCCCCGCCTTGGCCGCTCGCCCGCCGGCTGCCGGGGGCCCGCGCCGGGGTGGCTGCTTTATGGTCGCGACCGGCGCGTCCTGCGCTCCCGCTGGGGAGGGAAGGGGCAGGCGGGGAGAGCCGCCGCCGCCTCCCCGCGTGTCCGGGCAGGGCTGTGCGCGCAGCCCAGCCCTCACCCTCCCCGCGCGCCTCTCGCAGCTGGAGGGGCGGGAGCGGCCGCCGCCCTGCCCGGGGTGCGGCGAGGCTGCGGGAGCGCGGCCCCGCCCGGCCCCACGGCTCTCGGCGCTCCCGAGGCACCGAGGCGCGCCGGGGAGCGTGGGTTTGTCCCGGGAATGCGCTGGGTGCTTGGGACAGCGCTGGGCGGGGTCCACGGAACGGGAGCCTCTTGGCTCGGCTCCGCCGGTTCAGGAGGGGCGCTGCCCCCCGGCGCTGCGTTGTGCGGTCGCTGCTGCAGCGGGCCCTGCAGAATCCCAGGGTCACTGATTCACTGAAGGGTTGGGCTGGAAGGGGCCTCAGAGCCCATCCAGTTCCATCCCCTGCCATGGGCAGGGACACCTCCCACCAGCCCAGGCTGCTCAAGGGCCCATCCAACCTGGCCTTGAACACCTCCAGGGAGGGGGCAGCCACAGCTTCCCCGGGCACCCTGTGCCAGGGCCTCACCACCCTCAGCGTGAAGAATTTCTTCATAATGTCCAACCTAAATCTTCCCCCTTTCAATTTGATGCCATTCCCCCTTGTCCTATCCCTACTTGCCCTTGTGAAAAGTCCTTCCCCAGCTTTCCTGTAGCCCCTTCAGGTACTGGGAGGCCGCTGGAAGCTCCCCCCAGAGCTTTCTCTTATCCAGGCTGAACAACCCCAGCTCTTTTGTGTCCTCTCCTGGGTGATACATGGCACCTAAAAATGTCGCCAAGGAAGAAGCAAATGCTGTGCTTGGCAAGACAGTGTCCTGCAGTGCTAACTGCGTGGAGCGATGAAAAGCCATCAATGCTTCTTGTGGATTGAGAGGCGACCCTTCGGGACCAGCTTCATCTCCTGGGCAAAGGCAGTGGTAGGTGCTGAGCATCTCGGTCTCCATAGGGTCAGTCTGTGTATTTAACTGCCTCAGTAGGACCCTAATGCAACAGACCTGATTTTTGTATGTTTTGGGTTGAAAATTCTTGATTGCTATTAACCCAGTCAATAATGCTGTAAAATCAAAACAGAGGAGGGAAGGGGAAAGGGTGGGAGAAATATTTTCAATCACACTGCTTTGTGCAGACCTATATTTAGCCTATGTCTTTATTTCTAGGATGTTTTAATGCATCCCTTGACTTCGCTTGCAAGTCTGCCTGCCTTTAAAAAGCAAACTAAGACACCAATCTGAAGCCCTGAAGGGTATGACACAATGACATAACAATAAATCATAGTATCTCCTGCTAAGTAATTACACCATATCATGTCACAACTAGGTTTTGTTGATATACTATATACTATCGTGTAGCTCATAAAGTGTCTTTTTTTATTATAAGCCTATAAAATAAACAGAATTGATGTGTTAGAACATACACACAGACACAAAACATTTCATTAGGGTTGTGAAAAGTTGCTGCTGTAGTTTTCTTGCATGAACATGCTTAAGATAATGTAGTTATGTTCCAATTTTGTATTCTTTTATTCTGGCAACTACCAGAAGTTACACAGCTCACTAGAACCTTTAGGTCAGAGGCAGAGCTCTTTTGATGTCAAATCATGAAAAATACCAAAACATTTAGTAGTAGCTGGCATGCTGTTCCTGATAAAGTCACCGAGGTTGTCTACTAGCTATTACCTAGTTCTAGCCTCAGAATGTACACCTTTAATGCGGTGTAAATTTGTCATCTTTTTATGAAATCACTTTTTGATATTGGCAAATGAGAGGAGAGAGAGGATTGAGAATGATGCTTTCGTGGTGCCAAGCAAGATTATACACCTGTCAGCATCTCTCTGCCTTCCTGTGTTTGGTTTTCATACTTGAACAATTTGGAAATTTGAAGGGATGTTCAAATTTTGAAGGGAGCAGAATCTCATTGATTTTAATGGGAGCTGGAAAAACGTGAGGGAGAAGCTGGGCATACAGAGTCCTTGCCATCTGGTTAGCAGACCCAGCAGTTTTAACCAGGTCTGGAAGTGTTTCTAGATCAAAGGACTGGCTGGTGGCAGCCCTTAACATCTTCCAGCCCAACACCTCCTCCATCCCTGTTCTGCCTATCCTGCCCACAGCATTCTAAATGTTAACGTGCTGAATTACTTCTCTCTTGAAACAGAAGGAAGAGCTGTAATGTGCAAGTCCTTGCTATTGAAAGATTAAAGAATATTGCTGGGGTGTCCTTTGTTTTGTAGCACATGGCGTGAGCCCTTGCCATGAGATGGAGGATTTGACATGATGAGGCCTTGAGATTCCACAGTCCTAAGCACAGGGAGAGATAATAAACACATACAGATTTCTGGTATAAGCAGACAGGAGGTGGTGCATAGAGTGGGTGGAGGGGAATGTATGGATCTTCGGCGTGAGCAAATCGATATTAAAATGTTAAATGAAAAGGTATAATATGTTCAGATGTCTGTTAAAGGGCCAAATCCAGACATGGCAAAATGAACCCTTGCTACAGTCAGCTAAATTATCACTGTGATGAATGTGACTTAAATTGTACACAAATTTATGTCTTTTAAAGGTAACAACTATATTTGGCTACCCAAAAATCATTTAAAAATAAAAGAAGTAGTTAAGAGTTTTCTCTACTTTTTCAGTCCTTAATTCAACTTCAGGTTATGTGGTGAAGCTGGAGTGGTTTGCTGGATCCAAACAATGCAAATGTTAAACTGGAATTTCTTCTGAGTTGCTCTGTGTTTCAAAACATATTATATACTCAGTCAGTGGTATTTATACAGGGAAAATGTCCACTGGAATCAGTGGACTTTTCCCTTAGACCACACTTACAGGGTAAGGCCTAGACGTGTTTGAGGTGTTTGTGTATCTGTGCATAAACTTACTGTGTTCTGCAGAGTTTCAGGTCAGAGAGTCACCTCATACATCTGGCACTCGCTGAACTGCTTCTGGGATGAATGAGAGAGAGGTCATCACATAGCCAGCAATAGTCATTATTTTTGTTAAACACAGTTTATGTCTTCTTGGAAGAATCATAAATTTCACACTTAAAATGATACTTATTTATTGCATCCCAAATGTTTAATCTCAGCAGTACAGTGACAATACAGGCCAGTGTTGTAATTCGAAGTTTTTAGAAGCGGGGAAGTTGAGACAGTAGGAGTTTAAGTTATTTACAAGCTCAGGTATGTCTACGCTGCAGTCACAGACATACCTGAGCTGGCTTTAAACTAATGAACTGGGGAGCTGGTAGCAATCCAGCTGTGGCAGCGTGGAACTCAGAGCCAGCTGGAAAATATGCCCCAAAAGCTGGGTAAATACTTTAGTGGTTAAACTGGCCTGAACTCAATGGCTGGACTGCTATTGGTGCCCAGGCCAGCTAATTTAAAGCTTGCCTGGCTGTGTTTACACTATATGGCAGGCACATCAGTTGTGACTGTAGTATAGACACTCCTGTATTCTGTCCCTTCGCCTTCTCTTTTGGCAGACAATTCCTATGCCATTCTGGGAGCTTTTTGGATAGTGTCAACTCACTGGTCCTCGGGAAAGGCATTTGCAGGTTTTAAAAACCTCACGGTACCCCATAAGGTGGCTTTTATTGCCTTGAAATGTCCCATGTTGAAACGGTGGGCTTTGATCTTGTAGCCACTCGGGCACATGAGCAGCGCGTGAGTCAGTCTACGTGTTTGCATAACTGGGACCTTATTGTTTGTTGGGAGGAAGGACAAGGCGGCGGAGAGCAGCCACGCTCCCCAGGTCTGCTGCGCAGGTGCAGGCAAGAGGAAACCACTGAGGAGCTTGGGCAGAGCTGGTGATGAGGTGCATGGGGCCTAGGGCAGAGGCAAATGCGCCAGCCCCTCTCTGCCTCCCTCCTCCTGCCCACACGTGGTGTGACGCGTCCTGCTGCCTGACTTGGCCCAGGTTCGGCTTCCCTGTGTGCTCCGTCCCATGGCCTGAGGACTGATAAAATTGCTGTAGTGCCTCACCCCTGAAATGAATTCTCATTTTGTACAGAAACAAATTTCAGACATCACAATACAGGACTCTCTTGTGTTCATCACCTCACATGAGGAAAGGGTGGATGACTGCACTTTCTAGTTAAAACCACCAAGTTGCACATGACTGCTTTTAATAAAAAAACAGCCTCTGAGGTTCAATCCTGAAATCCACTGCAGCGGTCGAAATTACAGAGACAACATTTGGGGACTGGAGGGTACGTGTGTTGAATTTCTTGTCACCTGTTGATATTTTTGAGAACAAGAGTAGGTTTGGTTGGATTTTTTTTTTGCAGGTGTAACTGCTGCTGAAGGCTGCTGGGTTTGAATTTCATTATCTGAAGCATGGGAAGACTGTTAAATTAAGTATTGATGTCCAAGATGTAGTTGAAGGACAGCTGAGATTTCCATAGCAGAAAGAATAGCAGCAATTTTCAAAGTAATAGCAGTTATGTGTGTTTAAAGATTGTTGGGTCTGGAAACTAAATTCTCATCAAATTTATGCTGATGTGAACTCAAAAGGAGGAGTGGATGTTTATGTAATTGAGCACATAGTCGTCATCTGTGTAGATGCCCTGTGTCTCATGATTATTCATGAGCTTTATTACTATAATGACATTTCCCTCAGTAATCTGGCTGGAACTTCTCCTCAGAGGTCGAACAGAGAACAGAAAGATGATGTGATTTGCTGTTACGAAAACATACGTACTCAATGGTTTGGTTATAAAATTTCTGTTGCTTTTGTTCTCTGTTCACTGTTCCTTCCCAACAGAAAGCAACGGGGAACATGGATAAGTGAGTTACTCAGTTCACCGCGTTTCTCAGGGTATAAAATATAAACCATTCTACTTGCATAGCTGTTGACTTGCACTGTATAAATAACAGAACAGTTTGGGTTGAAAGGGAACTTAAAGCCCATCCAGTTCCAGCCCCCTGCCATGGACAGGGACACCTCCCACCAGACTAGGTTGCTCATAGCCCCATCCAACCTGGCCTTGAACACCTCCAGTGATGGAGCATCCATAGCTTTTCTGGCAACCTGTGCCAGTGTCTCACCATGCTCACAGTAAAAAAATTCTTCCTAATGTTTAATATAAAGATGCCTTCTTTCAGTTGAGAGCCGTTACCTTTTGTCCCATCACTAGTCATCCTTGTAAAAAGTCCCTCCTCAGGTTTCTTCTAGGTTCCTTTCAGGTACTGGGAGGCTGTTCTAAGGTCTTCCTGGAGCCGTCTCTTCTCCAAGCTGAACAATCCCAACTTTCTCAGCCTGTCTTCATAGGAGAGGGGCTCCAGCCCTCTGACCGTCTTTGTGGTCTCCTCTGGACTCACTCCAACAGGTCTGTGTCCTTATGTTGGGGGCCCCAGAGCTGAACACAGATTTGTTCTTCATTCCAAAATACCTGGTCAAAGTCTTGAAGCAATGGGAAATCCAGAGAAGTAGTTTTGCTCTTTACTGTTCTCAAAAAACCTTACCATGCTCCAGTTAGACATAAAGTTGAATTGTTAACAGGTGAACGCTGGATTTGTTCTGCAAAAAGTAATTTAAATGTATCTATTTATGTCTGCCGAGGGTCTGTATCATGTAAAAGTCATTTTGACTTTGCTCAGTCAGGCAACTGAATGGATGCAATGCCAGATTTCTCTGAGGAGAACGAATGTTCTTGGATCTTCCAGGAGATAGTTTAGTCTATCTAACTACAGTAGCCTTTAGTTAAGGCTCCTGTGCCTCCAGTTGTTATTTATTTGTTTGACTGATGGGAAAATAGATCAATTTTAAGCTGTTCTATTATTTTTTTGTTTGATTAAAGCATTTCTTAACCCATTTTATTATGTATAGCTTCAACTTGATATAACTTGAGGAAGTAGATTGACCTTTGGTGGTCTCATATCCAGACATCACAGGATTTTAAGTGTCCTGCTAGAATGAAGGAACAGCTTTAGTTCTAATTTGGGCGATTGTGAAGTGTCTTAAAATATGGAAGATGCTGACACCCGTTTGTTGCATTTTTTTTCCTCCTTTCACACTTGGGGAGTTTGCTTGCTTGTGTTGTTTAGTATGTACTGTCAGGAATTAAAGAGTCCAGTTCAGGTCTGACATAACTCCATTGACTTACTGGAATTTCCACAGTCACAAGTGACTCATAATGCATAATATTCAAAAACAGCCTCCAAAACCATACAATTTTGGGAAGCAATGGGTTTTTTGTTTTGTTTTCTTGCAAAGCTGGTATTGCATGAAAAATGTATGGTAGCAGAATTTGAAAAGTAAACATAGAACTGAAAAACTTATCTCTTTTACTCTAATGTCATTAAATACTTACTGAAAAGTTAGCATATTTCTTCCCTGATTTGTGACATCCTGAAATGACTTATCAGACAAAGTGTAGAATTTAATTCCTTTGTCTGAAGAGATTTGTCTGACTTTGTCTGACTGCCTAAACAAGAAAAAAACAGTCTTTTGCTGTGAAGTTTTGGACCAGGTTTCCCAGAGAGGCTCTTGAATCTTTTCAGAAAGTTTTCAGGATCTTACTGGACAAAGCCGAGAGAAATCTGTTCTGAATTCAGTGGTGAACGACTCTGAGCAGTTGACTTGCCTGAATGACCTCCTGAGGTCCCTTCCAACCTGACAGAGGCTGTGATTCTGTGATTCTGTGTTAAGTACCACTTTTAGGGGAAGATAAGGATCATTATGTGCTTTAAAATTCATGGCAGCCACTACCTGTAAAATGTTGTACTTGTTAAATAGAAAACCCGAATGAAAACAAATTGCAAGCCAAAATTACCACAATGCAGACGTTAACAACAAAGTAGAGAAATAGCCAGTGGCTACCTTCTTCTGACCCTGCAGGTAGTACTATATATACACTCCAGCAAGAGTGGTGTCTGTTGCTTGAAAATAGACAAGTGCTGTTCTCTTTTTACCAGCAATTCTTTATTTTTTAATTATTTTTCCTTTACTCCATATTCTAAGTATTAAAAGCGAAAAAGCATTTGGGAAAATACAGAGGCACATCCTTTCAAGAATATGTTTTCTTGAATCAACACGTTAATTTTTTTTTACATAACTACATTCCAAATTACTTTTGTAAAGCAGTGTTACTTAGAATGTCATTGTATAAATAAAAGAGTTAATGTTCTCCGTGATATCAGCTCTAGTGTGAAATATAGTCCCCTGAGATGAAATATATTTCTTTGCCTTCTACACAGAAGCCTAGTAATACCATTATTGATCCACCTATTTTAATGAAAAGTGATTTGACAGAAAAATTTAATTATATCCTTACCAATGCAGTTTCTGTAGTAAGGAGGATAGATCTTTCTGTCTGCAGAACAAGATTCTAAGCTCATAAATTAATGAAAACACCTGTTGGATGACTATTGCTTTAATCCCCCGTGCCTCAGACTTCCAACTACAGCATGAAGCGTAGATGAAGTTTCACTAATACAATATGGGCAAATGCTTTGAGACAGTACAGCCAGCAGAAACTTGAGATGAGTTATCTTGTAGGTCTGGTTTTTCATCCTAGCTAGGGTGTGTTACCTTAATAAGTAAGCCAAATAATTACTTATTTACAGATTCAGCAAATGGTAAGGTCACACTGGCATTTGTGAGCAAAGAACCGCAGTGAACTGATTGGTTACAGCAGCCTGAATTTCTTTGAAATGCTCTGATAATAGTTAGAAGTCAAGCACAGGTAGAAGGACATGTGGCATTCAGGCCATCCGCAGGCATCGTGGGGTACTACATAGCTATCCCGCCTACGGCTTGGTTTATTGTTCAGGAGTTCTTTAAGAAATATTGAGTGACATTAAAATGACGTGAAAGCTAAGAAACTGTTTCACAATATGTGCAAGTCTTCCAGTTGTGCTCATAGTTTTTTTCAATACAATAGGAAAAGCGTTTGTACAGTGTGTTTTGCCAAACACCTTTGTAATTTTTCATGAATCAGATAAAACTAGCACCAGAAAAACATTTTCCAGTTTAAGCTTTAAGAGAAGACTCACTATTTCTGTTCCTTAATCTGCAACACTTCATGTTAGTATTACGTTTTAAAAAATAACCAGGTCCTTTTTAACTCCTCAATTTTTTGATGAACATCTTGAAACCCTTTTAAGGGAATCAGATTGTCAAAAAATGGGGGAGTCGGTACATCTTAGAAATTTTTCTCTGGTGACATTTCTCAAGGGAGTTTTTTATTTGTTTGATTTTTTGGCTTTGTTGCTGGTAACTGAAGGAAGAAATAGAATTGAAATATCTCTCTTTATATATATCTATGCACTGTAAGCACTGCAGTCATAACCACCTACTTGCCTTGTCAGTGCTCGATCATTTATATTTACATAAACTCTGTCTTTGAATGTGCAAATCCAACGGACCTGTGTCTGGCCTGTTTTACATGGTATAGTTTTACTGAAGTGGGCTAACTGTACACTTATTTGGAATGGTGTCAGAGACTATTTCAAGTACAGTATCGCAGACACAGCTTGTGAATATTTGGATCATTGAAGAGTATCAAAATGGCCTTTGTTTAATTGAAAACTGCACATGGTTTAAAAGCTCCAGTATCAGTATAATTGATATTTGAAGAGCTGTGAGATATAAAATTGGAGTGGCAGGTATATGCAAAAAAATAGAGAACTGAGCTTCTGTTCACAACCTATATTGCCATGTGATGTTAATGACTTCTTACTCATTTCTGCTCCTAAATGGCCATGCCCTATGTCTCTGTCTCGTTGTTTGTTTGTCCTTTAAGCATTTACAAGTTAGTTTAAAAATTTCTTTTTCCGTACCATAAGATAAAGAAATATTCATGAGTAATAGAACAGTGCTGGAGGCAACGAGCTTACCACCGTGGTTGGGTAACTTGGCTCCGCGTTTGCTCTGAGCAATTGTTTGAACTGCCCTTGGCCAGCGGCTGGCACGGGCCTCGGCCGTGGTGACAGCGTGGACGCCACCACTGACCCTCTCTGCCTGTTGGGCCTCGGCCAGGGCACGTGGCCGTGCCGCGCTCTGGGCCTGCAGTTGGCTTCTGCCAAGGCGGGGTGGCTTCTGCGCACAGCCCTGCCTTGAGCAGCCCGGGCTAATGCAGCACCCTTACCTGCTCCCGTGTGTCCTGCTTGTCGCCATCTCTCAACATCTGAACAAAATCTGACATTACCCTGTCAGGTTTTTTAACAACTCTCCTATGACGAGTTTCACCCAATCATTCCCAGATGCTTCAGCTGCGGTCGGTCCCTTATGGATCTGAGGGCAGGCATGCAGCCTCCCAGATCTGGAGAGGCGTGGGAAGGGTACCTGTCCCTCCCAGCACTCTCTCACAGAATGTTTTCCTCTGCGGGGCTTCGCACAGGAGGATGTTGTGTCCCTCCCAACGTTCTTGCCCTGCCTCTGCAGAGGCTGGTTATGTAACCTTGCGAGGCTGAATTCCAGTATCTATAGTAACATTTAAACAGAAATGAAACAGTTCCCCAAACAGGAAAAAGTTACTGAGAACTGTTCAGAAATGAGATCTTACCTTTTCTGGGTCACACAGACAGTAAAACATGGGTTGCTGCATCTATATAAGCCATAGATGAGATCCTTATCCCTATTGTGTCCTTTCACAGTCTGGAAGAGAGATGAAAGAGAGGAAAAGTTCTTCAGAGAGGAGACAACTGACCTAGAATGGGAACAAGGGAGGACAGCTGTGTGGCTGCTTTCCAAAGATGTTTTCAGGAGCTTGGTAAGAGAATTTTACTAGGGCTGGGAGTGGGGAGAGCCACGGGGCTGTTAAGAATGGCTGCAGCTCGTGTGCCAGTTGAATAATCTGTCTGGGATGTCTGGATTACATGGGACTGAGACAACCATGACCAGGAGAATGTGAAGATGGCTTTTCAGTCAAGTTCACTCTCCTCTGTCTACACTGAAGGCTCCTTTGGATCCCTCATGAACAGCAAAGCTATTCCTGTGGTGTTCACCTCTGAAAAGAACGCCCTCTGCAAAACCTTCTGGTGAGACATGGCCAAAGCAGGTTCACATCAGTGGAGAAATTCTGCCTCTGGTATGCAGTTCTTTAAAGATATCATCATAAAACCCTGCTTTAGCAATTCTGAAGCTTGAGTTAAAGTACTTGTAAGTGCTTAGTGTCCATGTTTGAACACAAAAAGGGGTCCATTCGCATTTCTTCACGCATGCTCATTCACCTTTAAGGGGCACATGTGCTGTATTTACTTCTGCAGGCCTCCTGTCTGCTCTGTCATCTCTTGGGACATACAACATCCAGAATCTTCCTCTGGCCTGTTCCCTTTGTGCCTGTTGCCATCTCTCCTCTTTATGAAGCCTTTGCAGAGAGCACCAGGACAGGACGATATATCGTGCATACTTCTAACAAAAGGCCTGGACAAACTGCTACTGGTCAGCCACATATTCCAGGAACAGTAGGAAATGTAG
Source organism: Dromococcyx pavoninus (assembly GCA_033558185.1). Lineage (NCBI taxonomy): Eukaryota > Metazoa > Chordata > Aves > Cuculiformes > Neomorphidae > Dromococcyx > Dromococcyx pavoninus. The sequence goes on from JAUMJL010000149.1 coordinate 11,456, forward strand.
AGTTTGGGACTTGTAGAGCCTCCCACCACAAAAGTGGTGTTCCCCAGGGCTCAGTGCTGGGTCCAGTCCTGTCCAATATCTTTATCAATGATCTGGACGAAGGCATCGAGTGCACCCTTAGCAAGTTTGCAGATAACACCAAGCTGCGTGGCAGTGTCGATCTGCTTGAAGGAAGGGAGGCTCTGCAGAGGGATCTGGACAGGCTGGATCCATGGGCTGAGACCAACGGGATGAGGGTCAACAAGGCCAAGTGCTGAGTCCTGCACTTGGGACACAACAACCCCGAGCAGCGTTACAGGCTTGGGGAAGAGTGTCTGGAGAGCTGCCTGGAGAAGGACCTGGGGGTGTTGGTTGACAACTGGCTGAATATGAGCCAGCAGTGGCCCAGGGGGCCAAGAGGGCCAATGGCATCTTGGCCTGTGTCAGAAACAGTGTGGCCAGCAGGACAAGGGAGGTCATTGTGCCCTTGTACTCAGCACTGGTGAGGCCAAACCTCGAGTACTGGGGTCAGTTCTGGGCCCCTCAGTATAAGAAGGACATTGAGGGGCTGGAGCGCGTCCAGAGAAGGGAACGAGGCTGGGGAAGGGGCTGGAGAACAAGGCCTACGAGGAACGGCTGAGAGAACTGGTGCTGTTTAGTTTGGAGAAGAGGAGGCTGAGGGGAGACCTCATTGCTGTCTACGGCTGCCTGAAAGAAGGCTGTGGGAGAGCGAGTGTTGATCTCTTCTCCCAAGTGACAGCTGATGGAACAAGGGGAAATGGCCAGAAGTTGCGCCAGGGGAGGTTCAGACTTGATGTTAGGAAGAATTTCTTCACCAAAAGAGTGGTCAGGCACTGGAACGGCTGCCCAGGGAGGTGGTGGAGTCACCATCCCCAGAGGTATTTAAAAAAAGGATAGATGAGTTTTTAAGGGACATGGTTTAGCGGATGATGGGTGCGGTTGGACTCTATGATGTCAGAGGTCTTTTCCAACCGGAAGATTCTATGATTCTATGATTCTATATTTTACAGAAAATACATCCTTTTCTTGGATAACTCTAATGACTCTCACTTATAATGCAATTTACAGCATTGTTTTTTATTCTACCATGTTTGAATGCTTGACTTTTGAAAAACAAATGTGATGTAATTGTAGGATTATATTCTGGTGCTAAATTATATTTCTTTTTGAAGTGTGCTTATGGCGTGTAAGAAGTATAAAATCAGAATGCAGAAGTCTCAACAGCAATTTTTTACTTACTGGGTTTCAGAGATAATGATAAAATGTGTGCTATTTAAGGCATAAAAACAGAAGAGATGCTTAAACTTAAGGATAAAGCTTTAAGGAAATATTTTTAAAAATGATGACAGGTTAAATAACATTCAAAAAGAAGTTGAATTTTATTGCTTTGGGGGAAATAATTAATAGAATTAAAAATTGTAATGAATGTTTCTCTCAAAAAGGTTTATGTACTTCCTGCAAAACAGGCCAATAAGTCTGAAGTCTTTACACTTTCAAATCTTCCCGAAGAAAATTGTTCCGAAAATAAACATCAGCCCTTTGAGGCTGGAAGTTCTCAGAAACAGGCATCTGAGAAAGTTAGATCTTCTTACACAGGCAGCATCGACTTAGAGAAGTCCTTAGTGACGTGCTTTTTCCACAGTACTCCAGAAACCAAGACTTGCTCTGCTAACAAACTAGCTTTTAGTTACAAGAATAATTAATAAAAAGGTCACTGATCCAGTTGAACTTTTTTAAGCAGTTATGATCAGGGCTGGGGAAGAGAGTAAAAGGTGAATTGTAAAAGGATCCAATGTGAACTATTTTGACGACAAAGGTGATAAATTTGACTTAAAGTGTACAAAACCCCCAAACTAACAACTGTGCTTTTGGTAGTAATGAAGAATTGGGAGGATCAGAAATTCTAGAGTGGAAAATCAACATACACACCCACTGTGTAAATAGCCAGCAACAGCCTGCTTCCCACATAAATCCCATTTATATCCTTAAGTTGGAGTGAATGCTGAGGGGTAATTTGAAAGGCATACTAAAGAAGGAAGGATTTCAGTCTTTGTGAATTAAAGAGTATCCTGGATTCTGCAGAGACTTTTGTATGTGCCTCACCTAATATACTGCAAATATCTTTGGTGTGAAAACTTAGAATGTGTAAATTTGAAATATTTACTGTAAAGATTTGGTGGAATTGAGACCTAAGCAAAGAAAAGTATTTATGAACAGTAACAGCAGTGAGCATATGCATAGGGCTTTATATATTAGAAACACCGTGTGGGCAATGGTCCAGATCCAAAACGCCAATATTCTTGTCAATAATTCCAAGGAAAAGGAAAGGGTTACATTGGTAGGGCTGCAGAATACAGCCCATTCACCAAGCTTTACATGCAGCAAGGTCACCTGTAATTTATAGATGAAATAGCGTGATGGGATAGGAACCAGATATTTGCTTCTTTTTTTGTATTAGTAAACATCTCAACAAGGCTAAGAGAGAACACCTTGAGGAACCAAACAAGTCATTATCATGTAGCTACGTAGCCAGGCATTAGTAAAGCAAGCTGGTGTTACAGCTTTCTCACTTTAAAATCCATGTCAAATAGACACCATGCAGTTGGGAAGCCCTAAGAAAGAAGAAAATGTCCTGATTCTATATTTTTCCTTAAAGATTCCATTCAAGGAAACTCTAAGGCAGTCGGTTCACCAAAAGACTATTGAGCCTGCAGTTGAATGCATTTTGCGAGGTGGATTTCTCTTGGGTGTTTGCCACTGTTTTCAGAATTGTAGTAGGCATTGCTTGAACATTTTTGTGTAGCCAAGCGAGGATCCTTTCCTTTCAGAAGTTGCTACCTCAGCTTTGTATTTTTCTGGTGACATCTTCTTCCCCTTAAATGGTGGACTATTAATGGGGTTGTTTTCAGAAGTGGGGAGAATTCAGGGTTTGAAAATATGGTAAAGTCTATCTGCCTGTCAGCACCCAGTCTATTCAGGGTAGGCTGAAATGTCTTTTTTTTTTTCTTTGTAATATCATTTATAAAATAATTCATTGCTTGGACATCTGTCAATTTGACAGACTAGAGCTCCTGTTTCCGTATAGAGAGATAAGAACAACACATCAAAACTGAATTTCTTTCAATCTTAAAAATGATTCACAGAGCCCAGTGGATAGGGGAACACAAAGTACACAAAAATGAGTGGAAGAAGTAGCATGGAAATAATTCAAGTATGCCTGGTCTGCCTCCTTGCTTTCAGCAAATCTTCAGTTCTGAATTCTAAAATAATTAGACACAAACCCTGAAAAAAACATTAAGTGAATACAGACTGTATTCCCTGCTGGCTTCAGCTGAGTTGCACCAAGAAGTTATTTGCCCCCACGTATTTATCAGAAGATATACCTGGGTGTGCCCAGTGATAACTGTACTCATGAGAGAGCACAGCAAAGCAAATCTGGTCTCTTTTTATGCCAGTGATTTGCATACTGAGGAACCTTGAAAATTCTTGTTTCTCAGACAGGGTATCTGTGGAATTCCTGCCATCTATGTGCAGTGAATTCAGACTGAGCTCTTAAAATTGGCTTCCTTCAATTGAGTTTTGTTGTGCCCTTGGCGTGCTTTCACACCCAAACCTCCCATCTGCAGCCTGCACCTGCGTTACTCAATATTTAACCCAAAGATCTCTGAACTTCCTGGACCACTAAGGTGCCTTTTGGTTTGCAGCTTGCTGGCCGAGGCTGTTGTTTTTCGTAAGAGAGAGGTTTAAATGCAGTAAATAATGTAGATTTTCAGTTTCCTCAGCTTTGTTTCTGCTCATTGAAAGGAGCTCCTTTCTGGCATGCTGCAGCTTTTCCTCAACTTGAAGCATGGGGTGTGAAGAGCAGGGAGTAGCATTTACAACCTCAAATGGAAATGCTGTTGCTTTTCTTTCTTACCTTTTCTCTTTCTGCGCAGGCAGAGTGAGTGCCGGATATACTGCTGCCTTTACCACAAACAGACCCACTATTTTCTGCTCTCAGTTACTGAACTGCTTGAAAAAGATCAAATCCTTTTTTTTGCTTTGTGACTGTTATGACAAGCTGGCAGTAAGAATGCAGGACTTCATGCAGCCTCTGGTACAACACACCTGAGCTACCCCACGCTGTACCTCCCCAGCCCACAGGGAGTGCAGCAGGGCAATGGACCAGGGGGTCTTTGCCTGCTGATTCTATAGCTACCTTGCACCACTCATTAGTTACCCATGTTTTATAGCCATACCTCTTCTTTCCTGGTCTTCTTGGTCTCTTCAGTGCTCTGAGGGCTGGATCCAGCTTGATAACATGAAAAATATCCTTCTAGGGTTCCCTTGTGGGTGCACACAAATTTCAGGTGAGCTGTATACATTATTAGTAAGATCAAATTTTTAAATATCAAGAATTAGTTCCCAAAGATTATGAAATTGTGTGCATGCACATACAAACACTCCTGGGTACACCCAAATATGCATATGTAGATCTGTTAACACAGATATACATATAGATATGTATTCATAGTGGCTTAGATAATTTGTGAACTTGAAGGTTCATTGGTCTGGCTTTTATGGGTGGGAGATGTCGTAGTAACTGTGAGGGCTGGAGGTCTCCTCTACAGTAGAAAATGTGTTTGCATGTGACAAGCCTTCCCCAGGTATGATTGGAGGAAAGATAGCTGGTTTTCATATCACTTCTTTCCTGGGAAAAAATCCCTTTTCTGGTACAACTGTCTCCACTGGAATTTTACTGTATCCAGAGTAGTGAAGAATTGGAATTGCTCTGGGTCCATACTTAGCTCCTTTCTTCAAGACAGCTTGAAGGGGTTTGGGTTCGTGAACTAGCCACCCCGTTCCAGAGAATCCTTTGTCTGTGATGGCTTTTCATTGCTATTCAAAGTCAAGGCACTCCAAGCAATTAATAACCCATGTAAAACTGCTGTTGAGATGTCTGCTGGCAACGGGTAGAAAATGTTTGCTGAAAGAATAATGGTTCAATGGTCTTTGCACAGGACTGTGGCTGAGGAGCTCCTGTGTTCTTCCTGTGACTCTGACAGTGATTGGCAGTCTATCTTTTGACAGGTCATATATTCTCTACATGCTCCTATTTACCTTCTCTGAAATGGGATAAAAAGTTTTACTTAGCTTTTAAGAGCCAGAAATAATTAGTTTCTGTTTACAAAATACTGTCGAGACATAAACCATTAATCATCAGTCTTATCTACCTTTAGTTTTGTGAGTATTGGGTGCCCTAGACATTCTCTGCATTTGGTGGAGATAGATCTGTCCAGAGGGTGAGACCTCCCCGTGTGTCAGCGTGAGAGAAGTTTTCCTTCCAAAATAAATTTCCACTTTCCAGTCATTATAGAGGGAATGTAGATGGTTGAGTGAGGCTGGCTTTTAGAAGGCTCAGGTGAAGTGAAATGAACCCCATCCTGGATGCTGCATTTAGGGTTGTTTATACATTGTGCAGAGAAGGCAGAGTTTTCATTTCACATCTCTGATCTCTGAAATGAAAAGATCTGCATGAATGAGAGGGATGGGTGTTTCACAAGGGAATGCCTGGAAAAAAAGAAGGTTCTAACCCAGGTTAGAAACAGTTTGAATAAAATCTTGCAGCAAAGCAGAGTCATTGCCATGAGTTAAAATGAATGGGCTACAGGGCTGCTTGGAGCTTTAGGAAAGGAAGGGGGATACAGGCTCACCAAGTGTTTCAACAACTCAGGTGTCTGGCTAGGGAAGAGAAGATACAAGGTAAGAAAAATAGTAATTATAGATATTATCATTGCTATGGAGCAAGTACAGTGCAATAGCCCAATGGCAAGCTCGCAATATTGATGGGAAGCTGAACAGAGGGAGGGAGTTTTAGGCCATCCATCCAAGTGGACCAGTGGAGAGCTGGTGCTCTGAGGTGATCTCAGCTGCAGGAGCCACAATGCCAGCCAGGTCACTAATGAGGGCTCCTCCGCCAGCCAATCTCTGGCAGCTTTGGTGTCAGCAAAGCAAAACAAGGCTTCAGGAGGTTGAGGGGAGGCAGGTGGGGGCTGTTGGTAGGTGAGGCTTCTTTCCAGTGTGCAAGAGCCATGGTTTTTCAGGTGGTGAACAGTCACAGTGTTACAGATGGACAAGAAAGCAACCCTGGGCGGGACCACCACAGCCCCCTGAAGAGATGGTGAAAACAGGCTGAAGTCAAAGAGCCAGACTTGGAAGGCTCCAGATTCACAGCTTATGAAAGAACCTGTCCCCTTGCTGAGAGCCACTGCGTCTCCATCTCTCTGGGTGCTTGTGCTTGACACGTGGCGGTTGGCAGCAGGGCTGTGTCACCGGGCAGTGCAGGGCAGAGCAGCCTGGCCAGGAGGGAGGGTGAGACCCCACACTGCGGGCGCTCGGATAACCTGTGCACTGGAAGGTGCTTTTGGCAGTGGCTGCCGCTGACTGTGCTTCTGTAGCTGTAGCACACCAGACTGTTTCCAGGAAGAAAGTAAACGTGAGTAGGCACTGGCTTAGAGCTCTTGATTTAAATTAAAAACTGATTTTGAGGTGGTAGTCCCTGTCGTCTGTTTAAATTCTTGAACCATTGGTGAAGCCCAGTCTTCTCCAGGTGGCCGAACCCCAAAAGAGCTGTGGGGTCCACCATTGCTGTGGGATTAATACCTGTCAGGGAGGATGGTACAACTCAAAAGGACCTTTTTTGGGTCATCAGATCTGCTGCAGGCAATTGTGTCATACAGTCCCTTTCCCAAGTTAATTGAGTGTCTCTGTAAAACCAGTTAGGCTTCTATTTACACTTTTCCTATTGTCTGTTTCAGAACCGTGTTTGTTTGCTTGTTAAAAATCTAAATTATAGTGAAAATTTCATAATTCCAATTTCCATCAAGTGTCAGCATTATTCAGTAGCGGAAACAGTCATTTAAGCTTTCTGGTGTTTATGCTGTATCCCTATTTGACCTTCATTTCACTAAATTAAACAAATAAGCCTGTTGTATGCTTTCTGTGGCTCATGCCAGTCATCTGCACTGTCTTTGCATCTTGAATTCATCCCTCCTGAATCAGAATTGTATACAAAATATTTCAGATGAAAGTGCAGCAGTGCTTTGCACATTGCCATGAATATTTCCCTCTTTCTAATGGAAAGATTTTGTGTGAAATACCCCACAATCACATTACTTAATTCATAATTACCTTTGGGTCTAATGGGCATTCTGTGATCCTGGTGTCCACAATCTTCTCTGTTTCCAGATGAACCTCCACCATGCTGCAGAAATTCTTGTTTCTAATCCCTCGATGCAGGAATTAATACCACATTTCATTTAGTTTTAACCTACAGTAACACTTTATTCAATGGTTAATTTGTAAAGCATTTTGTGAAAGGTCAATATTTGGTATAATGCAGAGATTTTAATTCATTGTTTTTATTTTGCATAAAACAAAGAGAATATTCAATGTACTCAGAACGCATTTTGCCTGATTTATGAGAGCACTAGTGTCTGGGTGGGTAAAAAAGATATTAGTAATAATATTGAGTACCAAAGTGAGATCTTTAGATTTCTAACTCCTTGTCCCAACTGTGCACAATTTTATCAAATTTATTTGGATTTCATAGTTTGTCTCACTGCAGCAAGGAGAATGTGTTTATTCTGTTTTCATTCCAAATGCATTAAATAATTTTTCCCCAGATAAAATCAAGCATTTTTTGTGCAAGGATAGCTGAGCAATAGGACAGTTTAACTAAAGATAGCTTAATTAATACATTTTTGCAACTCAAGTATTACAAGGTTGCAGCAAACTGGCTGAGCTGAAGTTCTGCAGCCTGAACAGCTGGAAGGGCCCAACATGGCTTTTGGTAGAAGATCATATGCTGAATTGTGCAAAGAGTGGTTTTAGGTTGCTTGTGCTGTTGGAATTACCAGTATTGCTCCCGTTAATTTCTATTATTCCCATATCTAAAAATAAATACAGGAGGGTAAACTTCAGGGAAAGCATTTTATTTTAAGACTGTCTTTTCCTGCATTTGAAATGTTGGATTTCTCAGCTCTGGGATTGCATTAATGGCATTTTTTTCTTGACATCTCTGTGCATTTGTGTGCAGAGGAACTTTCTATACGTAAAATTCATGAAGATGCAAAAATATTGTATACAGTACAAGAAAGACTTACCCATTGTCTTTTTATTAGTGGCAGTTCTTGAGAAATGGAAAACAGTGCTTGCATTTTTTTTCTTTATTTATTTTTGCTTTATTTCAAGCCTACAGAGATGGGGCCTTTGGGAACTACAACATTGTTTTTCCTACTTTGAGGAAAATGTAACTCTTGTCCAGCAGTGCCTTATCTGCCATATTTTTTCTGCTTAAAGCAGTGTTTTATAGAAGTACTTATTTATAAGTGTGGAGGATCTTTGGCTACTGCCTGCCCTCTGGCTTTAATGGTTATTCCTAGGAATCTGACCAGTCATACTTCTTTAAAAATGTGGCAGGTCATTTTGGTGCCAATACTGTTTGAGAAGCTTTATAAAAGAAATATTAGCCAGACCAAAACAATGCCACAGTCTCCAGAAACATTTCGTGCTCCACGTGAGATTGATTTTTCAGAAGGGAAGGACAGGCCTGTGAGTAAATAAGGAACTTTGTTTTTTTCCCAGCTCTCAGTGCAGTGGTTGGTGGCCATCGTAATCCCGTTGTCCCTGGTGTCAGCCTATGTCTTTCCTCTGGCTCCACTGGGCTTTGGGTTTTATTTTTATCTTCTTGGGGGATTTCGGATCTGTTGTGTGTAAATACCACTTATCTCTCACGGGTGTTAGAAGGTTTGATTCATTAATCTATTTAAGGGACACGAAAAGCCTGGTATAATGGTTGCTATAAAAAATGTTAAATATTAATATTGGTTTGGATTTTCGAAGGCAAGGAAAGGAAAAAGGTCCCCAAAGACAGTGAGGTCCACTATAAGCTGTAGGAAGTGTAACTGTTAAAAATTGCTTTTTCTTCTGGCAATCCTTGCTGCTGTGTACAGAGTGCATGTGTGAATTAAGATATATCACATATAGCATGCAAATAGTTAAAGCCATAAATGTCACGTTGTTCAGCTTGCAGGAGAATAAGGAAACAGTGGGTAAAACATAACTATGGCTATGTCATTTGATAAAAGTGGAAATCCTATCAGTTTAAAAAGAAGGACTTATGGGTACGTATTGCTAAAGCATATCCTTCCAGATAATCTCACCTTCTCCTCCTTGAAGACAACATGTGAGTAAATCAAAGCTTTATCTTCCACCTCTGAGTCTCTTTCTTTGGTGGGTGAATGCCTGATATGTCGAGGAGGATCGCAGAGTCTTTTAGAAGAGGAATTGGGATGAGAGGCAGAGAAAAGCGAGGGCTGACTTGTGAGCTAACCCACTGCTGTTCTAAAAATGTGCAGTTTTCAGTTAAAAATCAGCAGTAGGTCCCTTATAGCTGAAAGTTATGTTATAGTTTGAAAATAAATAAAGAAGAATGTGGGTTTGTTTTTTTTTTTGTTTTTTTTAACAATAGTGACACATCTGGTTTCTTCAACTTTGAGCTAACCTGTACTGCTTTTGCAGGAGAGCTTTGGTGTCCATATCTGAAAAACATCACTCCACACCCTCTCATAAGCTGTAAGCAACCCTCACTCCTGGAAGCTAATCTTTGGGGATGGATTCTGGTGTCCCTGTGGAGCCTCAAGATCAGATCCTAAGGCAAACAGTAATGACAAAAGTGCCTCCAGGATAAGGACATCATTTTGCCAAAAGCAGCAAAATAAACTATAATGTTTACACCAAAAATGAAATTTGAATAGCAGACATTTTTATTGAGCAATTGTACAGAGTTCAAACCAAAGTCATCTCTGCATTTACCCTCCCCTTTTTATGATTTTCTTTGAAGTTTATTTTCTTTTTAAACGAACTTGCTTACTTCCCAGAAATTTATTCCTCTTTCTATAAGTAGATTCATGAAGCAGAAATTATGTCTTCATGTTTCACAAACTCCACACCCTTTGTGTTTTATTGCACTGCCGGTAGTTTGGTCTTGTTCAGATGTTTGCTTCCGAGAAGATAGGGGGCTCTGGTTGTGATAGTAATTTATTACCTGTTTTATTGTTGCCATTTGCCCTATGATATTAAAGGTAACCTGAAATAATTTCCTAAGAAGTCTATCCTTGGACTTGTGTCCCCAGTCCTCTGGGATGCTCACCCTCCTCAGAGTCTTGGATACCTGAGTGAGTGCTGAGCACATTCAACATAACGTTGGGGCTGAACTAAGTGCTGGATGTCTCACAAAAAGAAAAAAAAAAGCTTCACCTTAAATTAACTTCTTCCAGGCCCTGTCAAAGAATTTGGTTAATGTTTTAACTCTGAACATACTTCCCAGCATTTGCTGTGTGGGTAATGTCAAGCCACCGTCTGTTTCATTATGTGAGCAGTCACGCATAGAATCACAAATCTCCACGTCTGGGGCATGGAAGAAAAAAATGCATTGTAGATGCCAGCATAATGCCCTGGACACCAGCTTTCATTTCCTGGGCTATGCCATTAATTTTGGAAAAAATGCTTCAAGGAATTCGGTGTATTTTGAGCACAGGCCCGGGCCTGCTCTGATGCCCCCAGTCTCTCTGTGTCCGCACTCGTAGATGCAGGAGCCCAAGTCAGTTTGTCATCGTAGCGACTTGACCCACTGCAGCCATGCTGTGTGGGTAATACATGGCCAGCCAAAAGGTCCTAAAAACACATCCCAGGATGTTTAATGAGGAATACGATCAAACAGCAGTGAAGCTGCTCTCAAGGGAATACAGTCGTGCTGTACAAGCTAAAGGCACCCCATGGCTGATACAGGGGTGCCTGGGGCGAGAGGCAGGGACCCCGCTGATCTCTGGCTGAACCCTCCCATCCCTACTCTCCTCTGCTTTCCACTTTCATTTCTTTTTGTTCTGCCACTTCTATTTTGCCCCATAACATAAGCAAGCTTTAGTCTCTTCCACCTTAAAAAAAATCTCCATCTTTGATCTCAGGTGCTTCTGTAGTTGCTTTCTTCTCCTTTTCACCAAGGTTTTAAACACTGCTGGGATTTCCCCTCTGTTTTGTGAGAGACCCTGTTCAATTCAGTTTTCTATTTGCTCCAGCCTATGCAAGTCTTGGCTGAGTTTCGGATCCAGCCTGCAATTTACAGTCTCTTTACCTTATCAGGCATCTCTGGCACAAAGTCTGGGCTCCCTTTCCTTGCTCGGCCCTGCTCTTACCCCTGGGTGTTTCAGCACTCTGTGTGGATCTCCCTGAAATCTGTCTCTGGCCCACGTGTGTCGAAGGTTTGCACGGAGCTGTGTGCAGAGCAGTACAGCAACAAATGCACCTGTGGCTTTATGTGCACTTTTCACACGTGCACATGATAAACAGGCAGACAGAACTGTGGATAATAGAAAAGGACAACAACACAAAATCATGTTGGGTTGGGCACGATAATTTTGCAGAGTTTCTGCAATGTCATTGCCTTTGTAAAGGCAGTGGCGAGGTACTTCTTTGGACTTGTCATTGAGTGTTCCTCTCTGAATAATGACCTTTACAGTTCTGTGTGGCACTTGGGGAGCTGCTTTCAATGGTAAACGTGAGAGAGATGAGGGAGAGAAATAATACAAAGTAGTTTCTGTTGCGTTCCACAGCCCATGTGAATCTTGCATGTGGAGGAGATGCTGTGTGTGAGGAGGTTCATACCTTTAGTCTCACTAAGAAATAAAAAGGGTTGTTTCAGGTTTAATCCTTACCAGCTTTTACATTCATCTCAGGCTGTACTTGCACAGCAAGTGGTCACTTGGTATTGCCACTTGGTGTTCCTTCTGTCTTTCTGTAGTGAAGAGCAAGCAAGGATTTGTGCTTTCCTCCTTTATCAAGAACAGCAAAGCTGAAAAAGTAATGTGGCTGTGTTTATGGAAATTACCTTCTTAGGACTGCTGTGAGAATTTTACTGTTTTGGTTTAGAAAAAGTGCCACATTTAAACAAAGAGTTTGGTTTTCATATGAGGGTCTCTAACAGCTGAAGAGATGTCACTGCTACTGATTTCAGTTACTTCTGATTGGGCCTGTTATTGCAGACTCATGCCATGTCTACACTGTCATTTCAGTGTGCCAGCTGTCTAAACAACTAGATACCTGCTCACAGATGGAAGCAGTCAGGTGCCATCACTTCCAAGAGAAGCACCAGTTAGTTCCAGTCCCAGAGCTGCATGGCTGGTTAGGATGGAAATATTCCCATTCCAGCAAGTCTCCCTGAAAAACACAATTTATTGGAATAGACAATTTGCATGCTGACCTATCTCCATGACTTCCATACAAGAACTGGCTTTTTATGTCCTACGGATAGAAATGTGAACAGAACTATGCAACTGCTCTCCTTCTCTCCTCTCTCTCAGTATTTCTTTCCTCTCTTGGCAATCAGCTGGCCCTCCCACTATTCTGCTTCTGATTCACTATTCATGCAGCAGATGGAGGCTCCGTTGTTGTATCTGAGGTTCTGGTTTTCCATATCAGAGAAATAGGAAACTTAGATCTATAGTTTTGGCTGTGACCTATCTCACAGTTTTATTCCAATAGTTCTTTACTTCTCTGTCCCTTCTGCAAAGGTTTCAGATCAGGTTTCAGCTCTTTAAGCATTGGTACTGGGTGTGCTGCCTTGTTCTCCAAGTCATTGTCCCTGTGTGCTCGCTGCACGAGTCCTTCAATCCTTCACTCAGTGCTGAGTTCCCCAATGCTGGAGCTGCAGGTCTATTTTTTCACAAGCCACACTCCTGAACAGCCAGCAGTAAATACAGACTTGCCTGTTTGCATCTTCCAAGTGGTTTGGGGTCTGATTTGATTCCCACCAGAGTCAAGGGAGAAGGCTCTTCTGCTTGATACAGGATCAGAAATATCAATATCGATGTCTCCTTAAAATGATGTTCTCTCACTAAATGTTTATCCAATTATAATAAGGAGCAAAATGCTCTGTTATTTCTTGTATAAATGAACAAATTAAACTTTTGGGGAAATAGTGTCCAGAATGGAAAGGATGGAAGAGGAGTGACTAAGGCTGTTTCCTATTACTGATCTCTTTGGAAACGATGTTTAAGAGGCAGATTCCAACCTTGCAGAACACATTGGGTCTGCAGTGGGAAGAAATGCCAGGCTGGGAGTCATGGCCTGACTCTGGCGTGGGACTGACAGCAGTGATTTTGAAGGGAAAATAAAAGAGATCAGATACTGGACAGATAGGAAAGAGGGGAGAAATGAGGAGCTGAAGCTAAAAGGATGCCCCCGACATCCTTGTAAGATTGGCTCAGCCGCTCAGTCTAAGCCCATTATGTGAATAAAATTCAAATCTGAATTTTGGGACTTACACAGAGAAATCTCCGGGGAGCCCCAGATGCTGATGAAGAACACCGTAGCCTTGCTGTATGTGTAGCAGCCCCTGCTTAACCCTAAACCCTGGAACTCTTTAAACATTTTATTTGTTCAGTCATGATTGAAACTACACTGAGGATTAATTAACCTTTCTGCTTTCCAGAAAACTACCTGGAATTTTGCCACATTGTTCTCATTTAACACTTATCCACAGAAATGTGGGAATTATGAGGCTACATTTTGTGTAAAAGTGCAAATTTGCTGTGGCATAGTTTGATTTAACAACCAAAAATCTCCATGGAATTACAAGAGGTGTATTTTGTTGTGATTTCCTGATGTGAAAACTGACCAGCTTGACTTCATATGAGTGCTAGACAAGCAGGTTGCTCCTTAGCTGAGACTGAGCAAGCTAAATTTTGCCACTGATGGAGTTTGGAAAGCCTGAGTATTAACAGCTCTAGATAGTATTTATCAGGAAAGAAGTTATCCAGCCAGTACAGCTCACTCGAAGGCTACATGAAAATTCATGGCTACTACCATGAAAAGAGGCATAAGAGAAACGATGGTGGATCCCATTGCATAGTAGGAATTATGATTAGCAAAATGAGGAATCATTTCCCATCCCTTTTGCCCACAAACCCCTCTCTCATCTGGAAGAGTCAGTGCAGTTGTTTGTGAATCAGTCAGCTAAGGCAGGGGACACAGGGCACTTTGGGGACACTTTGTGCAGGATCTTCTCACAGAAGGGGAGCTTCTGTGACAACTGCCTTAGGTGCTCCGAGAACAAACCTGGCCCTGGCCCCCTGGTACTGTAAGGACAACTGTTTGGAAATGTCTCTCTGTTTAATTGGTCACTGAGGCATACATGGTCTCTCCAAATGTTGTGTCCCCCCCAAGTTACTCATCAGCTGAAAAAGTGCAACATAGAGCTAGAACAAATAACATTTGTGTGTGTTTGCCCACCACACAGCTCAAACAGCGCAGTTGCCTTGACTCTGTTATTTGACTGCACTGAGCTGGAGAGGGAGAGACTAGAAAAGGAGCCTGTGTGAGTGTTGTGGATGGGAACTGCAGGCAGAATAAATGCTTGGAAGTGGCACATCCAGTGGGTTAGCACAGCACTGGAATTTGATGGCTTGAAAGGCTGTGTAGGTGGCTGTCTGCTCTGTCCACTTTGCAGGAGCTGGAGGGATCCAGCTGCACAAATAGTTCAGCTGTTCAGAGCCTGAGCTTTGCTGCAGTTTTTGTGTGTGTTCAAAACAAAGCAATTATACGAGGTTGGAAATGATGAAAACGCTATAGCCTGCCATGTCACTCGCAGTCCCTCCTTGTCACACCAGCCTGCTGCTCCACTTTTGCCATCTGATTCACGTCTGTACATATGAGCTGAATGCCCATCTGCAAGCACGTGCAGCCAAGACCTACAGAAAAGTCTGACATTCATGAATTTCATGGAAATGCCTAGAAAATTTGGCCTTCTCATATGAACATATTTGTCCACATCAAGTTACAGTAGGCAAAATTTTGTGTTCCTGCTGGCCTGTTCACCTAATAAAGGTTGTTTACATTCATGAGCAGATTTTTAAATAATTCATTAGAATATTAAAAAACCCTGTTCATATAACTGTGTGAAAGTATGAAACCTTGACTGGAAGTGCAGCAATGTATAAGTCATTGATGCCTCAGAGCCAAACAATATGAACAGAATTAGAATACTCCTGGAGAAATGGGTGTGGTACTGAGAAAGTTTACAAATGGCAAATTTCTACAACCACATTCTCACAACTGAGTGTTCAGACATTCAGAGAAGCATACGGGGTGAGGTAAGACATTTAACTCTGATGGTTGAGCTCCTACTAGCTGTGATGTACACTTAATTCTTCTTACATGATAAGAAAAAAAAATAAATAAGGAGAATGTAAGAAAGAGCTTTTCAAGCCTTGGATGAAGGCTGAAGGAAAAAAAAAATGTTGATCAGCTGTAGTTCCTGAAGTCTGTTGAGGTTAAAGAAGGTGCCAGTGAAGCAAATGAAGATGGTCACAGAAAAACAAGAGAAGATCTGCAAAAGCAGGTGGTAATACCTAGAGATCTGAAGCTTAATCATCAGGAGAGCGGGCTTAGCTTGCTGCTGTGGAGATGAAAAACCCCTGGGGCGATTAACTTTGTGAGTTCAGAGGTGTGGATGAGTCAGGCTTTAAGGGGAGAGAGTGACTACTGCAGGATGCTGCAAACTGGGTATGGAACCACAAAGGCAAGAGGGAAACTAGGAGTGAGAGCAGGGGAAATGGGGGCGTAAGGTCCCCTGCAAGAACAGGGCAATCAGGGCTGGGAACCAACAGCAAGCAGCAAATGCAATTTTTTCTGAGAAGCACTGGGGGCTGAGGATGCAGCGAGCTGGCAGTGAACGAGCGGCGGAGGAAATGGTGGGAGAAGGAAGCGTTGAATTCGTGGAAAATTAGTTTTCTTTCTCTGGGAAAGAGGTTGTTTTGGTTTTGAAAGTTACATTTGAACAGAAAGAGGAATTTGCCATCTGTAGAAATGCCACTTCCAGAGGATCTTAACCTTTTCCTGACCAACTGCAACAGCAGCTGCCTCGTACGTTAACTGTCCCAAACAGTCCCAGTCTCATTTTTCAGTGCCATAAGTTCGAAACCAGGGTTCTTTATAGCTTCGTAATATAGAATTCTTCAGTTCTTCTAACATGACCTTTAGTGGCATTATACCACTAGAAGTACAAACCTCCTTTTTTGGCCATGACTCTCCTCCATAAATGCTACATCCAGGAACACAACACACAGTGTCACCGCTTTTAATGCGGTGAGGACTTATTGCTAGGGTCATAGAATCATAGAATCTTCCAGCTGGAAAAGACCTTTGAGATCATCGAATCCAACCAGACCCATCTGCTAAACCCGGTCCCTCAAAAACTCATCTACATGTTTTTAAAACACCTCCAGGGATGGTGAGTCAACCCCCTCCCTGGGCAGCCATTCCAGGGCCTGACAGCCCTTTCAGTGAAGAAATTCTTCCTAACATCAACTCTGAACCTCCCCTGGTGCAACTTATGGCCATTTCCTCTTGTCCCATCCCCTGTTACTTGGGAAAAGAGATCAACACTCGCTCTCCCACAGCCTTGTTTCAGGCAGCCATAGACAGCGATGAGGTCTCCCCTCAGTCTCCTTTTTTCCAGACTAAACAATCCCAGGTCCCTCAGCCCCCAGATCTTTCTCTTCCAGGCAGCTCTTCAGCCACTCTTCCCCCAGCCTGTAACGCTGCTCGGGGTTGTAGTGTCCCAAGTGCAGGACTCAGCACTTGGCCTTGTTGACCCTCATCCCGTTGGTCTCAGCCCATGGATCCAGCCTGACCAGATCCCTCTGCAGAGCCTCCCTTCCTTCAAGCAGATCGACACTGCCACCCAGCTTGGTGTTATCTGCAAACTTGCTAAGGGTGCACTTGATGCCTTTGTACAGATCATTGATAAAGATATTGGACAGGACTGGACCCAGCACTGAGCCCTGGGGAACACAACTTGTGACTGGTTTCCAACTAGATTGAACTCCAGTCCCCACCACTCTTTGGGCCCGGCCATCCAGCCAGTTTTTCACCGAGCAGAGGCCAGTAGCAGCCAGTTTCTCAAGCAGAATGCTGTGAGAAATGGTGCCAAAGGCTTTACAAAAGTCCAGGTACACCACATCCACAGCCTTTCCCTCATCCATTAACCAGGTAACCTTATCTGGTTACCTGCCTTGCCTGGCAGGACCTGCCTTTCATAAACTCATGTTGACTGGGTCTGATCACCTGGCTGTCCTGCATGTGCTGGGTTATAGCATTCAGTATGATCTGCTCCATGACCTTCCCTGGTACCAAGGGCTGACAGGCCTGGAGTTTCCTGGATCCTCCTTCCGACCCTTCATTTAAATGGGAGTTACATTTGCCAGTCTCCAGTTGAGCAGCACTTCCCCAGTCTGCCAGGACTGCTGGGAGATGAGGGTCGCTGGGAAGCAAATCTTCTTATCTCTCCTCCCCACTTTGAAGTAAGAAAGTTACATTATTTGTGTTCTTTCTCTTTGTCTATATTTGGGGTACTCAAATAGTCTAAGTGATGAGGAACATGAAGTACCCGGAGAGAGTGAGAAATAGGTAAGAATTATTTATGCCATGTGTGTATAATGCAGCAGACTAGTAGTTAAATTCTAATTACAGTAAATCATGTTAGAGCTACACAGGAAAATAAAAACTAGCAAGAAGGGCTAATTCTAAAAATAAAGCAGAAGTTGTTTGTTAGGGTGGTGCGGAAAGAAACAGGGCAGTAAAATTCATGGATGTCTTTTTGTAAAACACAGCAGGAATGTGTAACAAACATGGAGAATTCACTGCTTTATTGTGAGGAAAGGAAAATCCTGGCACAGGAAAAATGACATTGTATCAGTGAAGAAATCCCATAGTTCTTAAAGATACTGGCTCTTGGACAGCTGAAGAGAATGAATATAAAGTTTTGAAACGGAACTTTCTGTTTGGAAAATGCTGCTCCATTGGGTGCAAAATGTACTTAATGAAGCAGAATTTTGGAAACAACTGGCTTTTTGGATGGGAACTTTTCAAAATAATTAAAAATTATTGGAATGTGAGATCCCATTTGGATATTCTCTTCTTTTTTTTGGTTTTGTTTGGTTCTCTTGTATTGCTTTTCCTGAACTTTCAGTGTTGGTGTCCTTGTTCCATTTCAATTTTTTTTTTAATTAATGTGCATGTGTGTATCCCGTGATCATCTTTTAACAGTATTAACATTTTGTACTAATTAAAATATTTTTATTTTTTCTGTGAAATATATCATCTGTGTTTTTTATCTCAAATCTGGTTGAAAACAGACTTTGGTGTACTGGAAATTCCCCTGGTCTAAATGAGCTCCATTTCCTGAGGAGCTGTACTGCCAGCTGATAATTTATTTGGGGAACACCTCTCCGGTCTCTACATATCTGGGTTCTTTTTCTGTAGATAAGTTTTATTCTTGTCCCTGAATTTTCTTTTATTCTTTATTTCTACTTCCTCTTGATAGTTACAGTGATGTGAAAATCCTCATACCCTGTTGACTAGTGCACCCTCAGCTGAAATATAGTAAGTGCTCATAAACTCACAGCATCACAGAATAATTGAGGCTGGGCCTCTGGAGATCATCTTGTCCACCCCTGCCCTGCTCAGAGCAGGTGCAGCAACTTGCTCAGACCATGTTTAAATATTTCCCAGGATGGAGACCCCATAGCCTCTGGGCAACCTGTGCCAGTGCTTGGTCTCCCTCATAGTGCCAATATTTTTCTTATATCTAATTGGAATTTCTCATGTTCCAGCATGTGTCTCTCATCCTGCCCCTGTGCATCGCCAAGGGGAGTCTGGCTCTGTCATAGCGTCACAGAATCATCTGGTTGGAAAAGACCTCTGAGATCATCAAGTCCAACCGTACCTGTCCTCTTACTAAACCATGTCCCTAAGAAACTCATCCAGCCACCTTTTAAACACCTCCAGGGATGGGGACCCAGCCCCCTCCCTGGGTAGTCCTTCCAGGACCTGAGAACCCTTTCAGTGAAGAAATTTTTCCTGACGTCCAATCTGAACCTCCCCTGGTGCAACTCAAGGCCATTTCCTCTCGTCGTCTCACTTGGGAGAAGAGACCAACACCCCCCTCCCCACAGCCTCCTTTCAGGCAGTTGCAGACAGTGATGAGGT
Source organism: Dromococcyx pavoninus (assembly GCA_033558185.1). Classification (NCBI taxonomy): domain Eukaryota; kingdom Metazoa; phylum Chordata; class Aves; order Cuculiformes; family Neomorphidae; genus Dromococcyx; species Dromococcyx pavoninus. The sequence goes on from JAUMJL010000149.1 coordinate 30,542, forward strand.
CTCCCCTCAGCCTCCTCTTCTCCAGACCAAACACCCCCAGGTCCCTCAGTCTCTCCTCGTAGGCCTTGTTCTCCGGCCCCTTCCCCAGCCTCGTTCCCTTCTCTGGATGTGCTCCAGCCCCTCAATGTCCTTCTTGGAGTGAGGGGCCCAGAACTGACCCCAGTACTTGAAGTGTGGCCTCCCCGGTACTGAGTGCAGGGGCACAATCCCTGCCCTGCTCCTGCTGCCCACGCTGTGTCTGACACAGCCCAGGATGCCATTGGCCCTCTTGGCCCCTGGGCCACTGCTGGCTCATGTTCAGCCGCTGCCAACCAACACCCCCAGGGCCTTCTCCTCCAGGCTGTCCTCGCTGCCCTCTCCCATGACACAGCTGCCAGTGAGCACTCATGAAATGATTCAGCTGCTCCTGCTTTCACCAGTTGGCAGTGCCCAGGCTGTGCACCTCTGCCCTGCAGCCTGCACAGCAGCTGTGGTGCAGGGATGTGCTGACAGGTGTGAAATGGCACCTTGTGAAATAACAAGAATATGATTGCAAACACTTGTCAGATCATGTAATGAGCTCTGCTGATATCTCTTACAAGATAATCAAAGATGAACCTTTATCCATGGTTCAGATCCGTTGATTTTTACCCAGTACAGAGGAAGGATTTCAGGTGGTGCCGTGTGTTTTGCAAACACAGGATGTTTGTCCCTATCCAGATAAAACAGTGATTTACTATCCGGAGTCACTGGGCTTTTGCAAGAACATACCAAGTTAAGCAAAAATTGTTTAAATCAGTCAGTAGTTAGTACTGGGATTCTTGATATTTTTAATCAAGGGGGAGGGGATGGTTCAGTAATTCACAAGCAGTGCACTTGACCTGAACAAAAATGCACGCACTGTAAGGATTCTCACTGGTTATTCCTGCCCTGGTGAAAAGGAGTATTATCACAGCTGGCTCCTCTGCTGATTTGTCAGTTTGTGAAACACAGGGATTAGAAAAGGTGTGCAACAACTTTGTGCTGACTGGCAAGAGGCTTTGCCAGGCTCTCGGGGGCTCCCGTGGATGGTGCGATGGCAGCACAGGTGGGTGTGGGCTGAGCAACAGGCAGACACTGGCAGCAGTGTGGTCTCAGCGCTGACTCAGCAGCAGGGAGCCAGTTGTGCAAGAGGAAGGGCACTTTTAAGGTGTTGACATTCTTTTATCAGACTGGTCAGAGTAAATAGTGTCTTTGTCAGCAGTGTGGCTGTGACCAGAAAGCTTTGCAAACACAGCGTCAAGATTGCCTGGACTTCCTATAGCAAGGTAACTCATGCTGTTTGAGCCCTTGGAAGTCCTTTGGAAAGGGGAATGAGAGTTATGGTTCTGCCGTGGTCAGAAAGCCCTATTTCAACTAATTTAAACCAGCAAGTCTCCTGTGTTGATTAAGATCTAGTTCGAAGCACTTGAATGCTCTGTGGTAAGAAGTGTATGCAATACAACTTTGTATATAGACTATATGTTAAAACCTGTTCCATAAAGTGAAAAGCTTTCCTTACTGTGGGACCATTAAAATGATGCATATATAAATATATATTTGCTTAATAGGGTTCTTTAGGTTTCTGTTTCTGGCCAACAACAGCAACAGGTTGTGTCTTTAGGAGCAAACAGAAAAACACCACTGGGAAAAAAGAAGTGAGTTTTTGTATTGTTTGTAGTGTTTTAATTTGTAAGATGAGTTTTCATTCACACCTCATTCTCATCAAGCAACCTGGACAAGAAAAGACCACATATTTTTTCAACCATGAAACCAAATTTAGGCACTTAAGTCTCTGTCTACAGCCTCAAAAATATTTAGAATTATATGCCCCACTTAGGCAATGAGATTCCCCAAATCTATAATTAGACTCGAGAAACTTTAGCTTGAATATCAAGCCCCAGAATCATTATGAGGTCACTGAAGTTACAAACAGATTTATGTTTACTTTTTGGTCATCATTTCTCATCTTTCAAAAATTGTATTGAATTAGCGATGAAATAAATTGCCCATAAGGGTAAAACTACCCCATTGCATAAATCCATGATGCACCCCTACTCTGAGTACTGTGTGGTGTTCTCAGAGGGTACGGTAACATCTTTCAAGGTATAGGGAAGATATGGAATAGGTTTCATATCAGGCATACTTAAACAGACCGAGATCCTTGAGCCTCAGGATAGATAACTGCAGGGAAATAAACTGGCAATCAGTAAATGGAGCGGAAAGGAGAAGCTGAGTGGGGATGAGCTGCTTATCCTACCTTGCAGTACAAGATTTAGGGGGCATCAAGTGAAATCATCAGGTGGGAAGTTCAAACAAATAAAGGAGATGATACTTCACACAACGTGTTGTTAAAGCAGAATTCATTGGCAACAACTATCTTGGATATTAGGGGCTTCTGTGGTTACAAAAAGTTATTAAATTTAAGTAAGTAGTTTAAGCATTAAGCACATTGAGAGCTCTGAAAGGATGGAGTAAGCCAAAGCAACACTTAAGCAATTAAATTTATTCAGTGGAGAAGATTTTCAATAGCATGTTTATTCTATTTTCTCTTTTTAATCATTAATCGTATCACCTCATGTTTTTAAATTGAGTGGCTCAGAGCAGGGACTATCCTGCATGTTTGTTCAACCCTTCTGAATTTATATTCTGTAAAGTGACAAATATTTTTGTGGTGGTTTCTAAATGATAAGCAGTACTGATTACACTGCCCACCTGTGCCTGGCTGGTGTGCATGGAGCTGCTTTTCAGGAGGAAGATACCTTAAGCAAAAATACCTTAAGCAGAGTCAACAGCAGATCCAAAGGAGCAGTCGTGTCACTGCTACCCTGGGTGTCTTTACCTGTCCTGCCGACACCTCAGCATGCAGGGATCTGACGTAAGAGTAAGAGCTGTTGCAGTGACTTGTACAAACAGATGAGCCATAATGCTGAATGCAAATAGGTATCTTCGTTGATTTTTCTCTAATGAAAACAAGATATAAACTTGGAGCTATAAACCTTGTCAGACAGAGGTAACTTTCAACAGAAAAGTATCAGTTTTACCCAAATCAAGCTTCCACCTATGCCACAGAACCCTTCTCAAGGCTAGGTGTGGGTTATTGCTGCAGATGGACCTGCAGTGGTTTGGGTGGAAGCCACAGAGCATCTCTGGGGTGGTACTGACATGAATGAGGAGCCTGATGAGCTGCACAAGCCTTCCACTTTGCCAGCTGCCTGCCTGCCACAGCCAGCTTCAGGCCTCATCCTTTACAACACTGTCAGTGAGTGGTGGGTGAGCTATACGTCCTCTGAAAGGCTTCTTTAAACAATCACAGAGCAATAAACCACATATAAACCAGTCTCATACAGTGCTTGGTGAGTGAGCCTGGGGAAGAAACCTACACAAAAGCAGACGCTCTAAATGAACGCTGAGAGTTCAACCTCGTTTTTGGTAGTTGTATGTGGGTCTTGTGGCTGTACTGTTGAAGATGATTCAAGAACATTTTTCACCCTGAAATTAGATGTTTCTTCGATGAAATACTGTTTCAGTGATAATGACCATCAGCTCCCATAATCACCACGAGCAAGCTGTGGGGCAGGGCTCTGGCTGCCTGTCCTGTAGCAGGCAAGGTCTCCACCACTGTTTTGAGAGGCTGCCTGCCACGGCAGCCAAAATAATAGGGTTCATAAATAAAAAGTTGCTTATGCTAGCGTTACCTGAACATACTGATGCTGTACCCGGTTCCTGGAGGGGCACGTTCACGCCTACAAAGCCAACAGAAACCCTTCCCCCCAAGCAGACAAATCCCCTCATCCTCCTCAGGTTTTATTTTTAAGTGGCAGCAAACATATTGTGATTGTCAATAAACAGAAGCATCACTGAGAGATAGTACCTTGCTTCCTTGAAGGTAAAGAATTTACTGAAATCTTGGCTTTAGGCAGATGACTTTATAAACTGCTGTTGTTGCTTTGGTGCAGCACACACAGATCAGCCGTGGTTCATAGCCTGTGATGGTGTTTACTGTTTGCATTACCCACATAAATCTTCCAGCATCTGTGTATTTCATAAGAGAACAAACATTTCTGTCTATTACATGAACACAACTATTGTAATAAAGTCATGCTATGGCAGACTGTAATTACTGCAGACAGTCTCCCCAGAGCCTCCAGCCAGAGAGCTGCACATAGACAAGAGCACTTCCAGCAGCCTAGAGAGGATCAGCAGATCAACCTGCACAATAACACGAATTTTCTGTTGGTCCTGCCTTGCAGTGGGGACTGGAGACAAAGAGTCCCATACCCCAGGCTTGTGCAGAAGTTCAGGGAGGAGTGATCTCTCCTCTGGGGCCAGCAGAGCTGTTGCAGAGGGAAGGGAGGGGTGTGCAGCACCCTTGGGTGGCTGCAGCGTGCACACACAGCTGTGCCTGCTCTGGGCACAAACAAGCTCCTGCCAACCAACACGGCCACGAAACAGTAACTGGTGAAGTCAAACATTTTTAAAATCGCTGCCCAGAGCATTACAGAAGTTGGCAGGATGACTCTGAACAGCCAGCATTGGAACTCAGCGCAGAGACATCTTGCAGAGCTCTGCCAGGATTTTGTGCTTAGCAAATTGAGCAGGGAAACTGCTCTGATCTCAGGTAAAATTGTAGAGGGGCTACTGTGGCATCCAAATAGTGAGCAGAAAGGAGAGTTGCATAATTAGTGCTCCCCCCTGTAGTTTTATGGTAGCTACATTTCAAATTGATTGCAATTTCTCCCCCCACTTCCAAATTAGAAATTGGACTAACAATACTCCTCCTGCCACCTGTTTGACTTCTGAAAAGCATCTGTTCCCCTGACGCTGGCTGAAAAAGTGCCTGACAGGAAAACAGTACAATCCTACTGCATTAAGTGAATTAAAAATTGCTTAATTGATAGCTCTCAAAGAACAAGATTGTATGGGATTTCTTGTGCAAAGAAACCAAATGCAATAATGCAATAATGCTTCAGGTTCCATGAATCCCTGACTGTTTCCTGGCTCTGCAAACTTCTTAGACTGCAAGTCCTTGACTATTAATGCTGAATGCTTGTTTGACTGTATCTCCCATAAGTACACATTTAAATTATATCAGGTGTGGCACACGATCACATTTCTGTGCAATCACCCAAAGCACAATTCTGTTGGCTCTGTGAGCTGGTCTGGCTGGTGAAAATCTAGAGGGGGTCAGGCAAGCATCGTAATGGATAATAAAGCCTGCAGGTACCAGTCAAGGTGAACCCACAGGGATTTTTCATACAGTCTGAATTGTCAGAGTCAGTTTATACTGGATCGGTGCTTTGCACATGGGTTCTGGCATTTCTGATTCCAATCAATACGCTTCAAGTCCAGATTTACATAGTTTATGCCATACCAGCAGTAGCAGATATAAATGCAGAGGCTGTACTTCTTGGCTTCTTGATTTCAGGATGAAATGTTGTTCAAGAAAAAGCCTTCCTCCAGACCAGCCCTGTGTGGAAAACACGCTCGCAGCAACGGAATTGCTGGATGCTGTGAGTGAAGTATCAAAAGAATGTAGAAAGAAGAAAATTTTCTCTCTGCTCATTTCAATTGTTTTTATTCAATTTTTTTATTAAGTGGGACTACATCTTCAGAACATCATTTTGTCAGCACTTTCCCCCCTACTACTCCCAGCACATCAAAGAAGGAAAATAAAACAATCTCTCCTGAGGCTGTTGGTTCTCCAGTAGAGGAAAAGAGACCCCTATGTCTTATATCTGTTTCTTGTAAATTATATTCTGATGATGATCAGCCCAGTGACACACAAAAGCCCTGCCCCTGACACAGGAATGGGAATGGGCCAAGCAGGAGAGAGGCAGAAGAGGAAAGCAGAGGAGTGATGGAGGCAAGTTAGCCTGTCTCTGGTGAAAGCTGGGGATTGGGTTTTGTGTAGTGGGTTGAAGGGAAGCTGGTTTTACTGCCTTTACTTCATTTCAAGTTCAGTCTCTCTGTGGAAAAATGTTACCTGTGACCTCCAATCAGTCGAGAGGCTGAGAGAGGAGTAGGAAGCCAAGGCATGTCAGGTCAGGAGCCAGCGGAGGCAGTGAGCGCTTGTGTGCAGAGGGTCCGGGGGCAGAGAGCCCCCTGCCCTCACCCAACCCCGCCAGAGGCCAGGCAGTGGGGCAGAGAGCTGGACTGGCGCGGGTCCACCCTCTTGCTCCAAGAGCTGCTCGGCCCTCCTCGCTGCCTATTCCATTGCTGGGCAGTGCCAGCTCCTCGTCACCACTTGTGCTCCCAGGTCACTGATTTGCAGTGAAAAGATCAATCACAGCAGGAAAAGGGACTTTATCAAAGCAGCAAGGGGTGCCAGTTTGGAACTAAGAGAATAAAACACCTCTAGTGTATTTCTAGGAGGTAGGGCAGAGGAGCTACCTAAGCCAAGGTGACGGTGACATTGCACAGAATCCTGAACCAATAATTTATAGAAAATATGTATGAGGTTTATGTATGAACATTACTAAATATGTAACAAAATGGTGACCACCATCACAAGTGTTTTTTTTCTGAGAGGTGTTTGGCAGGAGAGTTCAGGCTTTACAAACATTTGATTTCTTTTGATGTTGTCATAGTTATGCTGAATAAGGATTACTGAGAGGCTGATGTACATGCATGAGAGTCATTGTGAATATTGACATATATTTATGCACCAATATACATAAATATATACAAGACATTCATTATGTAGTTTCATTCTGAAATTCAAATATTTATTACACAATTCAATATGCAATTATATGACAACATATATTCAATATACATATATACATATATATGAAAGACACATTTTTTATATTACCAAAATGAACATTTTGAACAAAAAGGAACAATTTCTTTTATGAGGACATAAGTCAGACCTAGCCACAATCAGTGATATTAAAGAATGCTCTGACTATTTAAAGCTGGTTTTTTTGAGGTCAGAAGAGACATAGAAAACATAACTGAAATTCTCTTGCAGCTGAAATACAATGAAATCCACAACTGCCACTGGCGTCACATCTTCTAAACAAAGTGAAAGACAGATCTGTGTTCTGTCATAGCACACCAAAGTGGAACTGTGAAGAGAACCAAATTTCTTCAGTTTCAAAGGAAAAGTTGAGTCATGTTTGTGTTCACTCAGGAAGGGCACTATCTGGGAAAGAATTGAGGCAAATGCAAGCCAGAGAGGTTCCCTAGAGCTGAAAGTCTTATGGGCAGAGGGGAGATGTGGGTGTTGGGAAGTGAACTTGAACTGGTGGGAATATAGATGAGCTTTTAAATATTTGTCTTGCTGCTCCGACTGATGGCATCACCAGCATGACACCTCCTAGCACAGACTGTCCTTGGGGTGAGGATGCTGAAGGAAACTTGCATTTCAGATGTTTAAGTCCCTTGTGGGTAAAACAGCAGTGGAAGAGGAGAAGGGGCAGTGGAGGCACTGGTGGATCGGTGCGAGTGGCCGTTGCTGTCTGCTGTGGGCTCCGCCTTGCCCCAGGCCAAGAGGAGCTGAGGGAGCTGCTCCCAGGTGGCACGGAGGTGATCCCTGGCATCAGCAGCTCCTCAGGCTTGCTGTCCTGCTGCACAGCTCCTCACTGGCTCCCTGGGCAGGCGCCTGCGTTTTGCTGCCAGGGCTCGTGGGCACGCAAAGCTGGCTGCCAGCAGCAGGCCCTCAGCGTCACTGGCAGTGCCCAAACTGCATGGGAACCTCATGGACAATCCCGTCTTTGCCAGCACTCCTTCTCTCTCCCATCCCTAATCCCCAGCAGTCATGTTGGGGATGACTCCTAGCAATACCTTACAGTAAAATTTCTGCCTCTCTGAGAGACTGGCTGTTTCAACACGTTTAAGGGAACACAAACATTCCCCTGCACAGTCCTCTGATTTGGAAAGTCACAAAGATTTTACCTGTAGATACTATAGAGACTCTTATGTTTCCCTGAGACTATTGTAGTGTGTCTGTGTTGTTTACCATACAACAAAGAAAGGAAGATTTGGATCTGAATGAGGAATATTGGTTGAAATAACAGGGTCTTGAGCTGACAGTTCAGTAATTAATTATTAAATATTAGTACTTTTAACATTACATTTTTTTAACTGGATTAAAATTCTGATGCTTTTGTATTACTGTGAAACTTGATTGGCAATTGATAAAGCAAATCATTGAGAAATACAAAGTTTCATAGTAGAAACAAAGATTCCATGTCAAAGAAGAATGTGTCAGAAAAAAGGCTGTTCACAGTACAGTAAGACATTGATTTATTGTGGTGTAATTTATTACTTGGATATATTTAATGCCTGATATTAAACTCACCCGTTTGCTACACTGTAAACATGGACACAACCCCTTCTTTATTTTGCTTCCTGTAAGCTGTGAAGTACATCTGGATTGCCCATACTCATAAAAATTCTCAGAGCTGCACTTCATCTACGTGATCTGTGGGACCTTTTCCCAGACAGGAGTGGAGAACTTAAGGTGCAGGGACAGGAAAACAGCACGGAGGTGGCAGGTATTGCTGGGAAGACAAGATGAATGTCCCATTGCGTTTTCCCACAACATCCTCAACTGTATGCATCGCACATCAACAAAAAACCTCACTGAATTAATTAAAATACATTTCTCTTAATAGCACAGATTGTTAAAAAAATAATAATGCAATGTTTGCAAATATTCAATGTTTCTTTTTCCATTCCTTTCAGACTTGCTGTCTAACACAAATATAAAACATCGTATCTTTCACAGTAGAACAGATTGTAGAAGCCACCAATTAGCCATGTCACTAATTATCCATACTATACATCTGAATTTTAAGTTTCTTAGCTAAACTCACCATTTGCTGCAGTCTCTTTGGGGTAAAGGCAAATAAGGAGAATTTTTTTCTCCCAAGAGATGTGACTGTTGCCACTCTCCCTGGTTTATCTTTCAGTCTCTTACTATCTTAAGAAAATGCTTGAAGAGGTGCTAGTGGTGTTTTTCTCTTACACCTCCGACTTTCTGCTGCTCAGTTTTTATTTCTTCCAGTCTTCCTTCTCTCTCCATCCCTCTGATTAACAGGAAGTTTGCCAGCTCTGGGGGCTCCATTGGGAGTTCTGTTCTGTTTGGTATGTTTGTTACAACCACGCTTTCTGGAGATAAGTGATTAAGGTGAAATCTCATCTTTATTTTTTTAATGAAGGAAATGTTTGCATATGAACCCTATGGACTCAGAAACTCAGATGGTGAATGGAAAGAACAAAACTGTCATTTTGCTATGAAATCTTGTGATTCTTTGGGGCCTGACTCATGACTGTGGTGTGCTGGGATTTATCAATGATTTGATCTTTCCTTTCTTCCTCTCTATTCTCTGTGCTGTGCTTCTCAGGAATATTTCTAGGAAAGGGCTTCTACCTTTCCACTTTATCTTTACAGGATTACTCTTTTAAAATTCCCCTATCTCTGGTGATCATGGTGGCCCCGCACTGTGTATGAGAGTATGCATTACCGTTTTCATCCTCACAGCACTGCTGGGGCGGCAATGATCACAGCTGCTGCAAGTCGAGTGGAGGCAGAGGGGCTGTGGGTATTCAGACACCTCAGTGTGGGCTCTCCTGTGGTCTGGAGCAAGGGTCCTCCAGCAGCAAAGCGGCTCACGTTCACGCTCACACTTGTAGTCATCCTGAACTCAGGTAGCCCACAGATCCCATCTGTATCTGTGGCAAGAAATAATTCTGTCTCAGCCCTTCTGTTCTTGTCTACCTAATAAAGGTCAAAGCATATGTCTGCAAGGACAATTGGCCTGGCAGAGTTTTCACAGTCACAGGGCCTGTTTGCACTGCATGGGTCTAAAGTGTGCCCTTGAGTGCACTTCAGTCCGTTGGGTGCACATAGAGTTCATCCTCCTGAGTACCAGCTGGGCTGCCCTCCAGCCTGCCCTGAAGGTGCTTCTGCAAGCAAGTGCAGTGAGTGAGCGAGGCCTGGAGCCTCCTCCTTGTGATGGTACCACACCACAATGGAGATGCGCTCTGGAGATTAAGAGCTAGATTAACACGTAAACTGGTATCTGGCTAACCTGGTGCTTGTGTGTTACTGAGATCATAAGAACCTCCTCAGCAAGGTCTGCTTAGACTGGGAAGCCCTTGATGTCCCTTGGTGTTGGTGACAAAAATTAAGGCACCTACATTTTACTGTGGACATGCAAATAATCCTCATCTTCCCCAGACATTCACAGCTCCAAGTGTCTCTGCCTCACCTGAAATCTGCAATCTGAGAGAGCACACCCTCTGCATTGCATCTGTGTGAGAAGTGTGAGATGCTGGAGTCCCTGCTTCTGCATGCCCCAAGACCTAAAAAACCACCCAAACTATGCAACCCAACCCCCCCAAAACCTTGCACAGATATAGTGGAAATTCAAGTCCTGTTCTCTCTTTCGCTGGGTCTAAACCTGTTTCTCCTATAAAAAGTTCTCAACTGAATAGACTGGAGAATACTCTGCAGTGGGTCTCAGCTCTTCCAGTTTGTATGAAGTACTTAAATGTTCACTGAATGAGGGCTGGAGTGTTCATCCCAGATCATTAACATCAGGGCATAAAGCTTGTTGTCTTTTCTATGGCCAAAGCAGTATTTAAAAATGCTATGCAAAGCAGTGCAGTTGACACTGAGAAGCCTGGGTGGCAAACGGCTTGCATTCAGAGCACTTGTTTAGGAGATGGAAGACCTAAGATTAAATCCCTGCTTCAAGTCGGGCCAAGAGAAATCATCCAAACCTGAATATTCCACACTCCCCCACCCCGCCCCTCCCCGTCTGGGTGAGTTCTCTTTCCCCTGGGCTACTGGGTGTCTTCTCTGCCACCACATCCTCCTCCTCTTTGTGAGTGCAATCACTGACCTGATTTAGTTTGCCCCTGACTGGAACAGGGCATCTTACTGCAGCCTGGACTAAGGCACTGGCACTTCAGAAGAAGCCTGGCTCAGCACTCACCCCTTTCCTGGCATTTCCTAGGTCATGTTCAGCATCTTTGCACTCGTCTTGCGTGAACATCTCATTCTCCTCACAGGCTGAACAAAGAGTTGTGAAAGGCAGTGAGTGCCTGCGTGCCAAAGAATCAGAATGAAATCTACATATTACATTTTACATATTTATCCATTGGTGATTTGCCTAAGCCATGCAGGATGTCTCTGAAAGCAGAGGGAACTGCCAGAAGTTCTCACAGGTCCCATGCCCAAGTTTGAATGGGACCAAATGTCTCTTTCCTCTCTCTGGAAATCCATTTCTATCTCTGATGCTTTCCTGTGCTGATATAAACACATCCCCATGCCTGGATTGTGACTTTGTTTCAGTTTGTCTTTGCCTTTGGGTGGAGTTTGAATCTTTTTGTTCCACATTTATGGTATAGTCAACATAACCTGATTTCAACAGGATCTGATAGACTCCTCTGAGATGTGTTGAAGTTCTTACAGGATAGGGCCTTGGATAATGAGTGTATGTATGTAGCCACTTACTCACTTGAAGCTGATGACCAGGCCCATCTCGTAATCTCTTGATCATCCTACACAAATTTGTTGTTCACAAGCAGTACTATTGTTAACCTGTCAATATTGCTCTGCACAATGTCATAAATACAAGATTTTTCACAAAACTTTGGCATTTATGCTCCTGAAGACAATCCTTTACAAACAAAAGTTCTACATTTCAGTCTGGAGATTTCTACTATGGGGGAGAAGCCTAATGAGATGGGAGATAAAGTGTACAGGGTGGGGCATCTCGCTATCTCTCAGGGAGGGCAAAATTAACATCCCAGTGCCAAAACTAGTGATTTATTGTGAGCCATGGCTGCAGGGTCTGCGAATGGTGTGCATCCTCCTTGTATTCATCATAGGCTTTTAATTACTGTTTGTGAAAGACATCTTAGGCAAAAGGAACTTACTATTAAAGACACCTAACTTCTGGCGGTATGTAGAGCAGGGGAGAAAGAAAACTCTCTGTGGCTTCCTCCTTAACATCTACTGTAAACTCCACCAGTTCAGGAGAGCCTGAGAGCTGTGGTTTGGAGGGTAGCCTTTACTCCGAATGCCGAAGATCAGAGTGGAAAGATTGGTTTGGGTAGATTTTCTTTCTCAAGAAGTGACAGATGATGGGTGCTGATAGAGAAAATCACTTTATTTTTTGTGTGATAACTGGGATTCAAATAACACTGGTTGGCTGCAGACCAAAAGGCAGGACAGTTTGCCGCAGGCAAGGCCATAGGGTTGATGGTGAAAAGTTAAAGCAGATTTTGCAACTATTAGTGAAACATAGTTAAAAGGTTTATCACAAGCTAGAAATGAGTATGATGGTTATAATTTTTAAGATCAGTTACCAAAAAGCAATGCTGGCTACTAAAGTTTCTTTCAAAACTAACCAGCATTTTGGCAGGAAAAAAAAAAGGACAAAAGGGGTTTATCTTCTCTTATCTGCAATGCTAAATGCAGAAAGATCAGTTGTCCTTTTTCAGTAGTCAGTGTGTCAGTTTGTGATATTTTGGGAATGTCAGTCCACTGCCTATACTGGCAGATGATGTAAGTGGAAAGAGGGGTGTTGGCATTTGCCTGTCAATGTGCCACAGGTACTGACAAATACAAGGTGTGTGGAAGTGAATGGAGACAGTGAAGAAATGCCAGAATCTTGGTCACGCAAAAGAAGAGTAAGCAGGTAAAAAAAGTGAGAATCTCCTGAAATTTATTGGTGTTGGATTGGCCAGCAAAATAGGTAAGATTTTGGTAGGACTTTTTGATATGCACCTTAGCACCAGGTAGTGACTGTTCTGAAGTGCGTGCAGTTAATTAACAGAAGGTTTGAGTTACATGAAGAGCACAAAGCACCCCAGCGAGGCCGCTTCGCCCTCACCAAGCGCTCGGAATAGGAAGCCGGCGCGCGTTTCCCGCCTTGTGTGGGGCCTGGCGGGGCGGGGCAGCCCCCGCCCGCGGGAAGGCCGAGGCCGCAGGGAGGGGGCCCCGCGCGGCGCTGGCGGGCACGGGCGCGGGCGCGGGCGCGGGCAGGGGCAGGGGCAGGGCCCGCTGGGGCTGGGTGCGGTCCCCGCCAGACCAAGGCAGCGGCCTCAGCGCTGGGTCCCTCCCGGGCCCCGCCCGCGGCGGCGGGAGGCGCTCCCTGCGCTGGGTCCCTGGGACGCGGCGAGGCTGGCGCTGCCCGGGGCCCGCACGAAGGCTGCCGGAGGCCGAGGAGAGACGGTGAGTGGGTGCCAAGGACGGCATTGCTGTCTCTGCACTGGGGTGAAACAGTTCCGGTTCCATCAGGAACTGGAGGAGAAGTTAAACATTAAAACCGAACGATCCAGGTAACTCGCATCCAAACGTTTTAGCAAAGTCGTTCTGTAGAGTGTCCAGTTACTCACGGCTGTTGTTTAGAGATTCCTGAAACTCTGGAAGAGTTGGGAATCCAGAATAACTTACGGTAGGTACAGTAAGGCCCACTATGAATCATGGACAGAAGCTGATTGGGACTAGATTAAAGAAAAATTAAAGGAGAAAAATATAATTAAAGTCAGTACTACTTGATGTGAAATCAATATTTTCAGTCTTATTTGCCACCTTTTTGATGACAAGTTAGTTTGATATGGGTGATGGAAATGACCGAATTTGACTGAACATCATGTGAGACAGCAATTAAGAAAGCCGAGCAATATCAAATGGATATGACATGTTACACTGATTGAAAGCTGGCCAGCTAACTGATCTTGCAATACAAATGGAGAATCACCACAGAATCGTTTAGGTTGGAAATCACCTCTGCAGGTCATGTAGTCCAGCCCCTTGCTCAAAGCAGTACCAGCTTCAAAGGGAAATCGAGTCGCTCAGGGTCTTTTTCAGCTGAGTTTGGGATATCTTCAAAGGTGGAGATTGCACAATCTGTTTTTTAGTGTGAAAGTTCCTCTTCCTTAAACAGATTTGTTTTAACAAAGTTCTTTAAGAAATGGTTCTTCCGTTTAAGGTGTTCAGTACTTTTTCCAAATACATGCGAGAAAGCACAGAACTAGTGCAAATGAAATTTGCAGACGACATTGATGCTGGGTATTGTCAGTATTATAATTCGAGTGATCTTGGATTGCTTCCTTTAGCATAGTCGAATTTAAAGTCATTGGAGCATGAACAAAAGTCTTAGGTCATACAGATGGAATGGACAACTCTGCACTGGGAAAGAATGGTGTTCAGAGGAACATGGTAAACATGGTGAATAACTGTCTGAGCATGAACTGCTGGTGTGGGTCAGCAAAAAGCAAACTTCTGTGACCCTTGAAGTTAAAAATATGAGGAAATTGGTCAGTGAAGCTTATAGAGTCTATATCTACACTCATCTGTAAGGTAGGCCAGAGTCAGTTCTCTGTCTGTGAGGGCAAGTGGGATACCCCAGCTTGCCTCAGTGTACCTAGACTCCCCAAACGCAGTGGCCTCAGCCATATTGCTTGTCTTGTGCTGTCCCTCAAATTATGCTCAGACATTGTTTGGCAGATTTGCATGTTCCCAAAATGTACTATGGAACTAACTATAGCACAGTAAGAGTAAAATGTGTGCCCATAATTGCACCTGCGTTTAGTTTTCTCATGGAGACACTGCTGTTTGTTAGTTTTGTGTTTAGCACTGGTCTAACAGTTACTGGCATCCAGTGTCCAGTCCCAGTGTTCACAGGACCAGAAGAACGCTGTCAGGTTAGCAAGGTGAAAATGAAGTCCCGAGGAATGGCTAAATGTGCCCTGTAACTTTCTTATTTTACTGGGGAGAAGGTGAAGAAAGGACCTGTTTGCAGTCTGTGAACAGTGCTTTCAGAGTATTGTAATGAGTTCCTCAGTGTAGCAGATAGGTGGGAGGCTTTGATGGCCAGAAGCTGAAGCTTTGACAAGAAGGAAGCTCTCAGTTTTGTAGTCCTTGTCTTATGAGTAAGTGTTTTCCTAGTGGACTTTCTGCAGTTTAAAACGAAATTCATGCGAGTGCTATGGCCTGTGCTGTATAGGAGGGCTGGTTCAATGATCCCAACAGATTCATAATCTATGAGTCTTCAAATTAATTAATGAGGTTTTTGAGATATGAATGAAAGTTTGGCACTTGGATTCTGTTCTTCTGCCAAACAGGGGAACTGATAGACCTCTAAGTTTTCACCTTTCATCACTACCTTATATAACTATATACTGACTGGGAAAATTCCTTGAACACAACAGAAAGATTTAGTTAACACTTCTGCCTTTTGTATATTGATGTTACTGTTCTCATCTTGTTACATGCTATAGAGGCACTGTAGAATCTATTCATTATAGAAGAATTTTCTTCCACATATATTAATTTTTTGGTCATCGTGCTTTTATTTCTCTATTGGTCCCTATCTTCTAGCTGGTAATAATTATTATCAGCTTCCTTTTTCTTTCATAGGAGTTAATGTAATACCTGCCCTCACATTCCTCTCCTAAAGGAAGTCATGATTGCCCTTGGCATTTTGGAACTGTGCCTTAGTGAACGTCTACAACAGTTTCTCAAGAATTTCCAGTTGTCATTGACACACTTTTGTTTAAATTCTTTATCTCATTTGATTTAGTTCCTAACTATTTTCTACTTAGAGATATTTGTCCTTTTAAATCATAACCTGAAGATATTATTGGTTTGGACTTCACTGTCTATAATCCCTTATGCCAAAAATATGGTTCTGTGATCAAACTATCTTCAGTCAGCTTCTAGTACAGATTTAATTTATATGAGGTGCAATTGATTATCAAATTTGGAAATGATTATCCATATTTTCGCTCTTTTTTCAGTGGCAATAGAAGACATCCAGCATGCTTCTTTCAGATGGAAGATCTGGGTGATAATGTGGTTTTCTACTCTGGCATCTGGCTAATTGATTCAATTTGATAGTCTGCAAAGTAGACCACCTGCTCACTTACACCAAACTTTCTAAGTGATAATATTAACTCATAAGCTTTCAGGATACATTTCTTCCTTTGTGCAAGCAACTTGGAGATTAGTTGTAGTGAACAGGTCTGCAAAGGGAGCAGCTTGGTTGCAAGGAGCCTGCGGTGGCTGAACACACAAACCAGATGGGCAGATTTTTGCCAAGCTTTTTAGCCGTGAGTGGTCTCTGAGCTGCACTGTGTAATGAGGTGCCTTACATGACCATCTCCTAGCAGTTTTCTGTAACATACTTACTGTGCCAGCCTCTGTAGCACTGTCACGTTGCTCGCAGTTGTGTAACTCTAGTTCTTCTCACGTATTAGCCAGCTCTTGGTGCTGATGATTGGGCAGTTATATTTTTCTTCTTTTTGTATCCTTTGGCTTCATGACTACTTTTTTTCCCAGCATTTTGATTTTGATGAATGTTCTTTGAGGCTTCCTTTTCACTCAACCCTCTTTTATTAGCTTGCCACCTTCCTACCTCATACAGTGAATTTGTCTTCTAAAAAGTAAGGTTTTCTGCAGGTATGGATTCCAGCTGAATGCCCAGTCTCTTCTCCCTGTTGCCTCTATTCCACAGAGCATTAGGATCCTACAGAGGAAGGTACTTTTTATAGGCTGAACTTTCTGCATGGAAAGCACATCGAACAGTGCGAAAAAGCTTTTCTTAGTCTTGCTAGAGAAAAAGAAACTCGGGGCAAACGTCAGGCCAGTGTACACTGCTGCTGGCACTAACAATTTTTGAGGATGGCAAACTTAACCTACGAATCCTAGAGAGGAACTGCACGTGACCGTTTCCGGCAGAGCTTTTCAGATGGATTCTGCGCCACTGAAATCAATGGGACATTCATAGGACAGGATGGAGCTTTAGTGCTTTGTTGGCTGCAATTCTCGGTTGACATTTTCTGAGGCTGCCTGAAGTCAGTACCGTAACTAAGGATAAAGAACAGCAAACTTCAACTACCTAAAGAGCAAACTTAACTACATTTTACTTCAAAACTTTTTCATCTTGAAAATATAGAGAAATTATGCACTTAGTGTAAGCGAAGGTTTTGCTCAGCAAGTTCATTCCTTGAACAGTTGTTAGGTGTGGTTTCAAAACAGTTCTAATTCTACTAATATATCCTTTAAAATAACAAAAAATATAACTTAAAATGTGTTTCAACAATGTCCTTGTTGTGTGGAGAGATAATGGATTATGTCTAAGACAGAAATGACCTAAGGGGATGACCCCCAGCTTACAAACAGAGTCGTTAAAAAGAAACAACTGTTTCTGTTTATTTTTCTTGCAGCAATGGGAGGAGCTTTGACATGATCGCTATTTATCTTTGGGGTTGCTGATTTTGACCATACCTGAATAATTTAGCAAGTGTGCCCACAATGCCTGTGAGTTGTTCTGTCTTTTTTTTCCTTATATAATCAATTTATTCCAAAAGGAAAATCTGACTCTTCTTACTTGTCAGTTCGTCAGGGGAGATGGGGGATGTGTGTTGTGTGTCCTGCTTTGGATTCTTTGTGTACATTTTATGAATGCAAATGGAAATAAATAAATTTTGAGTTTATTATTCCTTGCACAACTTAGCTGTGAAAAATAGTGGTATGCTTAGGACATCTTAGGGCAAGTTCTGGTCATTTTGGATGTCATGCTGATTTCTTGACTGATGAAATGTCCACTACTGAAGGGATGTGCCTCACAGGTGTCATCTCTGACAATCTCCACAGAGGAGCTCTTCCCCTGTAATCTAGTTTTTCCTGTCTTGAGAGGGTTTCACAATTAACACTTCATGTGAACCAAAGTGATGTAATCAGGTAAATTGAGCTACACCAGGTCTAGGATTACAAAACGGTGATGGCGTGGTCCTCTTTCTTGTGGGGGCCAGGGAGGCAGAAAGCAAGGAAATTCAGAAGTGTGTGTGCAAATGGATGCAGCAAAATGGCCGGAGATCTGAAGTGCCATTTCCATCCCAGTGCCCCAAAAGCCTTCTGAAAGTTTATTCTGGATTTCCCATTTTCCCCTTGAGAGCTGCATCCCTGGCACTTTATTCCTCCCCAGTGCTGCAGGAAGAGGAAAGCACAGCTCCTCCCTTGACGACTGATCTGGAGGCAGTCGGTCAGGGGGTAGGCTTTGAGCACCATTTCAGTTCAGCTGTTTTACTTCTGGAATTCCAATAGCAAAGTATTGATACAACACAAAATTGCTTTCCACCAGCCTCATGCTCCCATGCATGGTTTCCCCAACAATGTTTCACTGTGGCCGCTAATTTTGTCTTGATAGTGAAAAGTGTGAGTAGTATCCTTCAAAACGTATTCCTTTTTTTTTTTCCCTCTGGAAAACAGGTTATACAATATGTTTTTATACCTTGTCCACTGCTTGTAATCTGTTACATTTCTGGCTGGCTTCATATTTTACCATCTCTGATGGAGTTTCTTGTGGTTTTTGCCACTCTCTGGGGACATGAGCATCCTGGTGCCACAGAGAGAGGTGCTCTGAACAAAGCCAGAGGGACAGGCTGCACGCCCCAAGCTAGATAACTGAATGACTTTTCTGCATGGTCTTGGCCTATGAAGTCCCTTTGATTTGATGGCTATTGTGGGTGCTTGGAGCATCTCCTCTGGAGATGCACCCCTTGTGTGGGACTCTTCGACATATTTTTTCATTTTAAAGAAAAATGCGCACATGCTGCATCCAGCAGAGCAATGTGAACATTACTGAAAGAGGCATTCAATAGCAAAGCACATTCTGTAGTAAATCCAGTGAGAAATCCTATCAGCCCACTTGCTGCGAGTAGATGTGGCCTACTTGTAGGGCTGCTTCAACTCAGATGCTGGGTTTTTTACTTATTGAGCTCCTTTTTCAGCTTTGTGTTCTATGTACATTCATAACCATGCCCTGGGGTGTTTGCACAAATGATGTTTTAGACATGTAGATGTGACTAACAACACCCCCACCCAAGGCTGGCAGCAGCCTGACACCAGGGATGAGCTAATCCCAGGAGGTATCTCTGGCCTGAAGGAAGGTGGGGCGGGGAGGGTGGCTTCTGCAGTGGGTGAGGCACACTCTGTGGCCCTTAATTTAGGACTTGCTCATCTAGAGAAGCGTTGGGAGAAGTGTGGGCCTTTTGCTAGCCATGTCTGGTTTGTGAAACACCTCCTGTACTGTTCCTGTCTGCAGTGGTAACATACAGTAAATGCTGCTCCTCGATCTGACACTGCTCTTTCTGGATTCCCGGAGATCTCCTTCTTATGCATAAATTCATTCAGGTTTATGGACTGGTCAGCTTAGAAGCTGAAATTTTATCTTTCCCAAAAATTTATTTTTCTGCTAATTTGTTCACTGCTGATCGGGAATGATCACCAGAAAGGGGAACTGGTAATTTGCTCCAACAGACACCTAGACTGCTGTAGGAATTGGCTTCAGCATCAGCAGTTACTGCCAGCTGTGTCAAGGTGGTGTCGGTGAAAGGAGAACTTTGCCAAGAGGTGACCAAGCATGTTGTATGTGCGAATCAGGAATACCTCCTCAAAAATCAGTGAATTTAAAAATCTCAGGCCTCTGTTGAGTTGTGACACTCCCTTCGGTCCCCATATCAGCATCTAAACTAATAGAAAAGAAAAACAGTTTCTGATTTGGTTTCTTGTTTTCAGATATGACTGGTAGAAAGGTGGGAGAACTTGGAGGAGAGGACTCATGAGAAAAACAGCCTCTTGGAAAAAGTCTTTCCTCGTCTCCATTAGCGATGGATTGTCTTGTGACATTAGGTGAGTGTACAACCTTCCAGTCTCTTAAGAAGGCTCTTATCTAATGCAGTCCTGGATCACTCGCTGTTCAAGACAGGTTCGAGTCCTCTTGAAAGTCCTGTTAGGCTTTTGCCTTCATTGAACATTGTAACTTAAGTTGCACTGCAGCAGTTAAATGAATACCAGTGCCTGCTTATTTATTTGTTTATGGATTGATGCTGTGGTATCACATGGGATCCCTCCTAGGAAACTGCATAGCTCTGGGAACTTGGCCATGGGTACAGTCAGCTTTACTTCCCTAGCCATTTCCCTCTTTTTCTCGGTTTTCCCTTCATGCCCATTTCTTTTTGGGTTTATCCTCTGAGCTGCAGGCGCTGGTGCTGTGTGGGAAGCTGGCCCCAGGAATCTGGGAGGGGATGGCTTGGGTGCAGCCAGGGATGCTCCCGGCAGTCCCTCTGGTGCCAATCCCAACCTGCCAGCTGGGGTTTGGTGGGGAGAGGCCTCTGCTACACCCTGTTCGTGGTGGGTATGCTTGCCCTTAGGGTGTGCGGGGCCTCTGGCTGTGCTGATGAACCACTGCCTCCCTCAGTGCTTTGCCTGCTGCCTTTGTGGTAATTCAGAGGAAAAGGGCTCCCTGCTTTATTTGCTTCTCTTGTGTCCTTTATGGATGCTGTGCCACGAAGCCAGACCTCATTTACATGTTGCTCACTGCACTCGTCCCTTTAAATTATGAAGGCACACAAACTGTCTATAAAATGGCTTAACCTGTAGTATATAATTAGTGTTGCATGTGCTCGTCATCAGTTTGCTGATGGGCTTTGCTGATGGGCTAGTGCAAACCATTCTGAATAATGGCACCAGTCATGGGGTCTCTGAAAAAGAAAGTGTCTGTCAGAATTGAAGGGGACAGAAAGAAGCTCTTGCTGCTGCCATTGTGGTTAACAGAAAGCCCCCCCCGCACCTGAGTGCTCCTGGGGATGCCCTGTTTTCCTTGCAGACGTGCTGTGTAAGCAGAGCCTGGGGGTTTCTGCACTGGCCCAGGGTTTCCTGCCAGCAGGCAGCCCATCAGAATGACCGTGTGACAGGTCCTTGCCTGAGCAGTCCCACATCTGGAAATCTGCAATGTTTTACAGTGCACACACAGATTAGCTACCTGGCATGTGCACAACCCTGGAAGCCCTGGGGGTTTCAGGCACTGTCGTTCTGTTTATGTGAATCAATGGTATGGTAAATCAGAAGTGTCCAGCATTGTCACTCACGTTCGTCAACTGAGTCAAGCATGTCAAGCCAAGTCAAACGTGTTCCCAAGCTCTTAGATTTACTGAACATCCATAGGTCTTTTGTGCAGAGTATATGCAGTCAGTCTGGATGCTTGCTGAAATGTTGTGTTTGTAACACATGGTCTATATAACTCATTCACACATATTTCCATCTGAGAAATCCCACAGAAAGCATTATGGGAACCTGACTGTTAAATTCATTTAATTTCCTATCTTTAAGGGCATATCAACTTGCCAGCAGTCATAGTTTTAACCTCTGAAAAGAAATTCTAAAGTTATGTTTGGCTAGCCCTAATTATTTGGCAATTTGATATTTGCGTCTGCTTGTGACCCATCTTCAGAGGAACAGATAGGAGCCTCCTCTCAGGACTCAGGAGTACCACCAAGCACCCAGAACAGAAATGCTTTTCTGGTTCTGTTCCTCATTCACTTCATATCTAGCACTACCCTTTCTTTTTTCCTTGAATTCTCTGGAGTCATTTAAAGCTGTCTGCCAGCCTAGTAGTGGCCAGAGCTAGGGGGAATGCTGCTAGAAATGGACACTTAGTCCTGCCAGTGTTTAGTGGTGACCTCAGGTGGTCTGGTGCCACTGTGAACAACATAGGAAAGCTCACCACCTCATCACACATGTGGGCCTGAGGAAACTGGACTGTTTCCAGTGTTAAATATAACATGAGTGAATTCAAGGGTGTGCATCATGTCATGCAACACAGAGCGTGGGAGCAACAGTGGGAGGAAAGGCCCCTGTGGATGCCCTTGAGAAGTGGCTACTGGGGGACCTGGGTGCTGGCGCAGTTCTAGGCTGCAGGGTGTGCGACATGCAAGGAAATTTGGTTGCCCAGGGGCAAAGTGGGCAGTCCTGGTTCCTCCCAGGTGTGTTGGCCAGGCAGAGTGCCATGCCTGTGTGTCTGGTTTTGTGTGCATGGGCACACAGGCGAGCAAAGGTGTGGTAGGGGCTGAGTGTGCCATGTGGGCAGGGGTCAGTCAGCCCTCATGGAGGGCAGGAGCTGTGCAGGCAGAAATTCCTGAGTAGGTCATGGGAGATCCCCGAGAGAAATGGGATTTCTCCTTGCCAGAGGAGATGGGGGCTCCTGCTGGAGAGCCCCCCAAGCAGCACCTCATTGGCAGTGCAGAAAGGAAGGGAAGTGGTGCTCAGAGGGGTCGTGGCACCTCCGCCCACCTGTCAAATGGAGCTTGGCCTTCACCTGCACTCTGTGTTTAGATTTCAGGCTTCACAGGCAGGCACTGTCCCTACTGTTTGTACAGTCCTTGGCCCAGTAAGTCCTGATCAGGCACCTCTGCAGTATTAATGAGCAACAGCAGACCCTGTGCTATTAACTCTTTCTGTGCTCTCTGCAGCAACCCCTTGCTGCTTGATTGGGTAGGCTCATAGAAGAACAAGATGAGCAGGAGAATAATTCTGTTTGCATATGAAGAAAAGGATGTGAGTGCCCACCACCCACCCATTCGTGGGTGTGGTAGCTGAAATGAGTTTTCCAGAGGCAGCTGAATGAGATTTGACCCATGGCTAGACCACAGTATGGAGGTGTTTGTAGGACAAAGGGGGCACCCACAAATTGGTTTCTAAGAGTCTGTGTAGTAGGAAAGTTTTTAAAATGGTAGAGAATTTATATCTGGAAGCATGAGAGGGGGAGGAAATTTGGCTGAGGAGTGAGAGTGGAAATAAGGAGATTCAGGAGGCCAGTCATCCCGACACAGTCAGGGTAGCATCTCCTCCTCTGAGCCACGGTTCGTAAAAACCTGGTTGGTTTCGTGCCTCTGAGATACCAGGTCAATTAGATTCATGATATACTTGAAGGGAGCATGAACTCTTGGCAGGAGGAACTCCCAAGTCCATACTTGCAGTGGCCTTCAAGGGCAAGTAATTACACTTTACTCCGTTTATTTGCCAATATTTCACAGAAGTAATGAGACACCTCTCTACTGAGCGCATAGGTAAGTGCCCTTTAAGATTATCTCAGGGGAGGACTGATTGCCGCTCCTCTCAAAAGTTCAAATTCCCTAATATTATCAGAGGATCTTTATTTCTCTTCCAGCTAAGCCAAAGTGGTCGAATTCAATGAATTACAATAAGCGAGACACTCCCTAGTGCTATTTTCAGTCACTTTTCACATTGGATCAAGTTGCCCTTTCCTTTGAAATGAAAGTAATCCATTTTTATGTGTTTGTTGCACTCTCTGGGCTATTGCCTAACAGAAAATCAATATCAAGGCAGTCAGTCATTTCAGTGTTGTGCTTATTATGGCTAATGCCCTATATTCTCTCAAGAGTTTGAAGATGTGGATTCTTGAGATTCTGATAGTAGAGGGCTCTTGAGATAAAAGGTTTAAAGCGAAGGAGCAGAAAGGAGAGAAAATAAACTGGTTAAAGTCAGGTGCTGGCATTATCTGATGTATTTTCTAAAACTAGTTCTTTGATCAAGCAGAGGATTTGGGAACTGCTGATTGCATTCATTCTGTTCTGTTCTTCATACATAGACAAATCCATCTATCTTAAATTTCATTTTGAATCTATGTGCACATCCTTTTTTATCTGTTGTGCTGTTGTGGGGTTGAAGATGTGCTCACTAAAAAAACTGAAAATCCACTTAGCATTCCATAAAGGACAGCTGTTACCTTCATCCACTGGAACCATCTGGAATGCCATTTCCCATGCTGGTGTCTTAGAGGAAGCTTTTGGGATGCTTTGTTGTCCTGATCTTCAGAAATGTATTAGGTAACAAGTTATTGGCTTACTGGCTTTTCAACTGGATACCAAATGTTCCTTATCTGGGCCCCTTTCTTTTTGATCTCACACCCTGGGCGTGGGACCTTGTTACTCCCTTGGTACTTGGGATTTCCTCAGGGTTGGTGAGGCGTGTGTGTTGTGTCCTACTTTGGATTCTTTGCTGAATGCAAACTGAAATAAAAATTTTTTTTTTTTAGAGGAGACAGGAGACAGGGAATGCCTGGAATGTCCACCCTGGACCTGGGGTGAGTCCCAGCTTAACCCAGGGTGCTGCCCACTTGACTCCTTCTTTGAAAAAAATTTATTCACATTTCTCTGTGTTTTCTGCTCCCCAGCAGTGTTAACATTTCAGGGTCCTACAGAATGGTGTACATTAACTATTACAGTTGTCTTTGCTTTGTAATTGTAAGAGAAAAGAACAGCCAACCAAAAAAAATCTAGACCTGAATTCAGAGTTCCTTGAGTTAAGAAGCAGCCTGGAAGTCAAGATTCTTGCAGAAGAAATAAAGATGCTGCCATGCATTGCAGTGATCCTACTTTACATCCCTCCTATTAATCAGCTCTGTTTTTTCCTTATTCCTTTTCATTGGGCAGTTGATGGTTTGGTCTTGTTATCTGGTGCCGTTTGAATGGAAGGCACAGTTCAGCTTTCATCTAACGATACCAGGTCCTATTTCCGGCTCTGGTTTCTATTTCTATACTCCTTGGTGTTGCTATTCCATAATCTTTATTCTACGTTTTTTGCTTTACTCCTGGGCTATTTAGTTCCTTTTGATGTAGCTAAGATTATGCACCAAAGTGCTGTCCAGAAAACGTGCTGCGGAGGTCAGCAGGGTCCTGTGTTCTCACATGCTTCTTCCCTACAGCTGTAGGAGCTGTGAGATGAGGCAGGGTCAGGAGGAGCTGAAGTCAGGTCAGGAGAAGGCTAACATTGCAGATGGCATAGGAATTAGTTGTGACCTCCCATTAGGTGTAAAGTGATGGGACACAATGAGTGTGATTAGTGGCCCACCGTGACAAAGTGGAAGAAGTAAGGAAAGGGATGACAATAAAACTAAGAGTTCTTGCAGTTTAGGAGAGTACGTTTGTTCTTGCCTCTGTTAGAAGTCCTTTACGATGCGGTAGTCACTGGTGATGCACTTCTTTGGTAGAAGAGCAGAACCTTTTGGAGGATCTTGGAGAGAAAAACTGCAGGAATTGCCATGACCTACCCATAGCAGGTGGTTCTTTCAGGAGTAACAAGTGAAATGGAAAGGCAAAGGCTGCCTCTCTTCAACCCATGATATATTCACAGACCAAGACTATTGCTGTATACAAGGCACTTGGAAAAATCAAATAAGTACAGTGCTAACTTTCTTCTGGTTTGTACAGAAAAAAACAGGGTATGATTCAGTTCCTGTCTTAGATTAAAACAGATGGCCCAGGTTTGAACTGATATATTACTTCTAATAAAGAAAGCACACAGTCACTCCTGTAAGTTTGTTTCTTCTTTTGGGTGGCTGGAAGCTGCGTGTGAATTCCAGGGAAAGGGTTAAGTGTATCAGGAGTCTGTCAGCCATTGGTCTGACTTTAAAACAAGGTGCTGGAGGGCATATCTTAACTTGACGTGTTGCATTGTTAATTTACAGTTTGGGTGTGGAGGGACCTGCCTTCCCTTCTTTGTAATCTGTGCAGGTGTGCACAGGACTTCAAAGCCAGCTGAGTGGAGCTCATGTCTGTGAGAAAGCCCGGCAGAACAAAAATGTGCTGGGAGATGTCAACCTCAGCTCCCTTGTGCAACCACCTGCAAGTCATTTTGGAAATGTGGATTTCTGCTGGACATTGCTTATGCAGAGGGGGTTTATCTCTTCTCTGTAGGCCACAAATATCCTGCTGCAGATTTTACGTTTTATGCTACAGTGAGATTCTAAAATGATTCTTAAAAATGTGTTTAAAGTCACATAAGCACACAAGTCACCTACTCTATTTTCTTTTCTCTGCTTCCAGATCACTCATGAAGTACTCCGGATTGTTACCAATGTTTTAATTAGCAGTCTTTTGAGGTGTCTCAGTGGAGAAAGTTTTAACCCAAAACTCAATCAGGCTTTTCACACTGAGAATTCACTATTGATGATTTGTCACACCAAACTGGGCAGCTAAAAGCTATGCTACTGGTCTGGACTGGGCAGCTGAAACTCTTTAAACCTAGAATGACTCAAATGCACAGAAAAAGCCTGTAGTGGGTGGTGAAGAACAAGTGCTCTTGCTCTTCCAGACCCTGTGTGTAGCTATTATTTGTTGGAAGTGAAGCTCTCAGTAGGTTTGATGGAGCAGGGGCCACAGTTTGCCCACACAGGCATTTACACACAGGTACATAACCATTAACATTTCACAGCTGAGCAGAACAGAGATCAGTTTATTTCATTTTTTACCCTGAAAGCTGGAAGGAAGAGACTTCAGCTCTGTATTCAGAATTACTAAACTACTTTTCCCCCCCATCTTTGACATTAGTATAGAAAAGTCACAAGGAAAGTAAGTGTGGCTGTAAAATTGGACCTCACAAATTTTGGCGATTAATGGCTCCAGTTCTTCGTTGTTTATTATTGTGTTTATTATTGTGGAAGTAATAATAGTGATTGATTCCTTATGGCTCTGCTTTGTTCCATGGTTTCTTTTATAAGCTTTCCCTGTCCATTTTATGTTTTCACTTATAAATTTTCTTGAACCTACCCAAATTAAATTCAGCATTTTTACATAGGAGAGGGCACTACAGCTGCAGTTCTGTAGCACAGAACATCCATTACTCTTTGTCAGCATTTCTTAGATTTTTGACATTTGGCTTTAATCTGATGCAGAATGAGACTTACACCTTTCCAGCACTTTTGGGGAATTCACAAGGGTAACAGTGGCTGGGTGGGCTGATACACTCTTGTGCTCCATAGACGACCAGTGAGGCACAAGAGCATCCCAAAATGGCCTGTGAAATGCTTGGTGGCTACAGCTGCAATGCCTGACTGCAGATACAACTGCGAGTTGGGAGAAAGTGCTAGTATTTTTAATTAAAATGTTTGTATCTATAGCATTAAAACTATGAGTAAAATAATTGTTTTATATAACTTCATGTCCTCTTTCTTCAATTCCCCTCATCTCCTAACTGCCAGGGACTAATGGAATACAGAATGGCCTGGGGATTTTTGCTTTGCTTCATTTGCAGAAGTCATGAAGCCATTGTAAAAAAGCTGTGCTAGTGTTCACAGTGCTCTTTTGGGACAGAGGAGTTCAAGACTGAACTTCTGGCTTTACCACGTTCAAATACATTGGCGTTTCCTTGTCCAAGGAAGGAACTAAAGCCCACAATATAGGTAGCTCAGGGGAACATTCAATGTACCAAGTCTCTCCTGTAGGTGCAGTTCCATTTTGAATTAAATACTCATTAGGCCAGAAAGAGAGTTCAACCATAAAATGTCCCTGAAGCTTCTGCTGTTAATCTTCACACCATTACTCATGAATGGGACTGATGGACAGATGACCTGATCTGCCCAGTACGCCTTGTTCTTGTAAAAATGGTGTTCTTGCTGTCTTTGAATCTTTGGAGAGTTTACAGGCATTGTGTCATGCTACATAGATTTAAGAATGTGATTTCTGTGAGTGGGAGCTTAAATCATTGTCCAGCTTCTTGTGGAATTTTATGGAAGCCTTGAAGATGGTCAGGAGTAGAGTTTTAAGTGGAAACTTGGCATAGAAAACAGAACCCATGCAGCTGAAATGACAGCCTTAGAGAGTGCAGATGACATCACCGAACTCTTCTGGGGCAAGAAAAGATCGCCTAGAAAGATGGGTAAAATAAAACTGTGGATTAGGGTCCATAGCTTGGCCTTTTGGGGGACTTCAGTTTATCAGGAAGCCCCCCGTTATGTGGTGCAGATGTCCTGGGTGGGAGAGATTGCAGCTGTGGCCAAGGATGGGTGTGTGCAGCCACAGCCTGCCTGGGAGGGTGCCCGGGCTCCAACTGTGCACGTTCCTATCTGCTGCTTTCTGCTGCTGGTGTCAGATGAACACAAGTTGTCTCCTTTTAAAGGACCAGTCTGATATGAACGGCTCTGTGACCTTTTCAAAGGAAAATACTTGCAAGTCCCCGAATTAAGAGGAAGATTCAGAAGGAAGTAAATGTGGAAAGAGAAACAAAGAGAGAAAAGAACAAAAAGGAAATTAGTTTAAGTAACTACAACAGGTCAATTACTCCCAGAATGTTGCCCATTTATGCCAGAGCTGTTAAGCTAATAGCTTTTTTGTTCAAACAGGTTGTATGTTCTTCCATCCAATGGTTGCTAACTGGCTTCTAAATATAAGGACTAGGGAGAATATTGAGATACAATTAAAAAAAAAGAGTAAATTTAAGCTTGCCAATTACAACACTGAACAACCCGGTGGGAAGCAGAGATGTTACTATTTTTTCTTGTGTCTGCAGTTGAGATGAGTAAGAAGTACATGTCTTTTTCTCTTATCCTGAACTCAGAACTGGCCATGAGAGAAGGGGTCCTAGCTAGAGAGCATGCAGAGCAGTAGTAAAGCCTGTGAGGACAGGTAACAGGCAACATGTGGAGTGAGCCGAACAAGTTCTTTTTGAATGGAATTCTGGACTGAAGAGAAAGGCAGTAGCATGCTGCAATGTGAACATGGCAGCAGAGCTGTTCCGTGCCTGTGAAGAGAGGTGTTCATACGCCTACCAGAGAACACTGATTTTTTTGACTTAAGAAGGGAATTTTGGTAGGAAAGTTGAATGGAGATGAAGAGGCACGTGAGGAGCACTGGCAGAGGTAGAGTCAATGTGATGGAGTACAGGGATGGACTACAGGAGCGGGTGGATCAGTCCTAGGGGATCTGCCCTTTAGCTCATTTCCACTCTGTTTCAAGGCGTGCCCAGCAGTAGATGGGCCCGCTGGTCTCAGCATCTCCAGGGACACTGAGCACATGTGGCCACAGCAGATTAGAA
Source organism: Dromococcyx pavoninus (assembly GCA_033558185.1). Classification (NCBI taxonomy): domain Eukaryota; kingdom Metazoa; phylum Chordata; class Aves; order Cuculiformes; family Neomorphidae; genus Dromococcyx; species Dromococcyx pavoninus. The sequence continues at coordinate 59,181 of JAUMJL010000149.1, forward strand.
TATCTCAGATGTGTCTTCCACTGGGTGCGTTATTTATTCCGTTGAACACCAGCAGCTGCACACACGTCAAAGGGAGTGGAAGTCCATCTCCCCATGGAGAAACCCCATTTTTCTTTGCAATTCCCCAGGGTGAACTGCACTTTGGGGTCACCTGCCCACTCGCTGCCCTTTCTCAGCTGCTGTTCCTGGTTCCTGGTGCTGCTGTTTGAGGCCACTGCTGAGAAGCCCCTCAGCTGGGATCAACAGAGGCACATCTCATATTTAAAAATAATTTAAAGATATTTTTCATGCCCTGTAAGATTTTCTGAAAGGTTTTGCAGACACAAATTAGCAGTGGATGATACTGAAATGTGAAATAATATTAAAGTTATAGACTCAGTTTCCCACTGGGAAGCTTGGAAGATGATATGCTTTTAAAACATTGAACGAGACATTGTTCTCTCTGCCGTGACTGACCTGTCTGTGGAATGAGTTTCCAGAAGGTGCAGAGCTAAATTAGACGGGAAACTTATTTTAGTACTCAGTTTTCTTTGTCCGACTCCTTTGACCGTTTGGGAATTGACCACGTGGGAAGATAGGAAATGCAAAATGAATGGCATTAGGGGAGCAGTCAAACATGAGACCTCCTCCTCTGCAGGCTTTCCTTGTGGCTGTGGGTAATACAGGACCTGGGAGTTGGGAGCTGCAGTGCTCAGCTTTGCTTCTTTTTCCTGGTGGCAGAATGTGGGATATTTTGGTTCTGAGTGAGAATGTCTTGACAGAAGAACAAAATCTTCCATCAGAGCTAACTAGGGTTTTTTTTGGGGGGGGGAGTATAGTAGGATTGTTATCCAAAGCTAATTTTCCATGGGGAAAATAAAATAAAACAGAATTCTTTTGAGCAACTTTGGACACCACATGTCAAAATGAACAGAACATTTAGACTTGTAATTTTCACAAAATAAATTTCAGTCATGAATAAGGAGCCTAAGATCAAAATTAGGGGCCTCGGTGTTTTGCCTGATGTGAATCTGTAAACATAAACCCATAAACAAACACTTTCAGGCACTGTCTTGATTCTGAGCTAGGGAGACTTGTTTTTCCTTTCTCTGCTGGCTTCATTGGTCTTGCCAGACTTCAAGCATCCTGCAAAAATATTATGGTCAAACTGAAGCACTTCCAGGATGCATTCAGCTGCCTCAAGCACCGGCGTCTCACCACAATCCTGGTCCCCACTGTCCTGTTGAGCTCCAGCTAACTCTTAAGTCTTGTTTAATAATAACCCCTGATATATTGTATTTGATTCCCATGGGCCTGGTATCTCCACTGGCTTGCGTGCTGCAAGGTCCTCCCAGCATGCTGACGGTTTCCACACAGCTGTAGCTGGGGACACACTTGCAGAGCTGAGAGGATTAACTTAGTGCTTAGTTATTGGCTCTGCCTTTCAATTCCCATCTGTGAACTGGTCCCTGACTTGAATTCAGGCCAGAGCCCGGCATAAATGGGAAAGAAAAATAATAGATTTCTCTTAAGAGAATGCTTCCTTCCAACACAATAGACAGGCTTCTTGACTCCCTCTGCATCCATCACTTCATAATTTAAGTCAAAATTAGGACTTGCCATCTAGTTGCAGTTCTTGAGAAATTTTTATTTAAAGGTTTCTTATTATTTTCTATCATTTCTTCCATGCCTTCTTTGTTTCTCTTAGAGCTCTGTGTTGCTAGTGACTGGGAAGTCATGGTTACTCCAAACTGTGAGCTTTTTTTTGGCTTCTATTTGTACCATGGTTGGAAAAATGGATGAAAACTGCCTTTTCTCACAGCAGTGGCCTGAGTGGACTCCTTGGGGTTTCTGCAACCCTTTGCTGAGGCATCCACAAGTGTACACTCACCTCCTGAGGATGCTGGGCTGCAGCTTCCTCCAGCCAGCACTGCACAACCAAAGAGGAGAGAGGAGATGGACTGATCAATGGGTGTGTAGACTGTAGAGAAAGCTCAGGGAAAACCCTGGACTAAGTCTTAAGTACCTGCCTGCCAGCTGTAAGGCTGTAAGTACCTGTCAGAACTCAGCCAGGCAAAACCCACTTTAAAATTAGCTTTTTTCTTAGGAATTCTGCACCCTGAAGACAATAACATATGCAATATCAGCAATAAAAGTCCACAACATAACAGTAACTCATGAAACTAATTCAAATGAAATGAAAAATAAAAGCAATGCTGAATGATTATTAAAAATTGTAGCGAATAGAGGGGCATGCATATTTTTTATTAGCCTAGTGCTTCATTAAGTAAAAAAAAATGTGGAGGATACCACAGCCTGTTTTTATATTCCCAGGCTACGAGGTCAAGACCTGATGTTCTTTGCAAGATTGCAAGACTTTGATTAATAATATTTTATGTTTTCCAGGTGAAGATGTTGCAGACCACGCAGTGATCCAGTCTCCAGGAGGGTGGAAGTCTCAGACACACACACGTGCCAAAAAGCAGCGCTGAGTATGTGCTTGTCTGGGGAATCTCCTGAATGGTAAATTCTGAGTGATTTTTTTAATTTAAATTTTCACTAAATGGAAAAAATAATCCAGTGGAATCCAGTGGAAAAGATGCAGCTAGGCTGTACATAAGGATCTGTATTGCATCATTGCACTAGGAATAGACACACACCCCACAGCTCCCTTACCTGCAAGTGACAAACCCCACCAGCTGTGTTACTGAAATAACAAGCGGGGAGAAAGGAAACAGGCTTAAGATATTCTACTGCACTGTCTGATTCCAGTGTTAGTACAATTACCACCGAGAGGATGATCCTTGAAACTAGCACTATCAGTTTGTATGGGTGGCAACCTCCCAGAGTCCCAAAAAGGTATCCAACGGGAAAAAAATTGCTTTGCCCTTTTGGGGCTGGAATCCGGATGTCTGGCAGAGGAGGTAGGGGCGGAAGGGAGTTGCAGATCTGCATTGTCCTTTAGCGCTCGCGTTGCTGACACACCCGATCCCCTTCTGCTACGCCGAGCCCTTTCAGCTGCCTGCTCTTAGCACCTTTGGCCGTAGGAAGGGCTGAGCGCTTTCCCACGTAGCGCCTTGGCAGTCCCCTCCCTGCCTTGGCAGTCCCCTCCCCACCGTTGCAACTGAAGAAGTCTCATGTTTGCAGTGCTTTCTGAAGGGTCTCCCTGGTTTAGACTTTTTTGTAACTTGCTTTGCTTGAGTCCTTTGCCCATCCGCTTTTGAGTACTGCCACAGCCTCCTGAGGGATTTTACGGTTGCAGGTGGAGAAGAACGGCTCACCCACCACCCACTCGTGCTTTCTCCCTCCTGCCCTACATCCCCAGGAGCCAGGCCATGCTCTGCACAAGTCTGACCAACCACAGCATCTGCTGTCCTTTTCAGTCCTCCCTGGGTCTCTCACCAACATCACTCCAGCCCTGCTCAAGTTCTTGATGTTCACCAAGATGTTCACGTGTACATAAACTATTTCTGACCATTCAAGGGCTTCTGGGTAGGGGTTGCAACCTGGGGAGGCCCTGAAGGACATTTTAGTTTTGTGTACAGCTCAAGGCAAGGAGAATCTCTCCACACCCAGAGGCAAGTTGTGCATGAGAAGACAGCTGGGGCCAGGGCTTTGCAGCTCCAGTGGCAGCATTTCACTGCTGATACTTGAAGCACATTTTTGAACCTAAGTCATGGGAGCATACGGCAATGCTGATGGAAATGAGCTGATGTAGATTTAGTTTTAAGCCATATTCTATTCAGAGTTTCTAAGGAGTGGTTGCAGATATAATTCTTTGCCTTTGTCTGCGGAAGGGCTTATGAATTGCTCTAACTGTTGCTTGCAATCATATTTTTCCCTCACTGAGCAAGGGTGCTGGGGGAGTTTCCTATGGGAGGCACCATCAAAGTGAAAGCATCATCACTCATTTTCAGTCAGAAGAAAAACACTGCTTCCCAGGCCCCTAAAGGCAGTCTGTGTTTCTGCAGCTGGTGGCTGCTGCTGCAGCTGGATATCCCACCACCAACCAATGCTGGCTTCCCACCACTGCATGCTCCAGGCAGACACAAAATTCCCTCTACTGAGCATGAAATGTGCATTTTTTTTAACCCATCTCATGCCCTCTTCCCCTGTTTGCTCGCATTTGGCTTATGGTGACACCACTACCCTCCAACCTGGCAGTTTGCTGGGACCTGTTGGGGATATCTGGGATCTTGGGTCTGTTTAAGGTGGAAGTAGTTCTGTACAGAGCAGTAATGAGTCACAGGCAAACATACTGTTAGGCTTGCTACCAGAAGCATCCAGTCATTTAAATGAGTCCCTTTGCTCCCCTGGTTTCTAAGTATTTCTAGGTTGCTGGTTTTCTTTTTGGTTCTTTCTCTGTAAAAGCATTACTCTGCAAAATTTCACATCTGTCTTCACATCCTCACGGGTTCTTTTCCCATTCTTAACAGCAGTGAGTACTGTTGGTCTGTGGTTTTGAAGTCTCTGTGTGGTGACAGTAGTCAGTAAATGTGATTTTTTTCAGTCTGTGATCTGCAGTGCCACAAGGATATTTCTGTATGTAGCAGTTTCAACGGCCAATTGCCTTTAATAGTCAGTGTTTATGGAAATCCTGCCATGAGATACTCTTTTACCCCTACTTTTTATATATCCTTCCATATTTTATTTAATATGTTTTCAGGACACTCTTTTTCAGCAAAACAAACAGATGTGGTATATAAATGAAAGGTGACCTTTATGCACAAGGAGAGAGTTCTCATGAATTGCAGGAAGTAATAGACTATATGGGAAAATCATCTCCTGCTCTTTTTTTTTTTTTTATGTACAACATTTCCCCCAAACTCCATGACTATAAAACAGAGCCTTAAGTAGCAGCCAGAAGTACACTCCTGACTATTTCATATTATCCAGCTTTACACAGTTCCCTGCCTTTGTGCTTAGACAAAAGGCTGTAGTCTATTAAATTCTTCTGCTCAATTTGCAATGAAGACCATATTAAATAGACTTCATTGTGCTTGTCTATAGATAGAAAATGCTTTGCGGGCTATTGGAATGCCTGCTGCAGCCATCTACTGCGATTGGTGTAAGGAAATGCTTATTTAACCAGGCTTTGAAATAGAATATAATTGACAGAGTAGCATTACTCTTTCCATATCCCCATTCCACTTATTTCACCTATCCACTGTGTTTTTCCAATATCCTTAAAATCCAGACTACAGCTTCCAAGATGCACCTCCCAGGCTTGCCCTCTCCCTCTCCATCTCCTATACCTTCCTAATTTCCTTTGCTTACACATTCCCACCTCCGACTGCTCTGCTTTACAGACATTCATTTAGGAGTTGTGCTGATTTTCCTCATCCTGTGAATGTTTCCTTGGTTTCTGGCTAAACCAGCCCTGCTTCACTTGCCAAAACTTTATGCCAAGCATTTCTTTTCAGAGAAAGTGGCAGAAGCGCCCCCTCCCACCCCAGCCTGTAGGAAGGGGCTCTCATCTATTCCCCTCTGTGAGCGCTGGCTGCCAGGAATTGTCTGCTTAGTGCCTCTCCCTCCCTGCTGCTGGTAAAATGTTTCTTCTCCATTTCCATCCTCCTGAGAGCCAAATAATGTTTGAGGAAGCCCTCATCTTTCCCTTTTTCCCATATCTGTGTTGTCATGGACAGAGCTTGTTGCAGTACAACATCTGGACACTGGTGTTTTTGGCTAGGATCTCCTTTTTGACCTAGTACTCCCATTAGTCAGTTCTGATGGGAGCAGAGAGAGACTTAAGAAAAGGCTTCACAGTAGGGGATATTTACCACATAATCACTTGTGCTTCTTGTTAGTCGGAAACATGTATTGGTTAGGGCGCTTGATCCTTGATAAGGTGTTGCGCTTTCTACTGAGAATGAAATTTTCAGATGAGAATCACATTCCCAAAAAACCTCCAAGCCCAAAAATGAAATAGTGAAAAACAAGGAATAAATAATATGCTTCTAGTATGAAATTTGAAAGTATGCTGTGGCCATCCAGCTGACACACACTTACATATATGCAACAGCAAGAACAAAAGCAGTGGAGGGACATTTGTGAAAATGTCACAAGCAGCAGCTCTGACACCTTCCATTATAATGTGCTCTAACATTGCCAGTATTTGTCCTCCTCGACTCTTACCAAGTGGTGTCCTGACCTATGCACACCTGTACCCAGGCCAGATCCACATGAACCACACACACCACTGATCACTGATTTAAGTAAGTTTTCTTCATTCTTAGTGTCTATTTTCCTGATGTACTAACCTGAGGCAACAAGGGGAAAGGGGTAATTCTCTTGCTATATCAGATTTTCTAAAAAATTCTCAAATCTTCTCATCTTACACATAACAATAATGCTTTCCTGGGCTCATTTTTCAAGGCTGCATGCTCAAAAACTATCACTTCTATATTGAGAACTGCTCAGTGGCATAAATCTCCAGTAACGTGGTAGGGAATCAAGCCCAGTGAGACAACATGAAATAAAGAAGATCAGATTCATTCCTTTCATCATGAAATGCTCACTGCAAAAAAACCCAACAAAATCAGAACCAAATCAATCCAAACCAAACCAAAGGCCTATTAAACAATTTCTGAAAAAAGTCGGATGATATGAAACTGTTAAAAATACTTCATTATTGCGTGCTAAGAGCACTGATGTGGGGAAACATTGCTGGAAATGATAAAAAGTTGGAACTGTGTTTTGGGGATGATTTCTTCTACTTACTGCTAGCACTCCCCTTAGCTCAAATGAAGGTAACCTCCTTCATGTACAGAGGTTCCTATTTGATTTACCTATGAAGGTGTGCAAAAAACACAGTCGTCCTGACTGGTTCCTAGAAGACAATAAGTGCTGGCACGAGGCCCAGCAGATAGAATATTTTTGCATACTTGGTTCAGAAGCACGCACCTGGTGCATTTATCATGGTAACTACTGATTTCTTTGTTCAGGATTTTTTTACTCCAGATCAAGGGTATAGTCTCCAGAGGTTCTTTATGAAGGTAGCATAGCTCAGAATGACTCTTTCCATCTTGACGTTGTGTGGACAAATTAAAATGTTTTCTTTCCTCCTGTTCAGCTTTAGCAAATTTGGACTTTATTTTTATTCAAGCCCTGAATCATAACCATGTGTAATATTTAATCGCTTTTCTCTCTTTGCTTTTCTCTTTCTTCTGCACTTATGATCAAGGCAATTAGATACCAAAGAGCTTCTGATAGAAATAAAGTTTACAGAAGGTACAAGAACAACTACAATATTCCAACTTCTGTACTTATTCTGTAATAACTCCCACTTTGTTTAAAGTAAGATGACTACTTCCAGAATAATTCTCCTGGCTAAATACAGTTCTTATTGTGCATATTTATTTATCTGAAAATGTAGGAATTAATCCTGCTCCCTCCTATGGTAATTTAACACTAACATCTACAGTGTTTTTCCTGCCTTTGGTTTACAATGTTATCTGTGATGTTAGAATCGGGCCCATAGGGACTGATTTATCCTTTCAAGATACTGCCTGTTTCTGTAATGGCAGTGAAAGACAGCTTCTGTTTATGAAAAGGTTGACATTATTACAAGTCGCATAATTTCAGCCCCAAATTGAGTGTTATGAGAATCGCTGAGTAGTTCAGCTCATTTCAGGCTAGAATAATAAGACAGGAGTTGTAACGTTCAGCAAACTGAAACCAGAAACAATCATCGAAGTCCCCTAAACCAGTACATCTAACAGTTACTCTCACTGGAGTTTTTTTCTGTGGGGTGAAATTGAAGGAGAGAGAGAAAACACAATATCATCCAAAACTATTTTTTTTAATTTTTCAGTGATTATGTTCTCAAGCTTTCCTGTTCCATTCTGTGTAGTTTCAGCTCTGCGTGACTGGATGAGAAGGCAAGTCTTCATGACACAGGAGACACAAACTCTAAGTGGCGAGAGCTGCTGTAGCAACGCTGAGACAGTTCACAGCACCGAGGCCAAGTGAAGGCATCGTGGACAGAAGAGACCAGAACCATGATTGCTGACAGCGCTCCCAGCCCTGCTCCTGCGCTGCGCAGCTTGCCAGCTCGTCTCTGTAAGTGATGCATTACTCACACTGAGCCTCAGAAAGAGGGAGCCGTCACCTCTGCACACTGCTGTGCACAGAGATTAAATTAAACATACTTTTAGGCTTTTGTTCCCATCCATAGCCAGCGGGTACCTGTGCCACATCTGTATGGCCTGACAGGTCCTGGCCTCTCGGTCCCCACTCCAGATGTCAGCACTACAGCCATCAGGACACCAAAACTGTGTGGCACAGGAAGCACACTTTGGTAGCTGCACATAGGAATTGAGATAAAGTCAGTGTTGAATATTGAGTGTATCCTTACATTTCTGACAGACCATTAAACCCACAGAATAGGAAAAAATATAAGCTCAAGCTTTGCTTAGAAAGCTGGAAACACACTGCTCTGTAGCACAGATTTTTTCCAAGACAGCACAGCAAACTCCTCCGATGGCCGGATCCTGAGCTTTACAAATAAAACTCAATATAAACTCACAAGGTGGCTGACAAATGTAGTATTCCCTTTTTTTTTTTCCCCATGACTTTTTGGGTGGTGTTAGAACTCATGTTCTTGAGTTTTTCAGCCCTCAGCAGATGGAACAGGGTGTTGAAGCTTGAAGAGCCAATTGTTTCTCTTAAAAATACTTGCAGAGTATTTGAGTTGAACAATCAGTCTAAGAAACAAACGATGATTAAAAGGCACAACATATTCAGTTGATTTGATGTAAAATTGTCAGTGATTTCATTGTTGCATCTTTGAGAAATACTCTGAAATCAGTCATAGACAAATGAGGGTTTGATTTGTAACATGGAAAGTAAATGAGGATACACAAGGTCCAAAAAAAGGTAACAAAATTAAATCTTTCAGTCCTTCTGTGTAAGAACAATAATGGAGTGTAAAACCTGAGGATACTCACAGAAGTAAAACACTTTTGCTTTTTGAGTCCAATATAAAAATGAAATTTTTTTTAGACTAATGATTTACGTAGGAAGACTAAAATGAAATCCAGACTTGACTGAAAATGTTGAGAAAGTTGTATTGAATTCAGTGAACAGTCTTTTAAATTGTAAAAATAACTCTCGTTTCAAAATAATGTGTTTTGGGCCCTTTCAAAGGAAGTCATTAAAGGTTGCATTTAACTACATTTATTTTTCAGACTGCTGATGGAATGAAATAAAACATCACATTTGATCTGTTTCAATGATTTTTTACTTTTTAGCTCCTCACCAGATTTTCCTCTCGTAGTATTGGACATCAGCAACTGATTAACCACCCAGCTCCAGTCGCATCTGGGATTCTCTCCTCCCTACTTAAAGAAGAGACAATCATTTTCTTCTGGGAATAGGAAGGTAATCTCCCCTCCTGAAGCCAACAATGTCACCTTAGATTTATTTTGGTGTAAAGGCAAGCAGGATTTATCCTGTGCTGTTGTTTTATTTGTATGAGAGTTATATAAAAAAGAGGCTTTCTGCTGTGCATCAGTCTGAAAGGCAGTTTCAGTGTGACCTACAGGTATGTCTGGGGCTCTGTAGGTGGTGGGACAAGAGAGCTCCCTACTGTCCCAGGGGATCTGCTGTGCCCCTGCAGCATCGCTCTGGCCCCTGTGTCCGCCCCAGCCACACTCAGCCCACACACCTTCCTGTGGTGACATGTGTTTCCTCTGCTGCTTGCTAGGAAGAAGCGAAGGTAGATGCTCATTAAAAGCTCTGTACAGCTCCAGAAGCTAATCCTTTTGGCATTGAGAGCATCAAACCCCGAGACAGAGCAAAAGGGCAAACATCCCCTCAAAGATTTGGAGGTGAGGTGACTTTAGCCCACTGACTGTCCAGACTGTAGCTGCTTAACTAATTCTAAACAATAGAAAAGAAGGTTAAACTTTTAGATATTACTTTATAGGTTGATCTCTGTCTTGAGATTTAGGACCTCAGTCAAATCAGTCTTTCTTCCTTGAAATGAAGGTGAGAACTTTTCCTGCACCTTCTCACAGGAGGTGGGGAAGAGGGCTGCGTTATAGGGCACAAAGCATCGGCGTACTTGAGGGGGGGCAGCTGTTTGTGCATCACAGCCAGAAGGAATACACATGCTAAATGAAACAGGGTTCTGCGAGGTAAAAAATTGAATTTCCTCTCTTTACTCAAAACATTTCCACAAATTACGTGGGCAAATACAAGTACATGAAACTTCCTTCTTAGGAAGGGTGTGAGCCAGTGTGGAGTCATTGCCTTTCCACCTGCCTGCAGATGAGACAGATGTGATTTCCTGAACATTCTTCACCTTTTCTGATGCTGATGACCAGTTCACTGAGCAGATCTGATTTGGCCTGGCCAGTCCCATGCTCAGAGCTCATGGTGTTTTCTTTTGGCTTGTACAGAGTGGTTGGATGAGAAAAAATTTGGCTGTGTGCAAAGGTCTGTTCTGACTGTCCTGTAAAACAAACATAGCACATCATCACTAGATAGACCGATAGACTCTATGCATTTTTTTGCTATGGGAAGTACCTGTTAACTATGCGAAGAGAGATGGCTTAAGTAAGACACCATCTGGAGCAATGCCACACCTTTCTCTGGCATTCGCAAGTTTTTATGAAGAAGAGGAATTAAAAAAGGTAGTCCTACAGTGTTCGGGAGATTGGCTCAAGCTTGCATAATGCTAATACAACCTCTGACCTGTGTGAGTACCAGGAAGCTCCTGACCTGATAGGAGTGCTCAAGCAGGAAAGAGAGCACAGAAATGTGTCTCCAGCTCTTGCTGGTTGAAAACAAGGTAAGTCCTATGGGTGATGGAGCACAAAGACTAGAGACCTTGGAAGGAGCGCAGAGTAGGTGGTTGGAAAGGGATGGATTACTGTGCCTCCAGATCAATACAGTTTTGCTACTGTCTAGGAGCTTATCATTACATCTCCATGTGCCTGTGCTAGGTCTGTACACAGCTGCACAACCCCAAGAAAGTGTCACAATATACTGTCAATCCACAGAACTCAGCAGAGTTTGGGTAAGAAAGCTCTCACGCACTTTCCAGTCCTTCCTGCCTATTGTTGGTTTTCCATTACACTGCTTCTGGATGGCCCTGAAAAACCACAAGATCTTCATTTTTTGTAGTGTTTCATCACTTTGGCCTCAAAATGAAACTAACCAAAATGAAAAACAATTGGATCAAAAATAAATCTCGTAAAAATAATAAAAAAAATCAAATAGACAAACAAAACCAAACCTTCAGAAACTCAGCTGATTTTAATTTTGTTTTGGCCAAACTGTGCATTAATTTTTAGTTCTGTTCTTCCCCTTCAATTCATACATTCTTAGCAAGAGCACTCCCATTTGCTTTTAGTCTCCTACTGGTCTCTGATGTCTAGTTCTGTTTCCCTGCCATTTGGCAATTGCTTTGCTGCTGTGCTACTGTTTATGTCATGAGACCACCTTGCTAGTGAGTTATGACTTAAACTCTCAAGTTTTTGGTCAACACTTGATAAAATGTTATGACTTGTTTCTTTTCATTTAGGATTGTGGATACTTTTGTCACTTAGGTTGGTGCTAGCATGAAAGTTTTTTTTTGGAATGCACTGAAAACTTTGTGGCTCTACTGCCATAGGTAAAGGGTCAGTCCTGAAAACTTCACTTGAACTGAAGTGAATACAATCGATCAATAATTAAAACTGTTCATCTCTGATAAGTTCCAGTTCTTGCATACAGAATGCTTCTCTTGGCACATCAGGCTTGTCAGCTTTATTTTCAGTTATTTGACCTGCCAGTAAGTGACAGCAACTAAATTATAGCAGACTTTCTGTGCTTCTTTGTATCTTGGGTATCATTTGTTCGTGATGCTAGTTGTATAAAGTAAGGACACAATGGGAAGTAACTCAGAGAAAGTAGGAGTTTCAAAGCTGTACTGCTGGGAAGGGCCTCTCGATAATTACTTTTAATACAGATTATTGAAAAATAAGCTGTTCAGTGCCAAAGGAAAGGAATTTGGAGGCACGAAAGAGGAGGTAAATGACTGCGTGCGTCCAAAGGACAAGTGTCCAAAGCAAAGGTAGAGCCTGAGGAGGTTTCCCAGACCACTCCCCCCGTTAACGCCAGCGCGTTGTGAGGGAATCCCCCAGTTGAGCTTTCCTCAGTGCCAGGCCCCAGCTGAAGCGAGCAGAGACCGAGCTGAGCGGAGCGCGGAGGGGGTGGTTCTGTGGGGAGATCCTACCAGGAGAGGGCCGGGCTGGGCCTCCGAGGCGCACGGGGCAGAGGCTTCAGCCGCGGCCCCGCCGGGAGCGGAGAGCGGCTGCGCTGCGCGCCGCGCCGGCCCCACCTCTGCCTGCTCTCTGTGTTTCGCTGCCGTTCCCTCCTCCTGCCGCCGCGGCGCGGAGGGCGCGGGCAGCCGGAGCAGCTGCCTGCGGGGGCGCCGGGCTCCGCGTCCCGCACGGCTCCGCGTCCCGCACGGCTCCGCAGGGGCGCCGGGCTCCGCGTCCGCACGGCTCCGCGTCCCGCCGGGCTCCGCGTCCCGCCGGCGGCGGAGCGAGCCGCGGGTGAGCTTAGGTGAAGCGTTAGCCGCGTCCCCCTGGCTTCCCTCCAAAGCCGTTCAATTATTTCTTTATGTGCTGTTGGTGCCGTGCTTGTTTGGCATTTCGAAGGTGTTCTCCGGGAAGGTTTCACAAGGAGCTGCCGTCACCCGTGGAAATTTATGTCTCCACGAACCCCTTCCTCTCCCCTCCCTCGGGGCTTCCCGCAAAGCCAATCCAGGCAGATCAATCGTGAGCACTGTGTAATAGGCTAAAAATAATGTGAGTTATACAAGTCTGGAAGCTGTTGCTCATTATGGGATTTGAAAATTCTAATGTCAGTCAATACCAATGACTCTCGTAGCTGGACAATAGTAGATAAGGGCCAAATAGTCTTCCAAGATGATTAATATGACTTGCAATCCACTTACCTCAGTGCCGGTTGCTAAACTGTCTCCTCAGTTTCCCAGGGTGCAGGGAACAGGCAAATAATCATACAGTTCTTCAGAAATAGAATTTATCCCCAGATCCAGAAAAATAGACAAGCAGTCTATGTGGTGGGTGGGGAACTGGCTGACAGCGCGCACCCAGAGGGTGGTGGTAAGTGGCTCCTTTTCAAACTGGCAACCTGACGCAAGTTGAGTGCCCCAGGAATCGATATTAGGCCCAACACTATTTAATATCTTCATAAATGACCTGGATGATGGGATTAGGTGTACCCTGATGAAGTTTGCTGATGATACCAAACTGAGTGGGGAAGTGGACACTTCAGAAGGGAGAGCCACCCTGCAGGAAGACTTGCATAGGCTAGAAGAGTGGGCTAGAAAGAAACTCATGAATTCAACAATGACAAGTGTAAAGTCTTGCACCTGGGAAAACGTAATCCAGGAGTGCAGCACAGACTGGGATCTACCTAGCTGGGGGTCAGCCATATGGAAAGGGATCTGGGGGTCCTGGTGGACAAGCAGCTCAATATGAGTGAACAGTGTGCTGCTGTGGCAAAGAAAGCCAACAGTATGCTGGGTTGCATCAACATGGGTATCACCAGCAGAGGTAAAGAGCTCGTTATCCCACTCTGCTTCAGTGCTTGCCAAGTCACACCTGGAGTACTGCGTCCAGTTTTGGTCCCACTATGCAAAAAAGAAAAGAAGGCTTAGGGGAGACTTTTTCACCATGTTCCAGTATTTAAAGGGTGGCTACAAAGGAGATGGAAACTCCATTTTTACTAGGAGTCACACGAAAAAGGTGAGGGGTAATGGGTGCAAGTTACTCCTGGGGAGACTCCGATTGGACAAAAGAGGAAAATTTTTTCACAATGAGAACCCATTTGAATAACCTCCCCAGGGAAGTGGTGGATTCCCCAACATTCGATGTATTCAAGATTCAGCAGGACAGGGTCCTTGTCCAGACCATTCTTTTGCCAAGAAAGATTGGACCAGATGATCTTTGAGGTCCCTTCTAACCTGATATTCTGTGATTCTACGAAAAAGGTTTGGAAGGCAAAATGAGCTGTACCCATATTGCTTCTGACAGGTGTTGTCTAACCAGTTCATATGAAGTCTGGATGGAGACTCCACCAGTGCCCTAGGCAACCTGTTCCAGTGCTTCCTCATCCTTCCTATACGAAACATCTCTTTATCCAGATGGGAGCATGATCTGGGTTCCTTATCTACCTGTCCAGCCACATGAAGGTGGAGCAGTATATTGCAACACTACTGGTGACTTGCAGAGTGTCCTGAAGACAGTACTTTGTTCAGGTCAGGGAGGGGATGGTAAGAGGAATATTTTGATAAAGCCTGGAGTGCAAATTCAGATGGCTGAAATACTTCTGCCTGGGATGAGAAATGGAGAGGTCAGAGAAGTAAGTAAATGCAGACATGAGCTTTCATAGCTTACGTAACCGTCATAGGATTGTATCTTAATTTTGTGCAGGGATTTAGATGATCTTTGTCAAGGGAGGTTAATGCACTGAAGATGACTCTTGCGAAGTGCTATTCTTTAAAGGAACAGGCGTTCTGAGTGCTCAGGAATCAAATATTTTATACTTAATCTGGACTGGCTCTTTGACAAATTTTGTTGGCTGAACTGTTATGCTAGAGCTGTGTTAACATTATAAAAATAGGCAGAGGATTATTTTTTCATTAAGAATAGGTAATATTCTGACTAACTTCCAGGCGATTAGCACTGTTTTTGAGCTTTTGTGTCTCCTGGCAGACATCATGCAAAGAACAGCTTAGGAAGGAAGACATGCCTGCGATTTGACACAGGGTAACTTGCCAAGAGAGGTCCCTGCGGCATCCTCAGTGGGTGCATTCACAAAGGGAAGAGACAACACGCTCAGAAGGGCAGTCCCAGGGGGCCACTGCCTGCTTCGTAGAGTTTGGATCTCACACAGGACTCAACCCCAGAAGTGATGAAAACTCAGCACCGTCCTAATCGTGTGAATGACCTTAATATCATGAGGTATTTAAAAAAAGGCTATGTTTCTTCCTTTTTTTCCTTGTGTGTGTAAGAGAGAGTCAGACAGTGAGCGTTTCCAGTTCTTTCAGATGGACAGAAAGTGATACCCTCTTCTGTAAAAGCTTTCTGGCCTCCTGAGAGAAGGAAGTTTCCAGCTGGCCATCAGACTCTTAATTTCTAATGAATTTATTCTAGATCCTACCAGCCCACATCTGCTCTCTTCTCTTGCTCAACCATTAGTTATGCAACCCAAGGAAAATACGCTATTAATTCCTGAATTTCCAAGCTCAGTCCTTGCACTTAACACTTCTGGCCCATCTCTCTCTCTCCCCCTGCTGCAGTTTCTGGGCTCTCCATCCCAGGATGGAGGAAGGTAATGCTGAAGATGATGATTCAGTATCCTCCTACTGCTCTCAGACCTGGTGCTGAGGGATCCAGGATGAAGGGGGAACAGAGCACAAGCTGACTCGCTTTTCACTGACTGATGACCAGAATGAATTGTCTCTCGTGGTCTTCTCACTTGGACCAAAGGCATTATCTGCATTTGTTTCTATTCAAACCTTTGCTTTTCTTTAAGTAAAACAGCCAAGCCTAATTCAGCTTTGCCCAGTGATGAAGAGTCTACCCTCTGCTCTGTGTGCATTGTTCTGGCAGTCAGTTTCTCCTCTCTGTTGAAACCACATGCATTATTTCTAAGGCAGGTACGTGTGAGACCCGACTTCCGAACTTTTCCAAAAAAATGCCTTCCCTTTGTTCTAGTGAAGATCTTCAGGTTTTGGAAACTCTTGTTGTGCGGCTTTTTTTCCAGTTCTCATTCATCCAGTCAACTTCTTTCTGAAGCCTCTTTACCTATTTACATTTCTTCTTGAATTCTACACGTTAATCCAGGACACGTTTAGACTGAGACCAGTTGTAGACTTTGTCCACAGCACTCAGAGTTCCCAGGTTCATACACACAAGGGTTACTCTAGCCCTTAGGTTGAAGACAATATTTCCTGCTGTTGAGTTGCCAGCCTTGGTCCCCCTGCAGAGTCACTGCGTCTAAGGGCTTCGTTAACCTGTGAGATGCCCTACAAGATTTGTCCTCTGAGGAATGACTTGACTTCGGTTGCGCTGCAGTTTGTATCAAAGTTGGTTCCTTCTGTGCGGCTTGCCAAGTGTGTCAAGTTGCTCCTTATCAGGAGTCTGATTTCTTTATTATTGATCACTCCATCGTTTAATGGGACTTTGGGACTGTCCCCGGGCTACCCGTGCATTCCGTCTTGGATAAAACACATAAGAGAAGTAGAATCAAAGAACCTCTGTCCCACCTGAGCTCCTGAACCACAAGGCTGGATCACATTTCTTAGACTTTAATTTTGGCTGCCTCGTGAAGATAACAGGACTATGGACAAGGATCTCTGGTTCATCTCTTCTATTTAATAAGCATTTGCCAAGTTTGTGGCTTGCTCAATGGCACCCGTGGCCAATTGGCTAACATGAACCATCTGTCTCACTGTTCCTGCAGGAGATGGGGACTATCACTAGAGATGTTTCTTTAGGGAACCTTTCTAAATTACCACGTGAAACCTTCTCATCGTGCCATAACCCAGGTTACAGAACAGCCTCCACCTCCATCTCCCCAGCCCCTCATCACAGCAGCGTGGAAACCTTGTTTGGTTACTGATGATGGATGAGGGTAGAGACAGATGTTTGCTTCAGAGGATGCTGCCTTCTCCTGTGGTTTGTGCCACCAAAGCACAGTATTGGACCCCAAAGCTGATAAAAGTGGAATGCTGGTTATTTCAGAAAATTTTGGGAAAATATTTTCCCTCAGAGAGGTCCTACTATCTGAGATCTTTGCCAAAGCTTAACTGGTCATGAACACAATGAACTCATTTACTTCTGTGACCTTAATAGAGTTCCTCTGGACTTGTCCTGCTGCACACAAGAACAGATCCTCTCCCACTTAATTTGCCCTACTGCATATTTGCTAAGTGCTTACTGCGTAGTTGGCTCAGTATAGAATGCAGAGGACAAAGAGGCTGATGCATAATAGAGAGCTCTTACCTCCCAGATGATTCTGCTTTGGCTGTTTGCACAGAGTGCTGTAGTCAGAGCAGTGGCTCCTCCCATTGTTCTCCTACATCAGCTCCAAAATTACTGAGATAATTTCTTCTTTAAACATCCTGCTAACCTCTGCGCGTCTTGCATGCAATCACATTTAAATGTCAACATGGTGGTACTATTTAACACTTATCACCAGGAGCTTCTTACACATCTTCCTTAGAAGATACAAAGAAGTCAAATTCCTACCTATTCCTAAAGCCCTATCATCAGTCTGAAACTGATTTGGGTGATGTGTTGGACCTTTATCAGTCATTATCACCTGCAGAAGCCTCTGGCACAGGATTGCCCTAAAATGTGCTTTCCTTGGGTACCTTCCAAATTTCTCCAGTTGCAATCTCCTCATGAGCCAGAGAGGGCATGTATTGCCCAAAACAAGAAACAGAAAAACAAAACCAGAGAGGATAAAAAATAGCCCAGATGATTGTTTAATTTCTGTTTTAAATCCAAAAATACACATGGCCCCTGATATTTCCAACACAGCTCCTTTCTCTGCAGCACAAAGAG
Source organism: Dromococcyx pavoninus (assembly GCA_033558185.1). NCBI lineage: Eukaryota > Metazoa > Chordata > Aves > Cuculiformes > Neomorphidae > Dromococcyx > Dromococcyx pavoninus. The sequence goes on from JAUMJL010000149.1 coordinate 76,751, forward strand.
GATATATTTGAGGTGGCAGCGTTAATGGGATTATGTGTTGCTGCTGGATTATGGTCTGCTGTGCAGAGATAATTGTTGAGAGAAAGCTGAGGTATTTGTTGAAGATAAAACACTGAGGCAAAGCCAACATGTTTATTTTCTAAGCACCAGACCGTAATGCAGGCAAAACATACAATATCATTAGTGTTATTACTAATGCATTGGAAGCCTGAACATGCCCCACCACAAACTCCTGTTAACTCAGCGGTGGCAGAGCTGTGCCCAAAATGAGAAACACACCCAGGCTAATCGAAATGCTGCTACCAGAGGGCAGCTCTCTTGACCATATCATGGGCAATACCCAAGTGTTGCCCCTCTTAGCTGGTGTCTGTCCTTCTGTAGCCCAGAAAGGTGGCAGAAGTGCTGCCTGAAGACCTGAGCATTCACAGGGGAAGCACCAGGAAGAACAGATTTCTTCTTCACTATTTCCATGAGAGACTAAGCCAAAACTGGTTCTTCAGATATGTTTGAGGGAATGAATCCATGGGAGATATGACCAGCCTGTCGTCAGAACATTATTTTACAGTTTTCAAAACTAATTTTACAGCTACCTGTGAATAATTCCTGCACATTTGCTTCTGAGCATTGGTGAAATACAAGTCCATACAAGCACGTAGGTAGCTTCAAGCAGAAGCAGGGTCTGGCACCATGTGGTAGTGGAAAAGGATGGACTCTGCTACACCTGGGTGGTGTGTGCAGCCACTCCTGCAAGACTGGGTGTGCTGAGGCTCCTCTGGGTGTGCTGCTGCAGGTTTTCTTTTGTCCATGTCCTGTGGAGGCTGAGAGCTGTGGCTGCATTGGCCTGTAGGAGGGAATCCCAGCAGGTGCTGGGTGCTCTTTCATCCTTGCTATATCCACCCTGAGCCTCACAGCAGTGTTGAGCAGGGTCTCAGCCTTGCTTTTCACAGCAGTCAATGGTTTGGGCACTGCCCTTGACAAGTGCAGAAATCTGAACTGGCTCTTTTTCACCGTTCTGCCTGGGGAGAGGTGCAGGTCCCTGATGCGTGAGGGTGTTTAAACACCTGCCTCCTCTTGATTGTCTTGGTCATTAGGAACCTAAATACACCCATGGGCCTGGTCATAACTCTCTAAACCTATTCAAATAGGGCAGCAATATTCTTGAGAATTGTATAATCTGAACACTTTGATGTCAGATTAGCTGTAGAGTGAGTACGTGCACCTACAGGAAGTAGCACGTACCACTGTTATACAGAGTGGAAAGACCATATGAACTTCTTTCAATTATTCTACTTCCCGAGACTATAAACCAGACCCTTTTTAAAAAGATAGATAACCAAAAATTAGGTCCTAAAATATCTGCCTTATGAGTTGTGACCAGATTTTCAAAGGTACTGAACATCCAAGGTTGTGTATCAGCATCAGCTGAAGGAATAAAAGCTTCTGGAGTCTCCATGGTTTTAGAGATATCGTATAATTTACAAAACAATCAAGGCTTTCCATATGCGTACGGGTGGATGGGTTGCTTTCATTTTTTGGGTTTTTTTTAGAAAAAAAGACAAAAGAAAAACAAAGGAAAAAAGCATGTCCTTTATTTGGACTACGAAGGATGTGTCCATTGTATCTCCGTTATCAGCACTTCCCTTGCTAAACCGGCATCACAGCAGTCTCCTGAGAACTGCTGATGTGACTCACCCTGCTCCTGTGGGATTGGCTGCTGTGTAGCCAGGTGTAGCTCACTGCAGGCTGGCTGTGCTCTGCAGCGACTGGTGAACTGGGCACTGAGGGAGATGGTGATGATGCCCTCCAGGGCTTGCCCTGATGCACTGTCGGGACCAGGTGGACCTGCAGGGGACGTGGAGGGGTTCACCACAGTGCTGACTTACCCTGTGGTGTAGAGCCAGGGGAGCTATGAATTCATCCTAATGATTTGCAAGACTCTTTACAATGTTAGTATATAAAAAGTTGGCAGACACAGAAATGCCGAGGGAACATAATGTGATTCATGCTTTTATAACAAGTGCTATGAGGTAAGCTGACCTGATTACAGAATAGTGCATTTCTAGCTTTTCCTTCAGTTTTGGCAAACTCCCACAAAAGTCATAAATTTAGTTTTCATTCTTCACTGAAGAGGACATATCTGACAGGTAGATGTTAGTTATTACTACATGTGTTTTGATAACATTAAAAGCCTCTGACAAGACCAACGGCAGTCATCGTGCACTCATACACATACAAACCTGTCTGTCCCAGACTAACTACAATAGTCAAAGAAAACTGGGTTGAAGAATACCATGTACAAGCAGAAAAAGCACTGATAGTTTAATTATTGATAGTCAAGTTATTCTCATGATTTTTGTCATTAAACTGCTTCTACAACTATACATACATTGAAAGAACAAATTCATGGGAAATGTAGCGTTAAAATAAAAGTTGTGTGGGAATTTCTAATAGTTACCTGAGTTTCAGATGTTATGACTGTGTTATCTCCTGAATCATCTGTGCCTGTCATGTATTTGACAATACATGTTTTGTCAAGTCAAACAGGCTTCCTTAGAAAGAAAGAGATGATACTGTTATTACCCAAGTAGGATTCTGTGTGTTTAAAGCCAAGGTAGTCAAATCTCTTTCAGGATCTTACAAAATACAATTCATATGATGTTTTCAGAAATTATCTTTAACTTGTTCGTACGAGTAAATGCATTTACAAATAAAGACGTAAAGGCAAGTTGGTTTGCTTTTGAGAAATCTCAGCATTGTTTAAATGCCAACTGTGTCTATGAACTCCAGTAGATTTGAGAAGGAAAACTGTAATTACTGTATTACTTGGTGCTATAATATTCAATATTATTATGGTAATGAGGGGTGAATTAAATATGCTATTGGATTGAAGAACCCCTGCCTTCTAGACTCAGCTTCACAGAGGCTTTAGTTGGTTATTTAGCAGAAGACAGTAGGATATGTATTAGGGCACTTACCTAAGTACTCTGACAGCATTTTGTCTGATCCTCTCTGCTCCCATATCCCAAAAAGTAGATGTGAATCTTGCCCTCTATTCCTGAATTGCATAGATGGAAAAAAAATAAAAGTAAAACTAGTTGTCATTTTGGTGTGATCAATTCACTATTATGTAAATTGTTTTGATCTGTCAGTGTTATAAAAAAAGTTCTTTAAGCATGGCAAATGTGGAGTTAACTTTTGCAGCCCTTCCTCAGACAACACTGACTCCTCTCAAGGATTGCTGAAGGTGTGAACAGCAGACAAAGCACTGACCTGGAAGCCTCTAGCAGGATTGGCATTGCCTTTTCTCTTCCAAAGCTTTATTGATTTAAGGGATATCTGCACACTTCTTGGCCTGTTCAGAGTGTTTGATCTTCCTGTAGTTGGCAGGGGCAGTGTATCCTGTCCTGCACAGCCCCCACAGTCATGGCTACGATAACCCCGCATCGTGGTGGCCGTGGGCGTGCCGGCCGTGATGTGTCCCACTGGTCCCCTGGAGGAGGGCTTTCTGCGGCAGCCTCTTCTGGTGGGGTACCAACCAGCACGTTTCTGTTTGTTATTGTTAGAAAGAGAAGGTCAAACACATTTGGAGCAGGAATCCCTGTGGTTTGTGGTGGTCTTTAGCGCATTGGAAAGTTCATTCTGCAAATTCAGAGCTCTAAAAAAAGTTCTAACTTCTCCCCAAAAAATTTTCTCACTAGAGTGATTTCTGAACCTCAGATGATTGAGGCTGAGAGCGCCAAAGCTGTTCTTAGTCTTCACTCTGCAACTCTGTGGCCTCTTGTAGTGACCATGAAAGATAAACAGCCTCAGCTATGCTTGACCATGATCCTCATGCCATGGATGACCAGGTCAGAAGAGCAGAGGATGGGCCAGATTCATGCATGTTCTACTGCAAGCTTCTGTAATATCTGGAGTTTGGTATCATGTCATGCAGGGTGAAGAAGATCACCTCCCCAAACCCTTGTCATGGAGGGTGCCAGGTGGAGTTCGTTCACCAGAGAGGGAGTCTGGCAAATGCTCCATGCAGAAGCTGCTCTGGGCAATTTTTGTGAGTCAGGAATTCAGAGTTGCTACGAGATCACAGAATGACTTAGCCAATAGTGGGCTTATACTGGCACCTGCACAGTGGCTACAAACTCTTAAAAAGGGGTTTTACTCCACTGGTCAGAAAGTTCTCTTTTGTTGCAAGTCAGCTTCAGACGTCTGTTGTCATATACTCAGAGGCTGCTGATCACAGATAAGGTCAATAGGAATTTTGGTACTGATTTTAATAAGTGTTTGTTTGAATACTCTTTGCATATGCTGTTGTGCTTTTTCTTCATCAAGGCATGAATACAAAGTTTGCTGGTTTTGGAAAAAGCATAATAATTATGTGAAACACTGAGCCCAGCCCAAACATCTAAAGGACTTGTAGGTGCTCACCTTCCCACTGGAGGTTTGCTTGATGAGCCCAGTGATCTGTGCTACGTTAGACATGACCATGTTCTTGCTTTGTCCTTAACTTCTGCATATGTGCAATAGATATGACATCATTATGTTTCCCATAATTCTTCCACACGTTCCTAATTGCAAGTCATGCTTCAGTTAAAAACCCCCTCATTTCATAGTAGAGATGTTTTCATTATTTGTGTTTTGCTTTGGTGATCACAGAATGAGGATGGAATGGGAAAGAAAGGATGGATTAAAGGTTGCAAGAGGTGAAGGAAAAGAACAGAGTTTTATGTCTTTGTCTTCAAGCATTGGTATTTACTAAAAGAATTCATAACAGATTTTAAATGAGTTTTGACAGTCTTGACAATAGCAGCACTTACCAAGTGGAGGGACAGTCCCAGCTTCTACCAGTAGCGACTCTGTTTGTCACTTGCCTTTTGTAAAAATTTTGAGCCCAAAACTTTTAGCTCTGTGTCCTCTGACACTGAATTAAACTATTAACAAAGGGATTAGCAAAGTGACTCTGAGGTGTGGAAAACTCTCAAATTTCCCCTCCACCTCATGTTTGAGCTCATTCTCTTGAGTTGCTGCTCAAGCTCAGAAGGGAAAAAGAGGACTGAAATGAAGGGAATCTTTCTCTTTATAAAATGCGACTTGTTGAAAATGCTGCTCCGCATTGCTGACACTCTTTTAAGCACCAGCAGGGCACAATGCTTTGGATCCATTTGTCCCTCTTCAAATGAAATTATTGACAGGATTGCACCAGCATGAATTGGTGAATTGTTCTAAGCAACATCAATTGATGGCAATGACAACATTCCGGGAGGCTTATTTAAAATGTAGTGTATTGTGTAATTTTTTTTATTTGTCTGTTGCACAATCTATTTGCTGATACTTGTTTCTTTCCCTCCCTCCCTCTCCCCTAGGCTATCAAACAAAGCTGCCCAACCTTACACCCATCCATCAATCTTGAGTTATTAAGAGAATAACTGCAGAACACTTATGAGTGGATAGGATGGAGTGTTGGCTGCTTTTCAAGGATACAGAGTCACTGCTACTAAAACTTAGCAAGATGGCAAATTTTCTCATGCTGCCTGTTCCTTGCTCTGCTAGAAGCTGCTAGAAGGAATGATTTCTTGAATTTTGGGTAGCTAACCCAGAGTGATGCCAAAACTTTATCATATCATATCATATCTAGTACCAGATCATAATTTTATCTGAGTAAAATATCTTTTTTTCTTTTTTGCAACTATTTTTTACAAAGGCTTTGGGATATATTGGAGGGAAGGGGGTGATCAGGATAACTGCAGAATCTGAGGGCTGGTGTTATATGACTTTCTCAAGGACAGGCTTAAAAATCAGTGCGTGAAAGTAGATGTTAAGGGATTGCAAGTGTCTCGCACCAGAATTGTAACAAAATGAAGGTAAAATGGATGATACTAAAGAACTTTTTCTCTCTGATTAAAAGACAGAAGTGATGGAGTGGAGTTGCCATGTAATAATCTAACAACCTGATCAGCAGCTTAGGGTGTGCACAAAAACATCTAAGCTGGCGTGGTACAATTTACTCCCACAGCTTAAAAAGCTGGGAAGCACAGTGCAGAGGCTCCAGGGAAGGCAACCCTGAACCAGGAGCAGCACAGCCTCGAGTGCTTTGCCTGCTAAACGCAGTTACTCTGCCTCCCAGTCCCACTTGGCTTAATAATGCCTGGTACTTTGCTGTGCTGTGTGGACTGGCCAGATCGGCTCAGTGCTAGCTTGGGGATCTCTGCATCATGTCCTCTGCAATCTAAATGTGCCCTTGGAAAGTAAGCTAATCTCTTTGAGTTCTAGAGGGGTAAAGAATGCTTCGTGGCTAGCCAGAATTGCTCTGATTGAGTGGGACTGTGGGAAGAACAAAACACACCAGTCTGTACAGTCACTTTCCAGACAAAAATATCCCGGCAGGCACTGAAAGGCTGATCCCTTTGAGCATCTTATGTTCTGTTCCTTGAAAAGCTTCAGGCTCTACTTTGCTGGCTGAGATGCTTGCAAACCCAGAGAGCAGCAAACAGTTAAGAAGTTGTTCCAAGAGGGAGCTGCCACTAAGCCCAGGACTGAGGGGAGAGGCTCTGGAGGCCAGTGAAGCAGCCTTAGTGGGAGGCACACAGACAGACTTGTAGAGACAGCTCTTTTGTTGTGGGTCCATTTTCTCTGCCTTGCCTTTGTCCTAAGTAGATCAGGCTCTGCTGTAGCGAGGCTGTTTGGTTGATGGACCTGGAGACAGAAGAACTGAAGATGAGTAAGGACTGTGAGGTCATCCTGGTTGACCACAGGGAACTGGAGCCTGGGAGAGTCACGGGGCTCTGCAGCAGGAGATGTGAGAGCTGGGAACCTGGCACTGGGAAAAGGGGCATCTTACGAGATCGGGAATGTAATTTGCACAATTATAATGAAAAAATTAATGAATATGCTTTTTAAAATTCTCTGTGTCAGTTCAGGAATTGGTCACAAACGTTTCTTTACAGTCCCTGGTAAATTTGGCATGGCAGAGGACATTTAATATCGGGAAAAGTAGCGTAGTTACACTACTAAGATGTGACTAATTTTCAGCAGTTCCCACACTGTCTCTGCATTGTCCACCCAATTGAACAACACTGCTTGGTGACTCCACCCTGCAAGCACAGCAGTTAGATGGCTTTTACCACTCTGCTTCATGTTGTGAGGGTCCTCAGCAGTGACAACACAAAGGATCACGTCGAAGAGCATTTGCCAAAGTTGTTGTTTGTGAACAAATATTAGAAATTGAGCCACAAATATGTGAAGTGAAGAAAGCTGAATGAAAAGTGATGTTTCCCCCTGCCAGTCACCCTTTTCTCCTTTTTGTCAGTTTATTTCTTATCCTCCCTCTGATTTTCTTCCTACTGCATGGTGCTGTGATGTGCATCACACCTGACACCACCCAGCCTCGCCTTCTGGCTCTCCTGCCCCTGTCACTCTCCATGATTTGCATTTTCATTATAAGACTCCATCTCATTACTTAGGCTTCCCTCTGCTTCCCCGCCCTCCTGATGTGGCCCTCGACTCTGACTTAACTTCTAACAAAATCCCTGGTTATCAACCTGATATTCACGAAGCACGTTTCCTGTTAAGTCTCCTTCAGTACTGTCCTTATCCTTTGCTCGAGTTTTTGGTTCTTCCGTTAATCCCAGGCCACAACTTCTTTCAAAGCCTTCTTTGCTTTGATCTACCCCTTCAACGCTTCTCTTTGAGCTTCTGTCTTGCATGGACACGCTGAGTGCTGGCCATAACCCTGATTGTGGTACCAGGGACAATGTTCCCACTCCAGGAAGCACCAGACCTTCATAGAAGTTAACCCTTATTTTAGGGACAATTTCCAGTCTCCTGCTGGTACACTGGTTCAGATCAAAATTAACTGCCAGTTGTCTGCTTCTAAATCTTTCCTCTGTGTGTTGTTTCAGGTCTATCCTGAAGCAAAATATCCCTGCCTTTTATCTTAGCAAGTACACCTGTTATGTTGATTCTTCTGCTCACTCTTTGATTTCTAGGGCAAAGGATCTGCTCAAGCAGCCCAAGGGAATCCACCCTCCCCTCATTTAACCCTCTGGGTTAGTAACAACCCAGAGACCAGCTTCTTAAACCTCACTTCTTTGTTAACGTCTTTGTGGATCTTCGGCGCTAACGTGGACAGTGGGAAGACACCAAACTGTGGTGTGGTTGACACGCTGGAGGGAAGAGTTGCCATCCAGAAGGACCTTGAGAAAGCTTGACAGGCTTGAGAAGTAGGCCTGTGCAAACCTCATGAGGTTCAACAAGGCCAAGCGCAACATCCTGCACCTTGGTTGGGGCAGTCCCAAGCACAAACACAGGCTGGGCAGAGAATGGACTGAGAGCAGCCCTGAAAAGAAGGACTTGGGGATGTTGGTGGATGAGGAGCTCAACGTGAGCTGGCACATCTGGTGTACTGTGTTCAGTGCTGGAGTCCTCAGCACAGGATGGATGGGTTAGAGTGTTAGAGTGAGTCCAGAGGAGGCCATGAAGATGATCAGAGGTCTGGAGAACCTCCCATACCAGGACAGGCTGAGAGAGTTGGGATTGTTCAGTCTAGAGAAGAGAAGGCTCTGGAGAGATCTTATAGCAACCTTCCAATACTTAAAGGAGGCCTACTGGAAAGCTGGGGAGGGGGTCTCTATCAAGGGCATGTAGTAGTGATAGGATGAGGAGCAATGGATTTAAGCTGAAAGAGGGTAGATTTAGGTTAGATATTAGGAAGAATTTTTTTACTGTGAGAGAGGTGAGGTACTGGAACCAGTTGACAGAGGAGTCCTGGATGCTCCCTCCCTGGAAATGTGCAAGACCAGGTTGGATGAGGCTTTGAGCAGCCTGGTCTGGTGGAAGGTGTCCCTGCCTATGGCAGTGGGACTGGAACTGGATGGGCTTTAAGATCCCTTGAACCCAAACCATTCTATGATTCTTTGCATTCTTCCCCTGTTGGCTTCGTTGTCAAGCAGCTTCATGCTGTCGTTCCCCATGCTGCAACCAGTGGCAAGCTCCCTCTTAAAGCTCATAGAACTGCTCTCTTACAGATTACTCCTTGTACTTACCTTTTTAGTGTTGTTGCCTCAAAAGCAGTCCTACGTCCCAGCAGCTATAGGAAGGCTTATTCTTTTCAGGACAAGCCATGCCAGGCCAAAAGAGAGTGGCACATTTTGTTTCATCCTTTGAAATTCTTAGTGTATCAAAAGGATCTCATACTGATGTTATTATCTGTTTATTTGTATTTCCGTGCTCCCCATAGTTTTCCCATCTTCCCTTTCCTTGTGACGTCTTGGCTGGAATTAAAAATCCTGTTGTGTGATGCTGAAGAATTCCAACAGCCTTCTGCTGAAAGCCGTTTAGGAGAAAACGAGTTCTAATTCTCTTTCTCCCTCCCTCATTTTTAAGGTGAATTTAACTTTTTTAGAGGGAGAAAACCTGAGAACATGATGAGAAAGTGGCCTGGTGCATCTTTTGAGAGTGCAAACCCCACCTTACTGTCCCTCATTGGTGGGTACTTTCCATCCTTGAACAGCCGGTTTGTACGGATCATATTCAGAGCTGTAAGCTCACAGTGTCTTCCATCACTACCAAACCAAGGGCATCAGAATCACGAAACGCTTGAACATAAAAACATAAATCCTGTTTTGCCATTGAAGTGCCTGGTGCTGGCAGATCAGCTCTTTTAAAACTGTAGATCAGCTGCTCAGCCACGGTAAATCAGCCAGAACATTGTGAAGTGTAAAAACATTGGTCCTGCTTAAAGGCTGTTGTAAAAAGATCAGAGAGTAACTAAATGTTTAACATGGCCACTGGGAAGTGTAAAAAAACAAGAGTCTAATTTGGAGAAAAAAAGATTTAAATTATACAGGGAAAAAAGTACCTAGTGGCTCAGCACCAGGCAGGCTGTTTACACATCTCCTTCACTGGAGTTTTTTGAGAACTGATCAGACCAGCATCTGCCTGCCACACATGGATGGGTTCTGCTCCAGTGCAGGGACTGAACTGGCTGGACTCTGGAGATCTCTTCAGTGCTTACACAGCACGAAGAATTGGACCTCAACATTGAAACAGTTGTGACATCAGCAAAATGCCTTTGACTGCTTGCTTCCTGTGCAAGACAGGCCAGAATATTTGCACATCAGTTCAGTCTCCATGTTTGTTATTCAGCCGAAGTTCCTCAGCCTGCACTTTGTTTCTAAGCACAGCTAGGAGACAGGCATTGCACTTAAATCATTCTAGCAAATTCAATAGTAAATGTTAAATCATTCCAGTAAAATTTTAATATTCCTTTTCCTGTTGAAAAGCTATAACAGCTGTTTAACTATATTGTAGCTAAATATACTATGTAAGTATCTAGTTATTACTGTATAACTATAAAAAATATGTATAAATTGCCATCTACTGTAGTTACCTTTAAAGTAGCTATAATAACTACGTGTGGGGGTTTTTCAGAAGGCATTTTATGGAGTCAAATTACTGGAAAGTATTCCATTGGCTTTAATGGAAAAATTTTCAGGATTAAAGAGAGAATTTCAGTGTATTTTGACAAAAATAAGTTTCAAGAGTAAGTGGCAGGCACAGCAGAGACTTAAGGGTGTCATATAGGAATTCACAGTGTAGACTCTTCTAGTGTTTTTTTTATTTTACAGTAAAAAATATATTCTTCCATCTTAGTCTGTCCTTTGACACTTGTTCTAAGAAATTCCTAGTATTTTAGTAGTGCATGCAGCAGATTTTAGTGTCTCTTTTATCAGGTAACCTCTCTTCTGTGGGATCCTCGTGCTGCCCTGCCCCTTCTCCTGCTTTTTGTCAATAGGCTGCATCAGAAAAGGGACAGGACAGTGGTACTTTTCAGAACAGCACTGCAGTTCCTCCAGATCCCTGCACTGTTCAGGCCACTTGAGTGGAATTGTTTTGAGGCAGGAAAAGGCTTTACCATGTAGCACCATTAAGACTGAGACCAGACTTGCCCAGGAGAGTTCTTCGATCCGTGCGTGCAGGTGGGGAGCGTTGCAGGAAGGGGAGTGTTGCAGGAAGGGGAGCATTCTCAGGGGCACTTTTCAAGGCTGAGCCCCATCGCCTGGCACAGGAGATATGGGGAGAGCACGGTGTCTGTGCACAAGGGAAAGAGCAGGACAGAGCCCTTGTGAGGCCGAGAGGGAAACCTCCCATAATTCAGTGGGGACCAAGGCCAGGCAGGAGCACAGACCATCACACCAATGTGTCTGTGTGCTGTGACAGCCAGAGGAAGCCCAATGAGTGGGAAACAACACCTAATCACAAGCACCCAGAAAACACAATGTAGGTTTCCAGGTCTATAGGAAGGCATTTGAGTGAGTGTTTTATTGAGGTTTTTAAAAGGATCCCATTGATAGTTGACTCTGATATTTTTCTGCTCGATGGTTGTACCACAGCTGTGCAATGTGGATTTTCAGACCAATTGACATGCAGTTACCTGCTGGTGCTTTGGGGGACTATTCTACTGGACGCAGAGCCAGGTGGGGGCCAGCAGCACTTACTGGTTTAGGAGGAAAGTCACCCAGGCACAGTCCCACTGCCTGCAGTCATAGCTCTGGCCTGGCAGCAGGTTCACTGTGGTTGTCTTGTACAGTCTGAGGATGAAGTTAAGCAGCACAAGTTATACTGAGCTCACCTGCTTCAAATGGGACAGCCTCGCTCCTCCCTCCTTACTCCTCCCTTACTCTCCCAGTCTCCTCTACCCTCTTCTTTTTTCAGCCTGGTAATAATAAAGCCGTTACCTTTAGGATCCAGGCTGACTGTCTGTAGACCCACCCTGGGTCCCTCTGTTGCTTTTCCAGTGCCAGCACTGCACACTCATGTCTGGCATCGCTGGCATTAAGCCCAAAATGGTAAATCCAACCAGATCACTGAGCCTTGAAGAGAAGAGGGTACTTCAGATGTGCTCTGTCGTGGGACAAGTCGGCTTGTTAGCTCTGGCCTCAAGCCAGTGTTGTTAGTGCTGTGTTGTCTCTGGGCAATGCTATCTGGATGTGCCTGTGTCACCCTCTCTGGTACTTTTATGATACGGTTCCTGCCACTGCCTGGGTGTTCCAGCCCTTCTCTTTCATCCTGCAATTTCTTTGAATTGTGCCACTTCTCCTTAACGCGTACTGTGCCATTTCAAAGGAGGAAACCCCCAGTTTTTACTCTGTCCTTGTAACATCTGGTTGGAGTCTCATTGGGTAGAGTAGAGTAGATTGTCATCTCCTGGCCTTCAATAGTAAAAGATAACTATCCATAGTACATTTTGTACTGTGAAGAGTCCATGACTGAGAAAGAATAGAAGCACATGGAGATTCCGGATTTTTCTTAGAAGTGGGACGCTGAAAGAGGAAACTGTGAAGTAAGAGTCTGGGTGTGAGAAAAGACTGCAGCTGATTTTCATTTAAGGGAAAATTTTCTGATGTTTGATTTTTTTTTGAAGTCAGAATACTTCCAAGGACATAGCAATTTTGTCAAGAAGAGTGGCAGACAAAGTAATTGAAGAAGTAGGCACACATCATGCTTTGAGACAAAGATGATTACATAATTTCCTAGACTAAGATCCTGACCCATTCCCTGCTTTGCTGTAATCCAAGTGTTCAAGGATGGAAGGATTTGTGATGAGCAGCACAGAAGGGACCTGGATGGGGAGTACTGGAAAACCAATGCTCTGTTCCCAACTCCTATGTACCTTCCAAAGTGGAAAAGCAAGGGGCTTGGTCTACAAATAGATGTCTTCGTACACTTTTGACAGAAGAATTGTTTGAAAGACATTATTTTCATCTCTGAAGTGCAAAAGCAAAAATCTAATTTCAGTGCTTAAGTGTAGCCACAAACAACTGAAGTGGCACTTTTAGTCTGTGCTGTTCTTGTCATGGGACTGCACTAATGCTCTGTTGGAACAAGTATGGTAACAGTAAGAAGTGACAGCACAAGGTGTACATGGCAGAAGACAAAGGCAGATCCGGTAGAGAATGTTCAGGGCCAGAAGCTGGATGAGGCCAGGTTTTTGCTCAGCCTAGATCTGAGACTATTTCCATCTGTTCGAGGGAACCATCAGCTCCTTGGGATCCCCCCAAAGCAGTCTGCAGATCGTGTGGGTTCTCTAGCAATGGAGAGCCAGGACAAGCAGGGTGTGTCTGGGAAGTACCAGTCCCACCACACAGGTCAGTTCTGCTGGGCTGAATGTACAGAGAGGAAACACCCACTGAAGAAAGTGCACAGACAGCCTGGCAGAAGGACACCATGGTGGGATAGAAAGGACAACAGGAGAGAGGATTTAGCAGGAAAGAGGAGAAGCAGGGTACAGAGAGTCTGAGATGGTGGCAGGATGCCCAGAACATATTTCAAGAGCAGCGCTGGGCGTGAGAAGAGAGCCCGAAGAAGCTGTCAGTGTAACCTGGCTGTGTCACAAGGCTGGAGGTTCAGGAAGGACGTGGGACAGGCAGCTCTCTCTGAAACAGCAATCCAGGAAGGCTCTGCACAGCTGCTCCCAGAGCTCGGGGCTGTCTGTGCTCCCAAGGGAGGTCCCGCCGTGCCCTGGGCACCTTCTGCTCTGCTTTGCTGCTTGGCCAGAAGTGCCGCAGCCCACATGGATCCGTGCCCAGGTGCTGGGAAGGGCAGGATGCGGGAAGCTGGCAACTCCTGGCCCCGGTCCCTTGGGGCCCATCCCACCGCCCGTTCCCAGAGCACACCTAACGCCCACGGGGAGCTTCAGCTGCCTGCAGAGCTCAGCAGGGGCCGAGCTCTTTGAAAACCTCTTGGTTATAGTGGAGGAGGTAATGGTGATAGGAGTGCACTGTGAGGGTTTGTTTAGTTAATGGCACAGTGGTTAGGGTGCCTGCCCAGGGAAACCTTGGTATTAGGTCTTCCTCAGGCTGGCGAAGCTCACGAGCGTGTTTCCCAAGAGAGCAGCCTAAAGAGCAACCCAGCTGCGGGAGAGGAAGAAACTCGGAGCTTGTTGTTAAAGGTGGGTCTTGGCAGAATAAATTATACATGACTCAAAGGGCCAGGAAGAGAGCAACCAGTAGCAGCATGAGTGCAGCCTGGGAGCAACAGCAGAGCTGGAGAGGGAATAAAGCTTGACATATCCCCAGCTCCATGGCTGTTTCTGCATCTGAACCCGTGCAAAATACAGCCCAGCACCAGATGTGAAGGTCGCCTTTCTTAGAAGAAGACATTAACCTTTCACCAGAGGGCTGGGCTCCTTCCTGTCCTTCAGCCTTTCTTCAGAAGAAGACATTAACCTTTCACTACAGGCTGGGCTCCTTCCTGTCCTTCAGCCTTTCTTCAGAATCCTTATTTCTCGGTGGCTGCAGTATACGACTTTGAATCCATTCAGGTTAAGATTGGCACTTAAGGATAGCCATTTCTTGGACAAGTGTTTCAGCCAGCAAGGCATCATAAAGGAGTTGGTTAGTGGTATCACCACTGCCCTGAGCTTTAAGTAAACCACAGTCCTTGCTTTTTCCTTTTTGGGAAATGGTTACAGGACTTTTCTTCAGGAGAGACTTGTTGGATATGAATTCCAAAAAAAGCCAATATTCCTGACTGCATTTCTGTCTCAGCATTCCAGACTCTGGAGAGGGTTTCATAGAAACACAGGATAATTTAGGTCAGTACAGACTGCTGAGTGTCATCCAGTCCAACCTCTTGCTCAAAGTATGGTCAAGGACAACAGATTGCTCAGAGCCACGTCAAGCTGAGTTTCGAGTATCTGCAAGAATTGAAAGTTTGCAGCCTCTCTGGGCATCCTCTTCCAGTAGTGATTTAGCCTCACTGTGAACATTTTTGTCCTTGTGTCCAGTCAGAATTTCCTTTGCTGCCAACTTGTATTGTCCTTTCACCATGCCCCTCTGAGGAAAGCCTGGCATCTCTCTACCTGAGGTAGCTGATGAAAGAAGTCAGGTGCCCTGGTACCAGGGTCTTGCCCGGTGCAGTTTTCTGCTCAGCATTGTCACTCACCTGTGCCTGACCTTCCCTACACACTGTACTTTGGCATCCAGCACGGCATTCCTGCTCTGGTACTGGGGGACAGGCTGTAAGTCCATGTTGGATTTGGCACTGTGCTGGGCTAAATATATCATATCCCTGTGAATTGTTATCTATGGTCTCTGTTCCCTTCCTTGCAGCTTCCCCAATTCCTGTTTAATTCTGCAGCATCGCCTGAGTAAAGAATCATGCAGAGTGGACCCAGGTACTATTTTTTATTTAAATAAGTAGATGCTTTAAAGAAGGTAGTGCTGAACAAGTACAAATCATCCACAACACCATAAATCTTTCCAAATACAAGTAGATACTCAGGAATGAATGTAAAGGAAAAGAGTCTCTGTTTATTATGTTGTCACTTTATACAGCTAAACCATTTACTTTGCACCATTTGTTTGTGCTGAGATACAGGTCCTTTGTGGGCAGCAGCTGTGCACCTACTGTGGGTGTAGTTCTATCTGTAAAGATTATAGAGGGAACACACAGACTGCAAGGTGGAAAAGCTTCTCCTACTGAGTAAAGACACAAAAGATGTGCTGGATGTTGTCCTTCTATGATCCATGCAGAGACTCCTCATCAAATGTGATGTAAAAGGGAGCAGCCAGCTCCGCTGCCTCTGGAGGGGTTACCTGTTCATTTGGTAAATGGATGGTGGTTTTGGGGGTGCTTGAGTCGGCTGCATGCGGCGCTGGAGCAACTCTGGAAAGGTTTTGACTGAGCCTGAGCTTACGAGCCTCAGCAAACAGATATCTGCTCTTTATGGGCATGAAGATGGTGCTGTGCAGGGGCAGCGTAGGTCTGCCAAGGGCTGACTGTACCACTCAGGACCAGTGTTAGGATGCCCCAGGCTGGGGAGACTGGCAGCAGCTTGGCTGCTACTGGACCTGTCAGCTCAGGTATTGACACACTGCTGCGTTTGAGCTAAAAATCCCTTTCCATTAAACTGATATAGCCTTTTTTTCCATTAAACTTCCCATTTAAAGTAATTAATGGTTATCCATCATAGTGGACCAGAATAGTGGAAAGCTGAGTGCGTGGGCTTTTCCTTTTTTTCCTAAATTTTATCCCTTTAAAGAAGCTGGAAGGCAAAAGAAGATCTCAGGGAATGTCCCTCTGTTAAATGAGGGCTTGGGGTTTGGTGAAAGCAGCAGAAAATCTTTCCCTTAAAGATAATGGAGGTGCTCGTAAGAGGAAGAATTTGAGAGAGGGAGCCTAACAAGATAGTGTACTTCATCACTCCTACCAAACACAGACTGTGGAGCCCCAAACAGGAGCTGGCATGTCTTGCATCTCTGTTTCTGTGAAGATTTCCAGCTGTCCCACATCTCAACAATGCCTCACCTCCTGCAGAGTGCTCAACCAGATCCTCTCCCCCTCTTCACTACAAGATTAAAAGCCAATTTGTCTGCCAAAGCTCATTCCAAAATTATTTTTATCACCAGTTTCTGATACTTGGAAGAATAAGATGTATATGGTATGATACCAAAACCAAAGTGAAAATCACAAAGAACCCAAGATTACCAGGAATGTAAAAATGACTGGACCAAAAAATCCTTGTACACGCAGGGCTGAGAGTTACAAACTGGTGGTGAAAGCAAGACAATACAGTATTCATGACAGCAAATCTGTCAATAGTGCAAAGTGCTTCTGCCTGGCCTGCTTGTTTCTTCCTCTCTTTTGCATTGACTAACTTAACTTGCTAATGTTTGCTTTAATAGTTTTCTGCAGGATTTATCAACAGTGGATTAAAGACAAGATTACAGGGCACGCAGCTCTGCTTTACTTCTTGTGGTACCCAGTGGCTGCTCTGTACTTAAGGCATTTGCAAGACCAGGTCCAACTAACAATGCACACCAGCACTTGACAGCAATCTTTTCTTCAGACTCTCTGTCTGCGATGATTCAGCGCTGAAAGATGCAGTCTCTAACGCTGCATTTTAATTCTTGAGCCAGAACTTTATAACTCCTCAAAGAAACCCAAGCCCGTACTAAAATAACACACAATTACAAATGCTCTTACCTGATCTACCGTACTGAATGTATTCATAATGTTAATCAGCCTTTGTGGTGCTTTGAGCTGTTGTTCCATAGAGACCGCGACCCCACAGTACAAGATCTGAAAACAGAACCTCCTCTTTTTTTCTCATCCCTCCTCCCTGACAGTTTAAATTTGTGCTGATGAGCCAGAAGACTGATGCCAAACAGTCTTCAGAGCCCCAGATTGGCTAAGCATACTCACTTGTCGACCTGGAGAACCACCTAGGAAAACTATCTCAGGAAAATCAGAATAAAATATAGGATAGGGAAATACCATTTCAGCAATAAGAGTCAAGCTATGCCTGCTTTGTTTCAGAGAATCAATTTTTAATGTGGTATTTGCATGGATTCTTCTGCTATTCTTTTCTAAATTAAACTGTCACCTGTGCAGCTTCCTGTACCAACACACAGTTGTTTTCTCAGGAAATTTGTTGGGTGTTGAATACAATTCAAATACCAGTTTGCAAAAACAAAGTCTCCTAGAAAAGGAACTGGATGTACAAAGATACTTGTTGTAAGGCCACATTCTTTCTAAGGGCAGCATCTCGGCTGCTGATGACACATTGGGTTAGAAAAATAATCAGCCACATCTCCAAAGAATGTTCCCTTTTTCTGCATTTGTTGAATTCTTTCAGGCCCACAGGTAAACACAAAATTTAATTCTTTCAATCTACACAGCCAGCTGAGCGATCTTATTTCTTTCATGTTTTGAGTCACAAAGCCAGGGGACCATGGCTTTGTTTTATACTTTGCTGCAGGACAAGGAGATCTTTGGTGGGCATGACCTCTAAGACAGAGGATCGATTTCAAGTCATTTGTGTGGGAAGCTGTGGTCACACATCCCCAGGTGTACTGACCCCTGCCATTTCAAAAATAGGATACCTTGAGTCAAAGGGCTGGGGTACCTGTTGAAGCAGTAATGGGTACTCTTTTACCTGGACTTTATTAAAAACAGTGAATATATTATCAAAAGTCAGTTTTATATCTTCCTGCAGTCTCCTCCTAAGCATCTTTTCCAGATCGGAATGGTGATTTGACTGCTGTTAATGACTCTGTAACACCTTCTCTAACCCACTCTTTCACCCACCAAATATTTAAATTGCAGCCTTACCTTTATTTTGTTTTCACTGAGTGTATTACTCCTCAGATTTCCTTAATGTGCCTTGATTGCAGCCAAGATTGCTCTGGTCTTTCAGAGGCTCGTGCCTGCACTGCAGAAGTGCCGTAGCTGCTTAGGAGCACTCGCTGAGCTGCCATAAATTAGAGGCAGGTGCACTAAGGGAAATGGAAATGCAGCCTGCTTTCCTCCAAGCTTGAGAGGTGAAGGAACCTCATACCCTGCAGAGCTATCCCTGGAGCAGGAGGAAGAGCTGCCAAGGCAGAAAGCTAGGAGTGGAAACCACCAGTGTTGTCCCAAGCTTGGCCATCACCGCTAATGAGTCACATGTGTTTAATGATGCTCATTAAAAAAAACCCCAAAACACCCCCCACCACCACCCTCCCCCCGGATGCTCAGAGGCAATAAGGATGAAAAGCTTTTAAAAATTGTGTAGAAATTCAGGGAAGAGTTACCTGACTGCTCGGCTGGAAACTGGAACCAAACTTCCTGCTAGAAATGGATTTGCAATTGTTTTCTGGGACAAAAAAAAAGACCCATTTGAGGTATTTATCTTCTTTTTCAACTTGAGAAGAATTCTCCAAACTCCAAATACAATTTTTAAATTATCTTCTTTTCCTCTTTGAATTTCTTCTTTTTCTAGTAAATACAAGAATTTAATGGCAGGCAGGTTAAGCTTTTTCTTCCCAGTTGTAACAAGCAAATGTATATTTTCCTTCGTTCTTCTGTAACTTTTCTAAACCTTCTCAGCTTTCTAAAAATCTAAGTGACAGAAAGGAAAGTGAAATTATCAGGAGTTACTCTATCGTTATGCAAAACTTACCCTATTCCCACAGTAATGCTTCCTAAGATGTTGGAGCTTCAGGAGGCTGCAGAATAACAAAGTAGGGTGAGAAGAAAGGGAGAGAAAAGTGAAAAAACCCAAACAAACAACCCCACAAACAAGCAAAGAAAACTTCTTTTAACACTGATGTTTCTTCTGCTGTAGGGTGGTGGATGTTGAGGAAATGTGGCCTCATAACACTTGGAAAATCTGAAATAGAAAGATTTCTGTGAGCTCAACTGAAATTTATGGTTCTAATAATAAACGTGGATCAGAATAATTTTGTTCTCCTGAGGCTTATCCAAACTTTTAAAAGTTCTGGTATAAGCTGTGTAATTCTGCTGGAAGGCACTGGTGTGTCTCTAAGATATTTTTCAGATGCTGACAATAATGGGCAGCTCTTTGAGCCCTGAAGGTACTGGTTTTATTTTGTTTGATTCCCACTACTCTGTACTGATACGCACACAGACACAGACATAACTGCTTACATGTATCTGTATAATTATAGAGATGCTTGTGCTTGCGTGTGTGTATGCATTAAAAATTATGAATTCTTCTCTAAATTAGAAATTAATGTCAGGAAGTGGTACCTGTTTCAGGAAAGTAAAAGAAAAATGGGCGTCAATCTATTTCCGTGTGCTTTTTCTGTACGTTTCCTCTTGCTTTGTGGTTGTAGGATGCAAATCTGGGAGAAGTCCAGAACTTCAGAGGTCTGAGAATATGAGAGGTGATTTGGTTGTTATTGTGGTTTGGGTTTTTTTCCCAGAATTTAGAAAAAAAAATTCTGTTTGTACTTTTTGAGATTTTTAGGGGGAAACTGTGAACTCTAAAAAGTGTCTGTGATGCCCAGACTGCAATAACAAGTTATAGTGTGAAATAACTGCATTATATGCAGTTGCATTTGGAACATCCTGCATTTGGAACATTCTGTATTTGGAATACTTGCCTTTCCAAAAACATCGTAGATTAACCAGTGCATATTTGCAGTCAGTGTAATTCCTTCTCATTTCCTTCAGAAATCTTTGGATAGCTTAAAATACTCACTTTACTATGTAATTTGCATGCAGCAGAAAACAAGGAAGGGAGGGAAGAAAAACCCTCAAAACTTCAGTGGGTGTAGAAAAAAACCAGAAACAAATCCCAGTTGCAATCAAATGCCTGTTTTCATCACCACTTTTCTTCTTTGTTCTCACCTCAGATGGTGTAGAAACAGCCTTGGCAATGATGCAAAGTTAGTTTCTGACTTTGGAATGCTGTCTAATATCCTCAGTCTTACAAGACAACATCCTCAGTCTCTCTGTAGCTCCTCAGAAGTTTGTGGGTTTGAATAAGAGAGAGTCAAGAGCCTGAGAGAGCCTGGGATGTCAGTAAGTCAGGAGCCTCTTCCACAATATTTCCAGTTTAACCTGAAATGGATGGTAGTAGAAATTGCAGAGAAAAACCTGCTCCTGAGGAATTTCTAGGGAGAATTTGCAGATGATGGGGTTTAATTCATAGAAGACTAGAAAAGGCTTTTTTTTTTTTTGTGTGTGCTGTGTGCGAGAGCCCATTTAGATATGTTTGTTATAATTTCAAGACATGATGCTGCTCTTCCTTTTGACCTTCTTGTACTTCTGCAGCTCAAAACAATCTTATCCTTCTTGCAGCTGGTATTAGAGATTTTTCCATCCTGTTCTTGTTCCTCTGGTCCCTTCTGGCACTGCCCTGAGGACGAGTGGGACTGCTCCTTACCAAGCAGCCCTAGCCTTACATGACCTGGAGTGCCATGGCTCTTTGGGGGGATTAGTTGCAACACTCCCACAACTGATTTAGTATCAGCTGAGCAGCTTTTGTTTAAACAGTCCTGGTATTCTGAAAATCTTCACACTCATCCTTTATCTCACCAAAAGCTGCCAAAGAAAGAGCGGCCTCTGTTCTGCCTGAAGTAAGGTCAGAAGGAATTTACTACTTGCACCTGTGTGAGCCACTTCTGACCTTTTTGTGATGGGATGATGTTGATATCTGGTGCCCTTTATTCATCCGTCTTGTGAAGCTGGATTTTATAAACACCTGGGCTAATTCCCATTTGTCTATTGGGAAACTGAGTCTTGGCTGGGAGGAGTTTCTGTGAGAAGAAAGAACAGTAGTTAGAAAAATAATTAATGGCTGTTACATATGGAAAGAGTGATCACATTTGGTCCTGCACACAGTAGGATATGTGTCTGCTTTTCGAGCAATGAAGCACAACTGCTCTAGGTATGAACACTGGCCTCAGGAAAAGTCCATTTTCCTTTGTCTTAAAAACACCACTGACTATAACGTTGTGTCTGTCTGAGGTGAAGCTTCTAAGGAAGGAACCAATAGCAAATTAGTTAAAATTGCTCACTGTAAGCCTGGGAATGACTTCTGGACATGAAATTCAATGGGGAGCCTGCACCAGAAACAGCACTGACATTCTTGTCTACCTGTGTTTATCAGTGGCTGGGCTGCTGTATTGCATCAGCTGGGATTTTTTCCTTGTCACAGGTGGAATACACGGGGAATCATAACAAGACTGGGTGCTATGCTTAGGTCTGGAATTTTTAAAAAAAAATCACGAATGGAAAAGGCAGATTTTCTTGCAGGTGTTTGAATTCCCAGAAGCACAGGGCAGCTGAGAAGATGAATGCTGGTTTGGTGCTTCGAAGGCTGCAGTGCTACAAACAGTTACCTCTTCCTCACAGACAGGGGTGACAATGCTTCTATGATCATTTATCTAACAGTGAAAGGACTGAGAATAGGTAAAGAAGGGGTCAAGAGATGAAAAGCAAGACAGTCCTATTAAAATACTGTCCTCAGTAGAGACATCTTCTTTGCTCTACGTAGTCAGCTTTCTACCTGCATTAGGTTTGAATCTTTTTTGTGTCACCTGCAAAATAGTGTTAATGGGAGAAAAATTATCCCATTTTATGGATGTTTGTTGGGCTGCATAAAGAAAAACCTGAGAGCAGAGTTAGTATAAAATGGTGAAAATCAGTGATGACAAATCTGTTTTCCTGTTCAGTGTTTTTAAGACGTATTTAGAAGAACAGATGGTGGGCAGCAGCAGAACATGTTCGGTTTTATCAAGACATTTGGCTAACAAACACAGACTGAAATGCATTTTTTTCCTTCTCGACTTAATAATTTTAATTAGAGGGGAAAGGTGTGGCAGTCTCATTGTCTGGAGGCGTATGTGCAATGTTGTCTTGGTTGGGCAGGAATAGGTGGGAGAGAATATCGCTGCCTCTAATGAAGGGTGGTGCATATCTGTGCAATCTCTATTTTTTTAATTGTCTGGTAATCTAAAAAATGCAAATTCCAAATGTGCTATTGCACAATATACATAGAGATACACTGAGGCTACGCTTTCAGTTAATCAGAGAACAAAAACATTACTACAAAAATGTGTGCAAGTAATACAGTGCCACTGGAGAGGAAAGGGTTTTTAACAAATAGTGGAACATAAATTTATTATCTTGAGGGAGAATTTTCAAAGCTACCTATTGAACTTAGCAGTCTCTGGAACTCCTTCACCATATAAATGCATTTGAAAAACTCACTTATTAACTCATTGTTTTGAACTTCATATGCTCTCCCCCTAGGTACGTAAAAATGTTCTGGAAATAGCAATTAAGGATCATATGTTTAACCAGGTCTTAATGGTGTTCTCTTTACTCACCCCGCTCATCTCTGCCCCTATTCCAGCTCTTCCACAGAGCTGCTTGCAGGGGTGATGATGTGTTTTTTGTCCTTTGCCAGCTCACCAAGCCCCACCACAGAACTGCTGCTCTGCCGCCTGCCGTGGGAGATGGGCAGCAATCGGCCTTGGGCTGGTTCCGAAGGGCAGCATCAAAACGGGATTCATACCGGAAGCAGCCCTGGCACAATGTTCTTCTGTGCATTCCCTTTCTTGTGTATGGGTTGTGAAAGTATTCACAGTGCCTTCAGCATTCGTTAAGAGCTCCATGCTTCTGAGATTTTCTGAAAGAAGCCAAGCTCCATGCTTTGTCATCGCAGTCCTCATGGAAGTGGCTGTCTGATGCATCACAGTATTTGTGTAGAGTACTTTCTAACTATAAATCCGCCACTGACTTCAGGTTTTTGTTTCATGTGATCGTGAAACTTTAAGTCTATAAAGTAATTGATTTTATAAGATCTTATTGAAGGCTTCTCCTTACAGACTGAAGTTCAGTTCTTAAGAACTGTTTTAAGGACTGTTATCAACCCCCTGGCTGTAAAAAGGCATCACGGCTCTATCAGTCATTACTTTACAGCCTCTTAGTCACTACTGTTTCAAAGAAAGTTCAATTTATGTGTATCACTACTGGTATTACATCTCTTTATGACTAGAAAATGGCTTTTGCATCCCTTGTGAGTGTAGAGCTGTAGATTTACAAGAAGAGGCAGGCTGCAGTGCACTACATTTCACCACTCCTTGGCAGGGACAAGGCCTCAGCGTGGAGCTGCAGGCAGGACCTGGGCCCTGGTGCTGCCTGGACCCTGCGTCTCGGGGTGGGAGGTTTCTCGTGCGCTGCTCAAGTGGGAGAGCTGAGGGTTTGTGCCCATGCACAGCCATCAGCCTCACACAAACTGCATCAACCACCCAGCAGGATTAACATTGTAGTGCTTATGGTCTGCCACGTAAATGATACATGGCCTGGATGCTGTATCAGGATACATATGTGCCAAAGAAACCACGGTGGTTTGTCACAGAATACATACTTCCAAACTTTAAGTACACAGTTAAGTTTTGGCAAGGAGGACTGATAAAAGGCCTGATTACCAGATACGTCAGATTAGTGAAAACAAAATAATCCGATTCTCATCACTTCTGCTTTTCTTCACAGACCTTTCCAAGCATCAGATATATGACTGAGACTGGAGGAAGAGGCAGACATGTTTTCTTGTGATGAGAGTGCTCTGGGAAGCGCCAGTCCTTGGTGGGCTGCAGTAAACCAGGGGTAGCAGAGAAACCAAGGCCAGCCTCTGAAAAAGAAAGATGCACAATAATCCTAACATCAAGCTGGCTGCTTGGCAATACTTTGTTGCTCACCCGTGCTGGTTACTTGAGTTGTTAAAAGACCAATGATAGCAGAAAACAAGCTAAAGGCAGATCAGAAAGTACGATAGCCAAACGCAAGAATTTTAGCCCTATTTTACTTTGCTTGTTTTGGGAGGTGTTCTTAATAGTCTTAATGGTCTTCTCTTTATTCACCCCACTTATCTCTGCTCATATTTCAGCTCTTTTGCAGAGCTCCTTGCACGGGTGGTGATGTGGTTTTTGTCCTTAACCAGCTCACCAAGACCCAACACAGAGCTGCTGCTGCTCCTGCTTTTAAAAAAATGTCTGTGCATTAAGATGTGTGTAGGCACATACCTGTGGCTTTGTTCAAAGTTTTCAGATGGTAAGCACAACACCATCAAGCTCCTTAGTCAGTACGTGTTACATGGTGATTCCAGATCAGTAAACCCTGCTGGTTTTTAGCTGATGAGCATCTCATCCTCTGAGGCAGTGTTATGGGTTGGTGGATGCAACTCTGGTATCAAAATAGGTGAAGAGGTAGGACTGAACTCTTCCCTCATGTGCTGCCCCGTGGGCCGTGTCCCTTCTGGGAAACACGGTACCCCTCTCCTCTGAAAAAAAGGGATTTTACACATGGAGAACCAGGCTTACTTCAGATCTGTACTCAAGGAGTGCAGAGCTGGGGAGTCTCAGATAAACTGCCACTGTTCTGGGAAAACCCTAACTATTAACAGATAAGGACAGCTCTTTTGAACTGTGTGGCTATTGGTTATATTTGATTGGAAGGGCAAAGCAATGTGCTAAAACAATTTTAAATTCAATAAAATAATATTTCATGTTTTAAAATGTTTAGAGTGCCTATAAGGCAATTTTTGGATGGAATGCTGTTTTACAGACAGCATAGTCTGTGTTTTGTGGTTCTTCTGTTTGTACCTGCTTGTAAGACATTGTAATGCATAAATAGTAATTGTAGATATTAGCGTAGATATCTTAATCTAGATAAGCAAACCCAGGTTTGAGTACAATGCATTGCACTTAATTGAGGAGGTGCTGATGACATTTTCTGGCCTGTGTTATGAAATAGGACTGAGTAAAAGTTCCTCTTGGTGTAAAGACCCCTGGATTCGTGATTCCTGACTCCTGTTTTCTACACGTTTTGAAGGCCTTCTGTAAGCTTCAAATTACTCCTGCAGGCAGACCCATACCTGTACGGAGGTTTGTAGGTCTGATCTGAAATGGCACAGATGGAGCTACTCCTCTGCCTTGAGAAGAGCTGCTTTGGTTTACACATGGTGAGGTGCTGGCTCTGAGCATCCAGTGTGGTTCATGCTGTTGCTCTCAGATGAAAACATAGATTTTGCTGGCTTACAAGGATAGGAAGGGTGTATCTCCTATAGGGTGTATCTGATCGTTTATGTTTCGTAGGTGTTGTGTACTGGTTTTGAAAAGAGAGATAAATGGTTTACTTGTAACAAACCTGTCTCACCTCATCAAATCAGCTGGAGTAAAAGCCGCTGAAAACTAATTTGCTTGGTTTTGTGTGGCAAAGTATCAACATCAAACCTTAACCTTTCCTGAGACTACAGAAATCTTGCAGTCACTTGTTCTTGTTGCTTCTCTTACTGATAGTGGCCAAATACCAGTAAATAAAGATCTTCCTGACCATGAGCTGATTTATAGGCAAATGAATTCAATTTTGCGTGACCTCCTTCCCTGCCCTTCTGCCCTTAAATTGAGTAACACATCTCTGTGCAAACAGCCCCACTGACTCCGTGCGCTGGATGCTTCGCTAACTCATGTCCTCCTGTACGAAAGGCATTACCTGTACATTGATTTTATCTAAGCTGGATTTAACACCAATCAGCTGACTTTGGTTTAGGCGATAGAAAAAAATGCAAGAATGAGAATAAAAAAGCAAAGCACCAAGTTTTTCCCATTTGTTTGAACAGATTAGGGATGACCTAGAATGTTTAGCACAATGGATATTCACAGTTTGGGGGGGATGTGAATTCTGGACTTTGGCTTTTCAGCTGCTGCCTGGAGGTGAAAAGGGTGATGTACCTGTCACAGTGCTGTGGGAGCAGCTGCCTAAAACAGGCCATGGAGCACATCCTGTGTGCTCTTAGCTGTAGCCTATGGTCTGATTGGTGGGTTTCACAGGGAGCTTTACTCCTTCCACTGTTGCTAAAGAAATACAAAGGCCCCTGAGTACCTTTCCTCTGGCCACCTGCTTTCCTCAGTGCTGGGCTCTTGGAGTTGCTCTGTGGGAGTCCAGAGCTTATCTGTACAAGATATTACATAGAGTTTCTCAGCTCAGCCCTGAGAGCAACAGCTTGCAATAGAGCTTGTTTTCTCCTTTTCACCACATTCATTCCTTCCAGGCTGAAAAGAGGGCAAAGTCAGCAGACGATGGTGCTGAGTAGCCAGTTTTGGAGGTAAAGAATTCCTGTCTGACTGCATGTTGACAGATAAAGTAATTGTCTGTGACTTGACACTGAACCCTACATAATGCAACGAAGGAGAGCTTCTGGCGTGAGGAACACTGTACACTCACCTGACATCATCTTGAAAAGTGTTCAGGAGTAGGATAACAATAGGGCTTTATTCCTTTAGGGAAAAGAAGAAGGAAAATGATGAACCCCACAAGAAACCATCAGCGTAGAAACCTAACAAGAGCTGTCTGAACACAGTGCCTGGGGATAACCAAATGTTTCATTTCTGTTTTTATTACAGCTGACAGAACCATAGGGAGGAGTAGGGTTGGTGCATGGCTGCAGCCGATGAGCTATGCCTCACTGAAAATCTGGGCTAGTACAGTCAGCCTTTGAGAGGCTCTGTCTTCCTCACACCATCTTTCCCTCTCACACAGCCAGTACTGACTGTCAGAAGTTCCTACTCACTGTTCAACCTTTTTGGCTTCTTTTTTTCTCTTGTAAAATTACTGGTTTTCCTTATAGTGAGCTGTAACTGTTAGGTGAGAGCGTAAGCCGCTGGCGGTGCATGTGGCAGGGTGCTGAACAGTGGTAAACTAAGAGGAAGTCCCACATACTTAATGCACCTCTATCCATGCAACACAAACTGCATGTGTGTGACATCTACAGCACTGCAGAAACGTTTTACTCTCCTCATATCATGTCTGACATGCAGCTTTGCTTCTGGCATCACCGTATTGTGAGCTGGAAGAAGAGAGTGCAGAGAGCAGGCCAGATCGCTGGGAGCTCAGAGAGAACGCTACCAACTGGCTTTAAACTGGGCCTGCAGGATGAACAAAGGAAGGGTGGCATCTGGCTCTTGGTGACTGGCAGAGCAGACACCTCCAGAGAACCTACACACCGTGTCACCAGAGAGATTCAGTGGCAGAAACCAAGGGCACAAACGAAAGAGCACAGACTTCCCACATACAACTCATTTAATTCCATTAACTGATTTCGTGGTTGACTTGTCAGAGGGACGTTTATTTACTAAAACAACCTAGGTAAATACAATTGATTGCCCTCGTTTACTTCTGCAATTTCATTTTTAAATGTCATTTCAGTTATGGATTTCAGATATCAGAAGGGATAGAAGAAATATAGGAAGGAAACAACCATTTGACTAGGATTTGCATCAGATGTACAGCAAGTAGAAAATTTAAGAACAACGTTTGGGACTTAAGAGACTAAGGAAACACTTGTTACATTAAAAAAAATCCTTCTTTGGTGTGAATTCCTATATGCAAACTGTTATTTAGCATAGTTATTATGACGTGATGTATGAATGACAAGGTGAAGTCATATAAGGAGTGTTTCCTGTTTTTTGCTATCAAATACACAATATAAGTGTTGCATTCTGCTTGTCTGCTGTGGTTGAACCCAGCAGGCAGCTAAACACCACACAGTCGTTTGCTTACTCTCCCCTCACTGGGATGGGGGAGAGATTTGGAAAAAACATAAAACTTGTGGGTTGAGATAAAGACAGCTTAATAGGACAAAAAAGGAAGGGAAAAAAAAAAGATAAAAAAATATACCAAATGATGCACAATGCAATTGCTCACCTCTTGGTGCCTGATGGCTTTTCGCCAGGCAGTGGCCACCCACCAACCAACTCCCCCTGGGTTTTATTCAGCAGGACATCACTTGGTATGGAATATCCCTTTTTTTTTGGCCAGTTGTCGTGGCTGTGCCTCCTCCCATCTTCTTTTGCACCTCTAGCATCCTCTGGCACAGCAGTATGAGAAACTGAAAAGTCCTTCACGTAGTGTAAGTGCTGCTCAGCAATGACTGAAACATTGGTGTGTGGTATGTTATCCACTGTATTCTCATCCTACTGTGCCTCCTCCCATCTTCTTTTGCACCTCCAGCATCCTCTGACACAGCAGTATGAGAAACTGAAAAGTCCTTCACGTAGTGTAAGTGCTGCTCAGCTACGACTGAAACATCGGTGTGTGGTGTGTTATCCACTGTATTCTCATCCTAAGTCCAAAAGGCAACATCATGCCAGCTACTGGGAAGAAAATTAACTCTGTCCCAGCTGAAACCAGGATAATGTCCCAAACATTAATTAAATTACATTAAGTAAACTCTGTATTTTAGAAGGGAGACTTTAACTAGAGTAAAGCATAATAACCATTAAGTTAATTTGCTGTAATTTAGAAAATGTTCCTATCATAAAACTCTGTTGTCAGTATCCAAAAAAGTGTAAATGGCACTATGGGAAGTTGGTTGCAAAAGCACTAAACAGTCAATATTTGCCCCAAAAGAAAAGGACAATGCAGGGCTCCTATAGTAAAATAACAGAAACAAATAGCCAAGTCTTGAAACCTATCTTAAAGGCTGAAAACGTCAAGTTTTACCCCATGCAAAGAAGACAGTGTTTATCATTAGCCTACGTTAATTTTCTGTCTGAATACCCATCCCCTCCTTTCAATGGCTCTCTACTCATGTTCCAACCAGGCAGCTGTGTCTAGATGAAGAAAATAAATGACATGGATAATCTGCTCTTCAAGGGCAAACTGGTATCTTGAATAGCACCAGGAATGATTTTGAAGTGGTTGGAGTTTGTAGAGCATGTATAAAACAGTCCATATGAGAGGCTTTTAGAAAAGTTACTAAACGACTACAAACATGGTGAGCCTTGGGGAGTGGGGTCTGTGACTTACTAGAGGATGGCTAATGTTACATCCATCTTTAAGCGAGGCAAGAAGGAGGGCCTGGGAGGAGGAGCTGTGGACAAGTGAGGCTCACCTCTTGGAAATCATTTCCAATCACATAGGGATGGAAAGACAACCAAGGGCAAATCCTTCTTGACAAACCTGACTGCAGTCTGTGATGAAATGACTGCCTATACTGATGAGAGGAAAGTGCTGGACTATTACTTTAGTGAGGACTTGGACATGTCAGAAACAGGTGAGAAAACCAAACTCCTCTTAGAGGCAGCAGGTATACAAAATGCACTACAGCCACGAAGTGGAGGTTCAGGTTGAGTGTTACAAAACACATTTTCAGCAGCACTGGAACATGCTGCCTTGGGAGGCCGTGAAGTCTGGTCCTTGAATGTTTCTAGGACTTGACCAAAGTCACAGCTGACCTGACCAACCAGTGTTGGTGGCAGTCCCGCTTCCACAGAGAGGTCGGAGTTGATGACCTTCACAGGCCTCTTCTGACCAACACTTCTCTGACTATTTGTCGTGACCTCAAGGAGCATTTCAGGAAAGCAAGTGAGCTACTCTGAGCACGATGCCTTTATTCCTTCATGTGACATGGTGCAGCCACACATCACAGCTCTTGTTCACACTTAGCCCCTGCTAATGTAATTGTGCTATTCCT
Source organism: Dromococcyx pavoninus (assembly GCA_033558185.1). Classification (NCBI taxonomy): domain Eukaryota; kingdom Metazoa; phylum Chordata; class Aves; order Cuculiformes; family Neomorphidae; genus Dromococcyx; species Dromococcyx pavoninus. The sequence goes on from JAUMJL010000149.1 coordinate 106,515, forward strand.
GCTTGACTCCAGCAGAACTTTGTGTGGACATAAGAACTGCTGAATATCCCTAGTGTTGTACTGCAGTGGGAATCCACGTGCCAGGTAAGACAGGAAAGGAGCCCAAGGCTGCCTTTACTCCCTCACGTTTTATTACCTGCAGAGTCAGAGAGGAAGGGGGCTTCATCGAGTGATTTGCACCCCCGAGGCAGTGCCGTGTCCCTTGGTGCTTGCCTGTAGGGAACGGGTAAGGCTGCGTGGAGCACCGCTCCCTCCCTGCCCTGTGGTGCCCACGCCAGTGCGCAGCACCCCGCACGCTGCGCCCGCACGGCCCTTCACGGCCGGAATGAAGTTCAGTGCCTCGATGTGCTCTGGAGGTTGTTTTGGGCATTGTTCGCTGGGGGAAATCTGTGAAGTGACAATGCAGGGAACAGGAAATGATTCACTGGTTTTCTGCACGCACCTCAAGCAATATTTATGCTACACCAAACAGAGCATTGGATTTTGCCCCAGAGAGTGCTTATAAAATTAACAACAAAGAGCCACCATATTGTCTTTTTGCCATTGAAGAGTTACAAATATCTATTTTAGATTGCCCAGTTATTGCCTGCGTTGAGTTGTTTGCTGCAACAGTGTCTTATTCTTCACTGACTAACTTACAGAGCCTGCCAAACACAAATTGGGTCAACCTAGGCAGCAGTATGAAATGTAATTACCCAAAAACTTTCTTAATTAATGCTGTTATTCAGGGTGGGGAGAGCTTAGCTCACAGTGAATTGGGGCAGGGCATGTCAGTAGAGAGAGACTCTTCCTAAAGAAAGGTGGATCTAACGCTGGATACCTGCCCAATATCTTTTGAAATTTTGATTGCAATGTTTTATGACCACAGTGAGGACAGTAATTTGTGCCTCTAGGGTTCTCTGCATTTCTCTGATAGATTACAGTGAAACAACAAACAGCAAACTAATAATTCTTATGGACAAAAACCTTCTTGCAACTAGAATCAGTGATTTGAGGTCTTCAGGCCCTATGTGTCAGAATCACAAATTGTTGGTAAGAAACTGTTCCACTCTTGCCAGAGGCACCCAGTTGTGCATCGCCACCTCTACACAGCAGCTCCCGCTGCACTGGCTGCTCAGGGACTGGCACCTTTCACACCATGACTGGGTCTCTGGGGTCCAGCTCAGGAACACTTCTTGGGGATACAAAGGATAGACCGGTGTGGTTTCCAGCAAGTGAGCGCTCATAACACCACAGCTGATATTATTGGGATCTCAACTGTCAGGCAAGCCTGGGATTTAAGGGGCAAGATTAAGTTAGTTTGATACCTCTGAAGATACAGTCAATTCATGAGAAGTTTGTGCTATCCCTCACCCCATCAGTATTTGAATTAACAGAGATTTCCATTTTTTGTCACTGAACAACTTACTTACTTAAACATTCTTTCACCTCTCCCCTCCAGTCAGTATAAAACTCTGATCAATATTGTCTAAATAAAAGAGGAAACAGAAGCCCAGCTTTTCATTTCTGCTACTCTGCTCAGTTTTTACTTTCCTTATAATCCATCTCCCATCTGGAGTGAATAAAATAATTTGCATTTTTCCATGTACAGATGCTGGTGCATACTGATTCAGCACAAGTTACTGATTAATAATTCTGATTAATATATAGTACATCAATGAGAGTCTTCTGGGCTAAAGGACTTAATACAGTATTAGTGGGTATATACTGTAATAAAAATATGCAGTGGTCAATATGGAAAAATATTCATGGGAACAACTTACAAAGCTCCAAAAAGCAATTATTTTTACACTGTATGTGCATGAAACAACTCACCTATGAAGGCACTCTAGCTACATTCATGCAGTATTGCACTCAGGCTAATAAAGCCTGGAGAGCCATGATAATAGGATAATATGAGCAAATTAACATTCCCACTGGATGAAATCATTATAGTGGAAAGCAGAACCTCAGACCTGCACTTAAGTAAAGTCCTTCACTAAGTTTTAAGATATGGTCTAAGTGTGATATGTGCTTCTTGCTGATGAGCCTCACAGAGGTTTTTGTTACCAGCATGAGAATTGCATTTTAGCAGGAAAATTCACATCACTTTTAGGACAAAGAACACCCATTTAAGTGTCCTATACTGAAATCTCATCATAGGGACAGAACAGCAAGTCTCAGAGTTTGCAGTGGTTCTCTAGGTCTGATTTACTGGACTGCATTCACGATCAGCTTCTTTCAAAGGCTGAGAAGGTGACTACTTTAATATATAGTATGAAAGAGCAAAGCTGATTATTCAATGGTTACATCAATGAAGCAGCAAAAAATGTATTCAAGTTCATTACCTAGATAATACCTTACTAAGACTTGTTTTCATTTTGTGTAAGGCCTGCAGCCATGGCCACGAGAATCTTGTCACAAAATGTAAAGGTGTGCACACATTTTTAAACCAGCATTACTGGAATTTATCTTCTGTGCATCCAGTTAGCAAGAATGAATGTGTGCAACTTAGAATTAAACATCTAAGCGCAGATCTAAACAATGAGATTACAAAAGCCTGATCTTCACGTGCAAAAACTTACTTCTGAAACAACTGGCGTGGAACTGGTCCCTCAAAATCCCTCACAGAGGCTTGTTGAGACTGGAAAACAGTTACCTCCTGGACTTGGAGCATTCGTTCATAGATGAAAAAGGAACATCAGAAAAGGAATGAAATCCTACTGTGTGGTCTGGGCTGAAACATGTTTCTTCCCTGGAAATGAGTTCGGGTCTGTTAATGGAAATTGAAACTCATTCAGTGACTTGAACGGTGATTAAAACACAGACATTAACAAGAAATAGTGAAACTGCATTCTGAGAACTTAAAAAGAAAAAAAATACTTAAAGACCTGGTTAAGAGATTTTCACCAAAAAGCCAATGTTAATAACTAACTTTTAGTGACCTCATTACAACCTACTTTCTAATATTCTGGAAACCTGTAAAAAACTGTTGTTTACTTCTGCAAGATCTAGCAGGCATTGCTTTTTCCGTTAGTGAAAATTATTTTAAGGAAAATACTACATAATTGGGCAAAAGTAGGCTGTTCTGTGAATACTTACATTAAAAATACATCCTTACATCTGATTTTAAAATATTTTCATTTTACTGTTTAGGCATACATGCACCAAAATAGACCTAAATTAATATTTCTGCTGTAGCTTTATTCCTAACTTCATTAAGTTATTTAGATGTGGCGCTTCAGGACATGATTTAGTGGTGAACTTGGCTGTGTTAGATTAGCACTTGGACTTGATGATCTAAGGATCTTTTCCAGTCTAAGTGATTCTACGATTTCATGTTTGCCTTTACATAAATGCTTAAATGCCTACTAGAACAGACCTGTCATTGAGCTCGAAGCACACAAATGAATGTTTCATAGAGAAGCAAATCCATTTCTACTTCGATCATTGGCTGTGATGCAGTTTTGTGCTCACAGTCTCTATATTTTCTCCGCTATGTAATTCTACCCATGGTTTATATCATCTCTGATAATGCTTTTAAAACAAAGCATCTCATACACTTAGAAACAAAGGGCTTTAGTGCTTATGTTGACAGCCTTTCTATATGAGTGCAAAAATCAGTCCTTCCTCCAGGTGAGGATCACCCAGCCACACAATGATGAAGAGTTTTGTAATATGGAAATATGTGTCAAATCTAATCACCAAAGTTAGCCTAAATAAAAGAATGTGTTCAGAAAGGATTAGTGGATTATTGCAGACTCACACAGTCTGATGCCACTTTTCATGCTTCTTGGATGGCTTTTAGCATGTCTCAGCTGCTCCCAGTCAACACGTGCTCTTTAAGCATTGAAAATAATGCAGGATTTTAGGAGAGCAGTGCTGATGATTTGAATGAGATGGCTATTGGTGCATAAAAGGCTTTTTCATTAGAAAGACTTTCTAGAGAGGCTGGAAGAGATCCTGTGCTTCAGTTAATACATACATACAGTTAATACATTGGTCAGGCACTGGAACAGCTGCCCAGGGAGGGGGTGGAGTCACCATCCCTGGAGGTATTTTAGAAAAGGATAGATGAGTTTTTAAGGGACGTGGTTTAGCGGATGATGGGTGCGGTTGGACTCTATGATGTCAGAGGTCTTTTCCAACCGGAAGGTTCTATGATTCTGTGTTTATCACAAACTACAATACTCAATGCTTCTGTTAATGTTGCAAGCAGTTTTACAGTTCAAGGGACAACTTTGTCAGACCATATTTGGTATCACGTGCTAATGTTATATTAATCATAAACAACGCATTGCCTTATTCAGTGTGAAGGCCTTTGCTCCTTAGCAGAAGTGACTGCACAGCTGTTGCTGAGAAGGTTCAAACTTGTCCATAACATTTCAGTAAGTTCCCACTGTTCATAGCATTTCTGTGAAACTGCACAGGGAAGATATCTAACTTGTAAAAAAATCAGTGCATGAAGCAAATCCCTCTCACCTTGTACACGGTATGGCTCACAGACAAAATGTGCCTGAGGCAGCTGCAGTCTCACAGAGTCAGATTTGAATCTGTTTTCCCAGGCACCTTTTGCACTCTTTCTATATTCTAAGCGCTGTTGTAGGTAGCTGACATGCAAATAGGTTGTTATTAATTTCTATTAAAACTTCAGGGTCTACGTATGTTGCAGAGAACGTCCAGAATGCTTGCAGAAGGCTATTGCTGTAAATCTAAATCTAAAAAGCTCTGCTACCACATTCCAAACCACTACTGCATCAGATGTTGGTGGGACTACTTTGCTTTCTTTCTGGTCATGATCAATTTGTCAATCATTAAAATTATTTAAATATTGCTTACAATTTATTTTCAATATTGCTTTCCACATTATAATTTCTTAAGCTCAGAAGAGACCTATGGCCACTTCTGCCAATGCACGAATGGGCAGCTTGTAAGACATTGCCTACTGTGATACTGTTCACTTCATGCAAATCACCGAGGGATTGCCAGCTTTCGTGGCTTCTGTAAGCTGCTTTGAAAAATAAGACTTCTGAACACGCAGCCAAGTTTTACACAATTTAACACAATGAAGCATTCACAGTCATTTTGATTTTCATCTCCCTGCTCTAAAATCCAGTAAGGGAAAACAGTACCATTAGTACACCATAATCACATTGGCCAGCTAATTACTGATTACCATCAAGGTGATCACCTGCTGTTACTTCCCAGGCAAATGTTACTCAATCTAAGAGCTCTGTTATGACCCTCTTTAGTTCTCAGCTTCTTTGTAAACCGGTTACCTTGACTGAGCACTGGGGAGAACAAGAGATCATTAACTATGATTGAAATGGTGGCCTTTCCAGCTTTGACATGGCTGAGAACACGAGAGGGTGGGCAGCACCTTGCTTCTGGGGACGGGGAGTCTCCTCTCTTTCAGTGGATGTTTTCAGACACTGTTGAAGGAGCCATCACTCCCCTTGGTCTGCAACTGTGACTTGGTGGTCTCTGGTGAAGAAACAGCCCCGAGTTCTGGTGCTACAGGCAGCACACACTCCTCCCATGGTCACGGGAAGGCTTTGCTGTCCCTGTCGCGGTGTCCCATGAGCCCAGTGCTCGGTTCCTGCTGCCTGGAATCAGGCTCCCTGCTGCAGAAAGTGAGAGCTGAGCTGGCTGCTCAGTGAGGCAGCGGCTCCAGCACAGTCCCTGCAGGTGCAGTGAGGTGTGTTTACACCTAGAAAGCCAGGATCAAAGAAGAGGTGGGCACCAGAGGGAAGCACGTTACGTTGTCAGATCCAAGATGATCTGTAGTTTCAGATGGAAAATGTTCACTCCCTATCCAAAAGCTATGAACTTTGTACTTTTTTTTTTTGTGGAATACCTACCATTTTCTGCAGACATTTTTCTATTAAAATTTTGATTTGTTGAAACACAATTTTCAATCAATCAGAAGTAAAATATTATGGAGAATTCCTTACCAGATTTTGTTAAAACTGCATAAACCCAACTAAAACATCCCTCTTGACATTAATAGACCAATTTAATATGTTATAAAAGCTGTATTTAAAAAGGATATTTTGTACTTTATTGTGCAGTTGGAAAATAGCCCAGGCCAGCTCCTGCTGCAGTAATCTTTCCTTACCCTTCGTGCTCCCTGACTTGGGCAGTCATGTTCCAAACAAGCACTGTGCCCAGTGGCACTGTGCATGTTGGAAAGGTATCTGCTGTACAAGTCTTGCTCTTTGAATTCTGTTGATACCATAGAAAAAACACTATTGAAGTCCTTTATCAAGGAAAAGTCTAGCTGAAGTGACCAAATTTTATTTTCCTGGACATGATCCACATGATCAGGCCATTAATCAGCAGAGTCCCCACGAAGGGAGAGTCAGAACCTCACTTAGAAGGCACCTGTAAAGCATAAGGTGAGATTAAAGTAATATCTTGTGAAAAGCCTTTGATTCTCCCTCTTGAACTGCAAATCACACCAGTTGCAGGAGGCAGAGCAAAGAAATAAAATAATAGCTGTTACTCTAATTATGTGGAGTCTCTATTTTGTGTTATGATGAAGCTTCAGGTGTGGTTACCATCTGTTTGATTTCATTAATGAGACTTCATAAATTATAAGCCAATAAAGAATGCAGATGGGAACGATTTCAGGCTAAGCATGAGAATTTTATTGCTGGCTATCAAAGACATTCTCCTAAAATGCTAATTTTTTAGACATAGTCCTTTGATCACTACAGATAGTGAAATGTTAATCAAATAAAACTCTGACATAGTTCTTGTTATTCTAAATTGGAAGTGAAAAGTAGTTTGCCAAATTTTAATTGTTCATTTGGGCTATACTGCTATCACTTTGCAAATCTAAAAGCCAGATATTAGAGAATATCCTTCTTAAAGAGAATATTATATTTCTGGAGACGAGCCTGAACCTCCCTGGCTTGAGAGCACAAGTGTTCTCACTTCTGAGAGCTAATTAATACTCCCACTGAGTCCTGCAGCAAGTGATAGTGTTGGAAATGTGGGCTTGCAAAAGGCAAGACCTGACACAGTGTTTCTGTGTTAGCCTGGGCTGGGGTGTCGTGGCCTGGCACTATGCTCTAAGAGCCCACGGCAGGGCTCTCCCAGGTTTCACAGCACTGTCTGGGTTGCAGAAATGAGGCCACCGCAACTCACCTTGCTAAGCCACAGCCACTGTGGGAGCCTGCAAATGCTTCCTTGGACACTCAAATCATGCAGCCAGCCAAATTATGGTTTGCCTGGGAAAAAATGGTTAGTAGGGAAAGGAAGCACCTTTGTTGCCTTCTGCGTAACAGTCCTCTGATGGGGGAGCCATAATTTAACACCAAAATATTAAGTGGCTTTTTTGATTAGGTACTAGGAGAAGAAAATATACTCTGGAGGAAAAACATCACAAGAGAGAAAAACATTCTTTTTTCCAGTTCTTAGAGCCAGGTAATGCTGGCAATTATATCACCTTTCATGGTATGACATTAACTGGAGTTACTTGAAAGGCTGCACATGGCTTGGGTATCACAGAATCATAGAATGATCTGGTTGGAAAAGACCTCTGAGATCATCGAGTCCAACTGTACCTGTCCCTTTACTAAACCACGTCCCTGAGAAACTCATCCACCCGCCTTTTAAACACCTCCAGGGATGGGGACTCAACCCCCTCCCTGGGCAGTCCTTCCAGAGAACAGAGAACATTTTCTCCTGGCAAGTGTTACTAAGAGAAGCACACATGATAAAGCTATGGATTTATGGTCAGTACATACTATTTTTACATCTGCTGGACTTTATAAACTGCTTGAGATAGTAAAACAGATAATTTTTAAAAATAACTCCTTGCAAAAGGAGATTTCCAATAGAGAGGATTTTTTTTTTTGCTAGGTCTCTTTAAGAAAGTTACAAACAGTGGAGAATGTGTGATAAAAAACACTTATTCCCTGTTACTGTTTATGGATAATATCCCATACACATGGCTAGTACTGAGCAGAAAAAACACAAATGTACCTGAACTCTCTTGATTAATGTACATACCTTTCCTTTCCTTCTTGATCAAGTTTAAACTGGTGACAGTCAGGTTGTCTGTGAGAAATGAATCTGTTGTTTGGAGGAAGTGAAATACTAAGTTTGATTTTCTTGCATATTTATGACAGCAAGACCGCTCTAAGTTTTATTACTGATAAAGAATAGTATTATTGGATTGATTACTTCCTGTCACAGCCATCTCAAAATTAAAATAACAAATTTATGAAAAATATCAAAATGATCTCTACCAAGTATAATAAATTTCAGTAAGAATATTTTTGAGACTATCTCCTGTTTGCAGTACCTCTTTTGTGGATGGAAAACCCTTTTTTTTTGTGCTACAGTGCTTATAAAATGGGCAAAATTTTCATTTAATTGTTCGTTTAGAAAAGTTCTTGGAAGCAATTTTCAACCAGCTGTATTTCTGTGGATTATTCCCTCAGTGCTGTTCTTGACACACAATATTACTAAATGACATAAATCACCCTGAGACATCATGTATTTCGTAGTGAAGATTATTTATTTTGCCAAGTCCAGGTTTCTCTTTCTCAGCTTTACAGTTTGGAAACAATCACAAAGGTAACAGAGACGTTTGTGAACCTTTTCTTAAATACACCTATTGGCTGTCTCCTTTCCTCTTTCCTTGGCCTCTCCAGGGACACAGAAGCTGTGCAGCTCGTGTAGTCCTTGTGCAGTTGTGTACAGGCCTTCTCAACTTCTTACTTTTCAGCCCCTCAAAAATTTGAAAAGGCTGTTTTGAAAATTAGGCTTTTTTTTTAATTCACAAAGTCTAACTACTGTGCACTGCTGGGTGATGCAGCTACAGGTGATGACCTCCAGCTCTCCCACATCTGCAAAGTGAGATGCTATAAATCACACATAGGTTGCCTTGTTTTGTTGCTAACCAGGTAAATCTCCCCCCAAAATAAAATTCCAGAAAGCAAATAACCATAACAAGTAGTTGCTGCACACAATGTTTCTCTATCATTACACAAAGATCATAATAAAGCCCAGTTACAAAAAACCTGAACTGGTTCTGCAGGCATCTCACAGGTGGAGGTATCTCAATTTGTCTGTACTCAATATCTCCTTTTAGCTATTTGCATTTTTTTATTACTTTAGTGCAAAAAGCTTCCTTTTTTTTGTAGGCCCCTTTTTTCCTAAACCAAAATCAACCCAAACAGTACTGATGATGGCCAGAACAAGATTTGGATTAGTTTGTTTATAGTCGAGAGGGAGAATGAATGTGGAGTTCCAGCAATAGCTAATTACATTAATGTGAATCTAACAAAATGAATTGGACCATCTGCCAATTTAAAAATGCACCTCTCTTGAACCTTAGAGGCCTAAAACTCATTTGTCATTAATCTTATTTTATATATTACTAAGTATTACAGCAGAAGAAGAAACTTCATCTTTCTGTTTCTGGAGATGTCTGGATTTCAAGACCTCACCTCTGTCACACTGACACCTGCCACAGGCACCCCTTACCTGTGCCAGGTGAAGCCCTCCCGCACAGCCTGCCTGTCACACCCCTCTCACTAAAATCAGGCAATACCAACGTTGAAAAGAATCAGTTGTGCTTCAAATGAAGCAGAAAGCCTCTTGAAAAAGTGCTCTATGGTCAGGTGGTGAAGGTGTTACCACAGGAGTTATGCAAAAGGGGCTGAATTAAAGATGTTTAGGACTTGTGGCAGATTTTCTTGCAATATATCTCCATAATTGAAATGACCTGGATTACCATTGGCAATATTCCAGGAAGTGAAATGATTCCATTTCTTGTTCCTATTTTTTTTTTAAGTAAAACATCAGCCCTAAGCAGTTCTTGTCTCTAATGATGTTCTCACATTTTCTTATTTCAGACTTCCTGAAGAAAACCAATAATGAATAAATATGTCAGCTGTCAGCACTGTGAATCTCAGCCTCTGTCAAGTAAGTCTGTAGACAAAGTCTCGACAGAATTGTGGTAATTCAGAAACTTTTTGTAACCCCAAATGAAACCTGGTCTTTCTTCTTAATGCAATTCTTTGTTGTCGTATCCTCAAATAACCTGCAGGTGAATAATTATATGTTTGCCTGTATAAACAAGCTCATGCTAGGTAAGATATCAGCAGTAGACATTCATTTCTCAGCTTTGGTCCTTAGCCAGTTTATTGCCCGTTGTCCCATAGGCAGTGTCCAGCAGCTAGGGATGACTGACCGTGGTGCTGGTAACAGCCCAGGCAGCTGATGCCAAGGGTGCACTGTGCAGGCACCTGCTGCCTTTAAGGGTTTGAGATTTTTGTTGAAAATAATGTGGATATTCTGAAATCTTCCTGCCAAGCCCTATCATTCTGACACATTTTTTCTGAAACAAACAGGTACACTGGCCATCTTGGAAATGTTATTTTTCCTCACTTTTGGCTGGATCAGAATAGAAGTGAATAATTTTATTTGTGACTGTACCACTGGATCACATAAATGTGGCCTGAACATGGGTGGAATTGAAGGGAAGGAAGAGTTTGTAATGAGGTTCTAACTATGAAGTCCATGAGTTAGATTGACTGGGTTGAGATAAAGAGAGAAAGGTGTCATTTTGTGGGTGCTGGTGGGGAGGAGAATTGTCAGGGGGTAGAAGGATTTGGTTGGGCAACGTTAGCTCAATGAGTAAGAGCTACAGACCTCCTCCATTCCAGGCTTAGCTCCAGATTTGTAAAGACTGCCTTTGTTTCATTCCTGCCATTTATTCTATAATACATGTATTTCTGAAAGTCTTTCCTTTATAATTTGAAGTGGTGATATATAACATATTTGACTTGCAAAGGAACGGGCCTCTTCTTTATGCCTGCCTTGCAGGTCTCCTCTGAGAACAAGCTTAGCCTTATCTGCTGATGTTCTATCTCAGGAAAACCTTTCCCAGTCCCACCCTTCTGGGTGTTGATACGGTAGCAAATTAGAAACTTAAAGCCTCTGGCATAGGAGTGGCTGTTTCACGCACAGCAGAAATATGAGATACCTCCTCCTATCTTACTTTGATGATAATCAGTATCAGGACACCAGCAAGTTCTTCAGCACTCCATCTAAACCAATGATGTAATTTCTACAGGTAGGCTTCAAGCCCTCGGCAAACTGGCCCTGTTTGTTTCTGCAGATCTTCCTGATTGAAATTCAAAACCTTCAGAAATTTAGTTGATGTTAGAGCCAAAATGAGAACTGTGGAGCTTTCCATTCCTGGACCCCTTCTGGGGCTCAGGTTTCTGCTTACTTCCTGTGCTTGAGCTGACACACCTGAACACCACAGGCAGCAGCTGGGTGATCCGGTACATTTTCTGAAGAGTCAGGTGATCCCTGGCTACAACCATAATATCTCTGCAAGAGATGATGCTATAAGCTGTAAGTGTAGTTGAAATATCAAGAATGGGCATGCGATCAGTGAGTCCAGAGTCTCATTTTTTTCTCCCTTTTCTTCTCTCGCAAAAGGCTCATGGATTATACAGTGTTCCCAAAGACCCTTGAATCCACTCTCCATGCGAACTCATGCATGCACATGAAGAACCTCTCACTTCATGCCCTGTCCAATGCCACATTACATTTATCAGGCACACTATGTTATAAATTAACATTTAGCAGTCAGTTCAGCATCTCTTACACAGTGCCTTACTGTGACCACAGACACTAAGATGAAGACAATCATGTCTAATTCTTATCTGCTCAGAGACCCAGCCTGCTCTTCAGTGACTCCTACACACCTTTTTTCACACGTGCTGTCACTTAATTCTGTGCTATGCTTCCTTATAGCTATAAGCTAAAATGGAAATGAATTTTCCATTTTCTATGCACTCTTTTCTTTGGAAGGAACAGTAATTTACTTCAAATCAGCTTTACCGTAACCAGTTATACAGTTCAATTCACTGATAATATAATAGTTTCCAAATTATCATACACTGTAAACCATAAATACCCAAGAGAACCATGATAATGGCTCTGTAGGGATGCTGCAAGCAATGCAGGCTTGCTGGATGAAGGAAACCCAAACAAGATAACAATTTGTAACCCGTACATCACTTAATCGTAAACAAACGCAGAGCGCAGCTCCTCACCCACATCTAGTCATGCAGTGCCATTGAAGGGAATGTGAGACACCCACATGCAACTCACAGAAAAGACACACGAGAAATCTATCATGAGATATGAATATATGACAAATCTATAGTTGGGGACAAGGCGGATGATCTCAAGTAGTACTAGATAACTGTACAGAAGTAGCTGAATTATACATCTGTAACAACACACACTACTCAGATTTTTTTTTCTAGCTGAAGTCTTTCAGTTCATAGCTTGCATCCCAATGATCATTATTATATAAAGCAATTTGCATAAACGTTTGCTAAATGTTAATTCAGAAGCAGAATTTCAAAATAAACATTCCTTTTTAGCTGAATAATTGTTCGGTGGTGGGGTTATGTATTTTGGTTTGGTTTGGTGGGATTTTGTGGTTTGGTTTGTTTTTTTTGTTTTGGTTTAGGATTTGGGGGGGGTTTTTTGGGTTTTTTTTCTCCTCTTCTTTATTCCCAGTGGTATCATAAACTCTTTGTCCTTGCCCATCCAAAATCTGGAAGGTAGTGGGAGAGGTGCATTCCTCTCTTAGTGCACAGTCACGTCAATTCCCAGTGTGCTCATTGCTCAGAAATGGCAGGCATGGCAGAGGCTTGCACTCAAGACCAAGATGGAAATAAATGGAAAATTTAACACAGCTATAAATAGGCAGAGCTACTATTTAAGCTTCCACATATAGGAATTAGGTGCCTGAAGGATGATCTTCAGTATGAAAATTCTGTGAAGAGCATAATTAGATGCCCCAAATGATCCTATTTATATTGGCCAAGTGACAAAAGCCAGTTGTTTTCTGTTTAAAGGTGGCTGGTTTTGGCTGTGGGAGAGTTCATTTTCTTCACAGTAGCCAGTGTGGGGCTGTGGTTTAGATTTGTGCTGGAAACAGTGTTGATTAACACAGAGTTGTTTTAGTTATTGCTGAGCAGCCCTTACAGGGATTGAGGGCCCTTTCTGCCCCTCAGCCCAGCCCAACGAGGAGACTTGGGGTGCAGAAGAAGCTGGGAGAGAACAGGGCTGGGACAACTGACCCAAGGAATATTCCATACCATATGCTGTCACACTTAGCATATAAAGCTGGGGGAAGAAGAAGGAAGGGGAGGGATGTTTGGAGTAATGGCTCTTGCCTTCTCAAGTTACTGTTTTGGGAGGTGGAGCCTGGCTTTCCTGGAGGCAGCTCAACACCTGCCTGCCCATGGGAATTGGGGAAATTTGCTTGTGAGCATGGCTTTTGCTTTACCTATTAAACTGTCTTTATCTCAGCCTATGAGTTTTTGCACTGAGGGAGAGCGAATGGAACGGTGAATGAGTGAAAGTGGTGCTTTGTTGCTGGCTGAGGTTAAAGGTATTGGAAGAGAGCCCAAAAAAGAACTATAACATCCTTCTGAAGTGTGATAAACACAAGGAGTTAAGCCAGTTGAGATTATCAAAGATAACATGGGCAACCCCGTATCTATGGGGAGAGAACGTTTTGTCAGAGTTGTAGCTCCTGAATCTCACAGTCAGATCCAGGGGTACAAGACTGAAGTTAGAAAAATCGCTAGTGAAAATGTAATTAATTGTAAAGTTGGTTAACAACTGGAGGACCTCAGGGAGGGGTGTGATGGAAGAACTGAAGTCTTTACATCAAGACTGAAACCACTTTGATATTTCCTCTCAAGACTGCTGGACTTCATACAGAAATCACTGGGAGAAATTCTGTGGTCTGTATTTTGCAGAAGGTGTAAATATGGTCCTTTTTGAGCTTAAAACCCGTGAAAAAAAAACTCAGGCATTTTCCTGCTCTGTAATAAGCCATTCCATGACAGGTCAGAGGATATGAATGATGAAACATGATTAACTTAACCTGAGAAGAAACATATCACTTGACTTCCTTACAAAAGGAAATACCAGACGGTCTTACCGTGGCTGTCAGTTTGTGGCTGGATGGCAGAAGATCAAGCACTGTGTTTATACAGCATTTAGCACGAAAGGAGGTGAATCTCTAAAAAGGGAGGTACACTGGTAGCAAACTATTAGTCTGAATAAAGGAAGACTGCTCCTTGGGATGGCTGCTGAAATAGCTACATAGGAGGCTTCTGAGGGCTTTGGTCTCCAGGTCAGCACAAAAGAGCAAGCTGGGTTGTTTCTCAAAGCTGTGGGGACCCCTCACGAGAACACAGACTAATGAGAACTGCCAAATCTTAACATCAGATTCTGAATATTTGATACGTTTGACTGATACTTTCAGTCTCTGCCATTTTGAAGACCATGGGCAAGTTTAGCTGTTGGTTTCTGCAGAGATAGGATTTGGCTCTTCAAATATGCGTAGAAATGGAAACCTCAACTTGATCCTATTTTCTTCTCCAATCACTTAAGACCAGAACAGCAACTTTAGGTTCAGGAGAAAGGTTTCCTGGATAAAACAAGCAAGAACCTGGTCCCATGCTTTCAGTTCAATTTTGAGATGACCATAAGAAAAAAAAAAGCTGTTCTATTTTGTGGTAGATGACAAAGATTAAGAAAACACCCCCCTCCAAAACAAACAATAGAATTACAATGGCAGAAAAAGGCACGTGAATAAAATAAACTGGATCCTCCAAATGAAAATGTGATGACGCTGTAACTTTACCTTCCTTCACCAAGATCACCCAGTCTGACATTCAAATGAATCAGGCAGGAGTGAGCTTGAGAGGTATCAGTTCACTGAAGGTATCTGATCCCGGTCAGAAACTGGATGACAAACCACATGGCTCCAGGCACTCCTCTAGGGTTGGAGCAGCAACCTGTGTGGATGTGCCCTGCTGAAATGCACCCAGACGAGCTGGTTCATCAGGTCAAAAGAAACCTGGCTTCCCACCACACCCTGTGTCCCACCTGGCTCATCCACAAGCAGAGCTTACTCTTCCTCTGGGGCTCTCCACAGCACAGGGTCGCGGTAAGCTGGAGGAGGGCAGCTGCTGGGCCCTCTGACGGGCACACGCTCCATTGCACACAAGGCACCAAAGGAAACACAGTCGTGGCATTATCATTAAATCTGCTCTGTAAATCAACAGGAAAATCCCTGCTGACGTCAGCAGATGTAGACGTAGGTCAGTGCTTGGTACTTTTAAGACTCTTTCACTTGTCCTTGTGGGTGACAAAGCAGGAGACCCTGGCACGTACACGTCCATCAGGTGCTGACACTGGTGTGGAGGCAGCAACACAGACCGGTGCCAGCCTTCAGGTTCAGCAGGTCTCGATTTGTCTCCAAACTAAACACGAAGGCAAGGAACAAACTGTTTGGGGATCTGCAGAGCTTGGTACTGGGAGAAGGTGACCTCCTACAAGCTACTACCAGCCTGGCCACAGGGAGAAGACTACTCCTGGGAGATGCCTAAGAGAGAAGTGCTTTAGGAGAAGTTCAGGACCTGATCACTTTGAAAAAATAAGGTGAAGATTCATCTATCTTACTTCACATCAGGGGAGTTCATTTTTACCAATAATTGCAAACCATTTTGATGTATTTCCTAGCTAATCATAAACAATGAGCAGAGCCTTTTTCCTGCATAGCATCCCCTTGCATTTTCTCCCTCAGTGGGCCAATCTACCTCCTTTAAATAAAAATATTGAGAGGATATTTGGATCCAGCAGTGAATTTCCATGTGTTTCCTCACAGTGCACACATAAAAAGTCCAAGTATCTCAGGCTGTTCACGATGGAATTAGTTGTTGGGATAATGAATATACACCAGTTCCACCCTGTCATCGTCTCAGGGCAGGCAAGGCTCTCCTGTCCATTCTCCTCTTACCTTTCTCATGCACCGGAGAAGCCTGTCAGGCTTCCTTCTCTGCCCCCACATTTGACCTGAATCCTCGCCCTCTTCCCTTGACTTCACTCCAGATCCCACATCCAGCGCAAACGTCCTCCCTTTCCCTTACCCTTACGCAAGACGAGGGAGGAGCTATGGTCTGGCTGCAGACACCCAGGCTGGATGGAAGTCTCCCTGCCAAGCAAGCTTAGCTTGAGCTGAACGCTGTAGCAATGTCTCATGTGATATCTGGTCATCACAAGCAATGGTCCAACATGGTCACCTCTGTAAGGGCAGAGCAGTATTTCTGAGAAAGGCCAGTGCAGGCATCTGTGCAAAGGAGAGCTGGCTGCTCTGACCCACACTGAGACACAGCTCAGGGAGGCTTTGGAACCTTCCAGGCTTCACACAAATGACAGCAGTCACATAACTTACTGGCATAGATTAACTCTGATGGAAGTTCCTGGAAATGCTTGTATGTCCAGTTTGTCAGTGGAAAATACTCAAAGCAATTTCACCTGCAATTGCCCTAAGAGTAAAGAGCAAAAAATAAAGACAGTATGTGTTACAAGGAAGTTAGCATAATCGTATGACACTGAAATGTGAGAAGGCATACTTTTACCCAATATTACAAAGAAGTTTCAACAAGGTGTATGATCCATGCCAACCAGCATCGCCCCCACAAGCTGTCACTGCAGCAGTTGGTACCGGCTGCCTGGCCAGGAGCCCTACAAGGCATTCAGTTTCTCTAATAATTCAGAGCTTGCTCCTGCCAGCTGCTGAGCATCCCCATCTTCTGTCCCTTTCAGCTAAAGACAAGGAAAGTCATATCTGCATGACAAGAAGCTTTGGCAGAGGAGAAGCTCTGAGGGCCAAAAATGTTCCTCATATATCAAGTTAAACATTTACATGTTAAAAAAACCCCTAATACTAAAACACCTTAAAAATCAACCGCTCTGTCTACCAATATTTTAGTCTCCTTATTTTCTTGCTTCTCTCCTGATCTGGGTTTTAAAAACAAGTTGGATTGCGTAAAGCCATTCCAGACCTTAATAACAAAAATGCAGTCTGTAGGATGAACGAATCGTGGCTGAGGTGTTGAATACAGGATGCCCAACCATTACTGCTGCCACTTGTGAACTTTTTGGCATAAATTGGACAAAATAAAAAATGTCGCCCATGAGTAGAAAGATGTTAAATGCCTGCAGGAGAAAGCTTATTTCTGTATCATGCATGATCTTGCCAAGAACATTCTGGAGAACCTGAGGAAAACTAATGTATTCCTAATTTTGGAAGCATTGTGTCACACTCAGAATACACAAATGGTAATAGGATGATAAGATTGTGTTAGGGCCATCTACTGTACAGAGCGTTGTGTGGCATTTGAATCCACACATGGATTTTTACAAAGCCTGAGAACACTTTTATCTGTGGAGAGTTGGGCCATTTATAAGTTTAACAGCCCAGATTTTTTTTTGTGCTGCAATGGAGAAAGCGTCTTTTTTGCAGTCATTCAAAGCAGAGACTACTGTGAGATAAGCCCTTTTTCTGAACACTCATGCTACTTCTTCCATTGATTGACTGAGGAATACCATAGAGAGGGATATGGTGAACAGTCAAAATCCTGGAAGACCTAGATGTCACAGATGACACCTGAATCATTGACCAGACGTGGTGGCGTGTGATTGCAACAGGGAACAGGAGGAAGCTGCAACAAGCAGAGCAGGAAGCTGATAAAGGCAGTGAAGATAAAAAGGATACAATAATGTAGCAAAACACTCAAACTGCAAAAGTGGAGTCACTCAGGCTGGAAACTTTATGACACAAAGGAGATAATTATGCTGGGGCTGGAGGATAACCCGTAGCTTTTACTGTTTCAAAGTGGTGTGGAAATTAAGTTTAACAGAGAAACAAACTTCAGTTCTGAACACAAATGTAAAGGGAATTTTATTGATTGGGTTACTTAATCATTATCTGGTTGTAATATATAGCAACTGTAATAGATGCCATTAAAAAAGAGCACTGTTCTTTTTCCTCTGTACTACAGCTCTGCTGATGGCTGCTGATGTCCCAAGCAATCCGTGGGACAAAGGCACATTTCAGTTTTTCCTTACTCTGCCTCAGCAGTGAACTCTTCTGCTCTCCTCCCTTCTCTCTTCTCCCTGACTGCAGATCCCTCCCATTTCTCACTTTGTTCTGCACCACTCAAAACACTTCTCAGCCACTCATCTTCCCTTCACCTTTGCCACTAGCTTCCGCCACTGCCTTTACATAATTTTCATAGTCATAAAGGAGCAGGGACCACAAAGTTGACTTGAAATTATATGGAGGAGAGGAACAGACCCAAGAGAAGAGGCACAAGGAGCTTTCTCTTCATACGCGCGTTATGAAAAAGATTTGGAAAATAGAAGTCACTGTCCTTTATGGAGGGACCGAGCTTCCCTCCTAGGAACCTACAGGAGAAATTCCTCTCAGAGGAGAAGCCAGAAAAATATTTTGTACTCACACAAAGGTATTTAGTAACGTTGGGGTAAGCTAAACCAAACCGTCAAAAGAAACTATACAGAGCACACACACTCATAGAATCACAGAATCATCTGGTTGGAAAAGACCTCTGAGATCATGGAGTCCAACTGTGCCTGTCCCTTACTAAACCATGTCCCCAAGAAATGCATCTGCTCACCTTTTAAACACCTCCAGGGATAGAGACTCAACCCCCTCCTTGGGCAGCCGTTCCAGGGCCTGACAGCCGCTTCTGTGAAGAAATTTTTCCTGATGTCCAGTCTGAACCTCCCCCAGTGCAACTTGAGGCCATTTCCTCTCATCCTGTCACCTGTCACTTGGAAGAAGAGACCAACACCCACCTCTTTCAGGCAGTTGCAGACAGGGATGAGGTCTCCCCTCAGCCTCCTCTTCTCCAGGCCAAACACCCCTAGGTCCCTCAGTCTCTCCTCGTAGGCCTTGTTCTCCAGCCCCTTCCCCAGCCTCGTTCCCTTCTCTGGACGTGCTCCAGCCCCTCAATGTCCTTCTTGGAGTGAGGGGCCCAGAACTGACCCCAGTACTCAAGGTGTGGCCTCCCCAGTGCTGAGTGCAGGGGCACAATCCCTGCCCTGCTCCTGCTGCCCACGCTGCTTCTGACACAGCCCAGGATGCCATTGGCCCTCTTGGCCCCCTGGGCCACTGCTGGCTCATGTTCAGCCGCTGCCAACCAACACCCCCAGGGCCTTCTCCTCCAGGCAGCTCTCCAGACACTCTTCCCCCAGCCTGTAACGCTGCTCGGGGTTGTTGTGTCCCAAGTGCAGGACTCAGCACTTGGCCTTGTTGACCCTCATCCCGTTGGTCTCAGCCCATGGATCCAGCCTGTCCAGATCCCTCTGCAGAGCCTCCATTCCTTCAAGCAGATCGATTCTTGTCAACAGCCTTGCAAAGTGATTGCACCATGTTCTCCCAGTTTCCCTGGGAAGGTGTATGTTAGGCTGCTTCCCAGCATATTTTCTGAGGAACAGTGTCTGGCAGAAAATAGTTTCTGCATCCCACAAAACTACAAAATATCAAAGTCTGTCCTACCCTGAGTTGGAAGGAGCCCAAGACCTTTTGAAGGACTTTGCAAAAACTGGGAGATGATCCACCCACCAGCCAGGAGCCTAACTGGAGGCATTCAGCACTGATGGCCTTTCTCCCTGGGCTACCAAGCCAGCCAACTGCTCCACCTGCCCCAGGGTGGAGGGAACCACTAATAAGAACAAGAAAAAATTATTTCTGTAAAATGTATTTTCTATAACAAGAATAGGGGCTTTAACAGAAACCACTGAAAAACACATTCCTTATCACTCCCCAACAGAGAAAACAGCGAGTGTTGTTCCCTTGGCCTGGGGCTGGCAGGGGGTGTATCCAGACTTGGGCTCTTTCCTCATCCCAGAGGAGGGCTCTACTCACCCACTGCTGGCTGCTTGTGGGAAAGCGAGTAACAGGACGTTGTGACCAAGTAGCCTGCTTTGACCTTGTGAGTACTCCTCTTTCTCTCTCCTTCTTAAAACTGAAGAAAAAGAAAGGGAAAATAAAAGAAAAAAAACGAAGAAAGGGGAAAAGGTTTGGGCAATACTTGTACAACCTAAAGAAAAACTCTCAGGCCTGACCAGAGCAGGCAATATCCGATGAAGAGCATTTGGTTGCAACGTTCACGACCGGCTCTCGTTAAAAACTGCTGTTCTGGGATAACTCTCACTGGGTTTCTCCGTGTTTGCTTTTCCATATCCCTGGTAAATTTGCACAAGAGCTCAAGGTCTGCTGCTGCGCGTGCCCTTTGCCAGCCGTGTTCCTATGACATCTTCAGGAAGATTACAGCCCGACTGCAGTGCCGGCCGCCGCCAGGGGCGAGCTTTCCTCCCGCTGCTCCCGGCACACTCGTGGCCGTTGCCGAGCGACTGCCGATGGCGTGAAGAGATGCAGAGCTGCTGGGGCCGCCCGACCCTCCGGGACCGTTTCTGACGCTTGGCTCGCAGCTCCGGGGCGGATGTGATTTTTTGGCTTTGCCCCCAGCATACCCTTCCTGCCAATTTTCCTACATTCGCATTCTGCCGGTGCTCCCAACAGCAAAGGCGCTGCTCCGGAGCGCAGCAGCCACACCGGCCCGGGGGCCGCAGCGGCTCAAGTCACAGCGCAGCCCCCCGAAACTGCAGCCGGCCCCGCGGCACCTTCGGCAGCGGGCGGGGGGGGGGGGGGGGGGGGAAGGGATGTCCTGCCAGCTGCTCTCCCCGAGAAATAAGGCTTTTCTGCCTCAGTTCCCTGCTCCTTGCAAAAGTCAGCATTTCTAGAAAACAAACCCCCAGAAGGATTTTTTTTAAAGGCTGTGTTGGTCACTGCTCTAGACATAAAGGTGAAAGTAGAGCAAAAAAAAAAAAAACCCAACCCATTCTACTTCTTTGCAGATTTTTGTTAACAAAAAAATTCTAGATCCTGCAACTAGAATACTAAAGAAAGCTCCTCCACAAGTTTTATCTAAATGAATAGGAAGCTCTACGGAGGAAAAAAAAGAGCAAATTAGAGTGCAGTGCAATCAGACAGTGATCTGAAATCCACAGTGGGATCAGATGTTTGGCAACAGCCAAATTAAGAAGACATAGCTGAAGAAACACAATATTTTAGGCTTGATTTTCACTAGCAGGCTCAAAAAAGTATTCATGGAAAATAATCCAAACTGCCTGCGCACCAGCTGCTCTGAGGGAGTGCAGTGAGGACAGCTCAGGCACTGGCAAAGTTGTACACAGAACCCAAGGCTCAGTCTATCCACAAACTACTTCTGGCTGCACTTTTGCATACACCGAAGGAAATGTGCTCTCGCTTTTCTTTCCCTTTCTTTGTTTGTTCTTTCTTTTCTTTTTCTCAGCCTGTACCTTAAAAAAAAGCAGCATGACATCATTCAGTACAATGTAATTGGACTAAAAGTGGGAAAATGAATTTTCCAGGAGGAAATCCGGCTTTTGCTCTAATACTTCCTGCCTGTCCTGGATATTAGGTTCAAAAAGATCAGCCAGAGGGTACCTGTTGCATCCTCAGCATATTTTTCATTAAAATCTCTGGACATCAATACTCTGCATTTATTTTCCTAGTCAGTATTTGTATGTACTCAGAGCCCTATTAACTGGACTCTAATGACATCAAAAAGTCAACTTGAAGCACATCACATACAAAATTAGTCACTTCTAGATCTTCTTTACCTTTTGCAAAATATAAGCAACAACTGCAGTGCAGAGCCAGCAGCAATACAGATCTGGGGTCATTTAATTTTAGGGCTCACTCTTGGAAGAACAGCTAAATATTCCAGCTTTCTAAAGGTTAATATACATGTTTAATCATGCTCCATTTGGAACATAGATTTTTAGATGTCTAATGTAGAGTCCAAAGAAAATATGTATTATTGCAAGACTCTGGTTGCATGAAGGTTGCTGCTTATTCATCTGTCTCAGCCTCCTCCTCCCCGCCCCCGGTCCAGTAGTATCTTTGAACACTTCCTGATACGTTTCAGCTCCCCTCTCCTGGCTCAGTGCCACCGTGCTTGCTCTTCGGCTGGGAGCTCATACCGAGGGAAGGCAGGGTTGTTTAGGGGTCAGAGCAGTGGCAAGGGGCTAAGGGCTCTCATCATCTGTCTCCCTCCTGCCTCTGCTTTTGCAGAACAGGGCGAGCCCAAACAGGGTCATTTAAACTCATTATGTTTCCACTACCCTGCTTATAAAGAGGGAGAAAAATGGGATGTCCTCTCCAAAGGACTTGAAAATTTGCAGATGAAAAGCTCTATAGAAGAGCAGAGAAATGGAATAGAGCTTCCTAACTAGCTCTTTTCTAACAGAGAGCTGTAAAACTGTGGGGATTTTAATTTGGGATGATAAGTGGGGATTGTGAAATTTTTTGAAAGTAGGATTTTTTTTAGATTGCCAAATTACAACACCCAATATTAAATTGGATTTCAAAATATTGCACGATTATGAAAATAATGCATGTAATATGACACAAACAGTTACATGTCAACTTAAGCAAAAACATCTGCCCTTTCAGATCTTTTTCTGTGCATGGATCTATGAACGCACTGGTGACCCAGGCGTGGTGCCATGAGTCAGGGATGGGAAAGAGGTTCTGCCCCTCAAACCTGGCTCAGAACAAAATTGTGACATCAAGTGTTGTTCTAATCTTTGGGAGTCTGGTGTCCAATGCGTTCTGATGTCTCAGAATGAGGTACAACAGTAGGTGCAAATAAAGAAAAAAGTAAGAAAAGAGGTTTTCTGGGTCTCTCGCACATCTTCCCTGTGAAAAGCACATTCAGGTTGCTTGCCTTGTGTAGTGTTCATTTACTGGGCTGTCACTGAGTATGAACAGATATTGGGTTTGAGTGTAGGAGATGGGTTGCCTAGAGATCTTGCTAAAAGTTTGTTGTGCAAAGACTGTCAGAAGGTCTTCTTTCTCTCTGTATTCAGTTTATCTGCTACATGAATGAAGTACAATGCTCCTCCTCACAGCTAGACTGTCAGGATGGTCATAAAGGTCATCATAATACGTTGTGAACCTTAAATCATCTTGTTAAGTGTTAGAACAGCTCTTTGTAACAGAAGACTGTGCTAAAATAAAAATATATGCTGCAGTCTCCAAGTCTTAATGTGGCAACAGGAGGCTGGATGACCAGGACGGACTCAGCTTTCTTCTCAGGTAAAGCTAATCTTCAACCTACAGTCCTGCTCTTACTCCTTCCTGAAACCACACTCCAGTGGAAACCAATGCCACTTTTGGCTTTAAAGGCACCATTTAGCATCTTTAACAGAATTAACAACACCTTTGTCTTTTTTTAACCAAGGTCCTTCTGGCTGGCCTGCTCGTGGTTTGGTGGTGGAGCTGAAACAAATACAGCCAGAAGAAGGTGTCTTTGGTGGGGACATCAACAAAGGCATCCAAGGTAACCAACATGGTATTCAAGGGATAAAAGCACATGTCTAACATCCATTCAGTTCCAATTTTGCAGCTTCCTATCCAGACAGATGAACACAATCTGAGCCAGAAAGGGCATCACATGTTAGCTCTGATAAAAACTACAGGCAGAGGTGCAGCAACTGGCAACGGGCCAAGGGCCCTCAGAAAGGTCTGCAAAGTCTGCCCTGAGCACAAGATGTGCAAGGAGTACCGATTAAAGAAACTAATGCAAACTTAGAGCAGAAGTGTTACATTTGTCCCCCTTGATCCAAAGTGTGCCTTTCTCTAACTGCAGCTGTAGCCATAAGCATCTCTGCAGCCAAGGCTTGAATAATCCTTTACCAACAATTAATGGAATCACATTGCAGAACTATCACAATCAGGAATTGATACTTTAAATCGAATCTTTGTTGAGTTTTTCCTGGTGGTATCTTTCTACACTGTCTTGTTCCAAGTGAAAGGTGAAAAGTATTTTTTTAATCTTTGATTTATTACTAAAAATAAAACTTTCATTACTAAAAATGAACTTTAAAGTATAAGTAATTGAGTCTCATGTGATCAGAGGATCCAGTGTTCACAGGGACTCTCTTATTTGAAGTGTCACGTGATGATGTTCTCAGCCAGTGCTAGTGTAGGCATGTCATTATTTGCTAATAAATATGCTTTTAATTTGTAAGATCAGTGTATCACCTCTAAGAAACAAACAACTTATTTTAGGTTAGTGTTTGCATTACTGCAGTTTAGATCTGCCAGAACACTAAGGTAAAATTTACTGTAAGAGAGTCCACTGAACTTCATATTAAATGTTAGTACAGAAGCTGGAAACCTTAGGTCAAGATCTAAGGTGGAAACCATATTTAGCTTTAATGCAACATGCTATTTAAAGCCTTATTAAAACATTTTCCAGAGCTGCACTGGTCTGAGATATTGCTTAGGAGCAGACCTGCTGCTGTTTGCTTGTAGCACAAAAAGGAACTGTATTTCTCCTTTTGGGACACGTTGGCCTTTTTTCCATTTCATAGTGGCTGTGTTTTGCTAAATGCAAATAAAGTTAAATTCTGTTTCTGGGATGAAGGCCACCCTTTGGTTGCAGCTCTCGGTCACTGTGCATAGTGAGGTGCTTGTGCCCTGATTGGATTTTTATCCCAGTGAACTGAAATTGTTAGAAGCCACAGAGCACTGAAGCTCTCCAGCACCGCAGCCCAGCACCACCAGCACCACACCCCAGCAGTGCAGCCCAGCACCACAGCCCAGCACCACCCCCACCGCAGCCCAGCACACCCACACCACAGCCCAGCACGACCCACACCGCACCCCAGCACCACCCACACCGCACCCCAGCACCACAGCCCAGCACCACCCGCACCGCACCCCAGCTTCGCAGAGGGCCAGCAGAGGGCTGCGAGCACGGTGCGGGTGCAGCGCCCGGCCCGAGCCTCCGGGGCTCGGACACCGCCCCTGGCGTTACCCGGCTGCGCCAGGCGGGAGGTGACAGGAGCGCAGCGGCTGTTCTGCCCCAGGGGCTGCACGGGTCGGGCGAGCGAGGCTCTCCAGTGTCGCTGCAGGAACGCTCTTTTGCTGCTCTGGCTCCATTGCTATAAAAGGAGAAGAGTATTTTTCTACTTCCCAGCAAACTGTGGCCAGAAACAACTGCAGGATTTTGAGTCACTCGGCAACAACGATGGGTATCAGATTAGAGCATAAAGCAGAGATCTTTCTGCTTCTGCATTCTCTGTCAGTTAACTGTTTTTAGACATTTTCAAAGTTTCATGAACTAAGACTTCTGTGATCACAACAGTTACAAACTTTTCATCAAAATCTTTTCAAATCAAAAAATATTTTCTATTTTTTTTTCTTCCTCAAGTCATCAAAAGAGCACTTCTTGGACAAATCTCATGATTCCACTTCCTTTTGGAGCTGTTGGCAGAGAAGCACCCTTCAACACAAATCATCTGAAACAACATTACCACCTAGTGGAGAACTTCATTCACTGACGTGAATTTCTTAATGTAGAAATACAGACTCTGTGACTCGAACAAATGCAGCATTACGAAGTCAGTTAAATATTAATTTTGAAAATCAGTGCCTGAAGTTAGCTGACTGCTTTAATTGCAGAGTAACAGAGTCTTTCACTCATACTGTAGACCAGTAATATTAAAACTATGCTAAATGCAGGAAATCAGTATAAGATTCTCTAGGTAAGTTTTATTTCCCTGTGATTTGCAGAAGGAAATATTTTTTGATGATCACTCTGGAAAAGGGATAACAAAAATGCAATTACTCTCTATTACAAATTACGTAAAAATTAGAGCCTGAATTATTCAATACAAATAAACCCCTGATGCTCATCTTTCAGGTTGGTGTAAATGGAAACCTTGCAGCATACTCAGCCGCGTGGCTTCTTGTGGAATCTTCATTAGGCACCACCAGCTGTTTTTCACATGTTAATCCCCTTGAGTGCCGAGGGTTTGGTGTCTCGGGCAGGACTGCTGCTTGCAGGGCTCTGGCTTCCTGTCACTGCACCCTGCCCACTCTCCGGGCTCTCTCTGATGTCGGTTTGTTTATCGGGTTTCTCCAGCAGGTCCCACCTTTGGCAAAACAGCCAGCACTGCACCAGCAGAGTTTGCAGAGTGGAGCACAGCTCAGTGTGCAGGGTGCTCAGCCACCCTCCCACAGCTCCCTGTCTGCACCTGTGTCACCCTTCTCCTTCCATGACTTGTTTTCCCCAATTGCCACATTTACTTTAGCATTGTAGCTGAAATCAGTTTGTGGTGCTGTGCTTGGACCGCTCATCAATCCCCTGTGGTCTGAAAACTTCCAATTTAAGCAAAAGTTAACTGTGAGGAAAATACACCATCGTGGGGGGACACTAACTCTCTACAGCACTCAGATGCCAAAGCAGAAAGCTTGCTAGAAGAATCAAGGCCAATGAATGCTTTTAAATCCACCACTGGTTCAGGCCACGTTCTCACCTGTAGAAGGTGTCTGCCCAGAGCAATGTGTGCATGTGGGAAGAGCCACACCAAGCATCTGGTTCAGCTCCATTGCTTTCCTGGTTTTTCTCTACACCACCTGGTACCATTTAGAAAAACAAAACATCGCATAGAAGTTGTTGTCCCAAGGAGACGGAAGTGTCCGCACAGCACAGCCCTCAGTAGCTCACGCAACACTGAGCAGCAGCACTACAGCACCTCCTTCACTCAGGGTCACAGTCACTGCTTTCTTTGGAGATTATAGGCTTAGATCTTAAACTCCAAGGGTAATAAACACATTGAAAAAGTAGCTCAGCAACAACCAAGGAACCCCTCCCACAGAGGCAGTTTGTTATCTGAGATAGGAATAATAAAGTCACCATCCTGTTCCTGTTGGAATAAATAACTAAATTCCCCCCCCCCCCCCCCCCAATAAATGTGCATCCTTTAATATCAGGTACTAAAGGAGAAGTAAAATGAAACAACAAAGTAGTTTAAATCTCTGCCAAAAGTTTTGTTGGTTTTCTTCTTAAAATCAAATTTCTCCCCTTCCTGATAAGATGCAGCAGGGTAATACTTCATGGTGTTGGTGTTTCTTCCCTTACATAGACAGAATGTGCTAGATCTGAGAGACAGAAAGTCCTTAAAACTTGTAATTAAGAAAACAGTTCCCATCTGCCCAGTGTCAGCCCATATTATAATCAGCCTGAGTTTTGTGACGAGTCTGGGCAGTTTAATTTTTAAACCTCCTCTGGTAACAGCAAAGGACACATAGTTGGGGCAATTGCCTGAGCGCTTTACAATCCTTTTGCAAAAGGAAGTTGGAAAGAGCAGGAAAAAGTTCTCTCTTGTATTACGTTTGGAAAATGTTTGGGACAAAGGGACAAATGAATTAACGCGTGGGAAGAAGTCTGGCCTTTTTTTTGTGGAATATTTAGTACCTGTTTTCACAATTTCATCTGACCTCCTTTGTGATTCATAACTGCCTTTCCCCTCCCAAAATGAGGCCAGTTTGGTGGCCAACAAGAACCTTGCTATATGCTGAATGTCCTGGCAGGTTAACACGATCGGCAGTTGTTCCCTTGCTTACATTTAAAAGTTGTTCCCTCATTTAAAAGGTCAATTAATGATCTGGCCTCGGCCCAGTACCTTGCCCATCCACGTAGCTGTGGGAGTTGGAAACAGGGGAAGCTGGGATATGATGATGGACATACTCTCCAACTGGAAACTTCAGTGAGTCTTGGAAACTTCCACAGGAGGATAAGAAATGCAGTTGCAGAAGTTTTTTCCTCCAGAAGACAGAAGCGTACGAAGGCTTCTGAGTTGTTGTGGTTGTTGCAGCGTGCGCAGAGGCACACAGGCCTAAAGGAAATCAAGGGCTTTAATGCAGTGAAGAGTTACACAATAATTTGTGCCATAACTAGAGAATAACCATCTGGATCGTGGAAAATGGCCATTACTGGGAAGGCCTTGGGGGCCATGATCACTGTCATCAAAATTAGCATGAATTCGTAGGACACGATGGGACAAGGAAGTCTGAGATTATCTACAAACATGGCAACTAAGGGCTGACCAAGACCACTGATGGAGCATCACACCCGTGCATCACTTGTGCCTGGCTTCCAACAACTACAAAGAATGGGAAGTGGCACAGAAGCCCCCAGCATAAATGATCAACAGCTGGAAAAATGCCTCACAGCACTTGCATTCTTGTTGTACCTTAGTGAAGAGGAACCCTTGAAGCTGACCTGGTAATGCTCTCAGCGTGTTTCCATGGAATGGTTTGGGTTACCTGAGTGAGTTCCTCCTGTACCCCAGGCTTGCTCCGGTGACTCCACCCTGGGAATCACATAACTGCTGTCAGGACCACACCGAGCCCAAACTAATAAACCCTGCTAGGAAGCAGAGCAGAAAGATGTGAGTTCTGAGTGAAATGAACTGCTCCCTTTGGTAGGTTCAGTGTATCTCATCACAGGCAGCTTTGTTTAAATCTGCCTCTAGAGGAGCGTGGAGATGTGCCTCGAGAAAATAGCCAAGGATCAGGAATGGGAAGGAAGAAACTAGATTTGAAACCACACATTAGGAACAGGACGTGGTCTGACATGGCAGCTGATTGGAAAAGCAGGATCATAAAAGCTTCCAGACTGCCTTTGTTTTTCTTAGTGCAGGTGAGAGGGCTGGCAGTACCAACAACTGCTGAGCAGAAACCACACTTGGCAATGAAGCAGTAATGGAGAAAACATAAAATCAAAAGGGAAAGGATACTCTAACTTTTCCTCTGAGATCACACTGTGGGGACTAAATATTCCTGAAATTTGCAGGCCACAGCAGTGAGACGTTGCAAGTTGTTTGCTGGGATCTCTCTGGAGGTCCCATAAAGAGTTTGGGTAAATCCCTGCTGTCAGCTCCTTGCTTCTGAAACTCTCATTTCCTCCTTTTCTTGCATACACTCATGTTCCTTTAATCATAGAACTTCCTACTTCTTTTTTAAGCAAAAGCTGACAGTGGACTTTTTTATCCTTTTTGAGGCATGATGTTTTAAAAAGGGGAAACAAGAATTTACTGTGCCTGGGACACATGCTCAACAAATAATAAGTAGCATCTTCAAATGTCCAAATATATATTCCTTAATTTATCTGCAATTTTAAGTAATTGTTTTCTTAATCTGTACCTATTTAGTAATGTCTTATAATATCTGCTGCAGTTAAAACAGTTCTCCTTTCTGGAACCAAGATGTTTGGAAAGAATTATGAGAGAAAATGAAATGGATGCCTTAAGATGTTCTGAGGATAGAACACGCTGTTCTTGCACACTGGGTTTAGGCTAAAACAAGCCTATTTTTCCTACCACATGCAAAGTGTGGCAGCTACCAGAGTATGGATGATGGTTTGCTATGGCACCTTCAACGCCAGCCAGGATATCTAAGCTAGCACACAGTAACACTGGAGTCAGTACTTTCACAGGAATCCATCACACAATCCCATTAAATCCTGCAGAACCCAGTGAGCCACCTGCAGTTTCTACAGATACCATTTCTGTACAGGTAGGATAAATAATGCTTATGTTCGGTCTCAACATCCTTCTTCTATTGTCTTCCTGCAAGGTCACTGCATTAAAGCAATCTTTCTACTCTGTGCTGTTGTTTGGCAGCTTAACAGCAAGCAATGTACTTAAGGGCACAAATTTGAGTCAACCAGTAAAACACATATTTTGTTAATAAATACATTTTTCTCGTTTTCAAAGGTAAGATGGGTGAGAGGCACCACTGAGAGACGTTTCAAGCAGGGGCCTTAAAACAACAGAGCAGCATCAGGGACTGTCCTCACTTCAGCCTTGCGAGGTTCCCTGTCCATGGCTGGAAGTTGCTGCTGAAATTGTTATTTATTATTTCTATGTACTGCTGGAGCTGAAGCTTGTCTGCATGAAGACATCCGTGTATCCCAGAGATACACCAGAGGCTATTGGAGGATATTTTCATATTAAAGTTTTCCTTTATTTTTTACTCTGGCACGAAGCAGCCTTTCCTGACCAAATAAGTAGGTTATGTGATCAGGTCTTATTTGACTTCCTTCAAATTTTGAGAAGAACAACATGTTTTCTTCATCTGAGAAATCTTGCTCGCACTGAGGTTTTGCCTCCATCAGGAACTGCAAAACTATGCTCAGATCTGCATCACTTCTCAGCTCAATGGACAACTGCACTCGTACCTCTTTATGGTGTGACACCCTACTGCAGGTCTTGCAAACGTCAGGGCTTTATCATGGCTGGCCCCACATATTCTCATCTTGACAGTCCATCTCTTTCTATTTTTAATAAACATCTTAATTTTTCTTTCTCTCAAAGTGAGCACAACATTTATTTAATAACCAGCTTGATGATTTTACTGTATAGAATGCAATCCAAGTACTTTATTATTATTCCTCACTTACATAGTGTTAATTATATTGCTGCTTTGCCAATTGCAAGGTTCACTGCTCCTCTCTTTCTGCCCGTTATCTCAGCCTCTAACCACTGAAACCACCACTTGAGATTCCTTACTCAAATACTAAACACAGTTTGTGTAACAAGCCATTAAACACTGAACAACAACCACCAGGTTTTGTTTAGTATGTTTTCAGATCAGATTTTTTTTGATTGCCCTAAGATAAAACTGCAAACAATGAGCTGGGGAGACATACAAGTACCACTGATCCCACCAAGAACCTGTGACTTCGTGAGCTCCCAGTCAGTGGCCGACTCTCCAAGCTACTCAGTTCATCTTAATCAATACAGGGAAGAAACTCTTTGAATCGACTGTTGCCTTGGCAACTCCAATTTTTTTGACATTGCAAGACATTCCACTATCTACAGAACTAACTGTCCCAAGCATCAGGTGTTGGAAACATAGAGAAAGACTCTATATGGCAGTGTTATAAATATTCATTTATCCTGTAATGGCTTATTGAAAAAAAATCTGAGAAAAGAGAACTTTCTGAGAAAAGAAGCCCTTTTCCCTCAGGACCATCTTGATTAGACCACTCGATTACTAGTGAGAATTGGAAACTCACTGTCTCTGTAGTAACAGAAGGACAGATACAAAAGATGATTATCATATTCTGCTTTAGCTGGAAAATGAAAAAAATTACTTCTATGTCCTTCGCAGAGAAGCAGCGTGGTGTGAAACGTAAACAAAAGGAAAAGGTTTACAGAAGAGCGTAAGACAGCAGCAGGTAGAAGCGGGCATCCAGTTGAACCTGGGACCACTACGGCCGTTGTCAGAACATCTTTGCTGGTCAATTTACTTGTGAAATACAACACTTGAGAAATATCAGGAACATTTTATAAAATCTCTCTGGGGTTCTGAAATGTTGCCTCAGAAAAGCTGGGATTGGGAGCAAGTACAAGCTTCTCCAGAACCCCTGTTTTAATCATCTCTGTTCTCCCTGTAAAAGGAATTCTATCATCTTTTAGCATGTATTGTCCCAAACCTTTTCTAACAACAGGGAAATATATGATACAGTTAAACAGAGGAGAAAATCCATCTGTGCAAAGGAATGACTCTTCTACATAAAGAAGTACTTACTGATTTCCTTTGGGTCATCCTGGAAGGCCTACTTTGAGGCACGGAATTCTTGCAGGCTCAGGTTTGTTCAAAGGAACACTTTCTGGCAGCTGCATGAGCAAGGGAGCACCCAGTGATGCACCCTAACTCAGGCTGTGCAGAATTGGGTGGGTGCGAGGCAGTGGGTGGGCTGCAGTGCTGTGCCAGCGCTGGAAGAGCTCTGCCAGAGACTTGGCCTGACATCACAGAGCACGAGGGCGTAAGCACTGCAGGGACCTGGTGTGCCTCAAGCAATCGTGGCGGTCACAGAGCACTGTCTGAAGTGGAAAAGAAGGTGATCCCAGCATTCTGAAGGGGGTGGGAAGAGCAGGAAGGGCCCTTCTGCACTGTGCGACCGCCGAGCGCTGGAAGCAGGGGGCTATTGGCTGAGCAAAGAGCAGTGGCACAGGGACACCTGGAGCAGGAGCAGTGCAGCGCTGGGAGCAGGAGCAGCGCAGGCTTCGTAAGCTGAGCTGTGCAGGGGCTGTGTCGGGAGCAGCCGGGGTCGGCTCTGCCGCCGGGACACTCAGCCAGGAGCTGAGGACAAGGCAGCCCAGGGAGGCCGCCCCACAGCGCCCAGAAAGGCCAGGCAGGGCAGGCCAACAGCGCAGGTCACCAGGCTGTGGTGGAGAGGCAGGTGTGAGGTCAAGCCAGGATGCCAAGTCCATAGGTGTGGATCATCAAGGGAGCACGGCCAGACACAGAGCTCAGGTGCAAGAGCTGCAGCTCAAATGCAGCCCCCAAGAGACGGTTGCAGGGTGGGGAGTGCCCTGGCTTCTCCCAGCTTTTTGTTGAATGGCTGAAAGGCCAACAAGCATTGAGGCCAGAAGCACCTCAAAGCCTGCGTTATCTAAGTTGCATTATCTAATTAAGCAGCCAAACCCTGTGAAAAGAGAACGCACTGAGGGCACTGATACTGCCCCAGCTGGCTTGGCTAAAAGGTGCTGTTGCACTCTCATATTGACATACCAGGTTGTTTATGGTGGAATTGATAGAAACACAGGGTGACCCAAGCAGGAAGGGACCCACAAGGACCAAGTCCAGCTCCTGACCCTACACAGGATACCCCCAACACTCACCCCGTGTGACTGAGGGCATTGTCCAGTATTCTCAGGCTTGGCACTGTGACTGCTGCCCTGGGGAGCTGTTCCAGTGCTCCAACTCCTCTAGAAAAATAAGATGGAAAAAAGGGCTAGAAAATAAGATGGAAAACAACCTGTGGGTGAAGACAAGGACAATTTAATAAAGTAAAAGCAAAGGTCTCATGTGGAAGTAAAGGAAAACAGAATTTTTTTTTCTCTACTTCCTGTCAGCAGGGCTATATCCAGTCACTTCCTGGGAAGTAAGGCTGCAATACATGTGGTGCTTGCTGTGGAAGACAAACATCATTAACGAATGTCCCCTCTCCTCCTTCCTTCTCTTAGCTTTTAGTGCTGAGCAGACGTTATACAGCATGGAATATCCCTTTGGTCAGTCTGGGTCAACTGTCCTGGCTGGGTCCCCTCCCAGGATCTTGCCCAATCCCAGCCCACAGGTAAGGGGGGAGGTTGGGGAGACAGCCTTGAGGCTGGGTCAGGAAGCACTGCCTGGTTACCAGCCCCTGCCCAGCACAGTACAGAGCACAGCACGGCGAAGGCTGTTGTGGAGAAATCAGCTCAGACCCTGCACAAGTATAAGCAACATAAAGACTTAAACCAACTAATTCACTCACATCCAGAGCCCCTGGATCAGTGGATGATGGCACAATCCCTCACTTTGCCAGGCATTTACATATTGAACAAAATCATATTAATTTGCATATGTACAAATAGAAAATTCATTTGCACCCACAGGAAATTCCACTCACTGGTACAATTAAAGAGTTACATCTATACAGCCACAAAAGCAAAAACCTGGTTCTTACCTATTTACCACGTTTCTGCATTCTGAGAAAAGTGATTTCAGTTCTCATTTAAGTGCACTTCTGGAATTACACAAATT
This sequence comes from Dromococcyx pavoninus, assembly GCA_033558185.1. Classification (NCBI taxonomy): domain Eukaryota; kingdom Metazoa; phylum Chordata; class Aves; order Cuculiformes; family Neomorphidae; genus Dromococcyx; species Dromococcyx pavoninus. The sequence continues at coordinate 139,849 of JAUMJL010000149.1, forward strand.
CTCCATAAAGGACTCTGGACTAGAAGCAGCCCTCCACTTAAAAACATCACAAAAAGGATTGTATCCCTAGAGCCACGAGGAAGGTATCTGACCTCAGCCAACATGCACAGATCAGGGCCCAAGATCACAGCTGGATCCTCCATGCATGTGGAGGAGTCTGACGACTAAGAGTTTGCATTAACAACCACTGCAGATGGTACAGTACTTTCAGTCAAAGGCCCATCTTACCTGGTTCTGAACTGTCACCCCACCAACCACCTTTTTGTTTTCCAATGTTGAAAAATATACAAACATAGCTGTAGGCATAGATTAATTTTATTGCTCTTGTTAAGAAGTCAGTGCATGAATTACAGCACTATGCTGTAAAAATGCAACATTACTGAGTGCTCTAACAGGATGAGGTCCATTATGACAATATTTTAAACATGAAGTATCAGCTTCAATATGGAATTCCAAATAAAAAAAACCAAGCCTAAGAGGTAAATGGATTAATAATAATTGATGTATCTGTATTTTCAATACTAAGTGAATACAGAGTGGATTTGCAAGAACCAGACATATTTAAGACACAACAAAGTCAAACAAAACTTCTAGAAACTGAAGAGTAAATTCCCTCTTTCTTTTCCACCTACACAGAGGTATTTGTTCTGCACAGTAGATGGATGTTACAGCTCTTCTATTAAACTACAACCATAACGTGTCAGGGGGAATTGCATGAGAAAAGGAAAAAGCAAAACAAACCCTTTTCTACGTTGACAGTCAGAGAAGCAGCTGTGTGCTTTGAAATTTAAAAAATAAACCCACCAGTTTAACGGCAGGGGTTGGGGGGGGAAAATGATATCTCCTGGGTGAATTTCCACCCTAACAAAACACTGAAGCCTATAAACCTACAAACTCTGGGCTTGGGAACTGAACAAAACTCTGGCATTATTTCTGGCTCTGAAGCAGCCCAAACAATTGGATATCTATGGATATCATTGCACTTGTAGCAGTGGTGCTCTAACCGGCCCGAAAACTACTTCTGTTGTATTAAGGAAAGTGAGATTTTTTTTCATGTGTCATCTTACTCCGAGGATGCATTGTAAAAGAATGGTGTCCTAATTCAAACTGGCACATCCTTTATAAAGCAGTACAAGCATATCTGGCACAACATGAAGCTCCTGAAATACCTCTGCTACTTCAGAAAAAATCTTAATAACATTTCCCAGAAGATGGGTGGGCACAGAGTACCAAATAAACTGAAAAAGAAATGACAATGGGCATTAGTTTCCCAGCAAAAGGATGTCTTGCATCACGCATCAGCTCAGAAATAAATAAGATGAAACTTGAAGAGTCTGAATATAAACCCTTGGATGATGTTCCAAGAGTCACAGGCTTCACCCGAGCGATGTCAGTGTGTTTTGTGAAGCATAATGCAGTTACACATAGTGTGTTTGTCAGACAACGCCAGCCAACAACACACTAAATTAACGACTGTTACACAAAACATATTAAAACAATGTACTTGTGAAAACAGATGGCAGCTTCTCCGATTATGTGTAGTTACATATGATGAAGTCCAGCTCTCTGGAGTGCAACAGACTGACGCCTTCAAGCATCAGGAAGAGTTTTTTGAAGAGTAAACAAGATAATTAACAGAACCCAGTCAAGCTGCAGGGGAATTACTCTGTCAAAATACCTCAAGTCCAATCACAAAACTCTGTAAATGTTACCACAGCACAGCTGCAATGGGGCAGCGTTCAAAGGTTTTATACTGCCATATTTATTGACAGGACCTTCTACAAGACGTGCTGCCCAACATGATGGTGAACTACACACAAACAAATATGTGACAAACGCAAAGCACTTGGGTTTGGAAGCACTTGTGGAAGAATCCATGATATCTTTACAGTGCACAGTGCATGACTGCACGCACTATTAATTTTCTCCTGCTTATTATCACGTGGTATCTTACTGTCCACAGTACTCCTACAAACTAAGAAGAAAGAGCCTTCTCCCCGAGAGCCGAGCTTCCCCAGCCCGGGAAGCCCCATGCCCACATGTGGCACCGATACCATAAGGCGTGTACAACGAAGGTGACAATGTCAAATCCCCTTGGATCACGACACAAAGACCCAGTTCTTCCCTTTGTTTTTTGCTCAGCTTCTCTGCACCATTACAACTTTGAATGTCACTCAGCACCCACGTGTTCTTGTCGAGGAAGCAGAGGCTTCCTATTTGCATCACCAGTCTTTTTCTGCAGCTCCCGCACTGCTTTCAGCAACGCTGCTCGCTCCTGCTCAAGAGTGCGAATGGACTGCTTCAGTTTGCCTTCGTTGGTTAATAAAAGCTCTACTGTGGCTTCAAGGTTTTGGATCTTTCCATTCGCCACCTTTCAAAGTAAGAAGGAAGGAGGAAGGGAAGGAAAAAAAAGTGATTTCAATAATAATTGGAAGCAACTTTAAACTATTTTGAGACACATTAATACATGTAAAACACTTACCAAATGATGAAAACTTGCAAAGGTAAATTCAAGCACGAATTATTAGATCTGTGTACTTTAGCCTACTACTATGGTTTTGCCTTTAACAAGAAACTTCCCCTCTCAGCTTGATTGCTTTGATATGTCATAATTAAACTCAGAATATAAACCCATGTAATGAAATTACAAAGTTACTAAGTTTGCAAATTACACGCCAAAGAACTGCAGGCTAAGATAAACCTCTGTATGGGACAGTTGGGAGACATCTTTGCCCAGCCATATTTGCTGAATTCCACATGCTTTGCAAAGCAAATCAAATCCAGTCTGTTAGCTGCATCCTCGTTTCATCTAGTCATCAAGTCCAACAAATGCCAGATTTGGAGGCAAAAGCAGAGGAAGGGATTAGTGCAATATGCAAATAGTCAACACATCTGGAAAAATTCCAAAAATTCTTCTTCAAAAGGCTGCACACATGGGTACCCTACCTCGTGGAGAAACAAAATATTAGACCAATCAAACTCATCACGAGATCTGTGGCTGAGGTAAAGTGACAAAAGACCTGTTTGAGAGTTTCAGCACATTTGGAGATAAGAGCACCGGACAGTCTGGCTTTCAGGGAGTTATTGCCTTTCTGATGAGCTCTTCATGTAATTGTTATGGGTTAAAAAGTTCACCCTTTGGAGGCAAAACATTGACAAGCCATGACCCACATTGTTGGGTGATGTATTTTCCTACCATCAGCAGTGGATCACCTTTCACCACGGGAAATCACAGAATCATAGAATGTCCTGAGCGGGAAGGAACCCGCAGGGACCATCGAGTCCTTCTCCTGTCCCTGCACAGGACACCCCAACACTCACACCGGGTGTCTGAGGGCACTGGGCAAATGCTGCTGGGATATTGTCAGGCTGTGACTGCTTCCCTGGGGAGCTGTTCCAGGGCTCCACCACCCACTGGGGGAAGAGACTTTTCCTAATGTCCAACCTAACCCTCCCCTGGCACCTTCCTGCCATTCCCTTGGGTCACCCTGTGACCAACAGCTGCCTTGCTTACATGACTGAAGCTTTATGAAAATATCTTGCAGATAAGCATCTCTTCTTCTGGCTTCTGTAAAACTCATCTTAAAACCTGAAACAGGTCCAGATCTCCAAGGATCAGCATTTACAGCTTCAGCAAAGTTTTGTTAGGAGAGGCAGTCTAAAGTCTGCATGGTTGGCCAGCTTTAGTCATGACACAGGGCCCATGGCTGAGAAACCTCAACTCCTTCCCTCACCTAGTATCTTAAAAGCCTGTATTTTTAACAATAATCAAGAGGTTTGAAACATCTGCTTTGTACCCTTGAAGTCCCTTTCTCTATCCAACTAAATGCAGGTTCAAAAGCTTTATAACAAGTTATAAAGCAGCCAGGAAGCAGAATTCTTGAACGGTTGAGCAAAGAACCACCCCTACGGACACCAGGTGAGCTGCCTCTGGAAAAGCTGCAGACTGAACAGGCACTAAGTCTATATTAGACATTATTTTTTTTACATATTGTCTGAGCAATCTGGCTAACAGTTTAAAAAAATAACGTATTTTAAAAAAGAGTTATGTCTGTATCCCATATCTGATATATCCCTAAATTGTGACACTGGCATTAGCTTTCTCATTCGTCACAGACTGGTATCCCTGCTGTAATAAAGCAGTGACAGAAAATGTAAAAATGAAGTTGAGAAAGCACTTTTTGTATTTTTAGTCATCTTCTACAGTTATGATTTTAATAACAAGAGAAGAAATAGTGCGATGAATCAACCCTTCACCAACGTCAAGCATATACTCTATGCATCCCCTCTCAGAACTTCTTCTGTATTTAAACTTAAAGGCTAAATGAAATAAAATTGCAAGTGACTATGCTTTAAAGTCAGTAGACCAAATGCTGATCTCTCCTGTGCCTTGGTGTAGGACAGTCTCTTCTGAAAAGATGGATAAATTAGAATATTAATTAAGTATTGAAATATAAACTGTACCTGCAGTTCTTCCAGGAGATCAAAGTTTTGTTTACGCAAGCTGCTGTTTGCCTTTTCTAATTTATCCAGTCTCTGATTGTCATTTAAAGATGAATCTATAAGCTCATCCTGAAGCACATGGTATTCAACTTCATAAGCTTGCAACTGCTTGCCAATATCCATTTCAAACACCTGTTGTATATAAAAATATCATTAGGTGCTGTGCAGACCAAAACCATAACTCACTCAATGCTTTAAAATCTATGGATTGAGACTTTGATATCTAATCACTGCATTAAAAAAATGCAAAGACTTCCGTTATTGGCATTCACATTTCCTGCTCTGGAAATGGCAAGACTGAGGCAGCAGAGTGCAATACATTGGCACTGGATCTACTTAAAAACTCTGCTACTGATTTTCTGCCTGATTTCAGCAAAATCAGTCACTAAAGTTTTCAAGACATCAGCTTATGAAATGTTTCCAAGAATTCCCTCGTAGCTGTACAGCAGCAGAAACACACATATTGAGCATCTGAGTAAAGAAGGCTGAAACAATTTTAATTTGAATTTGGTTACACATATGGAACTTTCTTTTTCTGTAGTATCCAGCGTCTCTGGAGAATACACCCTGCTGGAATCTCAATAAAACCAGCAGTGCAATTCGGGAGGGCAGAACGCGCACTCCTCTCGTGATGTCTGCCACTTGAAGCCTCTGGGCTCTTGAGAAGGGAGGGAAGTCCCTGCTGTTATACCCAGAGCATCAAATCTGAAAGGGGGGAGACATGAGGCAAATCAAGAGCTTCGCCTGACAACTGGCTGGCTAAAGGCGCACCAGGGCACACAAAGCCAAGGGCACAAGGAGAAGGGGGATTCGCTCAGGAGCTGTGCGCGGGCTGCGGGGTCGGGTGAACAGCTGCTCTTCAAAGGCAGCCCCAATCAAAGTGGGGCAACCACTCTCCATTCAACTCACTTCTGCCTGCCCCCTTCAGACTCAGGGCAGTCAGAGCTGCCCAAACACAGTCCCTCTCTCTCTCTCCTTCTGCTCAAAGCCTGGCAGAGAACACACAACTCCTTCTCCCCTAGAAACCGCTTCCTTCCCTTCCTCGCACAGACTCTCTAGCTTTCCCCTCCTTCCACTGACAGCAAGCACTGGAAGCAATTTTTCTGATCCTAATCTGAGCCGATGTCCTCTGGAAGCTTTGTACCAGGGATCAGAACGGAGCCCCTGCAAGCATTCTGCGCTGCTGCCTTCTTTCCTTATTGAGCCCCAGGCTTTGCAAATCTCCTCAGCCCTGGGTGAGTGGCAGCTGTTTCCAGTTCTCCACAGGACACCCACCGTGCTTTGGACTGCAAAAGGCCTTCAGAAGAACAGGCTAAACCCGGTCCTCTACCTGCCTGCTGCAAATGAGATGCCCAGTTAAGGGTTTCTGAATAGGCAAGCCTTAGCTGCAATAATGCACGATTCTTTCAAATCCCATAGCTGTTGTCTGGAGCCTTCTGCTAGCTTAGCAACATTGCATCGTTTTCCTTGTCTGCCATTTAAAAAAGGAGTGTCAAGGATTCTCAGCTTTTGCTGTCTAGGAATCTCCACTCAATGCCCCACATGCTCCCAGCAGAATTACCAAGGCTGAGGAGGGGACTGAACCAGCACCGCGAAAGCCAGCACAGGCAACACCAGCAGAGGAGGACTTCTGATTTCACTAAGTGGGGTCAACATTTGTGAGGCTCTTTTAAGTCAGTTTTTGCTTCTGAAATAAGACTTGGAGAGCAGGATTATTTGGAGACAGGAAAACTCATAACGCTTTTGGTCCACCTTGCAGCTTTTTTTTTTGTGGGGATGGGCTGTGTTATTGCTGCCAGGAACAAAGTGTTGCACACTCCAAAAAAAAGAAAACTAATTTTCATTAAAGGCTTCATAAAGTGACCATAACCATGCAGATGTATGAATACAGAGGTACTACACAGGTCACACGCTTCCGAAAGTTTTCAACATCTCTGTAATTACAATAACAGACTTAGCTTGAAGTAACACAATATATTGTTGTGTTTCTTCTGTCAAAAACTTGCTAAAAAGGGCATTCCTTTGCATTGTGCTCATATGTTCAGATTACTTCATACCTGACTAATGGTCTTTTCCATCTGTACCAAACCCAAGTTGGGGAGAGTGCTTTTAATAAAATCAACTATAGTTTCTAGGTTCTCATGCTGCAGAATCAAGGGCTTGTGGCTTCCCAAAAGGCTTAAAGCTACTTTAAATGTAGCTTCTGATCCTTGAAGAAAGAGCACATCTGTGGAAAAAAAAAAAGAAAAAATGAAGTACATCAAGCAAACACAACTTTTGACAAGAATATGAAAACAGTAAAATGTCCAAGGACAACAAATTCTCCTACAAGCAATGTGCAGGCCAGATACACTCTGCCAGACACATGCTTTTGTTACTGTCACTATGGGTTTAGAAGCTTTATAGGATCAAGATTATTACTGTGAATAGCACACTTGACTAACACAATTATTAATTTGTTTAGTGATATTTCATCCCAAAAATCCATTACAAATTTAAGCTAAGTGCACAATAAATCAGGTAGCAAAGTTTGTCAGCGATGCCGCTTTTTGTGCACATAATACTTTTGTGGGCTTTTTTCTTTTGAGATGTTCATGGGAATCTGAATTTGAACAGAAGTCTAATCCCAGTGACCTTTAAAAAACCTTACTAAAACAGGCAAAAAATACACCTGAAGACAAAATCAAATATATGAAGTTCTGTTTTCTTATCTGGTGGAGAAAGTTACAGAATCTCAGTTAATAAACATCGAGCACATGGGGCTAAATGCCCACTTTCCGGCAGTCTCAAGTTTCATGCACATGCACTTACTTTTATTCTATGTCTCAACCATTTATTTTAATATTCCAATAACTACATTAAGTACCCTGAAATCTTGGTAATGTAGTTTAAGTGTTAATATTGCCACAGCACCTATCACAAATTCAAACACACTGAAACGACAGTACAGAGACACCTTTCAATGCAACTTCCTTTCTTTTCTTTTCCTTAACAAATTGCCTATGTCTTTATAGAGGAAATAAATAAAAGACTGCAATGAAAGCATCAGGCGAGAAACCTGTCTTCACAAACCCATCTGCCCACAATATAAACAGCATTGTCCCGTGTTTGACCTTCCTGCTACTGCTCAGAATCTGCTCAGGGTTTTATTGAGGGGCTTGCTACAGATAAAAGCATCTAACATGCAAAACAGTGCTGGTCGAGGTGGAAGAGAAGATTTATTCCCTCTTTCCTAGATACATTTTCATTTTTAAAGGGCTTCTCCCTCTTGTTCCTTCCCTTCTCTATTCAAAGCTGTGAATGAAGTCACAGAAAAGAAATAAAAGAAATAGAAAGAGAGAGAAAAAGAACCCCACAGAGTAAGGGAAACAATCACTAGCAAAACCACAGCATCTCTGGTGTAGTAAAGGACATATGAAAACACTGGCTAAATGCCTTTCTTAGTATAAGCAACCTTTCGTTCCAAATTTGTATCAGAATGAAATTCCCCCTTGTACTCTTTTGCCTGTCATGTTGAAACTGTAACTCATTTCACTTCTCTTTCTCTCTGAGAAAGAAAAGCACAAGTAATAACAAACCACAGATCTTGCACTTTGCCACCACTTTTACTAAAAGTGGTGTAAAATTTTTCAATGTGAAGTCCAAAAGCAGGAATGATTGCAAAGTGGTAACAGAGCAGGCGTCTGCCTCAATTCTCTATTGAAACTGAAAACTGTGGGAAAATGCTTTAAAGGCAAAGCTCTACATTAAGACAGGGAATATTGAAGAGCAGCTAGGAAAGTGAAAAAAAACCAGAGCTGAAAAAAAGAACATTTATGATTCAGCACCTGCTCCATAAAGACACATGGATTAATTCAAGGTGACCTATAAATTGTTAAAGAATGTCTGTATGAGCTGAGCTGGTAATACACAGCGGAAATCCCTCTCTCATTTAAGATAGGAAGTCTCTAACAATGACCTCTTTGTTACCCCCTCCTCATGCTTCCTGTTAAATGTGCTGCCAGCCAACCACAGCACAGTGAAGGTACCCACGTTAATGTCAGCATGACTGGCAGCTTACAGGATTAAGAGAATCAAGTTTTAGCTGCAATCTTGAACAAAATAAACACTGTTCTACCAGGACTGCTCAATTAGTAAGTAAATAGGGTTGTTATTATTGAACACTTCTCTGATAATGCTGTACTTTCATTAGATCCTACTCAGGAGAAGTGTTGAAAGTTTGGACAGATAATGAAAAAGTTAAAAGGAGTTTTGCTATTTGACTCATAAAACAGTCTTTGGGTTAACCTTTTTCTAGCCCCTTTTTTAAATACTGCTTGTAAGATGTTTGCAAAATGCTTGCAAAAAGTACACTCTACAGAAATCTAAAGGAAGTGGTCTTAACAATTACATTGTTAAATAGCTGGGGGGGTAAAAATCAGGGGTTCAGAGATACGACGTTAGAAAACGACAGTGTTATCCTACAGTCTTAGTAACCTGCAGATGAGTTATTTCAACATTCTTTCATCCCAAGGGTTCTAATAATTGAGCAATGAAAATGTTCTTCAATAGGGTGTGAACACGTGGATCAGAACTGAGACAGTTCCAGTCTTTTTCACGATTATAGCTATGTTTCAGTCTTTAGCATGTGTGAAGATGAGATTTTACTACATAACATAAAAGAATGTTCAATGGTCTCGAATTAAGTAGGAAATTAGCAAGGAAATTGCTAAATACTTCAAAACATTAAAACCCACAAATGTTGGTCATGCTGGACTTTCTGGTTTTTTGAAAGACAGCAGAGATTTTTAAGAGGTGACAGTTTCAGTCACACATACTTTTCTGTTCTTGACCTAAAACAGTCCTGTGAAGATCAAATATCTATACCTTCTATTTTAATGTAAAATCTTTGCATTCTAAAGCCCTACAATCCTCCCATGACACATAAAATACTGATCTGTGTATTAAGGAAGAAATCCACACATACTGGATACACAAAGCACTTTTATACCCTGACTGCAGTTACCTGTCCAATTCAAAGACTCGTATCATGCACAATACTAGGAAAGATTAAGAGCAATTGAAAGATGAACTAATTATAAACTCAGTACATCACCCTTGCATACAGCACTTCACTTAATTCCTACAGGTTATTGCTGTCAGACAGAAACCTGTTGATGTGCATCAGCTACTTCGAACTGTTCCAGAAAACACCAAACAGCTGTTTTCAGCTGTTTTCCCTGGAGTTCAGATGCTTCTAGATTCTTCTTGGATTCTTCCTGGAATCTATATTCACCATTTGTTATTATGGGAGACGAGACTAATTTTTTGTCAGGCAAGTGTCAATATTAATACCCTGATAAATAATTACTTCATTACGTCTCTTAAGTGGGACTGACTAAGAAAAATCAACACAGCTTCTCATTAGAAGAGAGTAATGGGGGGAACCTCCAGTATTCCCTGCTCAACATGGACAATCCAGTACTAGACAATGATAATGAAAAACAAACAGCTGAACAGGAAATAAAGCAGTCTTTCAACTACCAAACAGTTATCTATGACATATACATCCATAAGAGAGCATCAAGGTAAATTCTTAACTGAAATTAAATAAAAAAAGAGCGTTTTACTTCTGCAGATTCTAAAAATAGGCAACAGAAGTGACTTTAGAGCCTAAACCCCATGTGCTTCCAAACATTTTTGGAAAGCGAGATTATCAGTCAAGACAGAATTGTAAGAATAAGGAACACTAGTTTAAAAGCCCTATGTTTCTGCAGAGTAAACCCATGAATAAACTGCAAGGGCCATCCCTGTGTGTGTTTTAAAAACATAACCCTCAAAACAATTCTGCACTGACACTGTTGAAGACAACGATAATGAAGTAAATGGATGTATTTCTCAGATGATGCCTTTGCTACATCTCTTTTCAGCTTGAAACCAATTGTTAGTGTTGAAGTGCCATTGTCACATCCCTATGCCTTCTCAGCATCACATTTTACATCCTCTTCACAAGCAACAACGAGGATGAAAAGACAGGACAGTTTAGGACTGTCATATGCTTTCCTCCTCTTCCTGTTCTGCTGTAATTACCACACGACCCACAGGGCAACCTCCACTGTTGTTTTGTTCATCAGCAATACAGTAATATTTTCTCCTGGGTGTCTCAAACAGGTTGGATAATAATGCCATTCATAGTAACAGGATTCCACATATATGACTTCAAAAAGAACAGATAGAAGTTTTGTGAAAAATTACCAAACACTCTGGCTACAAATCCGAGGGGAAACTGGGAGGCAAACATGGTGAGAAACCAGGGAGCAGCATAAAGGCTGGGTCCGATTTCGTGTTCCTCCAGGTGGTTATAGAGATCTCGATGGTAGTCATGGAGAAGTCGAGACAGTTGGTACATCTGGATCTGCATGGAATGAGATCAAAGAGACTAAAGATAAACATGGTTTAACACTCACAGTTGCAAAGCCCATGCTTCACACTCTTATTAGAAACAGTGAAAGATATTTGTCAATTGGTATTTAGAGAGAATTGTGTGAAGAAAATACTCAGAAGCCACCTAAAAGACGCCAGATGGGTCACCTGTGAGTACACAACAGGCTCCTCTGCAGGGTTATTTGAACATCATAAAACACATAACCAAATCCTTCCTATTTATGGTTTTCATATGCATTTAAGATGATGCATTCTTTTCCCAGACAACTCTTCCTCATTTTTGAGAAATGAATTCAATATCAAGTCCAGATTTTGACAATGCAGTCTATGCATTATTATGATTTAATATAAGCATTCTTTTTACCAGAAAAATTGAAATCATACCTGTAAAATTGTCATATCAGGACGGTATTGTTTCCTCAGGCCCATGTCAAACATGAGAAACTTTAGCATTTTAAAGGCATCTTCTTCACTCATATGAAGTAATAAAACTCCTGCTACAAAACTAAGACCCTGGCAATATCCTACTTCCTGGTCCAGAAGCGAATAGGCCTTCAAAATATTGTACAGTGAGAGCTGCCCAGCTCCCAGCTGTGCCGAGAAGTACGGATGTGTCGGAAACGTGCGCCCTGTGAAATCAGACAAAGTTGGTGACTTAAACTAAAAAATAAACCAAAAAACCCCCTGCCATTTTAACAAATTAAACAGTTTTCCAAAGAGGTAGATTTTTTTGAAAGGTAGATTCTGACTCAACACACAGGAAGAGAAGAAATCCTATACTGAACATGACTCTGGCAGTTCAGGATTGGAAATCCCTACTGACTGCAGTGGTTGTGCAGGTGGAGCCACAAAAGGTAACACACAAAAATGTCCCCTTCAGGGACAGGGAATTGTGGCTTTGTTCTTGCCCATGTAATGCTGTGACTTGTAAACTGGGCCAGGAAAGTGGCTGCTGTACCTTACCTCTACATCCAGATGCACACTTCTGTCCTCATTCTCAGGAAGCACTACTTACAGCTGAAGATGCATCAATTCAACTAAGTGTGTGCAACACCATTACTGTTTTGGCTCACACTGTATGAGCAAGACCTGTTGGCTTAATTTGGGAAAATCTTTTTAAATACTACAACCACATGTTGCAAGAAACTTTTTCTCTCAAGGGAGAAGCGCATGCTTCCAGAAGGGTTTCTGAAGATTTCAGAGAAAACGCTTCTGATAGCCTGAAAGAACACAAGTGAGAACATGCATGTTCCCTGCAGCTGCCCGTCCAGCTGCACTGGCGTTACTGTGCAGCACTACTCTATTTCAATGTGAATCACTAGGAAAATAGGAAGTCTTCAGCTTCCTAGCCTCATCTTACCGAAATAATAGGGCCCAACCCTTCCCTCAGCTAATGGTCCAGCAAATACTTCCCCAGCAAAACCAACCCTTAGCACTGAAACCACCACGAAGTTTTCAATTTGCCAACACATGCAGTTATTTGCTTTTACAAGCAGAGCCCACGGCCAAGATGAGAAAATAGCTGTGAGCAGAACCAGGCAGAAAATTCAAAGAGCCTGCTGGGCCAGCAAACCCCATTCTGCTGTGTGAGCCAAACAAACCCAGACCAACAGTGCTGCCTCCTGCCCAAGAGCTGCACCACCCCCTTCCCCCCTGCTGGAGGTGTTCAGTTCACTGACCAAGCACAAAACTGTCCACCCCTTGCTGAGGCACTCCACTGCAACAGATCCCAACACACCCTGCCACGGGGATCAGCACCACGTGTGCTGATTGGATTGACAGGCACTTGCTAGCAAAAGACCTCTGGTTGCACATAAATGTCTCTCTCAAAAACAAGAGACTGTGTGCGATCCAGGGGAACTCCTAGAACTGGTATGACCAAGTCAGAAGGGAACCAATTTAATTACACTGCAACTGCCCACTCCCAGCTAGCCTTGAGGCACCTCAGAGTGCTGCTTTCCTAGTGCCAAGATGAAACCTGGCAGGCTTGTCAAGCAGGGAAAAGTGAAGGTGGCACTGACCATCTCTCTCCCCGCCTCGGCTTACGTCACTTTCTGCAGGAAGGTGCTTGTTCTGCCAGGTTCTTGTTTTCCATGCTCTGCCTTGGCATTTTGACTCACTTTACCAGGTGTTGCAAAAAAGGAGAAAATATTCTAATTTACCATATAAAGCTTAGGTCACCATCTAAACCTGACAAATCTTTTCACGGTTCAGTACCTGCTGCAGACAGTCTGCGCACTGAGTTATTAAGAACAGGTGCCCCTGGACAGCTTTGGGTACAGGTGGTCCCTCACCAGGCAACTCTTCCATGTGGAAGAAAGCAGGCGTAGCCTTGCATGTGCAACGAAAAATACTCAGGTATGGTTTGAGGACTTATAAAGAGTGCAAGAATGATGGGACAACTCTGTACTATTTCTTTACAAAAAAGGACGTAAGTTAAAATAATACAATAGATATTAATCATTCAGATCAAACCAAACATAGATTTTCCCTTAAACTTTTATCATTCTATTACATGACACTTGGTGACTCGCAGTGCACAACTTGGTCTGATGGAGTTTTTCACGGCAAATTCATTTAATCAAATTTAGTGATTACAGACCTCTTTAATTGCCCAACAAAACTCCTCAGACCCAAACCACAAACCCCACCACACAAGCCTGTTCTAAATTCTATTATACTCTGGAAGACATTATTAGTTTTTTTCCTGTATTAGGAAAGAGCATAATGAACACGGAGTTCGGTGTGGGATTATCCTATACATAAGAGCTGGGATCCTCTTGGAAAAAACACCAGCTCTGAATTAAAATATTCAAGGGAGGAGAAAACAATATCTTAAAAAATATCCACAACTATATCTTCCTGAGGAAAATCTGTCGATTACCTGTAAAACCTTCCAATTCAGCCATACACCAGTGAGGTGTTAAAGAGAATAATCACTGCCACGTTAGAAATGCTTTAAAGAACAGAAGAGATTCCATGGAATACCTAACCCAGCTGAGGAGCCGCCAGCGCTGCCTGGGGGCGGGACTGAAGGAAATGAGGGAAGATGGAAAGAATCCCCAAAACCACCTCGTGTGGTTTACAAAACAAAGGGCTGACTTGGGAGAGCTTCTGAGAGGGAGAGGTCACTGCAACCGTGCAGACCTTAACAAAACCACCCGGGCGCAGCAGGAACTGGAGGCACCAACAACCTTTAATCTTGATCTCACAGAGCACACTGACTCTGAGTTTCACTAAACGTGCCCAGGTTCTTCTCATCGTAGTCCAGCAGTGGCAAGAGCCAATCGATGAAAGAATCTCACACAGAACAACTGGAAGTGATGACTCTTTTACAATGATCTGGAGCAATTGCTTCTGCTCCTACCCTAAAACAATAATTACGTTCAATTTACATTTCCCTCGTGTTTCCTTCTAATACTAAAAAAAATTCTGTAGCTTTGAACAATAAACATGAGGGAAAATGTAAAACTCTACTCAAGATGACCAAGAGCCTGCCTGAAGTCACCTACCAGTCACTTCAGTTTTAAGAGCCTTGGTTTCTAACCTCTCTACTAAAATCAGTAACTGTAGGACATGCTCCCACGGATCAATCCACTATCACTATTTCAGGAGCCTGCTTAAAGTTAGGTAGAGTGAATAAACTGTTTAAAAAGAGCCATTTTTTAGTCATTAAAAAGTACTTCCTTCATAACTGTTTTAGTCCAAGTAAAAATACCAACTGCTAGCAACTACCCATTAAAAAAAGAGGAAAAAAAGCAAAATCAAAACTTCTGCATTATTTCAGGTAAAACTGTTTAACAGAGACAACAAACACTGGACACCAGGAATAAACAGCATGTGTTATTCAACAGTCTGCACTTAAATACTGACTGCCTTTCTTGACAATTTTTATGCCACAGGCTTGTGGAGTTCATTGGCAATATCTGAAATACAGATGCATTACAGTTACATCCAGCATCCTCTTGTTCCCAGATATTGCAAAGGACCTTTGTGCTTGCAATGCAGATTTTTCATTTTCTTAATGGTGTCAAGTAAGAGTTTACAAACAACCTATTACTAAATGGTGAGAGGCCTTTTTTGTGCTACATCTTTCAATTTCATTCTCTTCCAGAGACCATGAATCCCTTGTTTTAATTTCAGACCACTACTGTACTTACCTAGGTCAATAAGAATTGCGTGTTGCTGGGAAGTTAATTGTTTTAGGAGTTCTTTGTAAGGTGTGTCCTTTGGTTGTTGTTTACTTGGAAACTGGTGTTTGAGATGGTATTGCTCTGCTAGGAACTTCCAGATCTCCCCTCGGAGGTGACGCGGTACTCCTGAGTGAAGGAGGTAATCAAAACTGTAATTTGTACTCATACTGAGGGTTCAGCTGCAGCTGAGCTAACAGGATTGAGGAACTCAAGACTGCTGTGCAAGCAGATCCCTGTCCGCCAGATCTGTATCTGCTGCCTCCAGCAGACCATAGAAGCAGATTAAACTGCAGTTCTTGTACCTCCTCAACCAACCCATACTATGATTTTATGATGCTACCCTAAGTCCCATGCTTACTGAAACCTGCATTTCTTACTTGTTTGCCTTGCCTACTCAAATTGGTTTTAGTGGTTGTGGTCTAAACCAGAACTGGCTAAACTCACTTTAAAGGCATTTTTTCATTTCTGCATATGTATGAAATTTGACATCACTTCACTCTAAGAACTCTCACACAACCAGGCTCTAGAGAGCAGAGCATCAAGAGTTACGGATAATTTCCCCATCTACTGGCTACTTGTATGTGCTTCTTATTAGCAACCTACTAAGCAGGGCTTTTTACATTTATTTACTTATTTTGCATCACTCCAAGATTTTTTTATTTTGAACTCTTACCACAGGTCATCACTGAACTGGCAACACAAACCCAGTGTCTCTCATGCTCAATACCAACTGCACAGAGCCCTTCACCCACAGGAACGGAAGGGGACCTGTGATAAGCTTTCCTTACCCTGCAGGTATTTGTGCTTGGGCCATTTGATATTCTCAGCAATTAAACTTGCCTGGTCAGCTTAAATAGACAATTTGGTTTAAATTGCTTGAATAATTGCACATAGATGGGTGTGATATTTAAAATATTAAACTTCTGTTAGTAGTGAACTCTTGACTCTTCCTTAACATGGCAGAAAGCTTTGTGTAGGACTATAAAAGTAAAGACTGACTCCAGTAATACCATTCAGAACACTTGTTCAGCCAGCAACCTGAGGAACAGCTCTAGTGGGAATGTAGTAATAAAAAGAGCTTAAGAGGTCACCCTATTTCTTTTCTAATACAATTCACATGCATTTCCACAACTCACAATAACAAACTGTGCTTACCTTGCCCAACAGCAGAGTGTATTTTTTCCATATCAAATTTAATCTTTGACCTTCCAGGTGTACTCAACATTTTCTCCCAAATCAAACTAACATCTTTTAAGCATGGTGTGATTTCTTCATAATCAAGTTTCAGACGTCTGTTCTGCAAATTGTTTTCTGAAGCTAGGAAGTGACATCACGAATGCACCGGTTAACATTGTTTACTTTTTGTAATATGGATTAATTTAACTTATAACTTTATCATACAATCCACCTAAAGTAAAACTCTATTAATTCTGAAACACTACATGTCTAAATTTTTGTGATTGTGGGGTGGTTTGGTTTTGCTTTGTTTACGTGTTTAAGATATTATATGTAATATTAACTGTGTTTGGCCTGGTAAATTAAGTTCCTTATAGATAGTAAAGTCTTCAACCTGAAGAAGCATCAGAGATTATGACTAATGAAATAAATGCAAGATTTCCCTAGGAGGATTTTTCAGTTTCCCAACTCTTAAAAAAACTACTGCAGCAGACCTACATCAAATAAAAATACAAAATGAATGTAACCATCTATTTCTCATGCTTAGAGATCCATAATAGTAATGACAAAGTAAAAAGATCACTTTAAAGGTGATAATTCATGTCTATTTTATAGACTACATAAAAAGCAAAATTCAGGTATAGAAAATTTCAGAATGCTGAACACAAACAGGACTATAAACACTACACATATATAAGACTTCCTAAACTCAGCTGTAAATAAATTTTAGATCATCTGAGCTCACAGACCAGAGATGCATTGTAATATTGGTGATGTTCTCAGATTGCAATTTATAAAAATATTGCACTGTATCTTCATGTGTTATCTATAAAAAATTAAAATAAAATAATCAATAGCTAGGGAAGCATCAAAGAACCACGGCAAAAATGAAAATTAACTCTGTAGCTGCGTGTTAATTCCGAAGTTTAGAAATGGAGTGAGAATTTCAAAGGGACTCCTGGCAACGCTTTTAAGTTTTGTTTCTGGGGGGGCTTTTTAGTACGAGAATGTACCTAAAGAGGAGGATTTATTAATGGCATTCACGTAAACTAAACTGTGTGTGCACAGGCAAGTAACCAAAGCCCACAAACAGCTTCTTAAGAGCTTCCATTCAACTTCACCAACCCTGTAACTTCTGATTTTCCTTCTCCATTCGGAGGAGCAGTATCTGCTGAATAATGGCTTTTTTCCACAGCTCGCGAAGCTCTCGCGGCGTCCGTTTCCTTTCTTCTTTCACTGGCCCAAAGGGGCCATCTTCACACACTGGTTCCAATGGGGATCTGGGTGGAAGTTCTCCCAATTCAGAGTAATCTTTAAAAGAGAGAAGCTGTTGTGAAATACTTAGATTTCATGAACAATTGAATGATGGGACACATTTTCAAAGACTGCACAAATATATAGACATCCACATCCACACACACACGTATACACTGAGGTGCCATCAGCAAACCAGGTTTCCCCAACAACAGTTTCAAGCACATTTACAAGCTGTTTCTGATTAAGAAGCCCAGAACATTTGTTTTCTATAACCTGGTAAAAACATTGTACCAAGACCAGGGCTTGCTATTTACAGCTTTACAAGGACAGAACTCAAAAAGAAAAGGCAAGTTTGAGAAATTGCAAAAATACAACCTACAGCTGAAACCTAGCATTAATCAAATCAAACACAGCACCTACATAATTTAAAGAATAATCTCTGAACTGTGTTTGACACAGCAAACACACTCTTAGCTGCACAAAAATTCCACCATCTAAGGCCATAAAATGGGATGATTACCAGTTGTTAAAATAAACCTGCAGAAAGGGAGACTGGACCCCAAGGCATGTTTGTTCTCACTTCTAATTTTTAATTATGTCATAATCTTCTGCACCTTTTCGTTTGGTTTCAGTTGGTCTCCAACAAACTGTATCATTTAGTCAAGCATGCAAGGTAATTATAAAAACACTGAAAATGCTACAAAAGAAAGTGAACATTAAATAAATCTTGGGTAAATTGAAAAATCTTTTCTTTTTTAGGGAAAGGGTAAACAATATTGGTTTTAATCAAGTTCTCAACATAAGAAACGTAAGTTCTTATCCATTGTTTTCTTAATGCCTGCTGCAGTAACAATTAATTTTATTGGTTTATACAGCTTCTCTGAAGGTTCAATAGTCTTTGATATAACCTGTACCTATTATAGAAGAAAAATTACTCCACCATCTTTAAAATGCTTGGTCAAACTCCCCCATCTCTTCCTACCAAATCAAATTCCTAAAGCACGTCTGTGCACGCTATTTCAAACAGCTCCTGCAGAAGTGACACTCCCGAAACAATTATTCTGCATGGTAGCTCAGTGATCCTTTCTTTATCACTGGCAAGCAGAATGATAAAGATACTGAATTAAACACACACAAATTGTCTCATCTCTACAAACTAACAAAAAAGGATGGTTTTCACCCCCTCCCTTCAGAATCTGCTCAGAAAGCAACCAAATATTGACTCACAGGGCTCACGTGCAGCTACTCTGTTCGTGTTTGTTGAAAGGCACTCGCACAACTTAGCTCAGATGACCAAATAGGAATGGAAATGTGCACAGCTCTGGCTTCTCCTTTTCTAAGTTTTGCCACTGTCAATCTCACCCTCCCAAAGAGTCAGACAAATAGGGTAGATCCAAACCCACCTGTTTCCTTATACGACATTTAATTGTTTGCAACCACAGTTAAAGTCAAGGGTTAAAATATACATCTAAAAATAAATGCAACATTTTCAGCTAGCAGCACAAATTAAACCTTTACAAAACTGCACTCTTGAAATAAGTGAGGATACCCACACTTTGGGTATCTAAAGTATTTAAGAGAATAATGAACTGCCTGGGAATGTAAATTCAGCAAAGGACAAATACTTGACACTTTAATGGCAACCACCACTTGTTACAGAGACGTAGGAAATGGTGACATTCAAAAATATGAAAAATATCAATACAATCAAGAAATAGTGTATTGCTTAAACTGCGAAACATTCATCTAATTTTTTCTTTAAAGGTAAACGGGAAGAATTCTATAGGCTAAGATCTGCAATTATAAAAGAGGTTTTAGGTAGATGTCATCAGGTAGAGAAAGAACACATGCTTTATAATCCTCAACTTGTGTCCATAATTGAAGGAAAATTACACTGATTTGACTGTTGTTTTCAATGTACACACTACACTCAACAATGTTCTGTACATAAAGTAGCTTTCATGGTAATTTTCTTAACACATATTAAAGAATATTATAAAGGAATTGCTCCTAATGATGATGCTGGTAGAACTGCCTTAGTTTGCTTAAATAAAACAATAAAATTGAAAAAAATACTATCAGGAAGGAAGGTTTTTTATTTTCTTTAGGATAGCATTACATGTACAAAGTAATATCACCATAAGAAAGATGGATTAACATTAATGCAACAAGTACAAGTGGTCCAGACAGGCAGACCCTCATCTACCGCACGCTGTCTGTCACTTATTACACTCTTACAGCACATGATATGGAGTGCATGTACCAGTTGTGGGAAATGAATCTCTTCTTGCCCCACACATCCTCTCAGTGCTTTATGGATCTCCTTTAGATTCAGATATGTATTGTTGTTTTATGTATGTATTTATGCATGGATGGGTTAGAAAATATCAAGCTATCTACAGAGATAGCTTCTGGTCACCCACTTGCCAAAAAAACAGGCTGCCAAAACACATGCAAGGGAACAGATTAAACACATTGCATTCCTAAAGCAAAAAAGAACATATCCAAGTTCTAAAACCTTCCTGGTTTTAAGGTCCAAATTCTACATTCTCGGTGCAAAGTCTTCAAGTACCAACTTCAAAAATATTGCCTTTAATTTACTGAAGGTATTACTCACTTTTGTCCCCAGTGATCAAACTCACTGTGGCAACACCTGAACCACTGCAAAGCATTAACTTCTCAAGCCTGTGGCCCTGCTTCCATTTAGGCTGAAAATTTCTTGTCTATTACTGACTAATCTGGTAAGATTGGCATTCACTGAAAGAAATTTACCTCACAGTGTTTAAGGCTATAAAAGAAAACAGAATGGTTACAAACCTATATAGGCTGAACAATTATGGTTATTGACCCTACCTCTAGTGCTTCCATGGAAGAGTCCTAGGCTTGATTCTGCCTTCCAAATGTCACCTCCTTCTCCGTGCTTTCTTTCTTCTTACCACTTGTGGGCATTTAACAGGAAGTCTAAAGTCTACTCTGATAACGTGCAACACATTCACAACCTGCCTTCCCTCCCATCTCCAGGCTGGCACAGAGCAGGATGTATAGAAACCGAAACAAACCTGTTCAGCTGCTCCAGTGGCTTGTCTAAAGTTTGCAGAGTTACATCAGCTGTGTGGCTGGTAAAGGGGGTGGGGGAGGTGGAATGTGCAGGTAAATCCCTCGTAGCAAAGTAAAAGACCAGACATTTGGTAAGTCAGCAGTAACTCACGTCCAGAGGGACTGACAGACCTGCCAGCCATCCAGCTCCCAGACCCAGAACAGACAAGAGCAGATATACTGTAAAAAGATGCATTATTATGCACAAATGATCAGGACGGCAGCAGAGAAAGCAAAGTTAAAGAACAAAGCAATTCAACTGAACATAACTGGGAGCTCACGTGCCGCTGAATCGAAGTGCCATGTGTTAAAATCCAAGTAACGTGCAGCCTTCAAAACTTCTGTGATTAGTAAGTGCACCTATGCACGATCCGAACACTTGAGCACAACACTGAAAGCTTCCCTGTTCGTCTGCCAACCTTGTCACCTTCTGCTGACTACTCTCCCATGTTTGACCCCTACACCTTTCAAATATGTCGCTCTCTTCCCTGCAGCTTCCATATGAAATTTTACCTCCTTACGTGGCACATCCTCAAGCCAACACACTTCTGCTTCTTAAGACTCAGGAAAGAGTGCAGCAGTAATTAAAACAGACAATATTTGACTGGTAGTGACAAAAAGAAATTTCTTTAGCTCCAGAAGAAGCTACAATGAATATAGAACATTTTCTGGGACCTGTGGGAAACATTAAACTATTCCAACAGTGAGTTATTAAAATGTTGCCTCCAACCTTATTTTCAGGACATTTCATTTGTAATTGACTGAAAAAAAATGAATTGATCAATACTTTCTTATTCAACTAATCTCAGTATTAAAGAAGGCTTCCCAAAACCAAGGAAAAAAAGAAACCCACTAAGAAAAACCATACACACAAAGTAAAAAACAATAGAAGTGACAAACCCACTTAGAAGTCTAAATTCTAAAAATGTTCTTTCAGAAGCATCCAGTCTAACCAACCTCAAATACCAAAACCAAGACAATAAAATCTGTCTTAGACTAAAAACTGCAAAACTTCACATTAAAAAGAAGGGTTTGTTGTACTGAACACCTCCAGGGAGGGGGCAGCCACAGCTTCCCTGGGCACCCTGTGCCAGGGCCTCACCACCCTCACAGGAAAAAATTTCTTCCTAATATCTAATCTAAATCTCACTTCCTTTTAGCTTCAAACCATCACCCCTTGTCCTATCACTACACTTCCTGATAAAGAGTCCTTTCCCCAGCTTTCCTGGAGCACCCTTCAGTCCTGGGAGGCTGCTCTAAGGTCTCCCCAGAGCCTTCTCTTCTCCAGGCTGAACAACCCCAACTCTCTCAGCCTGGCCTCGTATGGGAGGTGCTCCAGCCCTCAGATTATCTTGGAAGGAGTCGAGAGGAGGGCCGCAAACAGCTCCATGTCCTTCCTGTGCTGAGGACTCCAGAAATGAACTTAATACCCCAGGTTAGGTCTCACAAGAGCGGAGCACAGGGACAGAATCCCCTCCCTCCCCTCTGGTCCCACTGCTCTGGATGCAGCCCAGGACACGGGTGGTTTCTGGGCTGGGAGTGCCCATTGTCGGCTCATGTGGAGCTTCTCCTCCTCCAGCTCCTCAACCCCTTTTCTTCAGGGCTGCTCTCAACCCATTCTCTGCCCAGCCTGTGTTTGTGCTTGGGATTGCCCTGACCCCGGTGCAGGACCTTTCTTCTGGCCTTGTCCAACTTCACGATGTTTGCCCAGCCCCACCCCTCCAGCCTGCCCAGATCCTTCTGGATGCCATCCCTTCCCTCCAGGGTGTCAGCTGTGCCACACACCTTGTTGCCTTTGGCTTACTTGTATATATAATTCTCCTACTTAGTATATATGACATTCCTATTATTTTACATAGATACCTGGAATATCTGAGTTCATAAACAAAAGTGGTAACATGACCAGGAGCCTCCTGTTACCATAAAGTGTCAGATATGGAATCACAAGAAGCAAGAAGTTCTCGTCTGACACACAACTTAAGGCAGGGGCTGAAAGAGGAGTTTTTGAAAAATGGTGTATTTCAATATAGTTCATCAAAATCAGCTCAGAGAGATGCTTTAGAATTTGATTTTTCTTTTAAAGCCATGAGCTTTTTAAAAAAGTAATCACTACCTCCAAATTCACCCCACATACTGGTATTATCAAGCCAATGGGCACAGAAGGCCAATATTCTATGTGGAAATCGAGATTATGAGCATATATTCACTTTGAGAGGAACAGAACTGAGCAATCATTTCTAACCAACTGGCTTTATTACAGCATTTACAAAACTACTCAGTAGCTAATAAATAATTATGTTGCTAAAAAAAACCCATTAAAATAGTACTGGAGGACACATTGCAAACAATTTACCCCACAAACCTTCTAAGTACAGAATTCTAAAGTTCTTCAAATCCAAATCTTTCTTTAGCACTTAGGATTTGATAGTTTGCTAGGTCTGTCTGCCAGGGACTGAAACTCAGTTAATTTTAATGAACGAATCAAGCCTTTTTTTGCCTGGACAGAGATACTTGTATTTTCTAAAAGAGTCACTTTTTGCGAGTCAAGCTGTAAAACACAAGGTGTAGAACACTTTGGTCTATTACAATACTATATTTCTTTTGAAAGATGGTTCTCATTAATCTCTTTTTCTAAAGCTTTTTTTTGGCCTGTTTTCTATATATGAGTACAGAAAATTCACTCTGGCTCTCCCATTATCTGCCTTAAACATTCTAAGTAGTAAAGTGTTTCTTCAGTTCTTTGTTTCACCTTGTACCTGCCCGCCCCACTTGCAGCCAGATCCTTACACTTCTGCAGTCTCTCTAACAGGAGCCACGGCCTGTGCCTACGCAAATGGTTTAGGACTTCCTAGTCCTCTGTCTTCACAGGTAAAAAACTAAAGGGAACAACTTGGTGATCATTTTAAACTGGCTGAAGTATGGGCTCACTCAAAAAAAAAGCGGTTGGTTTTCAGCTGTATCAGCTTTTCAGTCCCACTCCCAGTATTCTAGAAGCACTGCAGCCGGCACAGGGAGTCAGGCAAGGACAGGTGCCTGGAAGCTGAGGGTGGGCACTCTGACCCTGCTCAGGAGCAGGGCACACCTCAGACAGGGCAGAGCATTAATGACTTCACCTTGCCCTGCAGTGTAGCAGGATATTTGCATGCTTTTACTCAGCACCTGGCCTGTAACAAAGGATGCTGCTTTCTAAAGCTCCAAAACCAGCCTTAGAGAGTTATTTTGCCAGCATTTTTGGTATTAACTCCAAAATAAATAAAATAACAATAAATAAATAAAAAAAGAAAGATGGCAGAGGACAAGACACTGAGCGTGGCTCAAGGTGCTGGTGAGAGAAATGCTGCTCCCCAGTGTCCCAAACCACCCACAGCAGCACAAACCCTCTGTGGGAAGTGGCAACCAGTAGGAGATGAGGCTGAATGTTTGAACTGTAGCTTGTTGAAGTAGAACTAGCACAACTAGCCCTGCAAATCTCCAGCTGCCAGCAGGCAAGAAATAAAATCCTCTACAGATCATTTCACCTACAGAGAAAATTCTTTCCAGATCTCCAGACTGGAGATCAGCCTCGTCTTCAGGCTCATCCTAGATCACCTGGCTGTTCTGCCAGGCAACAAACAGTGTAATGCTTCTCTGATGGCCTCATCATAAAGTTAGGTACAGAAGTAGGGGAAAAGCACAGGGGAAGAGGGAAGTGGCACCATCTACAAGCAAGAGGCAGCTGGAGGAGGCTCTGCACATGCGATGTAACAACCAAACCCCTTAACTTCTATAATAACCAAAAATAATGGTTTCCTGTACCCAAAGCTTTCTGTTGTCTCAGAGAGATCATCTTGCCTGAATGTGGCTGGATTGAGTCCAGTCATCACACAAGGCAGGAATCTCCACTAGTGAGAAAAAATGGCTTTCCAGCCAGAAATACTTGCAATATTTTTAACTCTACTGATTTAGGACTGGTTTTCATTTTACTCCTGAACTAGTAAGAAATGAACACTCTTCTTCCTGCTTTTAAATAATGGCATCTGCAAAACAAACAGCCTGCTCTCTGCCTGGTAATACATGATGCAACTACAAGCACAGTCAGCAATCACTTCTCTCCAGCTGAGCTAACAGGAAATGAAGTTTTAGCTCACGCTACTTATGAGCACCTTCTGAAGAAGCAGAGGATCCAGAAGTGCAAGACAATGGGACTCAAAGTGCTGTCATCTTCATGTGGGAACTCGGGACACCAGACATCTCTCAAGCTCAGAATCTCAAAAGATGAAGTTCAAAATTTCTGCAAAAGCAATGTACTTTCTTTTTCTTTTTTAAACTTTTAGTAACCACCCCTTCAGATCCTGCTGTGATAACCAGAACATGGCAACGAACATGATCCATCTTGAGACTCAGCTCACACCTGCCTATACAAATGGAATCACAAACGTCAGGATCTGGGTCTTCCTGTGTGTGTGAAGCTTCAAGCTCTATTTCCCGTGACATCTTACACACGCACATTTACTGATTACAACCCAAAGAAATTACAGGCACAGAGCTGTTTAACTTTTTTCACAGTGCCTACTCTTGCGTGGTCAAAGCAACACGTAGTTCAGGCTCACTGCTGGATTTTATGCTTAATACAAAGTTTAGTAAAGCAGCCTATGCTAAGCTTGAAAAACTTGATCATGTCTGAGTTACAGAGACCTAGCTGCCTTGGCTGGCTGACTTACTAACTTGTATAAAACCCCTAGATTCTTCTTTTACTGCTGTCCTGCAGAGTCCAGTTTGTTTGAAATTGATTTTTTGGTGCTACCTCAGCCGCCTTCATAAATTCTGTTGCCAAAGGAATACAGTGAGCGAGACAGCCTTTGGGAAAAAAAAACCCTAAAAGCACAGGTAACTTATCAAATGAATAAATCCCACTGCATGTGCTGCTTCTCCATGAGAGAAGAAGAAAGGAAGAGCAACAAGATGATGGATGATAGCCAGATATATTTACTTTGGAACTAGAGAGGCTACTAAGTAAACCGTGGTAGCAGGTTCAATGTAAGATGATCTGTACAGCAGCTCTCTTAAAGGCTACAGACACTGGATCATGAGTGAGTGTCCTTTACTGCCAGAAATGTTCCATGAGATGCAGAAAAATCCAAATGGAGAAATCCAATACTTGTTATAAATAATACCAACCCCCCAACTCTGAGCTTGCTTTCTCTGTGCATAAATTGAATATGTACATTGGAACAAAAACAGAAAAAGAAAATAATAGTGAAGAAAAAGGTCAGATCTTTCAAATTGCTTCTCCTATAAACAGCACTTCCTGTTTTCCATTTTGGCCACACTAGTTTCTCCAACTATTCTGCTTATCCAGCTGGAGGTTGTTAAGATGGTATCTTTCAGCTATTATGTCTCAGAGGAAATGCTTGGATAGGCAGTTTAGGGCTCTTTTTCCTAAGGGAAGGTTTTGTGGCTTTCAAAAGCAAGGAGGCTACTTCGAGGCACAAAAAGATGCATAAAACCTGCAAAAGCACCAGCTTCACAAAACAGGGAAGGCTGAACAGCTCCTTCACTTTCCTTGAGGTACAGGAGAGCATTTCACACAGTGATTACACAACACACTCTTGAGGTCACTTTGTTTTGAAGCACAACATTTGAGAGGCATCTATGCCCACAGAGCTTACTCCATTGTTACTTAAATTATGTTTCAAGCAATGCATTAATGACAGAAACACTTGTCCAGTTCACGGTGTCCAGTTAATCAAGGTCTGTCTTCAAGATGCAAGAAAAACGTCTCAGTGACATTACAATGGTTACTTTTTATTACGTTTACTACAATGAACTGTTCCCTCCTCTTCCCTGAAACCTTTTCTTATTTCTTATGCAATGGCTTTTCGTATCAGTCAGAAGGTAAAACTTGCAGAGCTCAAGCTGTGAAATTCAAACTTCAGTGAGACAGAGACACCTACAGACACAAGGTTCTCTGGCACTCCTGGCTTCAGCATGTGCTCTACTATCTGGTGCACTCAAAGTGAGAAACATACAATGATGCACCTGCATGCTCAAGTGCAGTGACTTTTTTCTAGTCTGTGCTCTTCAGCTCTACACAATTTCAGGAAATAAATATGAGAACAGTGGATAACTAGGGTTCAAGTGGCAAAGAATCAGACTGGAGCAGCATGTACAAGGTCATATTCAGTCTGGTATGAAGCACACACTACAGAACTCAACTGAGGTCATAAAAGGAATTTAATTCCTTTTGCTAGTCCTGGATTTTTTACAGTCCATAGTTCTATTCTCCAGCGTGCAAAGATGAAAGCTTTTCTTCAGAGCAATACCTGGTGATACATTTTTTCCTCTGGGAAAAAAAAGGTATCATTAAAACAGTACACATAATGGCAGGAAGATGTGCCAGGGGAGGGTTAGACTGGACATCAGGAAGAGGTTCTTCCCCCAGCAGGTGGTGGAGCACTGGAACAGCTCCCCAGGGAAGCAGTCACGGCACCCAGTCTGCAGCATTCCAGAAGCACTTGCCCAGTGCCCTCAGTCACACAGGATGAGTGTTGGGGTGTCCTGTGCAGGGACAGCAGTTGGGCCTGATGATCCTTGGGGGTCCCTTCCAGCTCAGGTAATTCTATGATTCTATGATAAAATTACTTTCCTTTCTGGTTAGCTAATTTGATGTGGTAAGAATTACGCTACATATGAAGCTGAAAAACAAAAACTCAACAGCTAATGAACTTGGCATGACCAAAAGGTAGGTGGGAAATTGCAAAGACAGTACATATAGAGCAACAGGCAAATACATCCACTTGGCAGATGAAACGATTCACACTTCACAGGCAACACCCCCAACAACATTCACGGGAGCAAACAAACGCAGGCCTCACCATCGTATCTGCTGGGAGAATCACTGGCTTTCTGAGGGGTTGCCACTCGCAGGAATATCTGTTGCCTCCACGAATGCCGCCGAGTCCTCACGGGGCTGTCTGCACCACTGACCTGCTGGCTGTGGTTGCATTCGTAGTCGCTAGAATTGCAGGACACAGGAAGACTGTGAATAGGTTTCCCAAATCTGCTGTGAACAGTGACACAGTCTTCAGGGAACACAATAACACGAAGCACCAACTAAGCAGCACAGTGTGCTGTGCACATGCTGGGGCAAGCTCTTAGCATTAGCCAGGTGAAGCTTCCTTTGTGGCAGCAGGCTTATACAAGGCTGCAAACATCACTGAGCTGCAGCAAAAGCAACTGGCAGCTCTGTGCAATCTGCTTTCTCCAGTTCTAATTAATTTTTGCTTTCTTTGCAGCAGTGCATTAAACACAATGCATTACAGACACACACACCATAAAGCATCTTTACCATTCTGCTATTCAAATGCTATCCACAAAATCCAGCAGTTACTCATAGGAGACACAAAGAACTACTGATGGCTTCTATCAGCACATATCAAGGACCTTTATAAACAGATGACTAAAATGTCGTCTATCTGTAGATATGTAAAATGTTTCTTCACAACACAGACTTGGAGCAAAACTTTTAATCTTTCCGTTCACAAGTCACCATCTAAAATAAGCAACAAACTTGGGAACAGTGTTCAGGAACCTTGGATGTTACTTTGATGTAATCCACAAACTACATACAGTGGTTTTTATTCAGAATAGTAAATGAAATTGTGAACAGTTACATTGTTTTCCTGTTAATAATAACTTTCACCTGTTAAACCTTCAAACTACTCACTGCTCTATTCCAGCCAGTGGCTAAACAGCTGCATGAGCCTTTGTTGAAGCTGAAAGGGACAAATGAACTTCAAATAGCACCAGCAGCAACTGGAAGGAGCGTTTTATGTGCCGTCCTCTCCTTCCAATTTGGAGCCTGACATTGCTGAGGATAAACCATGTACATCCTCTTAACTGAAAACCGCTAAGAGAGTCCTTTGGCAGGAATAATCACAGCTGTTCGCAGACCAAGTTCCGACAGGAATATGGCTCCATTCTGGAACCCTAACGGGAGGAGTCCGGGACAGCTCTATCCTTTTAACAGCAATCACATGCAGAACACATACAAGTGAACCGTTGCACAAATCAGGTTTTGCAAGTGCCAGAAGCATTTGAAATATTCCAGAAAAAGAAACTTTTGAAAATACAGTTTTACCTCCAGGCTTTAAGAGAGAACCCTACCTTGTTGTGCTCCTAAAGTCAGAGGTGTTATTTTCATCTACAGGAGCCAGAAATTTTAAGAAATTTGGCACAGAAGAGGAAGAATGAAGCTTTTTCCTTAAGGCAGTACGGTAGGAGATGCTGAGAGTGCAGTTGGGAAAAGTATAGTTTAGAACAAAGAAGAATAAAACCACAGAATAAAAATAATACATACTGCTAAGTTTCAAACCAAAAGCAGCTAAACCCTCAAGGAAACCAAAGTCAAAGCTGAAACTGCTAACAAGTGCTACTTTGAAACACGTATTTGTCTGGGCAAACTGTAATGTTTCAATCCAACAGTTACTATTCTTTGCTAGATTCCAAGATTTTCAGTACACATCTCAAGTTCCTTTAATCTAGTAAGAACTGATGCCAACTTTATCATTGCCCATTTACTTATATATTGGTTTCAATGATTGACTAAGTTTGGGGAAAAGGTGAGGAAAAGCTGACACTGATAACCGTTGTGCTGGCAAATGTGAAAGACTTGGCAAAAAAAATTTTGTAAAGCATTAACAGGGTTTTTCCAGAGAAACCCAGAGCTTTCAAGCTAAAAGGTCAGCCTTCTGACTGATCATTTAGGATTGTGGCTCTATTTACACAACAGACAGGAGCACTGATCAAACTTCATCAACTCTCTTCTGGCCAACATAATTCCGCTCTTTTCAAATAACAAGCCCCCAACATACTGAGAAGAAGGTTAGCAGAAGGAGGTGAGAACAAGTCTGATAACGAAAAGTTTCTGTGTGGAATGAAACCACAGAAATTACTTCACTGATGATACCAGAAGACCTTTTCTCAGAAGAGCACAGAGAAATATGTAAATAGGAGAATTCAGCCCTGACAAACTCAGTTTAAGAAAGAAGTGCTTCTGATAAACTGTAACGTTATATCTGGACAGCATTTAGCATTGTCTCCTAAAGATGTGAATGGGATGGGAGATACTCTGGGGTAATCACTGGCTGAAGTGAAGCATCTCTTCAGTAGCTGGTACTGAGCATGAAGAGGATAAGGCACGCTGTGCCCTGCAAACAGGGCTCACTTACAATCGCATTCTAAATCCATCACTATCACATGGTAATTTCACTTACAGAATACAGTCAGCTTGGGCAATTTGGGTTTATTGATTTAAACTCATTAAATACATATTGATACTCCTATTAATTTCCATTTTTGGTTTTGCTGCTCAGAGGCATAGCCTTAAATGACAGGAAAGAGAAGAAGTTGGTACTGTACGTGTCAAATCATTACCAAAACTACTTGGAAAAGTCTACTTTTGAGAATTTAACTTTCAAGACTCACGTAAGTCTTATTAAAATGAAGAGTTAAGAAGACACTGTAGACTCGTATTTTCTTCCCTGAGCTATGCCATACTTCCAAGATGAAATTAAATTAAGAGAGATGGCCAGTGACTGTTGACAGTGCTTCCAAGGACAATTGCCATCATTAGTCTTTTGAGCTAAAATAAGCAGAATTAGCTCAAGGGACTGAGAGAGTTTCATGGTTAAGATTTTCAGGGAGCTGCTTGTTTCAGGCTCTCAGGGAAATGATGGGTTAATGTCTTTTCCTCAATGTTCTTGATGTGTATTTTTGTTCTCAGAAAGGAGGCACAGGAAAGCATAATTTGATATTGCTCAAAGTAACCAAGACAAATACCTGAGCTGGTGGGTTGGGGTTTTTTGTTTGTTTGCTCTTGGGTTTTGGGGGGAATGGAGGGTGCGGTTTTTTTTTTTCATTTATGGCTTTAGGTTATTTGTGGTTTGGTTTTTTTATCAGCACTCCACAGTTCTGCTATCTCTTGCCTCATTTTGTTAACTTAGTAAAATTACCTTTAATGTAAAGCACAAAAGAATATCAATGTGTTTCTGTGTTTCCCTGACCAATGCAGAACAGAATTGAATGATTCAGGAGGGCAGAGTGAGCCGGATCACAGGTTCTTGGCAACATCTCCCTCACAATTTAAGCAGTGCTGCTGTCTGCTGCATAACAACAAGCTGCTTTGGAGCAACTGGCTCTGAAGAGAGTCATGTGTCTGTGTGTCTGAAAGAATTCTATTTATTAAAACAAAATTAGTAGCAGCTCTGCTTTCAGTAGTGGATCAGTCACAGAGTTCCCCCTCCCATAACAAACTACTACCTTTGGTCTATATTAAATATACAGAGCTTCATATTTATGACACGGTAAAACAAACACTACTCTAAACTATGAACAGGTGTTGGCTCACCTCTTTTGTGCAAAATGCCCACTTTGTTCTCCACTTGAATTATGCCTTAGATACTTAAAAAAGTTGGGCGAAGAGGCTGAGGGATTAAGCCGAGCCTGAGTAGGAGAGCACGAGAGCTGGCCAGAGCAGCCCTTGGATTCGCTGGCGGGCGCGTCCAGTTGGCACAGGGAGATTCCAGCCAGAACGATGGAGTTGAGGTAGCACAAAGAACAAAACACAGTAAGAGAGGAAAGAGGAGAGTGGGAAGAAAAAACCAGTGAAAACCCTTCTCTAATCTGTGAAGGGGCCCTGGCACATACAAATGAGCCATTCCCTGGGTTCTTCAGTTAGCTGCAGCAGCTGAAGAGGCTGAACACTTTAACTCAGGGGTGTCAAACTCACGGCCTGAGGGTCGAATCTGCCCCTCTGCCTTGCTCTACCCAGCCTGGCACCTGGCTTGTTCCCAGCAGCAGCTCCCTGTCCCTGTGCTCCTGCCAGCACTGGGCACGTGTGTGATGCTGCAGGAGCACGGCAGGAGGCAGGAGCCTGACACCTCAAACACACCCTCACAGCCGTCAGCGAGGCGTCTCCATGTATGACCAAATTAAAACTCCCAAAAGCTGCCACTGACCTCCCCTTTCTTCCCCCTCACATGTGCCTCCCCTGGGTATCCAGACTAAAGTCAGGCATATGATCAGCAGTTCCAGTGGATGAGAAGTGAAATGCTACACCAAGAACTGGATTTATTTACGCTTTGGAAACAATTTATGAATGGAGGTAACCTGTTCAAAAACACTCATGTAACAGGCAAGACTTGTTAAACATCTATCATTCCAATGATTTCTGAGAACTTTAAGTATAATTTTCTTTTAAGTTTTCCATTTCCCCTGGTTCTGTACCTTTCCTATGAAAGGGAAGCAGCACCTATTTCTTTTTGGTTTGAATTATGTGAGCGAGCACATTCGGGTCTTACTGAAAATTACAGGATCAAACCCAAACAGAAACAACCAAGAAAATGAAAAATACAATTAATTTCTAGCTGCATTCCTATAGTAAGATAAGAACTGATTGAACAAGCAACTACAAGCATCAAGGTAACTCTCATGATGATAACAGACCAATAACCCAAGTCCTAAACTGCACTACAAAAACATTCTAGTATTTTAGAATTGAAAAGCTTCAAAGAAGGGACAAAAAGGCAATCCAGGTTATGTTTCCTTTCAAATACTATCTTTTTCCTTTTTTAGCTGTCATCACCTATTTCAGGCACGTTTGTTTACTGCCCTGCCTCCTACAGGGAAAAGTAAGCTGGAACACATACAGATTTCCTACTAACTTGTGTAAATGAGCAGTCTTGGCAGCAAATCAGAAGCTTACAGACAGAAGTGATTCCATAGTAATTGGAAAAAAACACAGAGGGAGGGAAGAAAACTGTCTTAAAGTTAAGAAGAGACTTCAGAGATGCAGAGGCAGGCTTTTGGAAGAGGATAGCTTGAAGAATATTAGCATGGAAGCAAGCAGTAGCTTGTTTTTGAGAGTAAAATCTACATAGGCTCCTTGAAAAGTTAGACAGGAGCCTCACTTGTATCAACAGTTAGGCAGTTCATGTTACTTTTGAGTGTTATTTTAAAGTCACACATGAATTCACCAACTAGTAAGGTTTTCAGCATCACAAATGCTACTGGATTTTTCACTATAAATAGACTACAAGAAGTAACATTTATTTATACTGCTTGCAGATCAAAGCAATAAAAAATAATGAATAATGCTTGCAAAAATATAATCAAACCCTTTAGGAGCAACCCTATGTTGTACTAGCACTTAGTTTTGTGCCATATACTACGGAACTATACACATCATGGTTTCCCCTGTGGAGTACACAGGGTTAGAAGTGTTTTTAAACAGAATACCTACAAACCTCCAAAGAGTGACCCACTACTGTGACACATTCTTATCCATGAAGAGGACACATCCGGTAGCCAATCAGCATACCCAAACAGGCCCTCAACAAATTTTAATAAGTCTTACTTTCTCTTGTGAGGAGTCTCTGTGCTCACTGAGTGATACCTCATAAGTTTCCTCTGGGGAACAGACGGCGACGTTTCAACGGGTACCAGAGATTCCTGGCTTTCTGTGGGCAAATGACTCAGGGTGTTTGCTCGCCTCCGGAAGCTTTGCTGAGGTAACACAATGCAGTGCTCAACAGAGGAATCGTCTGTGGGAAGATCACCCACTGATCCACTGCTCTGGACAGCATTTTCTGCAGCAAGTGTAGGAAGCTTGTCTTTCTCCTTTTCACATAACGCTGGTTCCTAGCAGGCACAAAAAATAAGGGTATCAATACGTGGATTTAAAATCAATCTTTGAAGTGGCAGTCCCATATCATATTCACATCCCACTGAGAGCTGCTTCAAACTTGTCACATTTTTTTTATGACAGCTCAAAGAAAGAATCTTTGATGTTTTATGTCTTTGTTATTAATCATTTGGGTCAACAAACCCAGTCTCCATTTTATGGAGAAAAAGTAATTTTGAAAGAAATTGTATTTTACAGTATGTTGAGTACAGTTCTGAAGAAATGGGGTCAGAGCAGATCAGATGAGTCAGGTTTGGGTAACAGCAGTAGCAAAGAAAAGAGTGGCACTTCAGAGTATAATATTTCTCTTATCTATCTGAAAATTCACACAAAGGACTTCACTCCTATGACCAGACACTCATTTCAGTCCAAACCCAGGCAGTATTCTTCATTCCTCATCTCACGTGTTTCCTGCAGAATCAGCCACGTTTTCAAAAGCATAAACAGAGAAGACCCTTCACCTGAAGTCAGGAGCAGGCAAGTGACTCACCTTTTCAAATTTATGGACATCTCCAGTGAAACCATGGGTTACAGCATCCTACTCGTCACCACTGCATTGACATGTGACCGCTATTTCTTAGCCTGACTGTTGTCAGAGTAAACTGGAAAATTCCTTTGTTCAAGCTGTCCCTCAGAGGACTCATACACAATCTAACACGCTACTTACATAAGAAATGATTTGGGTAAACAACTTGAAAATACTAAAAAACTTAAATATTACTTCAAGCTGGGGGGTGGGGGGGACACAGAAAAAGAAAAGGTGGTAGCCAATCCAGTGACAGCAGCCTTGTCATCCTCAGAGGGACCTGGAATAAAGACACATCCTATGGATCAGAAAGTGGCAGCAGGGACCTTACAGGAAGGAAGAAGAGGATGTACCTATCTCCCCCCTACACGGTGACACTGTTTTTATGACACTGTTTGCCCATTCTGGGGTTTATTTCTCTTCACATACAATCTGTTAGCCCGTCTACTCCCCAGAAACAGTAAAAAAAATGCAAGGTGTTAAAATAGAACACTTAGATGAGCAGTTGGTAACCACATTTCACATCTGACTTGTTGTTTCAGGGAATATTATCTGAAGTTTCTTAATATGAACATTCAGCCCAGGCTTCACTTACTTTACTTGTGCTGCTTAAGGTACTGGACTCAGAGCTGTCCAAATCCAGAGCACCAGAACTGTCCACTGGACCTTTGGCTTTACTGCCCTGTAGAGATGGAGCACACCAGCAGTTAATGCCACACACGAAATCACATATTGCACCCACGTACTGTAACTTCTGTATTCCAAACAGGAAATTTTCACACTACGTGCTTCTTACCAAGATATAGAGAAACAAAATGGCTATTACAAATTACTTAAAACCACACAAAGTTAATACACAGCAAAACATACTTTCTAGTATTATCATTTCAATGCCTACAAACCAGAAAGCTCAAGTATTTTTGTATTATCTGTTCAACAGTATTTTGTATAATTTGTTTGAGTAACATTTCTATGTAATTAAGAGAAACATCAAGAAACCCCCTGATGGATTGCTGTGCTAACACAATTATGGATCTTGTAACTTCCTAAGCTTAAACGGTATATTTTTTTCCTATGTTCTGAAGCTCAGGCTCATGTTCTCTTTGAACTTCTATTTCAGGCAAAATATAAAATGTTATCATTATTCACAGTAGTGACTATTCTCTCCTTGAAGCTCAGACAAAAGAGACAAAAAGTTTTGCCTCAGATCTAATCAAAATAATGAATTTCCATTAAAACAGACACGACAGTAAAAAAGCAACCAATGTACAGCTGTGCTTATGTGAAGACAGCTCATGTCAGTCAGGACAAAACCACAACAGTAACTAGAGTAAGTGTACCAACACTAACATCGTATTTCACATCCTGAACACACCCACCGCAGGATCTCATGGGGGCGAACTCTAGAAATGCTGGCTGGGAAGTAACGAGGAGAGATATAGAATTAAAATTCCTCTCTAAATGCATAATTGTAAGAGGGAGAATGTGCTTTTGCCATCATTTGTTTCATGGGAACAGGTTAGATACGAGGTCTAAAATAAGCTTTGAAACCCTCGTTTTGCCACTACAAATTGCAAATGTATGAGCCAAATAAGCTGTACTAGATCCTGCTTCAATTTAACTGTTCACTGATAAGAAAGCCCAATTTTTTTCCTTAATATCTTTTGTTTGGCATTCCCTCACAACTCAAAAAATAGGAGATGGTCTGATTTTTTTAATCCTTTGTCAACAAAAGTTTTTCCAAGTCTCCTACTGTTTTCCACAGATTCTTTCCATAAAGTGCAAAACAAAGACTATTTGAATGAGAAGACACTTTGCAGGTTTACGTAGTGTTAAACTTGACACCTGATTTGTTTCCTTAGCCCTGCTGAGTACTTTCAGCAGGTATCTGCAGCCAGCTGTTCATTATAACAATTTTCCCAATGTGTTTTCTTGGGCATCACTGTCACACAGGAGCACAAGTTTTTCCCACTAATAGGTATTGCAAGGCACTTGTTACAAATAACTTTACCTGATGTGACTTTGCATAAATGCCTTTATATTCTTAGTGCCTTCTAGAGTTCCTTACAGTCATAATCTTCAAATAACCTCTATCATTTAAAAGTTCGCATGCATTTAAAAGTTCATTAGTTCTGTGTTGCTAATAGGCACCATCTCATTAGGAAGGCCTGGTCAGTTCCCTAATCACTTCCTTCTACATAGAGGGAAGTGAGCAATTAAAACTACTTTTTTGATTTTCCAAATCCTAAAAAGAATTAAAACAATGGTTGCTTTTCATAAGTTCTCAGCTGAACTTTATATTAATTTTTCAAAATGCCTATATAGACTACTTTCTATCTAGAATTAAGATTACTTCTTCCAAGACTTGGTTTTCTCTCTAACAAAGCCCTGCTTTCTTTTATCTCCTTCTAATACATATGTTCAAATATTTTATCACTGTGCCTTTAACAACCACCTGGCTACAACCTGGAAGGATAACAATATGGTTTTTCTATCATTCAAATAAATAAAACAATGAAATTATGTCCAGAGGCAGTAAACATGAAGATACTTACTCGTGATAAAATACTTTCAAATGATTCTGTCAGAGATCTTTTTGCTTTGTTCTTTAACATATCTAATCTGAACCTCGGAGCACTGCTGGGCACCTCATTTACAGCATTCTCAGCAGGGGGCTGTGAAGCCTGCAAGTGTTTAAAAATGTAAATGAGAAATACTCAGAAGCATGAAGTGGAATCTCAAAAGCCTGGAGACTTCTGTAACCTGAACTGATAATTTCTTCTTGGCTTTTCGTGCCTCTTTCTCTACTGACACTTACATTCAAGTTTAACAAAGTCTCCTAACTCAAGGAAATGAGTATTGAATGCAGTAGCATGCTTCAGAAGAATCGCCATTTTGATAGAGATTTATGGCTGTGTTTACAAGTTTTCTTTAATGCCCAAAATGTAATTGTTCAAATTCGAAATGTTTAAGTGTAACAGATTAGAAATTTACTTTTCTTCAGCCAAGAATTTAATCAAAATTGATGAAGCTCATAATTAAAAAGAACCCTCAAATGTCTTCATTATATTAGAATGGGTCTTCCTAAGGGTCAGGAAGATGTAAAACAGTCTAACTCTACTGTACATTTCACCAGTAGAAATACCTCCATGGTAAAGCCACCAGTCTATTGAGAGTTCTGCTTTTAAAATAAATCTTTCAGTCCATTTTTAGTGCTTGTGAAGACTACTGTAGCAAATACAAAATGACACTTCCAGCCCCCAATGTCTCCAGCAGAAACCAGAGCTCAGTTTTCAGTGCTATTTTGGGGAGTTCACCTTGAGGCTGCCAGTCCCACAGCCCCCTCTACCTGGCCCTACTTGCAGAGACCTGAATGCTTGATCTGTTTAACTACTAATATGTGGGCAGCTGAATAGCACCATGTCTCTATCACCAAATAGTCCTGGCTAGATATAATTTTAAAACGACAAAGTTACAGGCTTATGTATTTTCTTTTTACCTTCACTCACCTTATCCTCAAAGGGAAAAATCACATGCTGCCTGCTATTACATTCTTATGAAAAGACACTTATTTGGAAGGTCATTTTTGTTAAAAAAGATCCATGTACTAGTACCACATTTCATTTTTTTCCTCCTCTGAATTAAATATTAAAAAAAATTAGGAAAATCACAAAAGTGAATACCTACACAGAAAAGAAGGGAACAGGGACATCAGGATGCCATGGGTTAATGACTGCTGAGACAAGTAACGCTGCCAGAGCACCCGTTCAAAGGTATCTGCTATTACACAGCTCTGGAGATAAATTATCAGAGTAAATACAAAACAACACGCTGAGACCAATGGTGGACTGAGACCAAGTTAACTCTGCTTTTACAGCACTGGCATCTTTGCAAGTGTCGGATTAACCAATTTTGGTTCCAGGAACTGAGCAACAGACTGCAGCAGGCCTTAGAAATTTTCAAATCACGCTGAAGACACATTAAGATATTATCTTGCCTCATATATCCCTATTTCCAAGCCATTCCTGGCTGACAACTATTTGATAATCAGCTGGCATTAGACCAAATAAAATATTTCAGTTACGAAGATCGAGGCCCCTCAGGCAACGTTTCTTCCAGTCATGCCATCTCTACCATGCTTTCTTCTGAAAAATATTTCTAGTGAGATATCCAAGACAAGAAATCAAAGAATGAAATATGCAAAGTTTTCTTCCTGCTTTTTCAGAGAGGTGAATAATTAGCCAGTAAGCCATAAAAGGAGAAGAGATAACAAAGTAAACAAATAGTAGAACTTGCTGCTCTTTCTCCCATTTCTTCAGGGGTAAAATCACTCTCCATATATTTATTTGCTATTTTGTACCACAAATGGCCAACAGCATTCATTACCATGGAATTATCAGCCAGGGGACAGCCAAGATTTTTAAAAGGGTCAAATAATTTGAACCAAATTTTTCCAGAGAATGTGTGC
This sequence comes from Dromococcyx pavoninus, assembly GCA_033558185.1. Taxonomy (NCBI): domain Eukaryota; kingdom Metazoa; phylum Chordata; class Aves; order Cuculiformes; family Neomorphidae; genus Dromococcyx; species Dromococcyx pavoninus. The sequence goes on from JAUMJL010000149.1 coordinate 178,212, forward strand.
CGAATCTCCTATAAATAGACCTATTCAAGGTGTCTCAAGGTAGTCATTCACAAAACAAGCCAACCGAAATCAACCCCTTTTGAGAAATCTTAACTGTGCTCTATGAACAGGCAGTTAAACAGCCCTGACACAACGTGATGCAGCACGAAAGGCAGCTCAGCCCTTTGGAAAGGGATGAGAGGCTCTGGCTGTGTTCGCAGAAATCCTCCGCAGCCGCTCCTCCTCGAGGCCACTTCACGTGGTGGTTTGCGCACAGGAAATACCTCCCAGCTGCTGACCAAATGCAATGGCCTTTACCAAGGACCCGATCCACCACGCCGCCAGGACACACGGACACAAACACGCAGCGGGACAACAGCCGCTGCAGAGCAGCTGAGAGCAACGGCAACTTCATCACGGGTTCTCTCACACATATCGGATTGCCATGGCAGTGAGAAGAAAGAAACAACCAAATTAGTGGTCTACCTTGTTTGCACCTCTCTCCTAGGCCTGAAATCAGACTGTACCGTGCCCCTCAAAACCTGAGATACGCTTGTTTGGCACATGACAACAGTCTGTGAATCATAAGCAAAACCAGTGTTCACCACGGCCTACAGCTGGAAGTTTCAAAATGCTGGTGATGGAAATTTACCTTTGGATAGACAGAAAATTGGAATGGAAGACTTTTTTTTTTCCTGGAACCTTCTTACATGAACTAAAATTGAATGATTACTGACCTGTTTTGCTTCTCCAGCATGAACATGGTCCTTCTGTTTCTCTTCATACATGTTTCTCAAAACAGAGATAACCAACTCATTCTCTTTTTGATCATTTCTTGGTCGAAATTTCTTTAATTGAAAACACCACAAGCACAGTAATTATACATTTGTATGATTTCATCTTGTCACTGGCAATATGTTGTTAGCTTAAGGACAAGTTTAACTTGGTTGATGCTACCACTCCAGTCCAGTAGAGGACACCAGTGTCCAGGGCAGAGCGGCACCACAGTCAGAAAAACACCTGACCTCACTTCATACACGGTAAGAATTTATATGGAAGACCAAGGACACCTGTAGAGGTATCAAATTGCCACTTGCCAATCTTCTTGCCAATTTTCTTTTGATGTAAAGAAAACAATAACAGTGTAATTCTGGGTTTGTAGCACACATGAAATTGTCTTTCACTTACAATGCACAACCCTTCTAATAGAAAAACTTCTCAGTAGGCATTTCATTTTTGGAAAATGATAGAGGTATTTTAAAAATTAGTGCACAAGGTGAACATATTTGTCTCTGCTGCCTTCTATTTAGATCTGAATTATTGTGAGAGAATATGTTTTTAAAACAATTTATTATAGAATTTAATCCTAGAAACCTAACTTTTGAGAAGCATATTCTCTTTTAAGTCTATTGACAAAATGCAAAAGATACAGTATAATTTAGCTAATGCCAGGATAGCACATCAGATTAATAAAAATATCCTTAGAAAGAGTTATCTAAAAATGCAAATCATAGTTACAACATATGGAGTTGTAAGAACACAATAAAATTTTGGGCATCCAACTCAGAAAATCAGCTGAAAAAGACAAGCAGGACATACAGACTTTACCAAGGTAATTGTTTGCAGCCTCTCACCAGAAGCAGTTAACAGTTTCCTCTGACTACCAGAAGCTTCAGACCTTTCAAAGGTGTGCAGAACACCACCAGGCAGCAGTGCCTGCTCGCTGCTGCGTAACAAGAAACCACTTAGCTCATGGAATTGTTCCCACAGAGTAACTTCCAAATTTGGTACTGGATGACAAACTGCCACATGGAAACACACAAAGAGACTGAAATGACTCAAGAGAGGAAGGAAATATTATTCTTAAGAAAGTCTGAAAGTTCCTAACCTTCAACAGTGTGTCAAGCCCAGTGACATTTCCTACAATGTTCATCTGTCTTAAATCTAGTCATGGTTTCCTCTGTGCTAAAATGAACTTCATTCAGAAGACAAAGTTAAACTTTTCTAGTTAGTCTGAGGAGCACTAAGGTCTAAGATAAATTTCATGCAAGACATTTTCTGATTTGGGAATATTAATTTGTTTTGGTCAAAGTAACAGCTGAATGTTGTCACAATGCAAGTTATTGCCTTCACCCACAAAAAATGTGTGCAGTTTTAGTCAGCAAGTCATCAACATTTTCATAAAAACTAGTATTAGGGGAAGAGAAATGAGTAAAATAAGCCATTTTCATGAAATACAAGTTTTTAACAACTCGATATTGAAATTAAGGCACAAGGTGATTAACTGTCTATTAAATAAAGATGAGGGATAATTCACCAAAAAATGAAAATAACTTTGGCGCTTCACACTGATGTTAGAAAAAACATTGATTGCTTTAAAATCTCGTAGGAAGTAAAGAGCTTACCTTAACCTCTTCAAAAACAGAGGCCTGCTCCTGGGTATTTAGAGTTGTTAGATGCTTTTGTAGTTCTAGTTTAGTCTTAGAAGGGTGTAACCCTACCAAGAGGAACAAAAAAGAACAACTCACAAGGTCAAATTTGTCAGAATTAATCAATCTCAGAAATACGCACACAAGCCAAAGCTCGTCAGTTATTTGAGCTGGCCCATTGCATTGATTTCATAACAGAGCACTAGAAAGAACTCTAGGTTAATTTAAAGCTACTACTGAACTCATGTCTTTAAAATGAGGGACACAAACTCGGCAACGAGGAGATTTACTGAGCACAGACCAGGATTATATTCTTAGCTGAAGATTCCATTATCACACTAGATAAGATAAACTCACATCTATTGCATTTTAGCAGACTGCTTTGCTAGTGTTTTATGCAGTACTGCTTGGATTTTGCTTGTGGTATAAATATAATTTCCATTGATTTTCTCCAATTTGTATGCCTTGGTCTCTTTTGAAAAAGAGTACATTTACTGCATGTTAGTGAAGTTCTTGCTTTGCCTCTGGCTGAAAACATTTACTGACAGTCTAAAGCAGACTCCCCTCTCATTCAGATTATTTTTTCTGCTCTCATCCTGGATTAAATTCCTTTCCTCTACTTTCTGTGGAAAAACAGCAAATCATCAACAGTATTTTGTACTTCAGTTTCTGATCGTGGCATTTCTCCTTCAGAAACAAATTATATGATTATCCAGATGGCATGATTAAAGGCATTAAGAATCATTTGCCTTTAAGAAATTTCTCAAAAGTCATAGCTAGCTGAAGACCAAAATAGAACAAAAAGCAATGTTGGAAGTCCTCCAATTTCATCAAATTAATACTAGATAGGTTTTAGTCCAACAAGCTACTGTCACGTGTTCTGCCAAGCTGCTGTTGCCCTTTATTCACCCCAGACGTTGCTTAAATGAACAAAACCTAACTGAAATTTGCTGGGATGCAAAGAGGTTTTATTCGTTGAACTTACTTTCTGGGCAACAACTATAATTCTAACTGCTGCATTTTCATGAAGGAACACAGACCAACACCACAAACACGCATACAAAAAGCTCACTGTTTGGTTCACGTTTGGTGGTAGCGTAAGGCCACATCTAATTGGATTCGATAGCATGGTAGATCACACCTATTGCAACACATACTCTTGAGAAGCTCCTTAGCTACAGTCCTCTGCTTTTATACGGCTGATAGAACCAAGCCAGGTGCAATTCAGTAATGTTTAGACTCTTAATCAATTTTCAAAAATTCAACTAAAATATAAGAAAGGAGCTTAACTTTTGGTAAAAACATTTCAATACTGTACAGGTAAAAGTGTGGCTTTCAACCCTCCACCTATCCCAAGTCAAAAGCTCTTTTTAAGCATTCATTCCCACAGAATTTCACATGTAAGATTATCCCTCAATAGAACTGTTAAAAAAAATAACCCAACCAGGAAGTTCTTTCAACCTCACCTTCTATCTTTTCGCAGAGTTTATGCAAGTTCTGCATAGGACACCCTTCACAGAGCTGGGGCTGTGCCTTGCAAGTCTGTTGCACAGCAGCTACAGTGAAAGCCTGTTTCAATGTCATCATGATTTCATCAACCTCAAGAGAAGAGAGTGCAAAAGAACAACATTTTAGTCCTCCAATTCCTTCACACAAACAACACAGTCTGTTAGAATAATACTGCCATTTGTTTGGAAACGTGCTTAGGATGAAAAAGAAAAGCTGTCCCCATGCCATTTCTGTGTACAAACACAAGCAAAACAAAACTCACTGTGGAATCATTTCTTATCCGGGCCACTAATGTTTCTTACTGTAGTCTAATAAATGATATTCCTCTATCCAGGAACCTCTTCTTGTCTGATGGAAAAATTTACTGGAGTTGTGACCTACTGGCCTGTGACCCAGAGCACAGTAGTCACGATTTTCTTAATGGGCACACTATGAAAAACACCTCTTCCGAAAAAGAGGCACAAAGTCTGATTGAGTTGGTGCAATGAAAGAAAGTTTTATTGGATTCTAAAGAGGATTCTAACTTCTGCTTTCAAAACAAATCAAAAATTCCTTTAAAGACTGCTATTTTATTTAACTTTTTGAAATAAATCTACTTCTGGGTGGAGCGGGATTTGAAGATGTTCAGCAAAATACAGAGCATCGAGCAACAAAAGACTTCCATGGTCTAATATTCTAATAGGTTTTTCTTTTCTTTCACTTACCAGTGCTTCATCTGTACACTGAAACACATAGCATACAAAGTGGAAGCCCCCATTTTCTGAAGACTCTCTGCAGATGAACCCAAAGTGATCCACATGTCGAATTCCCTAGCACAAAAATAACAGTAATGAAGCAGTCGTATTTAAAAAGCATAAAAAGTGAATACTTCTATAAAACAGGATGGCCAAGGGTCCCAAAAAATAACATGTTGAAGCATCAGATATCCTTAAAGCAATCTGAAAAATGCTGTCTTATTGTTCCTGTTTAATATCTTTATTGATGATCTGGATGAGGGGATTGAGTCCATCATCAGCAAGTTTGCAGATGATACCAAGATGGGAAGAAGGGTTGATCTGTTAGAGGGTAGGATGGCCCTGCAGAGGGACCTGGACAGATTGGAGAGATGGGCTGATTCTAATAGGATGATGTTTAATAAGTCCAAATGTCGGGTACTTCATTTTGGACACAACAATCCCATGCATAGCTATAGACTGGGGACAGAGTGGCTGGAGAGTAGTCAGGCAGAAAAGGACCTGGGAGTGCTGGTTGACAGGAAGCTCAACATGAGCCAGCAGTGTGCCCAGGTGGCCAAGAAGGCCAATGGCATTCTGGCCTGCATCAGGAATAGTGTAGTCAGCAGAACCAGAGAAGTTATTGTCCCCCTGTACTCGGCACTAGTCAGGCCTCATCTGGAATACTGTGTACAGTTCTGGGCTCCCCAGTTTGGGAAAGATGTTAGGATACTGGAATGTGTTCAGAGGAGGGCAACGAAGATGGTAAAGGGGCTGGAGCACAAGCCCTATGAGGAGCGGCTGAGTGAGTTGGGGCTGTTTAGTCTAAAGAAGAGGAGGCTCAGGGGAGACCTCATTGCTCTCTACAACTACCTAAAAGGAGGTTGTAGTTGGGCAGGGGTTGGTCTCTTCTCTCAGGTGACCAGTGACAGAACTAGAGGGCATGGACTCAAGCTTCGTCAGCGAAAGTTTAGGCTTGATGTGAGGAAGAAGGGTGATCGGCCATTGGAATGCGTTGCCCAGGGAGGTGGTGGAGTCGCCGACCCTGGAGGAGTTTAAGGGGAGATTGGATGTGGCACTGAGTGCCATGGTTTAGATGATGGTTGGTGTTAGTGTTGGGTTATAGGTCGGACTTGATGATCTCAGAGGTCCTTTCCAACCTTGTGATGCTGTGATACTGTGATACTGTAAAATACCAAAAATAAACCCTCAAAGCATGCTGGCTGACTGAGGGAAAAGAATGTGACATCTATGGAGATACCTTGCTTGTTGGAGTGTGACAGTTAAACACAAGTCAAGCACTAACACACCATGAGTACACAAAGATGAGAAGGACATTCAAGTGATACAAACTCTGCAGCTTCTCCAGCTCCTGCTCCATTGGACGTCCAGGTGGAGCATTTTAGGAGGCAGCTGTGCAACAAAGCAGGACAGGCTGATGCAGCCTCACAGGCTTCCTCCATCACCCACATCTCACACGTACAGAATGTGCTCGGTCCCCTCTCTAACCCTCCAGCCCATTTTCCTTCTACTGAAAGCCCATTTCTTCTACTGAACAGCCAATGGCTATGGCGGAAGGAACCCAGCCGGGATGACGGCCCTGCCCACAGAACTGCAAGGTACCAGGAGCTGGTAGACGCTCCCAGTGGTTTCCCATCACCTGGTCAGTCACCTCCCCAGAGCCGTGTACTTCTGATTGCCACTGCATCATCTCAAGGACATACTTGGGCATGCCGAAAAATCCAGTACTGATTCTGATCTCCCTTACAATGTAGTGCCTTTATGAAAAGATCATTAAAGTTCTCATATGATCAAGAGGACTCCCTGAAATTGTTCTGTCAGGCCTTCTCAAACGTGCACATTTTGGGTTCAAGGGGCTTTTCCCCCCAACACCAGAAGCTGTCCAACTGACAAAACATTTGCCCAGCAACACATTCTCCAGACAGGAGGTGAGATTTCAATGAGAATCTCACTTCTACCACTCCAAGAAGCACAACCACCTGCTGACCTCCAGGGCAAGTCACAAAGCCTACCTAACACCTAACCAGCTCCTGCCACAGAGACGGCCCAAGGGAACATGGAGAGCAAGATTTTTCTGCAATCCAGGAATTCTTCTCAAAGCTCTTGATCTGACAGCATGCAGACTACTTCTGTTTGCTCTGAAATTTTCAAAATAGGTACTTGTAAAGCTATCCTCATCAATTTTTTTAACAAGTCATTTATTAAAAAAAAATTTAAAATGCTAGAAGAAAACTACAGAAAAAAAAGTTTTCCCCCAGTACTATCAAGATCAGAGCCTGTGATGTACTGAGTAGACCTGCACTATGCAAGCAGACCAAGTGCAAAATAGCTCCTAGTGCAAGAAAGAGCAGCAAAATTCACATCCTGGTATACTAGGTTTTATTTTCACCTAAGCCCCATAGCACTGAAGTGTTTTAATTCAAGGTGAATTTTTAGTTAAACTAGCAGGAACATCCACTCCTTAATAAATGTAACTTTATTTATATAATTATAGTTCAGGTTAATTCCTCAGAAGTTTAAGCTGAAATGACCTACAACAAGTTTTAAAGAAATTGTTATCTAAGGACTCTATTCTAGTTCAAAGAACTAAATTTAATTTCCTCATTCACTTAACCTGAATCAAATCTGGTACACAGAGAAACTAAATACAAGTATTACACACACAAATGCAATAACAGAATAAATAAATACTACTATTCCAATGCCTTCCAGTACCTGAAGGGGGCTACAAGAAAGCTGTGGAGGGACTTTTTAGAAGAGCATGGAGTGATAGGACAAGGGGGAACGGCTTTAAATTGGAAGAGGGAAGATTTAGATTGGACATTAGGAAGAAATTCTTCACCCTGAGGGAAGTGAGACACCGGCACAGGGTGCCCAGGAAAGCTGTGGCTGCCCCATCCCTGGAGATGTTCAAGGCCAGGTTGGATGGACCCTTGAACAGCCTGGGCTGGTGGGAGGTGTCCCTGTCCGTGGCAGGGGGTGGAACTGGATGGGCTTTAAGGTCCCTTCCCGCCCAAACCATTCTGTGAGTCTATGAAATAATTCCCTGCAGGACAGAAAACAGCCAGGGAAAGACAAATGCCCATGTCAAGACATCTGTTGGTTAACAGAAGCGACCGGTCCGTGAAGTGTCCTTACGAGCAGCGGCTCTGGCCCAGAGGCTGGCACTCGGTAAGGCATTCCGGGTGGCAGGAGCCACCAGCAGGTGCCGCAGCTGCACCCAGGGCAGTGCTGCCACCACCAGAGCTGTCCCGCTCTGCCCTCGCTCCGCGGACACAGTAGCGTGAACCGCGCACTCGTGCCACCTGTGCAGAGCCACTCCTCACCATCGCACGTGTGAGCTGCGCCTCCCTCAAAACATCACCACTCAAAGCTACGTCATTCAACAAAATGCACTCTCACATAATCACACAAAATAAAAGTCACACCATGAAAACAAGATGCAGAAGGATGAGGAAGCAGTGACTGAGGAGGTTCTGAAGCAGGCTCACCCTCAGCACATCACACAATGCCTCTGCATGGCAGAAGGCTGTCTTCTTGTATGCAGATGCAACTTACGCTCTTGAAAAAATACGTATTTTTGGAGTATTTTTTAGAGAAATCATTTATTGTTTACCTCCTTTCACTATCCCTTCATGAAAAATATGGCTCAGAGAATCCCAGATTTGCACACCTATGAATCACACCTGCTGAAAGCTCAAAGCAGAGCTGAGCAGGGTGTTCCTTCTAGCTCAAATTATTCATCCACCGCACACAGAAGTCTTTATCTCAGAAATTACCATGCAAAGCATGAGAAAAACATGATAGGTTTACAAATTTACTGATTAACTAGCAACACATCAATACCAATTACTGAACCTGCTGAGGTGAGAATCCATTCGAAACACCAGCAGAGAGGAGCACATGAGCATTCAGAAGTGGAGAAGAGTTAAACAAAAAAAAAGAGAGAAAGAACATACTGTAGCCTTACCTGAGAACAAAAGGATATTTCTTTAAAGCTTTTTTCAATTGCTACTTTTTTTGTGTCAGGACTGATAAGGTAAACTTCAGACTGCCCAATCTAAAAAGAACAAAATAAATAGCAAGATGATAACAAGTGACATTACACTTCCATTTTTCTCAGTATAAAAATGTTTTCTGGATATAAATTTCCATTTTTTTCTACCTGTATTTTTAGACCAATTGGAGTATTATTACTAGAGAAAGAGACAATACTGTAACAACATTGATCTGTCATTCAGACCTCTGCATATTACTGAACTGAGATTTATTTCACATTTGAGACAAGAGACTGAGAACTGTTTAATTAGATGAGAGTAATAATATACCACATGTAACTTACTTTGTACTTAGAAAACACACTCACACTCCCTCTCCTTATTTTCTGCAGGGTTGGCACATACCACATTCCCAAAAGCTACTTAATTAAATTGTCCCAAAATTTAAATCTGAGTGTGTTCCTCTACCTGTTCCACCTTATTATTTTTTAAGGTTTTATTTCTTTATTTAAGACACATATAATATTAAATTTAAATACTTTAACTCAATAAAAATGAGCTTACTGGAGTATATTTTCTAACTTAATTTAATCTGTAGGCCATTTGGATGGCAGTGACCCAAAACCTGAAGCTAACTTTTGACAAGCAAAGAGCATTTTTAGGGTGAAACTATTGTTTTCAATGTTTTAGCTTCTGGTAACATCTTTGTCCCATTTTAACAGACAAAATTTAAAATCTTTGTAGTTTCCAACACATTAGAAAGTCTGCTAAGGACAAGTCTCAGATCAGATTTTAGAGAAGAGGAGGAGAATCTGGAATGTGACTTAGACAAACATGCTGATGCTTCAATCACTACCAAATCTCAGAACAGGCACATAAAAAGATCAGCAGAACCAATACACCTACAATCTCTTCAGGAAGGGGGAATGTGGGTGTCCCATGTGTAAATGGATCAAGTGAGATGTGCTATCTCTGTGTGTCTCTGTGTCCTGTACAGTCACCTTCCACTTCAACCAGTCATGACAACTTTCCCCAACACCCTTCTGGTTTCCCTGTATTGTTCTGAGGGCCAACGTCGCACATATTCATGGTGTTATTCTTTCCAACATCAAGTCAGCAGCCTCCTCCCACTCGCTGCTGCCTCCCCTCCTTGCAGCAAGGGGCCCCTGCTCACCTCAGCCCCACACACTCCCTTCACACTTGGTCCCAGGGCAGCCAACAGAACAAGGGTAAAAAAATGCAACACACACAGCCCCCCCCCACCTCCCTACACACAAAAAAACAAAGCCAGAAAAAAAAATAAAAACAAAACCAAAAAAACCTAAAATCCTGGCTGGGAAAGCAGTTCTTCAGGCAAAGATACCAAAATAAAGACTGTGTGGACCTGATGAGGAGAGTCAGCAGGTAACTTGTCTGAACATTTTTCACACCCCACACACCAGCGCTTGCTGCAGTCCTGGGGAACAGCCAAGTAATAATTTCAACTGAGAAAATACAAACAACTTTCTCCTCCGGACATAAAGTTACATTTAACCACTTTGTACGTAGCCACACGCAAAGTGATGAGCAAAGGTGATTTGTCAGAATCTGCTGAACACAGGGGACAGCTCAGCAACAAACTCTCTTCTGCCAGGAGCTGCCAGCTTGTGGATACCAGACACACAGCCCACAGTTACTTCACTTCCTTATATTCAGCTGAATTTAGCCAGGCTGAATGGCAAAAGAACACAACTGTGCATACCAAACAGCATTTTCCCAGGGAAAAAGCAACCCAAGATAGAAAGCCAGATCAGCAGAGCCCCAGGTTGGAAATGAGCCTGTAAGCAGGCGACTGAAGTCACATTCAGGCTGAAGCTGCATGTGGCTTTGAGAACTGCTGCACCTCTTTAACACAAATCAAAAATGCACTCACTGGAGTATGAACATAAGCAGTCCAACTATAATCTCCCTATCTCTAAAATTTATGCCATGAACTAATAATGGAGTCAGGATTTGTTTAAAATTAGGCATTATTATAAAGGGCAGCTATATTTTCTGTGTGAAATATGTGCATAAGGGAAAAAAGTAAATATAGAATTGTTTTTACTGGAGCACAAAATTTCTCTCCACTTTCTTCCACTTCTCTCCCATGCTACAACTAAACAGAAGTTTTAAATCAGGTGTAGCCAACTACACCTCCTTCTGTGGGTTAGTTTTTACAGATATAACACTCTGGCAATCCTTCTTAAAGCAGCACTTCTCTTTCGCCCCTCCAAAAAAATTGCTGTTACAGCAAATAAATTCTACTAAGCCCTAGTCACGGTTTAGTCCTTCTGCTCTACGTACAGGTAATTCATTCACCTGGAAATCTCTCTCTGCTGTTACTAGTGTAATAGTACATACCCTTTTGCAATTGTGTAACTGCCTACTAACTTGTTCTCTTTAGAAGTCAACTGTTTCAGGTAGTGCCGTTTTAAACTATTTAATATAAACTTATTTTGACTACATAAAACAATTTACGTTGAATGGTAATGCTTTCTAGAAAAATAGCCAAGTTTAACTTAAGCTCTGGTAATTGCAACTAAGATACTAAAGAAGCAACCGCCATCTGTCAGAACATCTGCTTTGGTGTTTGCCACTCCAAGGTGTGAAAACACCACAAAGAGCTGCAAATCTTTCTTTACCGTAAACAACATTGTCCGGTTTTCTGCAATGTCTGTTGGCTGCACAACACTGTGTCCACAGATAAGTTGACTCTTTAAGTTCAGTGAAATTGCATCTTCTTCAAAAGACCTGACAAAGCTGCTACTCCTATAGCTTCCCTCTTGCAAATCCTTCTTAAAAGCAAAGGAACGAAGTCCAGGCTGAGAAAATGATTTCCTAATTGGCCTTTTCTCCTCCTCTTCATTGGCCAAGGGCTGGAAGACAGACCGGAATTTGTTGCTGAAAGAGAAGCCTCCAAAATTATTGGCAGTTTCATGCTGTTGGGATGATGATGTACAACTTGCACGATTGAATTTCTCAATGCATTCATCTATGAGTGCTGGAGGTGCATTTTTATGTGCTACTGTCACCCGTCCACAGAACAGCACCTCAAACTTTTTGGCAAAAGGGTCTTCAACATCTGATTGATTATTCTGAAACTCTTCTTGACGAGCAATTTTTCCAGCTTGTCGAATAGAGCTTATAATCTCAGGCACCTGCAGTAGGGGAAAAAGATTATACAACATTAGCATCTAGTGCTTTATGACAAACAAATAGCAATGCTAAGAGGTGCTCCCTGCTGTTAGCTTTCTGGAATGGCTAAGATGGTTTGGTTTTCCAAAAGCCCAGTTTGGTTTTCCAAAAGCCCAGTTGAAGCGATCTTGTATTTGTCCAACAGACACTTTAGGGCAGTTAAACACTAACTAGACGAGTTGTTCATTTGTCTCCCTGTCAGAAGTTCACCATCATCAACACTTTGTCAAAAGAGCTCCATCTCTTGTAACGCTGTACAGTTTCAGTAAAACTTCTGCAAGTGAAGGAACCACTATAATAAGACAAACTGAAACTCAATGAAAGACAAAAATACTTCAGAAAGCGTAAGAGAAGCCCCAAACTAATTAATTGGGAAAGTTATTTAATCTGATAGCTTTCACTCCCTTCTCTTACTCAAACATTCATGTCACGTAGACTAATGACTCTCTTGCAAATCTGCTTTCACCTTCACTGTAAATAGCTGTGTTTTTTCAAACATACTCATTCTTTTAGATGTTCAGTTTGTTCTACCATCCTAGACGACACTGTCAATTCATATTACTTCCACATACAGTATCACTTGCAGGGCACATGTACGACAGTGCAGTCTGCTACATACCACAGGTGTTGTACTTACAAACAAAACCCAAACAGTCATTTGATCTATTTTAGTTAACAGTAAACGGTCACAGTTTCTCATTTGGTTATAAGGTAGGAACATGCACACACTGTCTGCTAAGGTGCTGCGAGGCCATTGCTCGGTTACATCCCACTGCTTTGGCCTAGGAGACTAAGGTTCTTCTGAAGCATATGCTGTTGCTGTAACGACAAACGTAGGGCCACCATCTATGATTACAACAGTTAATTCTGCCAACTTTTTAATTTCCCAAAATTACTTTGAGAAAAAAACATGCTAACTGTACCAGTTTCTTGGCAAACAGATTTCCTCTGTCAAGCACCAATCAGACCTTCCTTACTTACAAGTATTTGGTTGCAGATAGTACAGAAGGAAGTCTGAGAGCAGGCAGACTAAAACAGCAGCCCAGAACAACCAAAGCATGATGAGAAAAGCCATCCCTAAACATAACCTCTGTCTTTCTCAGACAGTTCTGTGGTCATCTAATGCTCATGCATCATGCAATGATGTATCTAAACCAATGCAGGAAACAGCACAGGATTTAGAAAAAAGACTGTTGAACAGTGAAAACTGAATGGTTATGTCCTGGGTGCTCATGAAGACCTGGGTAGGATTCTTTTATAGACAAGGAAACAGAGATACACAGATAGGGATAGATGGACACACACATGTACATACAGATGGTAGATTTTAGACAATAATAGATTACCAACTGAGTCAGGAAGCATTACTTCACCCTTTAGTACAAGACATGAGCCAACAGCTCATTGCCCAGCAAAGACAGCCGGGTAGAGGTAAGAGAAGCCAGGTCATGACTTCGGAAGTTTGTTCTCAGCTGTGTCACAAGCCAGTCAGAAAGCCCTGGGCCTGGGCAGCTCCCTGCCTAACTTTTTAATCATGCATAAGAAGAACATAAGGGTATAATGAGTCTTTGTTACCTCAAACAAGATGCATTTGCTCCACAGCGAGCTCAAGCCTCACCTCAGTTTGATTTATCTAATACTCCTTCAAAGAACCAATTTTTCATCGTGTAAAATATCAGTATGACAGTGAAACATAAGAATTTATTCTACCCCTATTTCAAGATGCAACTGCCTTAGCATTTTCTAATAAACATTATTTACTCTTGCAGGAGCTTCTGGACTCACCAGCCATAGGCAACTTTACTTCTGAGTTGCCCAGAATATACATAGAGACCTGCAGTCCCACCTTGGCTTTTGCTGAGGCTGCAGAGGAAACAACGAAGGAATGAGAGATTTCCCCTAAAATTCTCACTTTGGAAACACCAACAAGGTCAGCTCCCACACAGGCCACAAGTGCCACCACCTCACCCAGCGCTAAGCTTGCCCAGCACCATGAGCTGATGACCATAAGCAGTGAGTTTCCAGCAGTGCAGACAGACAAAGCGTCAGGGATGCACCACAGATCTGTGGATACTGAACAGGATTTCTTCAATGGTTCTCAGACCCCTTCGACATTGACAAAATTGCTACTCAGCAGTGGCTGGAATTTACACACAGACAGTAGTTAAAAAAAGACACTAAATACCACAGAATGACTTTGCAGTAGTTAATAAACTTCATGTTTGAGGAGATGTAGCAGGTCTGGTGATGAAAACCAAAGGGACTAATTATTTATTTATTCTCACACAAGCTAAGACTTGAATTATGTATCTTAAAAGTACCAGCTGGCTTCTATGCTACTTATTGAAAACCACTGACTCCTCTGCTCCTCCTTATGAGCCTAAAAAAAATTTACAGCCTGTTAATATCATTTTATTACTTCTGAATAGCCAATCAATGCAGTACTGCTCCAGGAGAAGCAGTAAATCACCACCTCAGTTTTCCTGTAACCCTTGTGCACATTAAACATTAATTCTCTTTTCATTAGTGAAGACAAGATGCCATAATGAATGAGAAAAACATAAAATATGTATTTCCCCAGAACTGATACTGGTCTTTTCATCAAGATTTGTGCTCTTTCCATCTACCTGTACTGTCCCAGGCCTTTTATGTAAGTATCTAGAAATGAAGAAACCACAAACTCCTGTGTATTCTCTGACCCCAACTCCCCCAGCAAACAGACCTGGGTGCTGAGTAAATGAACATCAAGTAAACATTAGTTTAAATATATAAAAAGAAAAAAAAAACTATGAAATAAATAAGTATACAAATGTGTTACAATTATTTCAAATTATTAAAATAAACGATGTAGACTCTATCCAGGCAAATGTTTATTAACCACAGCTGGAATTTTTTCCAGATTAAGAAGCACGCCACTCAGCGAACAGCAGCCACATCTCTTGCAAACTTCCTGCAATTAATTAAAATGTAAACTGAATCAGGTTTTACGGCTCTTCAATTTGTACTAAAAAGCAGCAAGGACTGAACTGCTCCTGAATTACGTTAATGTTGCTCGGAGTTTTTTGAAGGTTGTGGGTTTTTTTCTGAACATAAGAAAAAGACTTTATTGCAAGGGTGGCCACGCGCTGCACAGGTTGTTCAGAGAGGTTGCAGAGTCTCCATCTCTGTAGATCTGCAAACTCTGACGGGACGCGGCCCTGAGTAACCTGCTGCGTGTGATCCTGCTTGGAGCAGGGGCTGAACTCGATGACCTCCAGAGGTCCCATCCTACCTCAGCTTGGTGACCTGGATACAAACATCTATACAGACTTGTGCTAAGATACAGAATCTCCTATACAGATGTGTCTCCTCATCCTTCCCCAGTGGGGAAGGACTGCTGAAAACACATATGATTTCTTCCTGCCACAGAAATTCTCTTTTTTAGCATACTTCTGTTCTTAAGTATTTCCTGAGTTGTTTCTCAGTGTAAATATGTAATTAGTGGATAAAGATTATCTCTGTAATCAGAAAAACAACTGCTGATGACCTAAAATCATTTCCCTAAAACCACAAAAGTAAGTACAGAACAACAGCGTAAGCAACGAGGAAACCTTACCAAACATAGAACACTACATTCTCATCATTCACCTCGGGCCAAACAGGACTGGTGAACGGAAGATACAACTCGAATGTATTAGGAAACGTTTTCCCACTTAGAAGTTCTGAATTAGATACAGAAGATGTATCTGTAACTGTTAAAACTATCACTGAACCGTTTCATCTGTTGGTTAAGTATACCATCTTATTTCTGCTATGATGAGAATGTTGATTTTGCAGACACAAAGCAGGGAACTGAAGTGCTGAGTATTCCTGTGACTTAACTCTTGGGTAATCAAGCAAAATCCAAACCGACATCTAGAACTTCCTAGTGTATGTGAGTCTGTCACCAGACAAACAGCTACAGCTTGCACCAAATCGTGAAGAAGGCAGTAATTTTTAGGCACGCACAGGTTTGATGCATCTGAAAACAAGGAACAGCATTTCCCTTCACACAAAGAGGAACTGCAGTCGCATTTTTTTCCCCATGCAACCAGAAATCACCCTGCAAGTTTACATATGAGCACGCAGGAAGATGCCAATGTCTTCAGCCTGTCAGTGGGTATGAGAAAGAGTGAGAAACTATTTTAATGAACAAAGCCAAGTGGCATGGCAAACAAGACGAGACTAAAAAAAGATTCCCCGTTCCTTTAATACACAGTAGGTAGCAAAGCAAAGTGTGACATGCAAAAAGAACTGTTAGCACATCCACTAGCCAGGACTAAGGGGTAAGACAGAAGTGGAAGATTTATGATTTTAGATGCTACGCAGTCTCTATATCTATGGTATAAACCTACCAGTTTATATCCACCAGTTCCTTCATATGTCTTCAGGTCAGTGCAGGGCTCAAGAACAGGCTTAACTATTTTAAGGGAGCAGGTAGGTTTGTTCTATATTAGACAGACCTGTGCTGTCAGGAACTGGTCTTCTACACTATTCAAATTCTTGAAGACTGAAAACCATCACAGTAAGATCTTGACTCGAACCTCAAAATGTCTCACACCACCCCGGCTGGAATGGAGCCTTAAAATTCTTTCACAAAGCTCTTGAAACAAGTAGATGGTTTGCCTCCCTACTCAAGTATGAGAGAACATTTGAATTATTTTTAAGTAGTTCTACTTGTCTTTTTTTCTGACCATAGCAGGCTCAATAAAATATGTCAAGAAGTCTAACATACTGTTTGCTGTTAATGCCTTTCCTTCTCTATTTTACTAGAGTGCTGCTACAGGAAACACAGGTTCCACAGCTACATATCTTGGCAGAAGCCATCTAGTTGTATCAGGACAAACAATATTTTTGTCCCTCATAAGGTATTCATAATCATGGAATACTTCACAGAATCAGTAGAACAGAAGAAACGAAAACAATTTTCAAGGCATACATGTAAAAAGATGATACAGTGAAGTATTTATTTGTATTTTTAAATGACTTGCATATGATCTTTGATTCTGGTAGTTTGATACGTACAAAAAAGCAGTTGGTCTGTTTGCAGTACACTTCTAGTAAGTAATAAAACAGAGATCAATGTTCCCCGTGCTTAACACTCCTCAAACTCACACTACCGGTCAACTAACTTTTCTCGACAGTCTTCTCCACTCAACGGATTTTAAATTTGGCATTTTGAGCTCTAAAGCATTTTAATTTATAGATTTCATTAGGCTTTTTTTTTAATTGAGATACTGCACAGTTTCTCCTTTCAGAATCAAAGAATTAAATTTGGAAGCAACCTCTGACAGTGCAGTCCCCCGCCTTCTACATCTCACTGACTTTTACTAGTCATTAACCTCAATGCTCATTTTCCATTTTTCCACCTTTTGTCTCCAAATCAACAGTTCTATAAAGCACTTTGTTAGCTTTCTTCCTTTGCTATTTGCTGACTTTTATTGCTCCTATAAAGCTTTCAAACTAGGATTTAAATCAGAAAGAGAAGCAGAAAGTTTACAGTTCCTCCCATCCCTGGCTGATGACCCAACTGCAAGCTCCAGTCAGTTTGCTCTGTTTTTCTGTGCATAACTAACGCACCATGGGTAGAGCTCAAGTGAGATTCTTAGCACTGGCTCTCTAAGTGCTTTCAACAGGTGGGTGCATGGAGTGACAGCTCACCTTCGCTCCATGACTCGATGCCTCAACACACATGAACTGAAACTTTGCTGCTGTATCCTCACTGCTCAGAAACCAACTATGAACTGCGCTTCCCTCAGCAGCCTCCCTGTCAGCGGGTGCTGGTCTGGCTAATTTCTCTCTGTACTAAATGCATCAGGTGTCTCACTTAACCATAAAACTTGTGGATTTCTGTCAAGAAAGGAGAATTCAGAGCACCAACCCAGAGGGCTGGCAGAGGTAGCTAGGCTGGCAGCCAGCAGGGGCTGCAGGTGTGTGGTGCAGGAAGGACCGTGAACCACACCTGCAAAGGCAAGACAGAGATGTTGCTTCAATCTTGATACGGAAAGCTCAACGGCTCAATAATTTCGCCACAGGCCTACGAAAGGGAAAATGATGGTTCGCAAGTCTACGTGCGGGCACGGTTTGCTTAGTTAGGTTTGAATAGAGAAGCCTGTGCATTACAGAGAGAATGGGAGAAGTGAGGGTGACAGGGCTAAGATTCAGATTTTGCAGGGATGTCTGTAAGAAGCTAATGAACAAGAGGGCACTAAAATTCAAAGAATATTCAGTGTGGGGCAGAAGAGAGTAATCTGTATAAATACATTTCTTTTTGCCACAGTACATGAGTGTCTGTGGGATGACTGACACAGTAAGCACCAAGAGCACAGCTCCATGTAGCACACAGGTACTCTTACAGCTCACAGGTCACCATAAAAAGCCATAAAGGTGACTTGACTTCCCACGTATGTGGAGTGCTGCCTCCAGAAGACTGCCAAGTAATGCAGACTGATGCCACGAACAGTGTATGCCACTTTCACAGCATCGCATTTCTTTTAGTATTACAGAGAAATCTCAGCTCAAGAATGTTCCTCCTCAGCCAGATCGAAAAGGTTACACTTTCTGCAAAGTCATGTGAGTTGGAGAGCACTCCATGCAATTTGAAGAGGCACAAAAAGGTTCTCTTCTTTCTGTAAAAACAATATTTGCAGAATCTGATTTTAAAGTATTGTAAACAAGCTCAGAAATAGAACATAATTGTACTCGGTGTTCTAGTGAAGTTGGACTACTCTATTTCTTGGTGGTGCTTCCTCCCCAAGAGAGATGCATTATGTTGCCGATACACTTTAAGGCTTTTAACACACCTTACTTGAAGCCCAAAATAAAACAAAACCTGGCTACTCTCCATAAGTAAACTGCCATATCTCAGATTGCTGCTTAATTTGGATCCCTCTCCATGAAAAAGCATGATACAAAACAAAACTGAAGTTGACAGAAGGTCTTCGTGGGCTATTTGAGCAGCTCTGAATGCAGGGGCACCCAACTGGGTCTGAAGGGGGTGTTCCTACCAAATCAACTTTTAGGAAGTCAATCAATGTACTCTGCTCTATACTTGAAGGGTTTATATGGGTTCATCCATTCATTTTCCTAGGCCCCTGTCCTAACAATACAAACCATTTCTTTTCAGCCTGTATTGCTTTACCAACTCCTCCATTCAGTACCACAAACTTTTAAGCAATGAATGTGAAATTCAGCACATCACCATCTTTATAGTATTATGTTCTCCATCTTTTGTTTTGAAGTTTTCTTTTCACGTAATTTCACAAATGAAAACAGGACCTGAAAATATAACAGTGGCTGGTGGTCATATCTGCAGGATTCCTGGCTCACAGTTTACAAGGTGACCATTGAAAAAGGAGGCAATACCTGTTGTAAGGTAACAGCTAGAAACATCTGTGCTCATTCATTATCAACAGAGATTAAATTCTTTTTTCTGGGGGGCTGGGAGGGATAGGGGGTTGCAAGCAGCAACTACACAGGGCTGAGACAGACCTGGGGCAAAGTTGGAGGTCAGGGGTGGGAAACAGGAGGAATCCTATTCTTAGACAGTTATAAATGGAAAAATACAGCAACAATATTTGAAAGTTTTCAGAATGAGGACAAGGTGGGCTTTCATTGTGGGTTTTTTAGGGGGATAGGGGTATTTGTTATTGTTTTTTTCCTTTAAAATAGGAAATGAGTAAATAAGAACATTTATGGGGAAAAAAATAAATATTTATTAGGTTAAATCCCAATTGTAAAATAGGTGACAGGCTCTCTCCTGGTCTCCTTGACAGCGGCTGAACATGAGCCAGCTGTGTCAGACACAACGTGGGCAGCAGGAGCAGGGCAGGGATTGTGCCCCTGCACTCAGCACTGGGGAGGCCACACCTCGAGCACTGGGGTCAGTTCTGGGCCCCTCACTCCAAGAAGGACATTGAGGGGCTGGAGCGCGTCCAGAGAAGGGAATGAGGCTGGGGAAGGGGCTGGAGAACAAGTCCCAAGAGGAGAGACTGAGGGACCTGGGGGTGTTTGGCCTGGAGAAGAGGAGGCTGAGGGGAGACCTCATCACTGTCTGCAACTGCCTGAAAGGAGGCTGTGGGTGAGGTGGGTGCTGGGTTCTGCTCCGAAGTGACAGGCAATAGGATGAGAGGAAATGGTCTCAAGTTGCACCAGGGGAGGTGCAGATTGGACATCAAGAAAAAATTCTTCACTGTAAGGACTGTCAGGCACTGGCAGAGGTTGCCCAGGAAGGGGGTTGAGTCTCCATCCCTGAAGGGGTTTAAAAGATGGGTGGATGAGGGGCTCAGAGATCTGGTTTAGAAGTGGACAGGTGCGGTTGGACTCGATGATCTCAAAGCTCTTTTCCAAGCAAGTGATTCTATGATTCCTTTGCTCTCAGGTTTCTGTAAGAGTTATCAAAATCGGTACAACGGGCAAAATAGTAGCTAGCTAAACAGACAGAAGTAAATATTACTTTTTTGAAATAACATAAAGCTTCAAATTGCTCTGTCCTTTTTAGTAATATCCAACTCTAAACAAGAAGGGAGTAAAGCATCAATTGCGATGTTTGTCCCCATTACAAATGAAGTTATTTCTGATACAATCTTTTTTGAGGAAACCCAAAAGGGAGTAGCAAGTATTCAGCACTTCTAAAACACAGATGTCACAGACTTACAGTATCTCCAGGTGAAGCTGGAGAGGGATACAAGCATGATGCTGTATGGGACACACCAACAGAGTAGCTGAAGGAAAGCAATAAGAAGGGAAGGGCAAAAGATTTCAAGGAAAGACTCGTTTTAATGTCAGCTTCTTCCTCTCCTCAAATCGCACCAGCAATAGAGCTGCCAGTATTTTAGACACATCTAATATGCAAGTAGATTGGGCCTTTTCTGTTGTTTTTTAAAAATATGTGAAAACATTACCAAATGTTTAGAAATACCAGGAAAAAAAGCTGCCCAAGTTGTAACAATGTACAATAAATAATTTTACATATGATTCTACACTTTACAAACAAAACACAGCATCAGCTCCATGAACTGTGTTCACATATAACAGAACATTTTTCTTGAAACTACAGAATTCAGCCTCTGCTGACTGTTCATCACACGGAAGTGTCAATTGCTTCCACAGAATTCTAACTCCTACAGGTCATATTCCCACAGGATTTAACCAAAATCTGAAATTCCAGCATGTATTTTGGTTCAGGTTCTGGATAAGTACCAGGAGAGTTTTAAAGGCAGGCCTCTTGTACATAATCGTCTAAAACTCCAAAGCACTTCCACAAATCTCCTTTTCCATAGCTTGCATCTGAGGAGATTGGAAGCTATAAAAAGGCCCAAAGAAACAAAACCAGCATGAAGCATTTAGTGTTAACCATCCAAATTTCCATGACAACAGCTTCAGTGAGCTCACCTCACTGGTACTGCAGCAGCAGACCAATGGTCCAGCAGATGTAGAGAGGCAACTGTTAAGATCTAATAAAAGTAAGATATTTGGTTACAGAGATCCTTGAAATAAACAGACAGAACCCCCTAAATGCTTGACTGAAAAAGAAAGAGGCTGTTTAGTTTAGCCCAGCTTTGCCATTTTCAGTCGCTGGGAGTGTGCCTGTGTAACTATGTGCAAGTAGTCTCTTCTCCCCAAACCTGCAATTTCACAGAATATCTGTGAATACCTGAAAATCCTGTTTGGCTACTGCATATCAAAGGTTCCCCCTGGAAAACACGTTTTTTATTACAGTGATGATGTTGTAAATGGCACAAAGAGAAGTATTCACATGTCCAAAGCCAACAACTTTTGAGTTGGGAAGAAGCTTCCAGATATTTCAGACAAGATGATTTTTTGTTTTGCTTTGTGGTTTTTGTTTGTTTGTGTTTTTAAATGTGACTGTCAACATGTGTGTGTGCCGGCACACAGCCCCGAGAATGGAAGGGAATACATGTTTTTACTCTTACTTCACAGTGCTTTGGTTAGTGACAGACAAGAATCCAGCTCACAGGAACCCTTGAGAACCTCTTCAGGCTTTAAATTCTCAGAAAGCAATAGCCAAAAGGTCAACATCCCAATGAAACAAAAATTCTCTGATGGGCCCCCATTCCTTGTATCAGGACTGCCTACTGGAGAGCCATGAGGATGCTATTTGTCCAGCTTCTCTAACTGGATTCTCAAGTATTACACAGGTGTGACTACTCTGCTGTTTTAATTAGGGCCAGAGACATGTTTGAGAGTGGGTTCTCCCAATGCACTCCTTGTGTGACAGACTGCAGTGGGTGCCTAGACTGACCTCTAAACGGAACTAAAACTCCATTTTGTGATACATTTCACTGCAAGCATTTGGCTCTCAATACAAAATTAGGGCTAGCCCAAAGTAAAACCCACTTCCCTGAACCAGGTACCCAACCTGGCCTTACCACCAGCGGTTGCTTGAACACTCTGCTGCTCTATGCTATTTTCTAACATAGCTGCAATCTAAAGGTGATTTCACCCAAGCCACCACCTGCAGCTGTAACACACCTGGCCAGCTGATCTGGGGACAATGGCCTGGCCTTTAGGAATCTGCAGACAATAGAATGTACAGGTAGCAGAAACCCAGTTATTATGCTCTAGTGTGCCTTGACAGGGTACAGGTGCCTGGATCTCCCTCTTGCTTCGCCCCATACAAATTAGTAAGCAGGCTCCTATCCAGGCACATCTCTTGACATAGTCTGTGTATCTTTATTTATCTACAGATATGTAAAATACTAACAAAACGGAGGCTGGGATGTTTTTTTGTCAGTCACCACCATCCATGAGTGTTTGAACTTGAACAGTTAAGTTATAAAGGCTTCTAATTACAATATATAAATTATACTCAAGCTGTAATTCAATTTACAGTGTTTCTATAGAAGATCTACTAAGTTACCAGTCAACTTTCTTACACCATACACAAGCTCAGCTCCTACAACTTTAAGAAGTCTTTTAAACCATTTTATTTTAAAATCTTAAGTATTAGTTGGCACAGTAAAAATGTTCCAACATTCCCTTAAGGCAGAGGTTTTGCAGAAATGCTGCAGCTTCTATATTCAGGACGATGAGAAATTACAAAGCGGAATTGTCTGGCAGCCCCGTGCACTGACGCCTGAAGAAGGAGGTGATTTGCCCAACCTTCCCTTTAAGATGTTTCTACTTGGGGATCTCGGAGCCAAACTACTGCTTTTGTATTCTCAGAAACATCTCCACTGCACATAAAAGACTATTTCATTACAGTAGCCTTCCAAAAAAACAGGCTATGATGTGAAATAGTATTTTAGATCATCAAATATAAAGCAAACAAAGTTAAACTGCGGTGCTCCATGAACCCTTGTTGTTCCGTCCACCTCTGAGCCTGCAGGATTTACTAATATATCTAGTATTGGTTCGACCCAAAACGTGTAACTACATGAAGATAGCTAGAAGCACTAATTGAAAGCTTTTCAGCAAAGAAAAGCAGTTTTTGACTGGAGTCTAAAAGTTCTAGTTTGAGTTGCAGATGGGAGGATTCGCACAAAACAGCAATCTCAGCTACCTCGTCAGGCCTGGCCTGTTGTTAAATCTGAAGGTCGACATGAACCCCAAAGTATATACTCATAAGAAATTAATTCAGAAATGCATAAATAATTCAAGAGAAAACTTTTATAAGCTGCAATCTACACGGCCAGGAATTTCACTAGGGAAAGCCCTCCTCCTTACTAAGCATCTACCACATCTGCCCAGCCACACCAGAGCCGTGTGAGCCAGACTGCATCCTGGCCTCTCCCATCCCATGGTCCAAGCAGAGTGGGTGCAATTCAGGCCTGATGTGCAGAAAAAGAAATGGAAGGACAACAAATAAAAGTGAACCCCTCCAAAGGGACCGTAACTGCTGAGTAATGGAGGGGTTTCACCACAGAACAGACTTCATTTCAAATGCTGGGCACATATTCCTCAGCCATGGCTCAGACACCCGCGGGGGAAGGTGGGGAGTGACCGGCACAGACACCGGCGCGTGCCAGCTGCACCGTGCTTTGGGATCATCAGCACTTATCGGAAAGCTCCAATCAGTAACAACATGTTTCTCCCTGAACAAAAAATGACCTGGAGAAACACACCGAGGAGCAACCTCGTGTTCTCTGACAGGTGTCTTGTGCGAACTCAGGCCCCAGACCCCAGCTCTGGCAGAAATCAGAACTTTCTCTTTGCGGCATTGCCCGCATCGGGCCTGGCAGACAAGCGAGGGCTATCCCTCCAGCCCCACCCGCAGCCTAAAGGACTTCAAGAAGACTCATCTACAACTGAAACTGCAGCATGCGAGCCTTCCCTCCCCAGTGATTCACAGTTCTTCCCTGATACTAGTGCTCTGTTAATGCTCTGATCCTTGATGCAGTGTCCAAGTCCTCAAATTAACTTACAAAAAGGGTTATTGAGAGTAAATGCACAAACAAGGGTCCTACATCATAGGATAGCATCACTCTTCATTGGCCTCCCCAAATACTTCACCATCTTAGAAGTAAGATGGGCTTAAAACTAAGGCAGGCTTAATAAACTTCAGGGTTTATTGAGCTTTAGACAGTGTTAAAAAGCCTGGTTATAAGGGCTTCTTAAGATACCAAATCCCGAATTTGGCTAAAAATCAAGTCATTCACTGTGGGATTAAAGATACCCAAAGGTGCTCAACTTTGCTGGATGCTGTGGGGAATAAAGCAAAGAGGCAAGTCAGTACAGCTGGAACAAACTATCCTCATAAATTAGTGTTATAGACCCTAAAACAGACCCGGAAAAAAGCCAAGATTGTTCTTTCAGAACACTTTTAAAAAGGAAGAAAAAGGAGGGTGGATTTCTCAGACTTTCTGATTTTCAGTCTCTCATTCCTTCTCAGTTTCTTCCAGAAGGATAATTAATTTCATTTTTAGCCTCTGACCTAACCCAAGTCAGTTGTTACTCCCATACATTCTCCCCCATGAGGTCTACTAAGCATTCTATTTAGAAAACAAATAATGGCAAAACATTAGCAAGATTCATTTGAACACAGTATATTAAGATATATTAGGATTCCAGGAAAAATAATTGGCATTTCCAATATTATTATAGTTACTACTTCAGTGATGTTCCATGGCACAAGCCAAGTAACCAAGCCTTTCTGTATTGAACGGCGTAGGAACTTTGTTTTGACTCCTTGAAGCTTCCCAAACTGCAGAAAGCCCACAGGCAATTCTGACACAGCAGTCCTTGGGGAGGGGGAACAAACCCAAAGAGAATAATTCTTTCTTTGCTATTGGGAATTTTAGAGCATCTACTGTGAATATCCCCTAAACCCCAATCTCCTGAGCAGAAGAAATCCCAAGGATCAGGTTGTCAGTCCACGGCCAAGCTGGACAGGTACAGCTGAGCCCACCCCGCCCTGCTGGCGCTTCCGTGGGCTGCACAATAAACTCCACTGCTCTCAGGAGGAAAGCGGGAGCATTCAGCTGTCACCCTGCAGGCTGGAGGCAGCTGATCAGTGCTGACTGATCCACAGCAGCAGAATCATTATAGAAGAAACCTTGATCTAAATAATGTAACCTTGCTTTGCATTTTACCATAGTCATGTTCTTCACTGGTTCCTTGCTGGTTTATAATCCTTCAGACAAAATAAGCTGAAGTTCAACACAGCATTTACGTTATACGTGGTACCCTTTTTTTGTAACTAGAAGGACACTGTGTATAAATTGCTTAACTGAGAATCTGAGGACATATTTACTCAATTTCTCTATTTATACAATTTGTTACACAAAGAACCGTTTATTTCTTCAGCAATCAATTCTTTAATTCTGGTTTCTGTCAAGTTCCTTCTGAAAAGAAACTTGCATTACAAAATAAGTCAACTGTAGAAAACTGACACTGAAGTTTTTTTCTACTTAAACTAAAGCTGTATTAAATATGATATAAACAGAAATAAAATAACTCTTAACAACTATCTCTCCTACTAATGAATTAACGGTGTGCAAGTACACCATAAATCAGTGAAAATCTGCATTTCTAACTTTTATTTGTGAACTGAAAGTTTTCAAGTTTTTAATCTCCAAAATTATTTCTTTACTTTTAGTAACAGTTATTGCAGTAAACTAAACTGAATATAGACTAAAATATCTGCATGAATCTTCAATACTGGGGTACTATCTACCCACAATAGGGCAAAGTTAGTTTACACTTTCAACACACCATGTTTTAAGGTGCTTAGTCTAAGATTTCCCTGAAGTCAGTTGTCTGACTTTGTACAAAACTGTGCAGGAAAAACAGGTAGAACTATGCTTTTTATTTAAATCATTTTATGAGACTAAAACAAATCACTACTTACGAAATCCTTATCCACCAAGTCATCATTCCAGTGGTTTAGCCAGCATCGTAGGGTTCATGTGGGCAACACAAACCCATGTAAGACTCAAGCAAGGCTTTATCCTCCTGCCCTGAATGGGCCCCAGGACCTGGCCTGGCAGCACAAAACTCATCTCCAAGGAGCCTGCGTGAAGGTAAGAGACAAGGCAGGTAAAACAGCATGTAAAAAGCTGTAATGAAGAGATATTAAAAGGTAATGTTTATACAAACACTAGGGGCCAATTTCATAGTACATGGGAGTAAATTAATTCACTCGTTAAGTATCTGTGGACCTGGGGACTTGTATGGTGACACTAAGCACTCACAATACTGGATGGTGGGGGGGGTTACTCATTTTTAAGTAAGAGAGGCAGGGGGACAGTTTTGTTTTGAGGAGGGCAGTTTCCTCTCCACCATGTCCTCTGTGTGTTGCCCATTGTGGAATGGGCCACAGTCTTACACAAACTGGAAAGACTTGCATTTGTGTTGAAGCCTATAGCAGTAGTTCCTACATTTTTTACTGATCAGATTTTGGCAGGCAGCAAAGCTTTCTCCATTAACAACCTTCATTTTATATTTCTAAATACACTGCTTTACTTTCACTCCCAAATAAAGGCTGATGATTAACAGCCGTTAAAATAATAAAACTAAACACTTACGAGGAACCAGCATTGCAATAACTAGTTCTGAAAGCCCAGAAAAGCATTCCTGAAAGCAGAGTTGGAAGTGTGTTTCAGCAAAAGCTTCTGTTACTCTCTCTAAAAATGCAGCCAAGTCTGTGCTACAGGTTCTGCCTTGTACCTTCTCCAAAACTAACTCCTTTCTGACTAGCTGCTTTGTCCAGCTGACAAGTGAACAACGAGGGGGGAAACTGGGCCACTCCTTGGTTGCATCCCTGAAGTATTTACTCAACAGCATCACTCACATCACTCATTTTTGACAACAGCCATCTGAATAGGAGATTGACATGTTTGTAAAAGTCTATATGGAAATCAGCCAATATCGTTCCTTTGGATAACATGGCAAACCTGGCCTTACAACTCCCACCAGACAGACCCACAGCGACGACAGGAGAGGGAACCACTTTAACAAGCACTCCACTTGGTATCTCTTTAAACAAGAGAAAAAGAGGCAAGTGGGAACAGGAAAGGACAGATTTGTATTTTTCAAGGAATGGCTAAAATCACGCAGAGCCCTTTTAAGTCAGAACCGAGTACATCCTTTTAGCTCAATGAAGGTGACATCATCACACAACAAGCACTTCCCTCTTACTGGCTTCCCAGGGTAGGTATTTCACCTCTTACACGTTCAGAGAGAGAGATGCATAATAGCGATTAAGCAACTGACCACCTACCCCTGGCAAAACAGAAGGAAGAATCAAGTTTTATGTGGTCTGCCAAGCAGGTTAGGCTGCCTGTTAAGATAAAGTCCTTTTTCCCAGTTAACTCCTCCAAGGACCCCCCAATTCTTGTCTGCCACACAGCTGTTTCACCCACTTGAATCTTCTACACTTTCTACTGTGCCTCACAACAGAATCATATATAGCTCATTTGAAATTCAGAATGACTGTTACTTTGGAAAAAAAATATTTTTTCGAAACCTCAGCTAAAAACTATATTCTGGAATCCTTTACCCATCTCTACTACTTTGCATCTCAACATAGTTTCACAGCTACAGCAGAAAATCCTACTGAAGCCTTAGACGTAAAGCCATCAATATTCTCCCATTAAAAGTTAACTTATTGCTCTCCATAAATTCAGAATATGAAAAAAAAAAAACAAAACAGGAAAAGTCCAAAACAAACAGCGGGAGTGCTGTTACACATTCTGCAGAGCACACAAGCCTCGCACTTGAGCAGGGAGTTACGTGCAAGTGTCAGTTACAGCTCTCCCCTTCCACAGACCCGCAGCAAGGCACAGCCGCCGGACAGAGCCGTCATTTTTAACCCCTCATCCCAAGCCACAGAATCACAGAATCGCTCGGTTGGAAAAGACTTTTGAGACCACCGAGCCCAACCGTGCCCGTCCACCACCAAATCACCAACCACATCCCTGAGCGCATCACCGACTCCTCTTGTGAGCGCCTCCAGGGGTGGGGACTCGAGTTGTACCAGTTTGCCCCCTGCTCACCCCGCGCGCTCCTCCTCCTCCCGGCGAACCGCAGCAGCGCTCCGCTCCCTTCCCTGTCCTGCCCCGGAGCTGCACGGGAGCCCCCGCAACGACTCCGGACGGGCTTCACCCCCGCGAGCGGGCACGGCGAGCGCGGGGCCGCCTACCTTGGCCACCCAGCTGAACAACGGGGACATCCTAGGGGCTCCGGCCGCTCCTCTCCGCCGCTCCCCGCCGCGAGGGTAGTCCGCCCGCCCCCTGAAGCTCCCCCGCAGCCGGCGGGGCGCTAGGCTGGCCGCGCTGGGAGCCTCCCGCGGCGCCACCGGCTGCGGCTGCTGGGCGGGAAGGGAAGGGCGGGAGCGAGGCCGTGTCCCGCCCGCCGCGCTCCGCCCCGGCGAGGCGGGAGGGGAGCGGGCGGGCCCCAGGAGGCGCGCGGGCCCCTCGAGGCGGGCGGGCCCCACGAGGCGGGCGGGCGGCACTTGGGGGCGCTGCCCTTCCTCCGCGCCAAGGGCGGCGCTCGCGGCTGTTGCTGGCAGTGGCCGCACCAGGAGGGCGGGATGGCATCCAGAGGGAGCCGGACACGCTGGAGAAGTGGGGCGGGGCGAACCTCGTGGGTTCAACAAGGCCAAAGGCGAGGTCCTGCACCTGGGTCGGGGCAACCCCTGGCGTCAATACAGGATGGGGGAACAATGTGATTGAGAGCAGCCCTGAGAGAAGGGCTTGGGATGCTGATTGAGAAGCTCAACATGAGCCGCCAACGTGCGCTCGCAGCCCAGAAGGCCAAATGTGTCATTGAATCTATAGAACGGTTTGGGTTGGAAGGGTCCTTAAAGATCATCCAGTTCCACCCCCGCACCATGGGCAGGAACACCTCCCCCCAGACCAGGCTGCTCAAGGCCCCATCCAGCCTGTCCTGGGCTGCATCAAAAGCAGCGTCGCCAGCAGGGCGAGGGAGGTGATTCTCTCCCTCTACTCTGCTGTTGTGAGACCCCACCTGGAGTGCTGTGTCCAGTTCTGGAATCCCCAGCATAAGAAGGACATGGAACTCTTGGAGCGGGTCCAGAAGAAGGCTCTGAAGACTATCAGAGGGCTGGAGCACCTCTGCTATGAGGACAGGCTTGGGGCTGTTCAGCCTGGAGAAGAGAAGTCTCCAGGAAGGCCTCATAGCAGCCTCCCAGTACCTGAAGGGGCGACAGGAAAGCTGGGGAGGGGCTTTTTTACAAGGGCAAGTAGGGATAGAATGAGGGGACTGGCTTTAAATTGGAAGAGGGAAGATTTAGATTGGACATTGGGAAAAAATTCTTCACGCTGAGGGTGGTGAGACACTGACAAATTTTGCCCAGGGAAGCTGTGGATGCCCCCTCCCTGGAAGTGTTCAAAGCCAGGCTGTATGGGGCCTTGAGCAGCCTGGGCTGGTGGGAGGTGTCCCTGTCTATGGCAGGGAACCTGGAACTGGGTGGGCTTTAAGGTTCCTTCTAACCCAAACCATTCTATGAGTCTGTTTCTATGAAAATCCCACACAGGCCATGGAACTTTCTGGAAATACGCTGGTATAGAACTCATGCTTAATGTTAAAGGACCAAGCAAAAAAATGTCTGTCTAAAACCACCGTGAAATGTTACACTTCCAGTCAGGCTCACCATTCCTGTTAGCTAATGACATTCGACCTCACCCGCTGGTAGCTCTGCTTCCAGAAATAAGCTGCCGAAGATGAGAAGTAAAAACCAGTATGGCACAAGTCACTAGTCTGTATGTTTCTGGCAGGTGAAGGGATGTTAACTGCCACCCAGACAGGAAAGGTGTTCATTCCTTTTGTCACTCTGGCTGGAGTGCTTGTGAACACCCATCCCTACTCCATGGCTGGAGGGCTGCCTGAAAAGAACTCATTTTCCTCAAGTTTGGAGGAAGGGCACAAAGCTAGGGAAAAAAGGCTTGGATTTCACAGGAAATAACCAGTTCAGCCCAAAACAAAAGGCCCTTGAGTTTCCATCACTTCATAGAAACAAAGTGAAGAACTATATCTGCAAAATGAAACAGGAAAGCAGAGGGATCTGTTCTGCACTTCTTCCCAGTAAAACTGCTCTGCTCAAAGTTAGATGTCGAAGTGCCAGGGAGAGTCTCCTGCATTTGCTTGCACTTGCACGCTCAGTGCTGAAGGAACAATTGCCGTGTTTAGAGTCAATGCTGTCTCATTTGTCTACATTATTAATGTCCACTGGAACACAAGTGACACACACACACAGACTGGAGAGAAGCACAGCCAATCTAGCAGCTCCCTGAGGCAGCTAAGGGGCAGTTTCAGCCTTGCTCCAGACCACATGAGCCCACAGCCCTGGCTTTGGTTCACACGAAGCACACGAGGCAGCTGCCGAGAGCTGTACCACCTCCTACTGCTGTGCTGGCGTGCGCTGTAGTGCCAGCTGTGTGTGTGATAACGGGACGGGGGGGGCTGAGGGGGCAACACAACAACAGTTCTTCTCGGGTCCTACCTGCAGCATCTGCAGTACCTAAGCATTCCCCCTGAGGAATGAAGAACACAAACCAACAAACCAGAATGCTGCTGCAGAACAGTAACACCTACCCAGAAAAGGTGGCATGAAAGAAAGTATTGTGCCAGTGAAACATGATGACTCTGTAAAGGCCAACCCATCACTGATAGTCCAAGAACAGAGGTCTCCAGCTGTGAGCTTGTGCACAGCAGTGCCTACCCAGACCTGGCCTGGCCTGGCAGCACCGTGGCCCAGCTGAGTTGGCAGTGGTGGGACTGAGGAAATCTGCTGCCACTGGATGTTAGCACTCTAGCTAAATACTAGTTTACCCATCTGTAAAATTAAGTCTTGACCAATTTAGTTGGCTTGCTCAAAGACACACAGACAATCAGGGGTCGAAATTTCATGTGAGAATTTGAAATCCTTTTCCTGAGCAACATTTGCCAGGGAGCCACAAAATACTAACCAATATGAGCTAATAAACCATCATGCAACTTACAGCAACCTTCTCATGGTTGGAGATCTCGAAGCCTGCCTGGGTCTGTTTTTTAATCAACTTACAACCTATGTTACAGTTTCGGGAATGAAAACCATAACAAATACATTGCATATTTTCATAAAGGAGAATAGAAATTCCTTTTTCTAAAGGTTAAAGCAGACGTGATTCACAAAGACTGCCAATGGCTTATTCTGTCATTACAATAGTGGCCGTGGCACTTTGATTGCATGTATGTTCTTAGCCATAAGCCAAATAAAAGGCTAAATATGACAGACACTCACCAGTGGTGGTCTCTAAAGGTTTGCTGGCTTGATACACAGAAGAAATTTTCACTGCTGCTACTGTTCATGATGTATAGAGCACATACACAAATAAATGGCATCTCTTCTTGGGGCTTTAAACTAGGCACCTTACAAGAGCACTAGAAGAATTGCCATTTGAAGTACAGAACTGAGTCTGCTTATATTTCATAGAGCAACTGAGGGCAAGAGGAAGGCAGAATGTTCCTCATTATGTGCTGCTCATAGCTGTAATGTTTCCACTATTGGTGGAAACATTACAGTTGCATTTCTCTAACACTGACTGTGAACAATATTATTTCTAAATAATTATTTCTTCCCTTTCTCTGAGGAGATCCCACCTGCTTTGGAGTTTTTCCAGATCCCTTTTCCTGACTGGCACCCTTCCACATATCTCCTCTGAGTCCACAGTAAATGCTGATGTCAGCCAGGAGATCTGGCTTTTCGCTCAAAGAGCCATCCTCAGTGTGTTACTTCACTCTATTTAACTTCTAAACCTGTTGCGTGCAATTGTTATAGTGATGTCTGCATAATTTTAAATGCCCTCTGAAACCTTCTACATGCTTCTACAGGACTGAGAGGAAGAGTGGTCTCGTGGTAAAGATACTGAATTAGGTGGTGAGAGTGACAGCGAATGAATTCCAGCTTCTGCTGTGAACATGACTTTCAGACACGCTGCTTCACCTCTTGTTCTGCTTCAGTTCATCTGTTAAATGGAGATGGTATCTGCCAGCCCTGAAGGAAGGAGGAGTGGGCACACTCATTGCCATTTGGGAAACAGCTGGCAGCTAGGATTAAGTGTTCGGATAGAAAAATGTTTGGTAATACATTAAATTCTTCCATGTAAATGAAAAGGTCACTATGTTGCTCACCTTCCAAAAAAAGATAGATTTAGCAACGTAGTAGGAACAATAACTGCATTCATTTTCAGGATGCTCAACTTTCTAAAAACAGAACCTTTGTATTTTTCTGTTTTAAGTTTGGCTTTTGCAAATAACTGTCTCTCCAAAAATCCTATATATCCATTTTGGGTAAATGGAAAAATTCAAGGCCAGGGAATGACATCTGTGTTGCATAAACAGTAAGTAGCACTTCATACCACCTTATCTAAGTTTATGATCTTTTAAAAAACAAAACAAAACCTTCATTCCTATGAACTGTTCCATGTTATCATGGAAAATATTAGCAAGATATTTGTGACTGTTTTTAAAATAGTAACAATTAAAATACTTCAAAGCCACAACTTAAAGCTTACATTGTCAGAAAGATGATCTTTCAGTTTTACAGATGTCCTTCATAAATTTACATCATTGCTCCTCCAACAAAGCTGTATGTATTAAAAGAAACCATTTGGAGATAAGGAGAGAGACGTGAAATACAAGGAAATATTAGTAATAAAGAAAACTACAGTCAACCTTTTAACTTGAGAGAGGAGTATTTTCTGACTCATTCTCCTCGGATTTCAGCTTTCTTTAGGTTTAATTGCTGTAATTATTTTTGAGTCTTCACAGCATGTCACTGCTGAATGAAGTCTCACAAAAAGTTGCATTAGGGGCACAGCCACTACTGTATTACCTGAGAACTGGCCTCTCCTGTTGCTGCTGTGTTAACTCTGTTAGTGGGTTTGCAGCAGAACCCATTCACTTTTGAAGCTTTTTCCTCTGTGTGGTACTTAAGTTTTAGCAGCTATTCTTCTCATGAATTATCCCCTTTGCCCGCCTGCATTCATTGTTAGAAGTTTCATTTCTACACAAGGTCTTTGCAAATTCAGTTGAAAAAATGCAAGAAAAGAATATGCCTGCCAGCAATTATCAGTATCCATTATTTGGCCTTTTTTAAAAACACCCACAATTTTTATCTTTATTACTTATTTTTCACCGTCCATTAGGATTTTCTGGAGTCTCGTCTCATCCCTTCCCATTCCAAGTAGTAAATTAGATGGTTTCTCCTTTATCAGAGGAAAAAGATAGAAAGAAGATAACTACTGCAAGAGTATTTTTCATCATCTGAATTAAAAATGTAATAATGTTTTGATTCTTGGATACAGCTGTATTAAAAAATGCCAAAACAAAGGTGTCTATGAAGGAGATCATATGGCACGTCCATATGATGCCAGATGACACAAATGTTCATCTAGATCCACTGAAGAAAAAGAGTAATCCAGAGCATTTCATTCTATCCAGGGACTCGACCAAGCCTGACTAGCTGGCTTCTGAAAAGATACTCTGGTGAAGAAAGGAGTGAGCTTTGTTGTTTCTCTTGGCTAAATTATTTTTTCTCAATACAAAATAAAATAAAAGATTGAACACAAAACCAAACTACCTTGCCAAACGAGATCTGTATCAGCCCCCTGAGGAGAGACAGCAGCAAGGCCTGCCAGGTAATCACTGACCAGCAGTGGCTGTCCCGTTAACACAAAGCGCATGGAGGTCATGTGCCCTGAGCCGCACATCCACACTGGAGATGAAATCCAACTCTCACCAAAGAGAACAGGATTACTTTCTTGGTGGTTTCCAGATACTCATTGGAAACAGAAATGACAATGTCCTTTAGAGAGTTAAAAGTGCTTTGGCTATCTGGTAGCCAGTAGAAAATACGAAAAATGCAAGACATTGGGCCGGTGTTCAGAGATAATGTGCAGTTCACTCTCAATGGAGTGAAGAGAAGAGAAAAATTCCTCACCGGGGCACTGACTCAGCAGGGGAGACCTTTTCAGCCTCTTCTGTAGGTTGTAGCTGTTAAATGATTGGGTTTTTTCAGCCACAAAATTTGTAACTGCTAAAATGATTTGATCCAAATGATATTAGCATTTCCCACTCAGGAATGGAAAGCAGCATTGGTGATGGTTACCTGTCCTCTTCCCTACCAGCACTATCCATCCTCATGCCAACAGAATGCCAGAGCATAAGAGAGTTACCGTGTGCTATGTCTCATTTGGGATCACGGATCTCAGTGAGAGGACTTGAGGGAAGGAGAGATCTGCAAAGGGAAAACTGATTCTACATCATGTAGAAGAGAAGCACAAGAGCCCAAGGATCGTGTTGCTCAGCTGACGGTGGAATGAAGCCTCCTCAGCAAGTACTGTCCTGCAGGCAAGATTAGATCAATTAGAGTGAGGTCATGAGAGTATCAGACAATAAAATGCATAATGAGGTGGAAGTAGCTTTCCCAGTTGCTACTGTTATCTTAAGATTCTTTCCTGTGGGTCTGTTTTGGACAAAGAAGTATTCAGATGTTCTTTTATCCTTGGAAAAGGTCTATCTAGAGAAAACGGATTGTTCTCTTATGCTTTATCATAAGGCAGTCTGGGGCAACAGCAGATGCTGGGCTGACCAGTCAGGTATCTTGAATGGATTGCATGATCTCTTAGCATTAGGAAGCTCAGAGAAGAAAGGTTTTGGTGAAGTCCTTGATCAAACAAGGGACTGGAGAAAATACTACTCGTGGAATGTGGCACACATCATCCTGTAAGGAACCTTTCTTTGCATAAGTATGAATGTCACAGAAACTCTAAAACCAGGGAAAAGTAGCTTTACCTTCAACACCTCAAGCTGGCTACAGGAAGAGAAGCTGATAAGAGGACACTTTTAGATGTACAGAATCTGACCAACAAACATGTTGCAAACTAAACCCAGAAACAGACAGAAAGCAATATTACAGAGAAAGAAAGAGAGGTAATCAAGGCCATATATAATCAGTGTAAAAATAAACACAATCTACCTTTAGGGTCTTACTGCCTATTTCTAAACATTAAGGCCCTCCGATGCCAAATGCTCATCTGGACTTGAAAACATCCTGCCACGACAAATGCTTCCAGAAACATTAAGGAGTAAACTTTGGGTTGGCAAACTTTATGCTGGATTGGGTACTTTTGTCTTCCCACAGACAGCAAAAAAAACCCCAACCTTTAAAGCCGTCAGGAACTTTGCTGTGGGTTCTGACCAATTCCACTCAAGCATGATCGTAAGTCTGTGCTGGACCAAGATTAAATGTGCACTGCTGAGTGATCCAATTGTGATCAATCAATCAGATCTCTATACATGAGCAAAAAAACCCCACACTTCGAATCTGCAGATCAAGCCAGGAATGAAGAGCAGGGGCAGCTCGGCGCACAGTGGTGAATCGCTGCACAAGACACAGCAGAGGTTCCATACATTTTTCCTGTTTTGTGACGGAGGGATTTCCGGCAGCTGGAACTGGAACAGGAGGAGTAGAGCACAAGCAGAGCAAACTGTGAAACAGCAGAAGCAGATTACAGAGCTCAAAACAAAAGGGGATGCTCCCACTGTGTCTCCCACAAAGACACAAATTGACCCCTTGAGATCATCAACTAGGTCTTGAAACAGATGGAAACCTCCTGGTTTTTTCCCTGCAGGGCAATATTTCTTGGTCTTCTCAGTGTCACCAAGCTAAGGGACAACTAGCTGAGCTGGACAGGCTGCTGAGGCACCTCTAGGGAAGAGAGCAGCAGCCGTCACAGGGAAGAAACACACCTGCACACACATTGACACAAAAGGATAAACCATAAAATGATAATAATGCAAGATTGCTTATTTAAAAAATCCCTCTGACAATTGGATGTGAAGGATGTTACAATTACAGAATCACAGAATGGCTGGTGTTGGCAGGGACTCCTGGAGACTATCCCAGACCAACCTGCCTGCTATAGCA
The DNA here is from genome assembly GCA_033558185.1 of Dromococcyx pavoninus. NCBI lineage: Eukaryota > Metazoa > Chordata > Aves > Cuculiformes > Neomorphidae > Dromococcyx > Dromococcyx pavoninus. The sequence goes on from JAUMJL010000149.1 coordinate 214,489, forward strand.
GGTTCCCCGGGAGCAGGTTGCACAGGAGTGCATCCAGAGAGGTTCCGGAACTCTTCAGAGAAAAAGACTCTACAACCTCTCTGGGAAACCTGTTCCAGTGCTCATAGTAAAGAATTTTTTCTCATGTTAAGGTGGAAAATCCTGTGTTTCAGTTTGTAGCTGTTGCCTCCTGTCCTGTTGCTGGGCACTGTTGAGAAGAGTCTGGCCCCATCCTCTTGACACCTGCCCTTTGGATATTTATTAGCATTGGTAAAGTCCTTCCTCAGTCTTCTCTTTTCCAAGCCAAACAGATCAAGCTCACTCAGCCTTCCCTTGTGAGAGAGATGCTCCAGTCCCCTAATCATCTTCACAGGGATTAATGTCCACTGCACTAGATACATGGCCATGGAAGGACTTCACACTCTTTTCCTCCAGCCTCCCATTGCCTCCTTGCAGCAAGCACTCAAAGGCCTCAGGAGAAAAAAAAACAACCTCTCAAAGTTTAAGTATTTTCTGAAATGCAATTAATTAAAGGTTACACTTAGTGTTCCTTGATCCTGAAACTTATATGGTTAACCTAAGGTAATGAGATGGGAAGAAGGACGCTTCCTTTGAAAGTAAGCTTCATTTCCTTTGCAGAGGAGCACTATTTCACACCGGAAAGTAAAATAAATACTAAGCACTTCTACTTCCAATAATGGATAAGTTACATAGTAAAAAAAAAAAAAGGTGTAGAAAGTGTTGAGGAAAAACAGGCTAGAACAGAAAGTGACTGGTTAAAATCCAAACATAAAGTTTATCAGTTCCCCATGTGCTGTGGGAGATACACATACTATGGATGTCTATTTTCATTACATGGGACTTCATGTTAGTTAAGATGTCCATATTCATTTTATCCTATTAGAACACTTCATTAATGAATAATATAAAATAAGCAATTTTGTATTAATACTTTATGGAATTACAGCCTAGATCTTTGTTCACATTATTAACTATAAACACAAAAATACTCTCACTGCCCCAAGCATATTATTTCGCGTACTTCAGTTGCAACAGGAGGAGACTAGGAAAGTACATTGAGTTCCACAGTATGGAGAGCCATGAAAAGTAGCCAGTCTTCTCAGTTTACCACAATTTACTTAATAAATCTATTTCCAACAGCATTGATATATGCCAAAAGCACAATGATTTCCCATAACTGAATTCAGCTGCAAACCCTATAGACAGTACACAGATTTCTACTGGACTTTTACTGTAGATCAGACACTCTAAAACAACCTCCATTTCAGTTTACTGTAAAATGCAACAGTTGGAATAAATAATAAGTGTTAAAAATTCCACCATCAACCCACAATATTTTCGGCTTTCCTGGAAAGAGCTTAACAATAAAAACCACCAATTCAGGTTTATCTCTCAGTAGGTGTGGGGTCCAGAACTCACCTACAGTCAATGGAGCTATATTGCAATGTACATACAATGAGCGCGTGGGTGAAAAAGCGGTTCATCTGAGAAGGCTCCAACCCTACCCCGTTGAAATCATAGACCAAGGTGCTACTAAATCCTTACACATTTTAAACCTAGATAACAAAGAGAAACAAATACCATATTGTCCTGTTCTTTTCCAGAATCAAGCTGAAGAAATTTTAGTTTCTGTAACGTTGCCCTCATACCAGAAAGCCTCTGTGCTGCAGTGCTCCTGGACAAAGCCCCGGTGAGAGAACTGCAGCAGCCCCTCGCAGCCGAGTAAGACGTGCACGCAGCAGCCCACCCTGCAGCACTCCTCACCAGCAGCCTTTCATCTGATCACGAGCTGCAGCGCAGTCCTTCCCTAGCTATTTCCTGTCTCATGTGGAATTGACGGTATCGCTGGAAACCCACTAATGCAGTGATCTGCACCTATGGGAATCTTGTCCAGTGCAGGTAAATCTGTCTTTTTAGTAAATGATCTGTGATTTTTATTTTGCCCTGTTATGCTGTTGATTATGTTCCTTCTCAGCTGTCTTAAAAGTGGAAAACTTTATCAGCAGTGTTTCCCTGCACACACTTTTAAATTCCTAACTCTCCCTCTCCTACCCTCTTCTCAGGGCTTATTAACCTGTCAAGTGTATCTTTAGAAATGGACTCTTCGCTCTTGTGATTTTGTCATACTGTTTCTCAGTAACAGCAGAAGCCAGAAAAAAAACAATAAAACATCTTTAAAATCAAGATTCAAACACTGTCTCTACTGATCTGAAAAGAAACACTTTCCCCATGGTTTGGCTGTCTTTCCATTCACACGTTTGTAGCCCCAGTTTCACCACAAACAACACTCTACATTTAGTTATTTTAAGCCAATTCCATGTGACTCCTAAAAACACGCTGGGAAACATTTGTGAAATATAACACACAATACAAAGACCTTAAAAATATAGCAACAGGGTTTGTCCTTACGGCTCTTGTGGTTTTGATAAAGTTGCATCGCTTCAAAGGGCTCAGGATGTGTTACTGTAGGACAGCACCACACATTTCAGCCACATGTGCTGACTGTGCTCCTGCTGATCTGCTAGAACAATGGACACGGCCGTGCGCTGTGTCAGCTGTCCCAGCGCCGCGGAGCCGCATAGAGCAAATGCTCTCTCTCTCCCTCACAACGGGTTTCTTGAACGACAGCTGATTACTGAGAACGGCAGATGGCCGCCTCATTTCACGGAAGACTCTCAGCATAGGTAGGGTCTGGGAAACGTGACCATATTTTCAGTAATAAAGCCCAAAATATTATTTGATGGGCGTGTGATACACTACCAAAATAAATAGATAATAGATAGAGAGATAAAGTTACAATAAAATTATCAAGGGTCAATGCTGCCATTTCTGCTCTCTCAGGTATTCCCATACCAATAGGGAATTCTGGTATTCCATGAGAAACCTGCAGACAACTGGATGGACGGACTGGACAGCTGAACTCTTCACGCAGTCAATCTGGTAAGTTTAGATACACTGCAACTCGTGAGTCTGACCTCACATTTTGCATGTGTTCTCAGGCACCAAGACCCAAATAAATAAGTGGACCTCAGAAGTTAGTAGAGTGGGGTCTTGTACCCCAGGATGTAATAAATTGTCATTTAAATCACAATTTACAAGTAGAACGTGGACCAGTTTTAGTTCATTTTCCCAGTTTATCTCCTACATGCAAAAAGCTGCAACATACAGACAAACAGTAAGAGCAAAATAAAATAAAGTATTACATTCTCTCACTGTAGACCCATAAAATCCCCATACACGTGTTTTGATTACACTGACAATCCGGCTGGGCCTGAACTCCAGTTGAGAACTACCTTAGGTACCGTTGAGCTGTCTCACACTGTTATCAAGACTTCTAGAACAGACTGACGTGGCTGTGCACATGTGTGTGTAAAAGTCAGATCACTGAGGGTTATCCGCATAAGCAACATTTACCACATACATTGTTTTTATATGACTTGCTGGAAGTGCACAGTCTCAAGTTGTGTGGAGGGATTGAGAGCAGTCCTGAAGAGAAGGACTTGGGGTGCTGGGGAGGACAAGCTCCACATGTGCCAACGATGCGTGCTCGCAGCCCAAAAACTACCTGTGTCCTGGGCTGCATCAAAATAAGCGCGGCCAACAGGGGAGGGACAGGGTTCTGCCCCTCTGCTCCGGTCTTGTGAGACCCCACCTGGAGTGGCGTATTCAGTGCTGAAGTCCTCAGCACAGGAAGGACATGGAGATGTTGGAGTGAGTCCACAGGAGGCCACAAAGATTGATCAGAGTGCCAGAGCACCTCCCATGGGAGGCTGGGAGAGTTGGGGTTGTTCAGCCTAGAGAAGGCTGCGGGGAGACCTTAGAGCAGCCTCCCAGTACTGAAAGGGGCTCCAGGAAAGATGGGAAGGGGGTCTTGATCAGGGAGTGTAGTGATACGAGAAGGGGTGATGGATTTAAGATGGAAAAGCTGTAACTTCTGTAACTTGAACAAGAAATATACCTAAAAATCAGAAACCTATGTTTTGTTTGTTTGAGGTTCCTTGGAACCTTTCTGACTCTTCTAATCCTTGCTTGCATATGGATAGTCTATTAAAACACAAAAAATGAAATGGGGGGAGTGGGGAGGGTGGAAGACTTCATTTTGAAGAAAAACTTGAAGCATGCCTTCTGCAATAGACAACCTACCTGTGGAGTGCCCACTGAAAACCTCCTCCCAGCCAGCCGGAAGCCTGCACACAACCAGTGCGTGCACTCTGAGGTTTATTATCCTCCGATGTAACTGGTTCATTACAGAGTTCGTAACAGACATGTAAAGAATATTCTGAAGTCCTTCAAGTGTTTAGAAGAGACCCTTTGGTCCTTAGGCAGATACAAGCATATTACATCAGGCTCAGAACATAACCGAGAGCTGCTGTTCTCGTACCTACCAGATATTCTGCCGGTGGGAACTGAGACATCCCAGAACATCAGCTGATGCCAAACAGTAACCCCGGTTAAGCAAGAGTCTTGTTTTGTGAATTTTAATACCTATGAATAAACTTCAGGAACAGTAGTGCTTCAGTTCCTTACTCACTGTTGGCCCTTGTGCCAGCTCACCACATGGTAACTGATAACTCACTACAATACTTTTACAGGCCTTTATTGCAAAAAACCCAAATGCAGGCATGAGAAGAAGTCAAACAGAACTTCAAAAGGACAATTTGTAAAAAGAAAAAGGTAAAATGGGAACAACAGTACTGACATTTTTCTTGAAAGCCCATTAGGGTCTTTTGATTTATTTCAACCAGTCTTAGATTAAGCTTTCAGTATCTCAAAGATAAAACAGAGGAATTCCCCTACTGGTGGAAAGCAACAGCACGAGAGGTGAAAGCTGTCACAGCTATGGTAATATCTTACATTTGCTCGGGACAGCCACTAAGTGGCACTTAAACACCTCGTCTTAAACCTCGGTGACTCTGCAAACTGTAGTGAAGGCAGTGGAGGGCCGAAAGGAGTTTTGCACCCTGGAGACGGATCTCTTTTGAAACAACGAAGTTCACTTCCTGCAATTAGAGCAAGTTTCTAAGGGCCTGGCTATGTATGAAAACATTATTGGCAAAAACGCTGTACAAGGCTTCCTGGAAGCAGAAACACAGTGCAGAGCTCTGCAGAAGCAAGTGCTTCCTCTCCTAAATCCTAGTCCTGCTCTGGGAATCAGTCCCCATTCCAGCACATCATTACCCACTCTGGTCCCATTTTGAAACAGGCACTTAATCCTGCAAAAGGCAAGCACCCCATCGCTGCTGGGCTGCCGAACGCAGCCCCAACACCTCAACACAACCCCTAGAAATGCCTTTACATTCGGTTTCAGTTACAGATCTCTGCAGGGACTAACGGTGCCTGGACTTGCAGAGGAACATTAGAGTGGGGTTTTAGCAGTCAGCAGAGAATCAAAAGTGATGAAGGGAGCTTTTCTCTCTTGAAAACTTGAGTACATTATTGCTTCCTAGACCTATGTCTTACTTTCAGCTGCATTTTAATCAAAGAAAGAAACCAGGTTTTCCTAATAGTGGTGTTGAATCAACTACATTAATTGTCTTGAATATGCTAATTCATCATAGTTATAATTTTTCTGTTTATCTGTTTTTAAAAGTGTTTCTGCATCATTAAAAATCTTTCTAAAGAAATTAACTACAGAAACCAGAAACTATATTTTTTCCTATATAAACAACATAACTATCACTGGAAAAAAATCTGAAGATAAAAAGAAGCAGAATATTACATTAGGTATTTTAGGTGCTAACCAAGAAGGTATCTACCAGCATGCTGAACATCATTACTGCAGGCATATCTGCTATCTTCAGCAGAACTAGTCTGAACTTAAAGTGCACACAAGTTTTCAGCATCAAAGACTCAGAAGTAAGATTTATTGGCAATTCCCTTTCCAGACTCTCAAAAGAAACACCTCTATTTCAGTTAGCCACAGGTTTAGATGTAAAATGCACTACTAGATATTAGCTGCAAGCTCTATTTTTCACCTTTGTGCTGAATGTGGCCTCCAGAAATCTCAAATTGACAGTTATGAATTTCATCTTTTATTCTTACTGTGAAAGTTAATTGTGTTATGATTAGAACTTTAGCATGTAAAGTACAAGGCAACTCAACAAGCCACAGTACATCATGATTACTAAGAATACAATTTTTAAGCACGTTTGGCATGCGTGAAACTACTTTTGTGTGGTTCTCCTAATGGCTGAAACAAGAAGCTTGTAAATAAAAAGCATTCGATCAATAATGTGGAAAGATCAAACTTAACCCAATGCAAGAGAAACCATCAGCAGTGAAGCTTTTTCTACGATCAGCAACAGAACTCAAATTGCTGTCGCTCTGGGAAGAGTGGGGGTAGGGTGGGAAAGAAAGGAGAAGCCCACATCAACCAGTTGTTTCATTCACAAGACAAACCAAGTATAAACTGGCATTATCCACTCAATCCTTGTATCAGATCCTCGATGATCAACCTTTAGGGCAGACACACACCCCCTTTTAAGCCTGTATTTGTCCAGTCACACAAATCATTCTTTAGGAAAATATTTCCCACAGCCCTTCCCATAACTTGATGTCCACAGAGAGGGTAAAAAAACAGAAATATAGAACAACTGTGTCTACATCGGGCAAGGGAAAGGACTGATTTTACAACAGTGATTTGTTACCATTATTCACTTTGACATACAACAGGCTGGGAGATTGTGCTGCTAAAGTAAATACAGAGGTTATATATGCCTCCTCTGCTTTCGTCTTCTGCTCCACTACAGCCAAAAAGCCCACATCTGATGACCTTGAGGGCACAGCATAAATGTCAGCCACTGCAGGCAAGACTCTAAATGAAAAGCCGATTGCATGGAAAAATAAAGAGCTATTTCAGGAAGGTAATTTACAGAGTATCATAATTTATGAATTAGCATCTTCATATTTTAATACGAATAGCTTGAATTTGTCTATTAAGGAAGGACATTCTGGAATCTGAAAAAAAGAAAATACAGTTGCCTGAACACAAATGTCCGTCTTTAAGTAGCCTCAAGTGAGCTAAAGCCTAAGCTTTTCAGAGAAACTCGTGAAGCGGAGAAAACAGAAAGGTTTTGTTTTCACTAGTCTTGAGGAAGGATCACTGATGCAGGACCCACATCTACAGCCTGATCCATGCCAGAACCCTTCTTGAGTCTGCAGAGACTGTGCTAACCTACATGCCAAATATGGCCTTTGTTTATTCATATATTTGACAACAGCTATCTTCACACATGTTTAAAAACAGATTGTACACGCATTGAATGTTCTCTTTCACTAACTAAACTACACTGTCCTCAATATGTTACTGTACTGTGTGCCACAAAAACTAATGCCGTATTAGGTAAGACTTATTTTTTTATAAAAACTGTTGGTTTTCTTCCCTCTAAAATACACTTTCTGGCTTTAAATTGCATACACTCATCACTGCACCATGTACGCACAGAAGTATTTCAGAAACACCACAAGTGTGCATACTTTATATTCCTTAAAGTCCTTAATTAAATGGAAAATAAAAACCATCTACTCAATCTAGTTTAGACTTCCTGACTTCTGTTTGAAGCTCAATAAGGCAGCATTCTTCCAAATGTCCTCTACTCTTAAATTAATTTCAACAAGCCACTGCAGTGGGTAAGTGCAGGAAATAACTGAAATTCCTTTATCATTAATTATTCTTCTTTGTAGTACCAGATATTCAGCTTAATACTCAATGTCGCTATATATCAAACATCATTTTCTGTAGTCTTAATTCTGTATAAGTAACCCAAGTTTCCAGACTCTTTCTCACTCAGAACTTTTCCACAGGTGCAACTCATACTTTTTCTTTTGAATTTGCCCAGAATCATAGAATGGTTTGGGTTGGAAGGGACCTCAAAGCCCATCCAGTTCCACCCCCTGCCATGGGCAGGGACACCTCCCACCAGGCCAGGCTGCTCAAGGCCCCATCCAACCTGACCTTGAACACCTCCAGGGATGGGGCATCCACAGCTTCCCTGGGCACCCTGTGCCAAGGCCTCATCACCCTCACAGGAAAAAATTCTTCCTAATATCTAATGTAAATCTCCCTCTTCCATCTTAAATCCATCACCCCTTGTCCTATCCCTGCACTCCCTGATCAAGAGCCCCTCCCCATCTTTCCTGGAGCCCCTTTCAGTACTGGGAGGCTGCTCTAAGGTCTCCCCAGAGCCTTCCCTTCTCCAGGCTGAACAACCCCAACTCTCTCAGCCTGGCCTCATATGGGAGGTGCTCCAGCCCTCGGATCAATCTTTGTGGCCTCGTGTGGACTTGCTCCAACATCTCCATGTCCTTCCTGTGCTGAGGACACCAGAAGAGGACCCAGCACTCTGGGTGAGGTCTCAGGAGAGCAGAGCATATGGGTAGAATCCCCTCCCTCCCCTCTCGTCCCACTGCTTTGGATGCAGCCCAGGACACCATTGGTTTCTGGGCTGGGAGTGCCCATTGCCGGCTCCTGTAGAGCTTCTTCTCCCTCAGTGCCCCAAGTCCTTCTTCTCAGGGCTGCTCCCAACCCATTCTCTGCCCAGCCTGTGTTTGTGCTTGGGATTGCCCTGACCCAAGTGCAGGACATTGCCCTTGGCCTGGTTGAACACCATGAGGTTTACACAGCCCCACCTCTCCAGCCTGTCCCTCTGGATGCCATACTTTTCCTCCAGTGTGTCAACTGTGCCACACAGCTTGGATGGCTTCACTGATGGCAAATCATGCCTGAAAAATCCAGTGGCCTTCCATGATGGAGCTACAGCACTGGTGGAGAAGGGAGCAGGAACTTATGTAATCTACCTGGACTTGTGCAAAGCATTTGACACTGTCCCACGTGACATCCTGGTCTCTAAATTGGAAAGACATGGATTTCACAGATGGGCTGGATGGTCGTACTCAGAGAGTTGTTGTCAAAAGCACAATGTCCAAGTGGAGACCGGTAATGACTGGTGTTCCTCAGGGGTCTGGTGGGCACTGGTGTTGTTTAACATCTTTGTTGCAGACATGGACTGTGAGATTGAAGGCACCCTCAGCAAGTTTGCTCACACCACCGGTTTTCTGCTGACTGTGAGTTGGTTTGAAGCTGCAGGCTGGCCTAGATTGCAAGGTGTTGAGGAGACCCATTCACTTACTTTGTGCATTTTCAACCAATACCTGTGCAGAAGGCAGACTTTCCCAGGATTCAGTAAGGTGGGCTGAACAACTTTACAGTTCCCTATTTTGTTATTGTTACTACTTGTGAAGCTGGAGAATTTAACATGTTTAGTGCTGGGGTAATACATGGATAAACACAGCCCTTCAACCAAAGACCTATTATTGTACTTTGAGAAAAGTCTGGATTCAACAAATTATCAAATTTTCACATTAATCTTCCAACTAAGTAATCTTCAAGGTTTTCAACCAAATTTGAAGACTGCAGCATCAAACTCTGGCAAAGTTTAGGAAGTTGGTCACAGAGAGTTAACTTATTTCTTGGTGAGGGTATTGCTCAGCAAAGCAGAAATTAATTATTCCAGTTGGGAAAATGAAATAAACAAAGTAGAGGACGAGTACCAGAAACTTTGTGCCAGGGTGAGGCTGAAGCCACAAAATTGAAGAAACTGTCACAGCAGTTCTTTCATAACACATTCAACCCTTCCGAGACAGGTCTGTTAGTAATTTTAAGACAATTAGGTGTAAATAATGGAATTGTACTAAAAGCCTTTCATTCCCATCACCGCAGCAGATACAAGACTGGATGAAGATACTTACCAGCACACAGACTGTTCATGTGTTCTCAGAGCAAAGCTATCTTTGGACTCCCTGGGCAAGTATGCAGTAATTTCTTCTCATGCAATGCCAGCAGGACAGACTTCAAAGTCCGTGACACTTGAAGTGTCTGGTTAGACAGAACTGCTCTGTGTTACTTGTACAGAGGCCAAGTAAGCCTGCAAGTCTCCTGTGCACCTCCATCCTCAGAGCTCCTATTTTTAGGATCTGTGTCAGCATACGAAGAAACATCATCAGGTTTCCTGCTGCTGCACAGCCCGACCCCTTTGGGCACCTCTGGTGCCACATTCTACTTCCATCTCCTGCTTGTGAAAGTACCAAAAAATAAAATTGTCCCAGATTGCTTTTTGTTCTCACGTCATTTTCCAAATTTGTGTCGACTTAGAATTTGACAAAACACTCGAGGTGATCTAGTGAGGTTCATCGAATTGGTTTGGAGTAGAAAGCAATTCAATATTTTTTACCTTAGTCCCTAAAGCAGCTCAACACAGCTGGACAAACATCAGCACCAGGGAAAATACTGAGAATGTTCACCAAGGGATGGATCAGAAAAGAAAAGAATAACAAGAATTGCCTCTTTTGACAGAGGACAAGTTATTAGTTCTTCTCCCTACATCATCAGATATCACACTTGAACCAAAATCCCATGGCAGTTTAAGAATGACTGAATCAGGTATCTGAGGTCTGGCCTTCCCTCTACTCTACACCGCGTGTCCTTGCATTTCCCTGACTCTCAGAAAGGCGCTTGTGAACCTGTCCTGTGATCAGGTTAGAATGCTAATTCCATTGAACCTGTATCACTTTTCCTTTTGGAATATTTAAATTGCTCTGAACTGTCTCACTGAGTGATACCACAGCATAATATGAGAGTAGGGGAAAAGGTGGGAATGTGCAAATCAGCAACAAAGGGAGTTTAGGGCCACCAAAAGCTGAGCTCAGACTAAGGTAAGAGCGAGCCTCCCTTTGGAGATATCTAACGAGGTTCTTCTCTATGTGAAGAGAAAGCTTTTGAAGGAACTGCTGGAGCTCTGGGGGATGTTTGGGTATTATGGCTCCAGCTATCTGAACTGGACTTCATAGGCCACAAGCATCAGACCTTGAAAGACAAAGGGAATGGTCAGTAGTCAGATGAGAAGCCATCACAAATCTGCTAATTATGTTTTAGCCTCAGTTCTGCTGTTTTGTATTTCTGCTTCAAACCCCAACAGAAAAAGTGAAGTAACAATAAATAATCTTGCCATCAACACTGGCTCTAAAATGAAATACACGACAGCACGAATAACACACAGCTCCTTTCAAGGAGGCTTGATCAATGTTCAGGATGAGCGCAAAGCCTGATTAACTGTGAAAGGACAGCTGACTGCATTACATAGGACACTATTAAGATTTACACAGCTAAACTTTGACCTACTTTATATACTGGACTAGGTATGTGAACAAATATGTACTGGATTTTCCATTTGTTCTGTTGGATTTTTTCCCTTCTGTTTTTCACACTGATTTCTTCAATTAGCATGTGGAAGATGGGAGAAACTTCCTAAACCTAAAAGCAGTGCTAGCAGTTCACAATTACATAGACTCTATAAAAAAAAAAAGGTGCATGTGAATGGGAGGCAGAAAACAGCCAAATTAGACTCTCAGCTGCACTGAAGTAAGTCCAGTTAATTCATTTTGTTTCAGAGTTTTCTTTTGCAGAAGAAGAAACACGTTTTAATCTCCCTAGACACATCAAGCAGTAAAATACAGTAGAAAAAGATCACCTCTATCTTTAAAATTATCTTGCCTGAATTATTTTAAGAAAGGAAAATGGCGCTATTAAAAATGAGATACTTGTGAGGCCACATCTCAGAGTAATGTGAAAACAAGTTGTGTAAGAATCCTCAGCCATGAAGCTAAGCCTCACAACAACTGCTTTGGAGTTCACTGGGCCTCTGTCATTCCTTTTATAGATGAATAATGTGAAGTTCACTCACAGCATCAGCGCTGTGCAGCCTCACACAGAGCTAAGCGTTGATTATCTGAAACCAGCTTCTTGAGCCATAATCAGATCACAACATGTAACAGAGAGTACTGCATTCCAGGTAACGCAGCACGATCTACTTAAGAGCATAAGCTGTTGTAACTCATAAAAGTAGGTGAAGGTTGTTTAAAAAAACATAGTAACTGTTGAAGCAATGGGTGAACCAAAAAATGAAGACCTCTGACAACATGAGAGATGGCTGTTGTAACCAAACAGCCCAACAACAGAGCAAATGCTGCATTTCAGTTGTGCCTCAGGGGATGGGACTTACCTGTGTCTGCTGTGGGGAAGATGTGGCACCAGCCAGGTCAGTCGGCAGGCTCAGGTCTCAGGCAGGTGTCCCAGACCAGTGCAGCCACGCAGGCACTGCTACGCTTGGGGCAACCTGCCTGCAGCTGCCACAAGCCCAGTTCCTGGCCCAGAAGCTGTCCCTGATTTATGACTCTGCAGAATGAAGATTCAGAAGAAGCAAGCAGACCCACATGTCTTATGCAGCTGTGATTCTGCTTAAATCAGGGCAATACTTCTCTACAAAACAGACAAGAAGAGTTCTCTCCAGTGTTTTGCCATTATAGCATTAACAGCTCCGGTAAACACAAGCACCTATTACAGGCTGTTATGACAACTTGTGTAAAGACTCTTGGGGAAAGAAACAATACTGAATTTAACCCTTTCAAAATCTGATCTAAACTTGCGACATTTCTTCATACTCTGTTTCTGCCTGGGTCATTGATAACGTCACAGAAATATTTCTCCTTACAAGACATCAGGCTCAAGTTTCTAGGCTCTCCCTCAAATCTTCTAAACCTCCCATTCGCATCACAGAAAGAACAAAGAAGAAACTTTCAAATATTCTGAGCACCTACTTCACTTAAAAAAAAAGGTGACAGTGCTATCTACTGACTTTTGCTCTGCATACAGGGATTTATTTTACCCTGTGACCAGGAAGAACAGGTGGATGAGACACTCTACAGACAGTTATAAGTTGCCTCACATTCGCAGATCCTGGTCCTGATGGGGGGCTTCAGCCACCCAAGTATCTGCTGAAGGAACAACACAGCAGGGCATAATCAATCCAACAAGTTCCTGGAGCGCATCCATGACAACTTTCTGACCCAAGCAACAGAGGAGGTGATGAAGAATGGTGCTCTGCTGTACCTCGTACCTTCCAACCTGGAAGGGCTCCTTGGGGATATGAAGGTCAAAGGCAGCCTTGCCTGCAATGACCATGAGATGGTGGAGTTCAGGATCCTGAGAACCTGGGCAAAGAACAATATTACAACCTTAGTCTTCAGAAGAATAGATTTTTGTCCTCTTCAGGGATCTACTGGAAAAAGTACCAAGGAATAAAGGCCCTGGAGGAAAGAGGGTCCGAGAAAGCTAGTTATTCAAAGACCACATCCTTCAAGCAAGAGCAGTCCACCCAAACAACCAGGAAGACAATCAAAAATGCCTGCACGGATGAACAAGATGCTCCTGGCAAAATTCAAACATAAAAAGGGAGAATACAGAGGGTGGAAGCATGGAGAGGTAACCTGACAGGAATATATAGGCACTGTCTGAGCATGCCGAGACACGGTTAGGAAAGCCAAAGCCCACCTGGAATTGAATCTGTCAAGGGACATCAAAGGCAAAAAGGGCTTCTATAGCTACACAGGTGACAAAAGGAAGGCTAGGGAAAAGGTGGGCTTGCTGCTGAATAAGACACAGAACATGGAAAAGGCTCAGGTACTGAACGTCCTCTTTGCCTCAGACTTCTGTCAAATTATTGTTTAGAACTTATTCTTTATTTACAATAAATACTAAAGTATAATAAAGGACAGTACAACCATAACCTGCCTTAAATCTAAACTAGTCCAGGGCACTAAACTAGTGACCAGTATTCCATTTGCCAGCCAAAACATCCATCAAATAAGATTAAACATACCTAAGTAAAACAAATCATTTGATATATCAAAGAACGATCAACATAACAGCACATGGAATTACTGTTCTAAACTGAAAATATGAACAGAAATTACTCTTCTGTTCTGGCATTACTCTGTAATATTTTGACTACCTTCTATCTACTACAACTCAAACTGCTGAAGAGCGATACCCTGTGACAGCAGGCCACTAGCTTCTCATTCTCTCTCTGTCTCATCCTGAATGAATGGTGGCGAAAGCAAGGTATCTACAGAAGGGCAGCAGTGCTTTTGTGCAGAATGAGCTCACGAAGGAAACAGCACACCTCACTTACAGTTCCAAACACTTCTGAACTACCACTTCTCAAGTATAGGACAAAAATGCAAATGATTTTAATGTACAGTTTTCAGCATCAGTGACGATGTCAACAGCATGACGTTCCTGCTGAAGGCAAGCAAATGTCGGGCCAGAAGCCTCTGGGAAGCCAAGGCTGGCAGCAGGCATGCTGTCACTTAAGCCATCCCACTCCTGCAGAACTCAAGCACTCTGGACAAGCTGTTCATAAGGGTGTGTTCTTATGATGAGGGTACTGTCCTGTGAGCACAGATTTACTGGAGAGTTAGTTTTCCCTCAGCTTCCAGTACCATTACTCAATACAGCACACATAATCGCCACATGTGACCTACAGGAGTTTTCATAAGCTCCCTGGAGGTAATACAATTGAATCCGGCTCCGTTCCTGAGTGCTTACAAAGAGCATACATTGATGCTTCAGCCCCACCCTCAGGCAGAAACTACTCAATCATGAGGCCCCATCAGGACCTTCACTGAAGGATGAAGGGATAATAAACTCCACTATTCGTACTAGCGGAAGCTTACTGAGGTGATACATAACCAAGGAAGGAAGGCTCCACACTCCGTATTGACAAATTTGCTTAGAAAGGAACTCTAACCAGTAGGAAAAGCTCTCCCCAGGCTCCTGGGTTAAACGTGTCCTTTTAGTACTAAGGGGAGGGTAATGTTCTCCATATGCATGTGCTTGTTTTCAAATAATGTGCCAAGGAGCACTTTTCCAAAAAAGCCTCTTTCATCCTTCCCTACTTACTTCCCCTCTACCAGCAGGGAAAATGAGCCGTACACTGCCATGATGATGCAGTGGAAAAAAAACCATACAAGATCCTACAGAGTGAAGACAAAGACCACAGTAGGGACCTGCCTTTTCTTTCACTTCTAAAGAAGAATAGAACACAGAATTCCTTACAAAGAATCCTGACATTATTTAATATTAATTACCTGTCTACTGAGTTCTTCTCTAAAGTGAGTATGTTGGTAATGAAGCTGCAATGAATCCAACACCCCTGTATTCATACCCAGTAAAAACATTGCATGTATTCCCACGCCTCCATAAATTCTAGATTTTAACTAAATATTACCCAGAAAAAAAATCACCTCCCAATGCTTTTGTATTAAACAGTAAAATAAGCCCTCACTAATCAGGTATATGTTCTTGCTCGATTTGTATATAGATATTTAAAGGACTACAACTACAGCGAAGGGACTGCAGTCTGTCTGCAATGCTGATGCTGAACACCTCACTGTTCCTGGGTTTCTGTGCTTTCCACCACCTCCCAGGCTTTCTCTCTGTCTGCATGAAGTTCAATTTTTTTGTCCTGCTCTTCAAAGGCCTTCACTATTTAGTCTTCCACTCACCTGCTTTCAGCTCAACATACTAATCTTCCTAGTCTACTTCTCCCACAGACATCCTTCTGCCCTCTTTTATTCTACTTATCCTAAGGTGGGGATATACTCAGAACTTATTTGCAAAGCCACAAAATACCTTCGACTTCAAATCCTCAGTCAGACCTGACCTAACCTGAGAAATACAGCCATGCAGATGCAAAGAACTGTGGCTCTTGCAGTTTAGAATATTGTTGTAATTAGTAACCATGGGCAGGGGGAGCTCAAATAAAAACAGATGAAGTGCAATTATCACAGAATTTCGGATGCCCAAGATTGCTGGGCAAAGAGTTGTTATGAATGTGTAAAGCCTGTGACTAAACCTATCTGGACTATTGTGTCTTGTTTACAAAGCTGAAGCAAATAGAAAAAAGAATCCTTAGGAGCAAGAATGCCAGCACAGGAGTCTGCTGTGTCACACAGGCTGCAAAGGTCCAGCTTCTAGAATTCATTTCTTCTGAAGCTGAACATACGCTGCAGCAACATAGCGCTAAATTCTTCACCCCATCTCACTCCGTTTGTAACAAAGATTTACAGTACAGTCCTGAGCAAGCACGGATCTACAAAACAGGTAACATCAGTTCACTCCCCTTGATAAATACACAAATACCAATTAGCTACAAGGCATTCTATGACAATACCCAGGGCAGAGCAGCAACACCCTATAAAGCATAAAGGACTTACTTAAAAGGTATATGAATCAGCAATTGCACTGGATTTCAACAAAATAGGCAGGCTTCACTTTAGAAGGTAAGAACACTTGGCGTTAAAACATAGATCCACAAATGCTGAATAGATGTCCACCTCCTAATCAGGAACCTAGCTTGCAAAAAAAAAGTCAAGAGAAATAACCCTTGCAATCAAAGCAAGCTAAGAGGCAAGAATTCAGCTTCTCTTTGGAGTGGAGGGTAGCTTTTGAAAGGACAGATAGCTGTATGAATCTAGAGCTAAGTAGTTCAAATAGGCTTCCAAAAATTCTAGATATTATGTCTGAAAACATGTGGAT
Source organism: Dromococcyx pavoninus (assembly GCA_033558185.1). Taxonomy (NCBI): domain Eukaryota; kingdom Metazoa; phylum Chordata; class Aves; order Cuculiformes; family Neomorphidae; genus Dromococcyx; species Dromococcyx pavoninus. The sequence goes on from JAUMJL010000149.1 coordinate 230,921, forward strand.
ACAGCTGCAAATTTAACTAACTAGGTTGGGTTTTTTCATTTCAAACGTTTCTAGGAATTTAATCAAATATGAGGAAAAAGTACTTCAATCTTTCATTGCAAAAGCAAATGTACTGGAGGTGATCAGTGTGGCATATTAACCATAATCCTGTAAGCCAAAAAGTAAGTGCATAAGAAAACTTCAAAATGCATTTACCAGCTTCTATTCAATGCCAAGTCCTTAAACACCTATTCCTTATTTCTGCTCCCTTACATATACAAACTTCTATATTTTAACTTGACAAGATTTCTCACTCGAATATTTACATATCTGCCTTTAATTCACTAAAATTGCCTTTTTAACTGGAGGAGGATTTAACTAAAGCTGTTTCCATATGTTTTAAGCCCTAAGCTTGAGGCCACAGATTTGGAACTGTCCAGTGTTTTCCTACTGGGCAGGTTGGCACAAATCCCACGCGCGGTGTACATTCACAGAATATCTCAAAGGTGCTTCAGCAGAACATCCCCCGTGAGTCAAGCAAGCAGCATGTAGCAAGATGGTAATCTCCAACATTATAACTAGAGTCTGTACTCAAGAGGCGGAGGATACGTCACTGTTTTGTTCCCAGTAGATCACAATAGCTTTGTGCCAAATCCAACTCATTTACTCATTCACGGGAATTACTGTCTCACATGACTCTCAAACAAAAGAAGAGACTGACTATTTTTCGTGCTTCCGCCTTTTCAGCAAGGACATGACTTGCTCCTTGGAAATGCAGACTGAGCTAAGTCTCCCCTACAGCAAGAGCTGCGTGCGCCCCGTTCGTGCCGCGTGCCACGCCACAGCAAGCCCACGCGCCCGGGTCACAGCGCTGCGCTGCGCCCTCTCTCCCATTCTCCTGTTCCACACACCCGGCTCCATGGATCGAGAGCCAGATACCAGCTCACCCAATGTCCTGTGGGAGTAGATCTGCTGCAGATGCAGGCTCCACCCTTCCCTGGCTCCTTCCGAGAAAGGAGCTATCTATTTCCCAGCCACATGGGTCTGAGCTCAGGAAAACAGAAATTTGAGACATCTGACCGTAGGATTAGATAAAGTTCAGTGACTCGAGGGTGAAATGCTAGACCTAGTGACATCAACAGAAAAACTCTCACCCACTTGAGGGCCAAGTTTCAGCCCATATCCCAAAGTGGGTTTTAGGTCGATGAAATTCAGGCTCTGATCCTGTAGGAGATTTACACTCCTTTCACTTGAAATACAGAACAGTTCAAATTCAACTGAACCACTAAAATCAATTAAGTGATGCTTGTTGCTAAGTTTTAGTGCAATCCAGTCTCTAATTGTAAATACAATCTTAAGATCTTACACTACAACGAAAAGTTTCGAACAGCACAAAAGCTACTCCATTTTAAAGAAGTAGCATCAACTCTTCCATGTTTACATTATACTCTGTAAAACACATGGTAGCAGAAGGACAAATTCTGCAGTACAATTCTGAGGGCTGCTTGCTTTTGTTTTCCTTTTTACTTACTTTTGTCTGATCATCAGCTTTAAATACATAGCAGATACTTCGTTGATTTGCTGCCTCATCCTTTATCAGACAAGCAAAGTAGCTTGGGTCGTGGCTGTTGTGAATCAGTTTGTGGACATGCTGTGGCTTGTATTCAAACAAACTTGAATAAATCAAAGGATCCCACTGCTGGATTTTCCCTGTGTCTGGTTCACATCGCAAACTTGCCGGTGAAACATAAAGCCTGACTTGGCTCATGACAGGTTCTTCTTTGGAAGACTTTGTACTGAGCATCCGGATCTCTGCCACAATCCAGGGCAGCATTGACATGGTTGTTAGGGAATGCACTGGCAGAGAACCAACAAGCTGGAGACTGAAACTTGCCGAGAAATCTTCAGGTGTTTGATTCTTCTTAACTTTGAATGTTATTGGCTCCATTTTAGAGTCCTTTAGGGAACCTGGACTAATTCACCAGTATTTCAGTTCCATTGAATGACAATATCTGGATGGTTCCTTCAATTAAGGAGTAGAAGAGTTCTGAAAGGAAAATAAATAGTCACATAAGTGCTCAGAACCCTAATGAAACCAAACTATCAGTAACACAAATATTTAACAGCTTAATACCAGAGGAGACATACTGTTCATCTACTGTGACCTATCCACCACATTTCCCCTACATTGGACCTTGCTATTTCAGGTCCAACAAACATAATAGTACTAAATACACGGCTTGGAAAAATGTCAGTCTTGATTTAAAAATTGCTGCATCACCCTTTCTAAACCATCTAATGAGTAACTAAACTCAAAAATGCACATTCTTTCTAGCCTGTGCCTGTTTAATGGGCAGACACACTTGGATTGCTCTGGACTAATTCAATCCTATTATCACAGAAAGAACACAGTTGAGCTGTTCTGACCTTCAGAACAGTTGGGAGTCACTGTTTGCTGAGACACCTTCACATTTGGGGGACAAAAAAACAGGTCACCTTTCTTGTTCATAGATCCATGATTTTGAATTTGGCTACTAACGTGGAGTTGTCTCCATGGGTATAGTTTGCTAAATGATCATGAGCTGTTACCAATCAGACTTTTTTGTTAAATATGCCCTCAGAGGTTGTCACCTGAAAAAGCAGCAGTTAACTGACTGATCGCTGATAAACCTGACAGATAGCAGAGATGAGAAACAAACCTTACAGCATCCTACTAAAAAAGATGGTTCACAATTCATAATTGCATTTTAAGGCATGTCAGCCAGCCAGGAATACTTAATGTTTGCCACATTCATATTGTATCATTTTCATTTCTCAAAATATTAAGTGGAACCAAGTTACATACAACCCTGTCATACCCAGCATCTCTTATTGCTACTGTTATTGCATATTAGTAGTTTCAGTAACAAAATACAATAACCCCATTTATCTATCAATTTTTTTTTGGCAAAACATAGTCTATGAAAACACAGTGTCATCTGTTACACTATGATATTTTAACTCCTCATTAATTGAGCCTGGTTTCAGCTGTTGCATTATTTTGTGTGAGACTGATGAGAAGCTGACAGGCCTATAATTGCCTATGTTTAAATAGCATGACACTGGTTTACCCTCAGCCTTCTGAGAGTTTCCCATGAAAAGACCTATTAAAAACAACATGACCAATCCCAACAACTCTTTACAAAACATTTTTAATTATGTTTGAATGAGCATTTAATAAATGGCACTTGTTTACTGTGGTGACAGTACTTCTCGTCTTTGTTCCTTTACAAACAAGACCAAAACCACCAGTGTTTCTCTAATGAGTTTTCATTAAACTTTGTCCTTCTAAAAATATTCTCAAACTGAGTTTCTAGCAGTGCTTCACTTTGTTGGAAATGAAAGGAAATCCTAGGATTAAAAAAATAAAACTTAAAAATATGTCAAGATGCAAATTCATTTTGAACTAAATAAGTGTTTAAAATGCAACCAATTTACAAATGTCCAAGTGGGGAAAATATAAAAACAAGCAAACTGCATAAAGCACGTGTTTTGAGTATGTTTACTGTTTCAGAACTTTTGCATCTTTTGATAAATGCACTTTGTGGCAACATTACCAGTTCCAAAGACACCAAATTTAGCAAGAGAATCCAACAGCACAGGTTTTAAAGGCATTACTTAAAGAAATCACGAGAAGTAGCATTCTATAAGTGCAGAGCAACCTTTTAAAAAACTTTTTTACAAACCTCTGTCTGTTGTGGGGTGGGGGAAGAACATGGAAAAAAGAGCCATGAAAATCCAAAATTTGTATTCCTCATCTCAATTATGCTACAACTCTTTTTCAACGTTGTTCATTTTTTTGTATCACAAACAAGTATGAAAACAACCATCTTTAAGATGACTGTACATGCACTGCATCGTATGGGGGAGCGGCTTTGGAAAGCATTTTTAGGCCTTCTCAACACAGACTGCCCAACACAATTATCACTGCAGTTTTACACCTGTCAGGAATCAAAATTGTAGCTTCTCCTTTGACACTACTACAAATTTTTTCTCCTTAACTGTAACAATGAAAAATAGATCAGCAGCTGCAGGGGAGGTTGGATTCATTCATAACTGCACTGGCGTGTAGTCCAACACACATAAAAACTGAGTTTTTAGCTTTTAGTATTCTCACCATTTTGTGGCATACATAATCATCTCAGGATAAGAAAGCCTAAAAATCTCTCTTCTTAGTTGAGAACATGAGAACCGACCTACCATGCAGACGATGACCTGTTAGCCCTATACTTTTTGTAACCGATTTCTCAATTGTGTTTTCTCAGAACATTTTTTAAAAATTCTACTAAATAAAACACGTGTAAAAATATAACAAAGTCATCCTCATTTAAATCAGCTTTTCAAGGAAGAGTCATTTCATTTGGAGTACCACCATCTACCATGCCCTTTTACACCAGACTTATAAGGAACTGCAGCCTCAAACGGGAATAAATATCACAATATAATATATTATTTTGCATGCTAACTCTAAGGACTGAACAGTATTTTTAAAAAAACAGGTTGATACTCTTGTCATACTTCCCACAAACATTGTACTGCTGGAATGTATTTAATATAAATGCAAAGCCTCTTGGTATTCATCTCCTTTTAACAAAATAAACACTTGTAAAGTGAACAGCATAAATACTCCAGTGTCTGCATTTGTTATTTCTAAAGAAAAACAGCTAATACTAACGCAAAACAGTTAACTGGATGTTAGAATGCTGGGGGGTTTTCCCCAACATTAAGAGGGGCCAATAGTGCAGATTCTCAGACCACAAATTTAGCAGCATCAGAAGGTCTCCCTATCTAAGCCCATCATTATGTACGTTACCCTTCTGCGTGTTCCATCTCCCTTTTCCAGCAATTACTTCTTCGTTTTCTCCTCCTGTCTTTCTTATCTTAATTTACATGCAAATACCACCAGAAATTATATCAAGTTCATGTTGCTGGCATTAATGCTTACACTAAGGACCAGGTTCTACTTCAGGACCATGAAGTATTTTTGTACATGCTTCATTTAACATATAAATAGGTCTGTTCATCTCCACAAGCCTATTCCTGGACATAAAATTAAGCACACGTCATGGTCAAGGAGTGTCTGTGCTCTGAGCCTGTCTCTGTGTGCCCCAACTCCACCACTCAGAAGTCTGTCACCTTCATCCTTCTGTGGTTGCCCCCACCCAGCCCATCCCCTCTGACCCTTGGCTCTGCAGGCGCCATTCCCATTTACCGTCCCTATTAGCCCAGCAGCCTTGACCGAGCTTTCTCCTCCTTCCAAGCCAAGTGTCTAACTCACAAAGACCTTCTTCAAAGCAAATGCTTACTTCACCTTTAATCGAAGAGAGAATATGAAAGGTATAAAAATCAAGTTGCCCACTTGTTTCCCTCCACCTAACCTTTGACCTTCCTTTGACAGCCCTAAGCGCCACTCAGCTCCGCGCAGGCTGGATGTTCACGGCTGCACTCCCAGTGCTCATGGACAGAGCTGGGACAGCGCCTCTTTCTGCCCTCAGTCAGCATCTTCTGAGGGATCTCCACTGCCTTTGCACTCTGAGCTGAGAAGAGCTCCAGTGGACTCCACACCTAATTGTCTGAGCAATACTAACAGTCAATATTCTCCAAACTGTGTTTTAATGCTGCCACTGTTTACTCTGCTTTGATTTAGCTGTATTGGATCCACCGGCAAAAAACCAGCCAGGTAAACTGTAGCACATATGGTATTTACACAAACCACACTGATAACCCTAACCCCACTTCCATACTAGGAGACACCAGACTGACTCACGACTGTGAAAGATACACATGGGAACACACGCGTGCTCTTTGTCCTCAACCTCTCTTTCACTGTCATCAACCCAACCACTCCTCACAAGTAGGGTGGGGTGGGCTTACAAAGCATGCAACATTAGTCCTGTTCTAGAAAAATCCAATACTGTGTTTTAAAATATATATATATATATATCAGGCTTTTGTTCTCCCAAATTAAGTTCTATTCTCATCTTTTTATGTCACCAAAAATTAAAGTAAATCTCTTCAGAGACAAGTCAGGACAATGGGAGGACAACTACAAAAATAGGTACTTCCGCTATTCCAGACCCCAGGTTGTCCCTGCGTGGAGGTACATGCCTAAGCAGATGTGCATCAGGCAGAACAGCACTCCTCAAAATTCTCTCTAGGGAGGAGAAGATGTAGACACTTGGTTGGATGGGGCCACATCAACAGTGAGGTTAGGAGGCAGAATCTTGTGGCGGACAGAGAACAGACTGTTCTTAACCTGGGAGAGCGGGACACTGGAAATCAGGTTTTCGCAGCCAGGGGAAGGCCAGGGAGATTTGGGATAGAATTAAGCAAATATATATATTAAAAAAAAAAAAGGCAGAGAAGGCATAGAGATTGTTCTAAACCCTACAACAAACAAACAAAAAAAGCAAGAGTGGAGAAGATTTAGCCTTCCTCTGTTGTTTCTTCTAGACTGGACTAAGTTCAATACCAAGATGCAGCCAAAAGTTTCCAACTCTTGTGTAGAAAATAGGTAACTAAACTATTGACCTAAGCAATCCTTCACTCTCCTCCAGCTCATCTCTTGGCTTGGCATCAGCACTGACAAGTTAAAAAGATGCATCAAGCAAGGAAGCAGTCAGAGCCTCCACTTATCAATTAATTAAGTTATGAGTTTGACCTGTGAGTCATCAAACAGAAAGACCCCTGCTTTCTTAGCCTTTGCAGTTCATCTGAGAGACAACTGTGCAGTTAGTCCACATCCAGCTGCTGAGATGACAGCACAGGTTTTTTCTGTAAGTCTTCTTTCTTCCCTAGAAGATAGGCAGAACTTCCAACCATATAGCAAAGTCTTATGAAAAACAGCTGGTCTTAAAGAGCACAAATTTGTACAGCTCTTTCTGCATGGCATTAGTGCTGAACCCTGCTGACAAATAGAACCAGAGGCACCAGTACCGACTACACTTCACTGCTGATTATTTTAGCAGAAATATCATAGTACTTGAGGATTATGAGGAGAACTGGCCAACAGCCAGAGCTCTGGAAGGCAAGCCAGCACAAAATACCACTGTGCTCCCTCTCTGTCTGATCCCTGACTGAGATTTACATTGCCTTCACACTGAGAGATTTCTCCATCCACCCAGCAGAACATATAGAAAGACACAAATGAGAGTATGTGATAGGTATGTCGTGACACAGTCACTGCTGAGAAGAGGTTCTTATATGTCCCCATGAATATGCATGAAATGACTCTCTTCTCTGGCACCACAACACAGTATCCATCAGACTGTTTATGGGGCAGCTAGTTGCAGGCTTTATCTTTTTCTTTTTTTGAAGCTTCAAACAACATTTTTGGCCTATTTTCTACAGTTAAATACGATGGTTTAGATATCATACCACAGGTTGCTCTCAGTTTTCAAATAGTTCTAATTTAACTCAGACTAGCACTTGGAATCATAACGCGCCCTTCTGTTGCAAGATTATTCTTTTTATCTCACAGCTACTTATTATCTGTCGTTTCCTTCTGGAGCTTTGGCTTGCTGTGGGCAACAGCACCTACAAGTCTGGAAGTCAATTTGACTCTGAAATTATTTTAAATTTCCATTATTTTTTTCATATACATGCATTAAATGCTGACTTTTGCAGGATTCTCTTCAATGCCATTAGCAGCTTCAGACGTGGCCCTGTACTCTGAGCAAATAAATTTGGTTTTGTGATAACACTCACACCTAAAATGTATACCAATACAACAAGAATTTATAACACTTGTCCAACAGGTTAAATTATTTTTAAAGACTATTAGTAAAAAAAATCCAGCAAAATGTTAATATGTTCTTGATTATAAACATACAAGTCTATAACTGACAATCAAATGAAGAAAACAAGTCACTGTTTCTGCCCTTTACACCTGTTGCTATTTCTTTAATAAATTCCACAGAAATCAACATGCTGATGACTGAGGCTAGAACTTGCATACTTCAGCCTCATACTGACCTGAACAAAATACTGGACTCTTCCACCACCACAATGCACTAAAAAAAAAAACCTTTGTAAAAAGCTTGTTAGACAAATTACATTCTCAATGCCATTCCTTTCTATTCAATTGCATATCCACAGCCAAAACACTTGCATCCAACTTTTCAGTTAACCAATTATAAAGTGAAAAAAGGTGTCGTCATCCACAGATCAATGGATGTGTTTCACATTCCTGCCAACTTGTCATTTTTCTCACCTGGAACCATTTCTGCTTTTGCATATTACCTATGACTTTCAGTATTTCTATAAAACAAGCTGTGATGATTTTCTATCTTACAACTGTTAAAAGTATAATCACTCTTATCAGCTCAGAGGTATCTGCAATTCAGGAGATGTACATTTTTATTACTTTTGACCCACGATGTTCCATTCAATCTCTGGGCTTAGTGGCAGGCACAAATCCCACCATCTGCACTACTAAAGGTGCCTACAGCAGATCTGCCACATCAGCCTCTCTCCCAGATACAACACAGCAGCCAAAGGTCTCAGTCTTTTCAAATGCACTATAAATATGTTTGTTTCATCCCTCTCATGAACACAGTTGCAAGAGACCGTTCCTTTGTTAACGCAGGACGTGATTCTAAAGGGTTATAAAGTCCTGTGCCAGTGTGTGTGGATGTTGTTCAGCCTGGAGAAGAGAAGGCTCTGGGGAGACCTTAGAGAGGCTTTCCAGCACCTGAAAGGGCTACAGGAAAGCTGGGGAGGGGCTTTTCACAAGGGCAGGTAGTGGTAGGACGAGCGGGAATGGCTTTAAATTGGGAGGGGGGAGGTTTATATTAGAGGTTAGGAGGAAATTCTTCACGCTGAGGGTGGAGAGTCCCTGGCCCAAGGGTGCCCAGGGAAGCTGTGGCTGCCCCCTCCCTAGAGGTGTTCAAGGCCAGGTTGGATGGGCCCTTGAGCAGCCTGGGCTGGTGGGAGATGCCCCTGCCCGTGGCAGGGGGTGTAACTGGATGGGCTTTAAGGACTTTTCCTACCCAAACCATTCCGTGATGCTCAGGTTAAGCTCGGCTGTGCTGCTGCACGGAAGGTCACTGGTGCCCCTATGGAGGGGCCGCTGTGAGAAGGGGCAGCCCCTGGCAGGAGTTGCACCCGAAGATTCGGCACCGGCGGAAGAGGAGGGCGCAGGCAAGAGCGAGAAAAAGCACTAAAGGGAGTTCCGAGGCCCACGGGGATCGAGTTCAAGCGGTCTGTGGGCTATTCTGACCAGACACGGCTCCCCGAGGGCCCCGCGAGCCGAGAAGATCCGTCCCGCCCCGCAGAAACGCTGTTCCCGCAGCCAGAGCCGCCGCTGCACCGAGCTCTGGCCCCTGCACCGGGGACTCCGCACCTGGCATCGCACCGGGGGTTCCGGACCCGCTCCCCGCAGGCGGCTGCCCCCGCCACCTCGCAGCCCTCGCACGAACCCGCTCGCCCAGCTCCCGCACTTCCTCAAAGCTAAAGCCGCTCTCCCTCCTTCCCCCCGCTCCGCGGAGGCGGCTCGGCGCCGCCGCACCGCACCCCGGGCCGGGCTCTGCCTCACCGCCAGCCCCGAGCCGGGGATCTGCCCGCCCGCAGCCGCCGCTTACCGCCCCCGGGGCCGCGGTGGCTGCGCGAAGCCGTCTCCCCTGGCGCCGCTCTCCGCGGGGAGAGGGGCAGGGAGGGACAGCGCCCGGCGGAGGGGCCGCCCGGGCCGCCCCGCTCCTCCCTCCCTGCGCGGGCACAAATAGCAAGGAGCGGCCGTCCCGGCGCGGCGCCCGCGCAGCAGCGGTGACGGGCGGGGTGCGCGTGTCGCGACAGTGACTGGGTAGCGAAACCCCCGTGATACTTCTTGTATCAAAGAGCGGCCCCTTTCGTCCCTCTCGAGGAGCTGCCCCGGGTGTCTGTCTGTCTGCCCTGTCTGTCTGCCCCAGCCCCTCGGCTCTGCCCTGGTTGTCTGTCTGTCTGCCCCAGCCCCGCGTCTCCCGCACAGAACGTCTCATTGTCGCCCCGCCGCAGGGAGAGCGCGGGATTGGCTGAAGTTTGCAGAGGGAAAAGCGGGAGCCGTTCTGCGAGGCAGGGGCGCTCTCAGAGGCGGAAGCAGCCCCTGAGATCTGAAGCGGTCAAGAGTCCCTCGGGTCTGGCCCGTACCCTTCTGCGGGCTCAGCCGCTCTGAATCACCTTCGCGCCTTCCTCTCGCTTCTTCCACGCGCCCGAAGCCACACATGCCGATATCTGTATATAAACCACTCTGCGGGTTGGCACAAGTTGGTCTTTCAGTTGCCAGAGAGGATAAGGAATTAATGGATCCGGACACTTAATTATACCCCTCTGCAAGGGCTCCTTTCTGATGAACAAGGCACGCTACATTCCTCTCCTTGCAAACGCTTTTGCAGTGAATTATTTTCAAGGCTTCTCGGCAGTAAGAGCGCTGATTTGCTTACCTTTAAGCATGTGCACATTTGTAGAATCAGAGCTTTCTCAAGGAAATTTGCTCTGTTGCTGTGCATGTGCTATGCCGAGGGAAACGGTCAAGCTGTTAAATGCAAGTGCAATATAGCCGCAGATTATGAAAAGCAAGTCACTTTTTGGTGTGTAAGCACATCCCCTACTTCCAAAGTGGTTCTACCTGCCCAGCTTCTGCTTCCTGGATGTACTTTCAGAGGTTGGCTGATGTGTAAAGTATAAAAGCAGCAGCTCCCTCAGTGCACTTGTTCCCAATCCGTACTCAGTTCATGGTTTGCTGTTTTGCTTCAGACATGGGCACAGCTGCAAGTGCTGCTTGTTTTTCATTCCTTGGGAATAGGAATGCCACCACTCTGCAAAATGTGCCTCTCTTAGGTTTTCAACCATTGCAGCTAAGACAGACACTCCAGTTACCACCCACCAGCCTCAGTACCTGAGCCAAAGGGGTCTTTTTGCTCATTTTGAGCTCGCTGCCTGAGCATCGCTTGCTGCCGTTAACCATCTTCTAGAAGCCGGTGAACCGCAACCCCCGCCCAGACAGCTCCAGCACTTCCGCCGAGGCTCAGGCACACCCGAATTACCAACCAATGGTCTCAGAGGACTTTTTTTACTACTTCACTGTTGCCATTAAACAGGTAAGGATCCTGAAAGACTATTTCTGGCTGCTTGGAAAATCCTTGAACAAGAGCAGAAGAACAATATTACCGCATCACAAATACAAATCCTTTCTTCCTTCTCCTCTTTGATAGGTGGCAAAGAAATCGGACTGTACTTGAACAGATTCACAGGCCCTGTATTACTTTTCCTGTTACCTCTGGCTTGTATTTTTTAATTCTTTGTCTAGCAATTTTTTTGGTCAAATTAATTATGTTCTGATACAATATTTTATAAGCAAACTGAAACGCCTTGGATAAGAACTGCACTTATATTTGTTTAATTGTTACTCCAATTTTTAAAAAAGTCCCGTTTTCATTCAAGCAGATATAAAATATTTCCTTACAGTTAATAGGAGACAAAACAAACCTGAAGTGTTTATATTTGGCAAATCATATATATATAAAATATATATTTGGCCTCACCTTGAAAAACTATTTGGGGACAGTCACTCATTATCTGTTTAATGCAGATTATTTCTATAATATTTATTGGTACAGTATCTGAGCACCTGAAGAAGAAAGGAAACTTTAGTGTAATATTTGCAACATTTTGTGATAATTTCATTTTAGAATATTTTGCTTTTTTATTAAAACTAACTAAAAAATCCAAGTAATAAAAATACAAGACCTGTCAATGGTTTTAGAAGGTATTGGTCTGATGTCTGTCACCGTGTCAACAACAGATGAAAATGTTATAATAAGAACAACATATTACTAATGAGACAGAGTGGAGAAAGGCAGCTGTCATGGTAAGCATCTGGAGCAAACCCCGCCATGTTCAGCAGTTTATGTCTAAGTGACCATTTCAGTGTTAAAAACAGTGCTAGGACAGAAATGAAACTGTTTGCAGAGAGGGTTTAGAGCAATGCACAAAAAACGAATTTAAAGTTGTATCAGATGAAACAAAGAGCATTTAGATATGAACACACTTTGGTGTGACTGGTGATAACAAGGGAAAACAGTAACTCTCGTGGAACAAAAGAGTGCTTCTGAGTAGCCACATGGCAAAGCTGCAACTGTTCAAGGTCTGTCCTTGCAGTATTTTAAGTTGTGTAGCTCATGAGCTGCGTACGGTGATAGAGGAGTACAGAAGATGAGATTGTGCATAAATTCACCCTCTCTTTCTGGTTTTAGCGCTTACCAGGTCTGCAAGACGTGGTCCCCCATTCTCATGATTCAACACCCGCACTTTCCCAAAGACAGGTATTTAGGCACTTCATTTGAAGAAATAAAAGGTCACTCTGTCTTTTCTGTTTGTCCAGGATGCAGGAAGACCAGTTTGTTTCTACTCAGTCTGAGAGTGTTTAGCTCACCCCCATGAAACTTCCTGATGAGCGGCCTCCAGGCAGCACTGGACAGCATTGCTTCTCTCTGCTTCCTGGTCAAACTGTTACTTCGCGAGGGGGAGAACAAGAATGTTCCAGTCCCTAAAAAGTAAACCCTTCCATGTGTTCCAGGGACTGGAATTCCTGTATTCCAGTGAAAGCCCTGAGCACCAAACTTTCTAAAATAAAATTTTCAGTTTTCTGAAACAGTAAATCTCTGCTCTTTCTTTCACAGGCCAGTTTTTCTTTGCAATAGCCTATTAACCAAAACATATGAACATTGCATTAACTTCTTCAGACTGAGGAGGAAAATCAGCCTGGGCTTTCCACATCCTGCAAACATAATCTATAAAAGAGTTTCAGTTTAACCATTATATCTTTGTCCAATCACACTTTTAAAAAAATGCAAAGGACACCCCACCACTGCCTTTTGTACAGAACCTGAATATACAGGCTTGGATGAGACACGCTGTGAGAACACGCAGGCAATGAAGCCTCTCTTGTGGGCTGAGGAGCAGAGTCATCTACTCACGATTCCCCTCTGGGGTAGGACTGTAGATCAGTGCAAATTTAGGCTGAATGGGCCTGGCTATGTGTAAGGGCAGAACCTGGAGTTGCTGTGATCATGGATTCACCCTCTAAAGTACCATGAGGCAAAAGGAAAGTTTTACGCTTTCAGAGTTCAAGTTGCTCTATGGTTGGGCAGCAGTTGAGCAGCAATTTTTTGGATTATGAATTTGAATGCAGGTACCTACATTGTGCTTCAGCTGCTTTATAAGCCTCTCTGCTTTTCCCTCTGGATTACCCAAAATGATGAAGCCCTACTGCTATTGTATAAACCAGTCCAAGTCTTTATTTGTGATTTGTTTAATGTAATTCTGTTTAGTACCTTATTAAGGGCATACTACTGTTTTGCAGTCCTTTGACTTAAGTGAGCTCTGGATGAAGTACTACATTCTTATCCAATGACATTGTATCTCCAGCTGCTATTTATATATAGCTCCAGACATTTCATAAACATCATTTGAATGGTAACTGTTATTATAGTACGTTTGCCTACTTCATATGCTGTAGGAATGCATGCCAGTGACATTAGTGATTATCTTCATAGACAAGAGGCTTTCTGTTATCACTGACCACAAGTAAACAGTCAAGAAAGAGCTGAGCTGCTGTTACAGATCCCGCTTGCTGCTGTCTCTGTGTTTTTGTGCATTTCAGATGTCATGATTAATCCTCCCTCTGCTTCAGTCCCATAAATACATTTGAAAATGACTTACCAGTGATTGTGTCAGTAGTTTAAGCTTTTCCTTTAGCTTGGAAGCTGCTTTTGCTATGCCATCATTTCTATTACATTTTATTTAGGTGGGTGTTAGGATATGATTGGACAGGTTAACAGGCTCATCCCATTATGCAGAGTGTTCGAGTGGTGCATGACCTCATTTCAGTTACCTGGCAATTGCTATACAAAACAGAAATGTTGGCTTCTACTGGGAAGTTGAGCAGAAATACTATACTCGATGAATTTGTGTGTTTATATACTGCAAAGAAATACTGAAGGAAAACAATTTAGTTCAGTTTAATTACCTTTGATTACTTTGTACTCATTGGCAGGGGACAGTTTTGTTGGTGATTATTTTTATTTACAATTGATTTTTAGGTTTATACATGGCATCCAGGTGCCTTCAGCCACAGAATCCTAAAGGTCTCCAATCTTGTAAAGACTTATGCCAGTACTATGCTAATTTCTTCTCAGTCTAGCAGCATTTCCCCCTGGTCCCACAGGACCAATCCCTTTAGCACCAAATGTTTACAACTTTCAATGGAATTATGTGCATTAATTAATTGTTCTGTATAGCTCCCTGAAAGGAGGTTGTGCTGAGGTGGGTGTTGGTCTCTTCTCCCACATAACAAGCAATAGGATGAGAGGAAATGGCCTCAAGTTGTACCAGGGCAGCTTTAGATTGGATATCAGGAAAAATTTCTTCACTGAAAGGGGTCTCAGACATAGGAGGTGCTGCTAGGAACTGCTGGAGTCACCATCCCTGGAGGTGAGGTGTAGATGTGGTGCTTAGGGACGTGGTTTACTAGGCTGGCAGTGTTGGGCTGATGGTTAGACTTGATGATCTTAGAGGTCTTTTCCAACCTTAATGATTCTATGATTAATCTGTAAAAAAAACAGTATAATTTTGCATGGTTTTGGTAACTTAGGGATGTGTCTTTAGGAGTAGCCAGCGACTCCCTCACGCTCGAGTCCACTCCAGGCTGCAAGCATTCTTTATTCTAGTCATGGTAATTCCCATTTCTGAATAAGATACTAGTGCCTCTGCACCCCGTTCATGACTGGTTCTTCACAAATTACATTTGTGTTTTTTTTCATGTCTGTCCTGGGACTCATCATCTCTAAATTGGCTTCATTATCTTTACACAACACTTTGATGGAGGAATTAGATCAGCTGTGAAAAAGCTGCAGCTTGACATCTATTTCAACCTCCAATACCAAGTTCTCTCTTTGCTATAGTCTTACCGCCTTTGTTTCAGTTCTTTATTTCAGTTGTAGGTCCTCTTACTCTGATGCAAGACAAGGTTAGTAAGGCCTCTAGCAACAATGAGTTGCATCTGCAGTTTGTCATAATTATTCCATCAGCTTGATAAACTACTGTTTTTTTTAATCTCCCTTACCTGAAGTTGTCAACTTCTGCTTGGAACAGAGCAAAGAATGGAGCAAGTAAATTCCTTGTCTATGGGAAGACAGAATGATACAGACTGGGTCATCATCTTGACTGTATCTTAACTGGTCCTGAGGATGCCCTAAAGCCATCTCAAGGAAGTCTCAGTTTATGCCAGCTCATTACTGGCCCTGCTGCCAGACTTCTAAGACACCTGCAGCATTCTCCAAGTGCATCCACTCACTGTACAGCACTGTAGTGGTTTGGCTGTCACCCACCCACCCCAGCACTACCATGGCCTGCCTGCTTCTAGGAGAGATCACATTCCCAGAAGATGTCCAGGCAGGACTGAAGTACTAATTAATGCACATAGATAATCCACAAGTAATGGCAACAGATCAGCAGAAACCCAGCCTGTCACAGGAACCTCAGGGACAGACTAGGCCATCGGTTCTCCCCAGCATCCCTCAAGAGTGAAGCTCCTGGACAGACTCTGGCCAATGAAAGCAGGACCTCATGTGCTGAGGAGCAGAGAAAGAAGAAAAGAGGAACCTTCGCAACAGCAGGGTTAGGGAGCAGTGGGTAAGGTTCCTGCAGAATTTCTCATCTCAGCTCTTGCCCCACTGAAACCTCAGAGATCCAGGCACTGTTTTCTGTGATGAATCAGCACCATTTCATATTCAGGTCTCACAAACTTGGTACATTATTGTTCCAGGCCTCAGGCATCTGGGGACCCTGCATCACAGGAACTGGAGAAGCAGAGCAAATGCAACGAGGGAACACCTAGATTGAGATGTACTTCAGCTGTTAAAAACTAAAGCTGTTATTTTAACTTTTTAACAATAGATCCTTGTTTTCATGCCTCTCCCTCCCCCTTATGGATGGTCTTGAAATCTCTCCCCATCTCTGTTCTAGATGATGAGGCATGAATTGGATTTGGAACTCTTGAAATACTTCCAGGGACAAAAATAAGCTGACAAATCCCAGCATTTTAAAAGATGGGTAATGTTGCCTTCAGATTTCATAAACAAAGTTGTTTTAATCAGAAAAGAAACAGATTAATAAACTTTCCTGCCACAAGGTCAGGTGGAAGGGGACTGGTGATCAATCTATCTCAGTGTCTTAAGAAGTTCTACTTCCCTTTTGAGAATTAACTCACCTGCCCGCCTTTTAAACACCTCCAGGGATGGGGACTCAACCCCCTCCCTGGGCAGTTGTTCCAACACCTGAGAACCCTTTCAGTGAAGAAATATGATGTGTAGTCCCACAGAAAATAGCTCTTCAGCAAATTCACTGTGACTTTGTTTACTTGGTCCAAAATCCCCAAGAAAAAAATCACTATTTCTGAAATGTTTGCCCCAAGTTTGTCAAAGTACTTCTTGTTAACAGAAGAATTTGCTTTGCGAATCTCAACATAGATGAAGATGCACAGTATTATCAGTTGCACACACACTAAAAGAAACAAATGTCCCCACAAACCAGGCTGCATTTTAAGACTCAGGATATTACTTATAATATTTAATTAAAACAAGTCTTGATTGAAATACATTCACAGTCAACTTTTAGTTCAACTATTGGGTATTTTGGTCCTTTAAGGGTAAAGGTAATTGCCTTCCAAAATAAGATACTAGATCCAAGAATACACAGAATAACTCTTAATAAAAGCAGAAATCTTTTTAGTCAGAGTTCTCAGATGTTTGGTCCTAAAAATTTTTACTTCTTAAATAATGCACTTCTAATGCTGCAAAAACCAATTAAGGCAGTAATTTTGCTATTTTACTCAGTCTTTCGTTGCAGATTATTTTTTTCTGGTTGAAAGAAGTGTTTTTCAAGAGCGTTGACCAATTCATCTAGTTCCTTCTTCAGTTGCTCAACATCACTGAGAAACAAAATTAACACAAATACAGAAAACAGTGTCACAGTGGAGAAACTAAAAAGCACATTTTCAGCCTGAGGAATTTCTAAGTCTGCTGCATTGGTTTAGACAAACAATTTCTTATGGTAACGCACTGGTGTTCAGTTCCATCTGATGCGCATGAAGGCACTTAAGGCTATGGAGAAACATAAACCCAAAATATAACCTAAAATAGAAGTCAGTTGGAGTTCAGAAGATCTATTACTAAATGTATGTGATGAGAAATGTAACTATTATACTTGTAACAGTATTTTCAGATGAATTTTCATCTATAAGAAGGTATTATTTTCATTACAGAAGTTAATAATTGGTTATCTTTAAGACTTTATGATTTCCAAGACTGTCAGTCAAGGATATAATTACTAAACATAAAAGTGTTTAAAATATATAACTAAAGTGTTTTAATATAAATTTTCAACAGCTATGTATGTAAAAAGAGAGTAAAGGTATCTACTGTCATTTAAGGCAAAATGTTTTTCTTGATTTTTGTTTATACTGAATGTGAAACCAAGTTCAAAGGAATTCTGGAGGCTGCAAGAACATGTCAACAAATTTTGCAGAACTGAAGCTTTATGCAAATACATTTGCTAAAATAATGATTTTAGCAATATTATCTGATCACAGAGAGCCCCTTACCTACCGAAGCATAAGAAAAAAAGCCAAGCATCCCCTATTACATAGCAATTACTCCTGTAAGTGACAATACCTGTTTCCAGGAGGTGCACAAAGTTCAGAGTAGTATTTGATCTTTGGTTCCGTCCCACTGGTTCTCATTGTGGCCACTCCTCCATTCGCAAAAGTGAATGTTATCATTTGGCTACTTTTACTAGTGGGAAGGATCTAGAAACAGCAAGAGTAACT
The DNA here is from genome assembly GCA_033558185.1 of Dromococcyx pavoninus. NCBI lineage: Eukaryota > Metazoa > Chordata > Aves > Cuculiformes > Neomorphidae > Dromococcyx > Dromococcyx pavoninus. The sequence continues at coordinate 248,799 of JAUMJL010000149.1, forward strand.
TTTATAAGCGTAGAAAATGACTATGTACAATGAATTCAAGACAAACCCATGACTTGATGTCATACTATCTAACTAGAGGACCAGGTAAAATTAAGCTTTCTTTTATACATTTACTCAGTCTTTCGTTGCAGATTATTTTTTGGTTCACTTCAAGTCCAGGCAACATTTGTACTGCAAACAGAAATTGCTCCGTGATGGCATCTCCCAGGAGGAAAAGAAACAGGGATTGTGAAAAACTAAAGAAGCCAAAGTAGATCTCAGTAGCCAGTTTAACTTACAACAAGATAATGCAAGATTGCTGTAGCAAGACGGCGAGATCCTCCCCCCTCCCTTCACAGACCGTCACCTTGGAGAGGAAAAACACCACAAAACCAACCAGAAAAAAAAAAAAAAATCGAGCCCTCCCTCTTCCCCCAACCTTCACTTCCTCCCACCAAGGCAACAACAATCATCCTCAATCGCACTTATGTCAAGATTCAGGATGTAATGTAATGTTTAAAGTGTTCCTCCTTATAATTTTTCATGTATGTGTACATATGGTCTTACATGATTTAAACATCATTTTAAAAATATACTTACAGCTTTTTGATCTGGCTGGCTGCTGTCATACCCAGTAGTTAGATCCCTTATTCCAGACACTTTAAATCTACCACAAGATTTTGGGTACGTGTTTTTGCCATCAAAATTTCTAAGGTTGTCAAAAAGCTGTTGAATAACTTTAGCATCATGGCAGATGAAATATGAAGCTTTGGTGATATGGAAGCCATATCTGTGAAGACACAATATTAATGAACTGAAGAAGCAATGTCCTTCTCAGAATTGTACCCCATACACAGTATACATCTTTCTATAAAGCAAGAATCTATACTCGTGGTCACCCGATTGTAGCACCAATTGACTAACTTACAATTTTAAAAAGGCCTTAAAAGCTTAATTGCTCTATTTTCTGTGTGGATACTTTTCCCTTTTCATGATTTAAAATGAGAAAGTTTAGTGCTAAACCAGAAGAAAAAAAGATGTCATTATTGCCTTGGAAAGTTCCAACCATGACAGGAAGAGAACAGGCTACACCTAAATAGCGTCCCTGGCTGGATTCCAGCTGACCGTTTCTGAGTAAAACAAATTCCAGACCGTTTATTCCAATCACATTTCAGAAGCTGCTCTCCAATTAATGTGCTTCTCCTAAACCAAGCTGTTCTGAACATCATCTCTTTACCTTTTCTGTTTGCTGCCAGGTAACATAATGAATCAAAGACCAATGACCTGCTAACACTGTTTTCAAACCAGCATCTTGTCCAAAAACCTAGACTGGATGTTCAAGTGAGCTCTTGCTCAGAGATCAGCACTTGATGAGTTCGCTTGATGCCAGGGAAAATCTGAAGGGCTCAGTCTTTCATCAGTGCTGGGATGTCCGTGCTAGAAACCCGAAAGGCTCCCTGAAGATGGTCATGTTTATAACAAAATTGACATCGTGAAGATCAATAGTTGTTAAATCAGTCTTGAGAATCCAGCAAGGGACTTTACAAAACCTATCTAGTACTTGAAGGAAGTGATGAGCCTGAAGGGAGAACAGATCTCCCTTCTACACCTCCAAAATACACATCAGAGTTTCTTCTTCTCCAACAGCAATTCCCAAGACAAATCTAACAAAGAATAAAGAGGCAAGGAGTAGAAGTCTGCAACTTTATACTAGCCACAAATAAACAAAACACACACACACAAAACGACCTTCCAGAACAAAACAAGAAGCCCACACCTCCAGTTCTAGTTATCAATCCGATTTGTATCATTCCCTGTATCTTCAGCTTTTCTACAAACAGCAGCTCTGTGCGGTGACATCTTACGTTGAGGTGCATCTACAGACTGCTTTTATGCTAAATAAGCTCTGACTTTCAGAGTTCTCTTCTGTGGCTACGTTACACAGCAGCACTGTGGCACATCAAGGTTCTACACTGTTAGATATTCTGTTTCTGAGGGCAGCCTGAAGCAAATGTGTACTGAATATAAAGAAAAGTGCAAGCTAGAGAAGGACAATTCTTTGAATATACCCTTCCAGATACGAGTAATTAAGGAAATTCTCACATTAGATGCTGTATTTGCAGCTCTAGGCATGAATTCCTCTTCCATGCACTGATATTCCTGTTGACCTCTGCCATGTACAGTAGCTGATAAATCCCACAATTTATTTAGGCAGTCTGTCAGTAAGCCTTTTCCACTCGATTCCTTCTTAAACAGTGGATCAAACAAGCACGGCCAGCGCTGTAGGCAAATGAGAAGCCTGAGGATGGGAAAACAAGCAGCACCAAGGCTGGAGTGTCCCATGAGTCTCTTTGCAGGTTCCACCATTCCTTTATCAGTGTCTATGAAACACGAAGAGGTGCTGAGTACCTGCCAGCCCATGCTGCTCCCTCCTTTAAAACAAACAACGCAAAATCTCTACAACAAAACCTTCCTGCCCCATGGAACCAACAGCTATCTTTGATTTCTGTAGCTCTTTGATCACATTAAACAAGAACAAAAGAAAAGCAGTGCCTCACATCAGAAGCCCTCAGAGCTATACCCAGCTGTGTACAGCCCATGGTTACGGCCCAGCAGTCACTGCACTTATGCACAATCAGCTCAAATCTCAGTATTCAGGAGCCGGAAAAGAAAGAACAACCAACATCACCGTCCATCAAAAAAAAAGACAAAATACTATAACAAAAGCCCTAACTTCAGAGCCAACTAGAACTCATTTAACCAAACGCAGCCCTGCAAACTGGGTTCTATGAGCAGTGTGAATAAGCCCAGGCTCCTCAGAGCATCCGGCCAGTGAGGCTTCTGTATGCCTGGCACATTTAAGCAGCAGGAGGTAGTAGGATCTCTACAACCCAGCAATGCTGCTGGCCAAAACCCAGTCCAATCTTCTGTAAAAGGACAAAAGCAAAAGCAAACAAAAATACCTCACGAATCTCATTAACTAATGACGAATTAGTAAGGTAATACTATTATGTTTAAAATACCTTAGAACGACACAAAACAAAGGCATAAATACATTCATGCTGATGAGGCAGAAGTACTTTCTAGAAGACTACTATTAACACAGAATTAATAGTACAATAACTCAATTTTTATTTCTTCATATATTATAGGTTGCTATTGAGTCCCTATTAACCTTGGTATGTAGAATGGAGAAAACCTGAAAATTAAACAGTTATAATCAAACTCACTCATCATAGACAGCTTTCAGCTGCTGAGACAAAGACAAATTCCTGGTTGCCAAAAAGCTAGCCATCTCTGCAGTTATAACAGCAGCACTGACACCATCTTTGTCCAGAACAGCAGGACAGCACATATACCCTAAACAAAGAAAATAACATATATTTGATATATTTTTATGAGGAAATAAGATAAAATGGGAGGGGGCTTAATAAAACCAACAACTCTTAAAGAAGAAACACACGTGTCCATAGGGCAGTCATTTTAGAGTTAAACCAAAAGTAGAAAAATTTTATCTTGTATTCAGAGTTAATTTTTATAAGCCAGGTATTTAATGGCATTTCAAGACAGAGACAGATCTGTATTGTACCAGTGCCAGATGCTCCCGAGTACTTTGGAGCTCTCACAAGAGAGAAATGCCACACAGCAGGAACAATGCAAGTACAGCACTTTGTCTCAAATGTGATTACTCTTACATGGCAGCATATGGTAACACTGATAATTATGAATGAAATTAGTTACATTTTCTCTAGTGTTTGGGTACTGACAGAGTCAAGAAACACTATTATAGCCTTACAATTTCTTTCTCACCCATTCATAGCTTTTACTAATGGCTGTCCAGTGTACCATAACTTGGGGGAGTTTTTACTTTATTTTATTCACATTTAATATTAGCTTAAAACTGTCAGCTAAACATACTCAACTTGAAGTCTAAAAACCATGTTTGTTTGTTTTATTTAAATAGTTAGTGCAGAATTGCCATTTTTTGCAACACTCTGACTTTATCCACAGGATACTAGAACATAATATTCTGTTTCTTACCTATAGCCTCCTCAAATGCAAAAAGAACAGCTTTTCCCTGGTCCATGAGCTGTTTGGCACGGTTGCCCATCCACTTGAAACCTGTTAGTGTTTCCTACAGCAGTAAGAAGGAAAAGGCATTAAAAATAAAAGCAATCTTTTACAAACAAATGATGCTGTGTAGGTAAGCAAACAAAAGAACATGGAATAACATGTAACAGCTTACCTCAAAGTGAAAACCTTCCTTTAGTGCAATTGCTCTCAGGATTTTGGAAGAAACAGTACTGGATAACATGTAAACATCTTTAATGGCACGAGTATCCCTATTGTGATTTTTCCAGCATGTGAAGATCCACCAGCCTAAAAGAGCTCCCAGCTCATTTCCAGAAAATACTTTCCATTCACCACTGGATGAGGGGGGAAAAAAACAGAATGTATATGAATTAAAAGAATAATACTGGAAAAAATAATCTACTGTTTCTTCCATAATGAATACTAGCAAAGAAAACCAATGCATCTGACTTCCAGGTAACAGCAACAACATATGATGTGTTCCATTACGAAAACATAAAAAAATTCCTCCCCCAAAGAGTTCTGAAGTGGTTACCTTCCTCCTCCAGCCTATGTACCAACTTTTGAGTTTATCCAATGATGAAACACTGATATTTCCAGCATATTTTAAGTAGAACAAAAATATTTAGCATACAAATTATAAAATCAATGATTAAGACAAGCACAGAGACATGAAAATACAGTTCTCAAGTGATAAGTATTTTTAGTTGACTCTGTGACAAACACCTTTTATTTAATCACAAATACACCAATTGGTCATCGCGGAAGACTGGAAAAAGTCTCAAACAGGTAAAAAAAAAAAAAGATTAACATTGATGTGCTGCCAGAACAAGAAAAACTGAAGGAAAAGGAGAAAGACAGACGTCAAAACTGCTGAAAAATTTCCAAGGGGACAAAGACACTGCCAAACTGACAACACTGAAGACCTACAGAAACAGTACCTGTGGTGAAAGAGAAGCAGACTCAGCCTCCTGCACTTACTGATGCCAAGAGGCACAAAGTAAGGCACAGCGACAGCTCAGAGTGCGAGCGCTGCGAGTGCGCTCCAGCAGGAGCTTCTGCCAAGGAAGAAGCACAGATACTGTAGAAGGCTGTATTAATATGGGATTAGTGTATGAACAGCTACAGCAGAACTCTGAGAGGAGGATGCAGGGCTGAAAGGTGGGAGACAACTACAACTGGCTAAAGAATTCGCAAAGGGGTAGCAGAATGAGAGCACCCTGCCCTCAACAGTGACAAACAGTACCATAAACTGACACCCCTTCTCCCACTCTGTGACAGCCAAAATGCAAGAATGATTTTTGATCTTGTTTTAACCATCACAAATAGTACAAATTCAAGCTTTTAATGCTTCTTCCTCAGTACTGAATTTCCAGCTGCGGCTGGCACAGGTGAAATACATTCAAATAAGTACATTCCCCGATACAGCAGAGAGTGCCAATCAGCCTATTCTTCTTCTAAAGGCAGAGAAGCCTCCTTAATTAATGCTGTGAGGCTAATAAGTCTATAAAAAGCCCCCAGACCCCAAAGAAAACACTGCCACCTTGGAAGCTGACTACAAGGCCAAAAGAGATTTTCTGATGAGCAAAATGGATATTTGCAATGTCTCCTTTTTCCGGGTTTCTAGAATTTGCATAACTGGTACAGGTTCAGATACCTGTGTCATTCACAGCCACTGGGGACATCTAACAGGTGCCCACCTCGCAATACCTTGGGTACCAAGGACTGTTGCCATGCTTTTATATCACTCTTCTGCCTCTCACACACAGGGAATTCATTTACACTATTTCTGCTTCTCGCCCAGTAGCAGCTTTTTGTTGTGCTCCTCTCTGAGCTGAAATCCTTGAAGTTTACTTTTATTAAAGATTTATGGTTTCTAACTGCTCAGATTAGTTTCTGCTTTATCAAGGTAGATAAAACACCACTACTTGTAGATACACCAAGTACAGTACTTCAGCTTATTTTCATTCATCAAACATAACCACAATACAGAAATGCAAACAATTGTAGGAGTACAGGATATCAGGGGGCATGAAAGAAGGGGATGGCAATATTGGGTCAGAACTATGGTTTACACATTCCATACATACACATTCTAGAATTCATGAGAAGCCCCCATTTACCTATTGTGATCCCATTCTTTGACAGGATAAATGTAGATAAATAACGCAAGTATAGCTCATCCTCAAATGAGAGAGTACAAATGACTGTACTGAGAAGCACCAAACACTGACAGAGCTGAAGGTGAAAGGCAGGAATGAACACTATGCATGAAAGTGTGGAACTGAGTGAGAGAGGCTCAAATCATCTAAAGATCAGTAAAACGTCTGGCCTATCAGTATTTCAGAAAGAAGGAACTCATATTAAAGAACAGGGATGTTCCCAATTCCTGAGATTATCAGGGGACTAGAAAGGTTATGCTGAATATTCAAGTTATTACTTAATAAACATAATATGAAAGAATATTTATCAGTCTTCTGTGAAAAATTTCTAACAGAAAACCTACCTTTAAAAGATACAGCACAGCCATAAGAATTCACGTGCCTTTGGGCATGCCTCAAGTACAGCAAGTGTCAAGTATTTATGCAGGCTTCTGTATAGTGCCTAATATTAATCATCATTTCATTTACTGCTCCACTGTGGCCCTACTTCACACAGTGCTCTCACGTTCTGTGTGTTTTCAGTCCTTAAACAACTAATATGACTATTCTGTCTTCTCTGCAACACAGGCTGCAAGAACCCCCCAGATAAGCCTAACCTGGAAGTAAAAAATGTAAATTCTTCATTATTTCATAAATTCATATATTCATAAATTTCTTCATTACCATACCTCTCTTGTTTCTCTGCCACTGCAAGTCGATCAGCATCAGGATCATTTGCTAAAATGATTTTTGCCCCATCTTTTTCAGCCAAAGCAAAAGACAATGTCTGGGGAAGTGGTAAGCAAGACCAAATGAGTGTTAGTACTCCTAAATAATATTTTGACTTTCTTTAAAGGTTTTTAATTGTTTTCCCAATTTACTTAATCTCAAACATCCAAAATCATGATGCATCCCTACAAAAAGTCAACTTCAAGCCTGGCAGCAGTAAAGCACAGACAGGATACTTAACTTCACCGACATCATTCCAGTTCTGCAGCCCCAGTCAAAACCTGCTTAGGTTCAACAGGATTCTTCACTAGCAAAGGGTAACCACCTGTCAGGACTTCCCCCACTCCCTCCCCATGCCTTATCAGAACAATACAGTTTACATCTGATGTACAAGGACTGAAGAGATCTTCCAAAACCAACAGTGAAGATTTTTTTTTATCGTATCATTTTATTTTTTGGAAGGAACTGTATTACTTTGTTCTGTGTGCAGATGCTGCCCATTATGTTAAAGCACAGAAAAAAGTGGATTAAAGTTATAGCTAATTATTACCTGACTGGTTCAAAGAGAGTTATAAATTTCAACTAAAGGATACCAGCTAACTCTTCACTACGAAAACAGAAATAAAATAGACCTTCAACCCATATTTATAGCTGTGACTACTGGCCAAAATGGAACACTTGGAAACACATTGCAACTATTAAAAAAAAATATGTATTTACCAGAACACCTTTGCCTTCTTCAGGATTTGGATACTTCACTGTGGGAAATTCTGGATCAGGATCCTTCTGCTCCGGAACAGCAAAAGGAGGGCTAAGGTCAAATGCCTCGAAGGCCAACTGCACAAATTTATGACCTACACCATGCACAGAAGTATGAACAAATTTCAGGGTTGTTTCCTTGTTTATATTCCTGAAATAAAACAGATTAACATTAAACGTGGATATGGAAGAACATTCTGCAGAAAACTGACTACTTTCAGAAATAGCTATGACTCAGTATTCTGTATCACTGTTAAAATTATAAATTAAAGGAAGTCAGATTTTAAAGGTAATGGCTTGAAAACTGTCTTAGCCTCATTTTTCAGCAGCGAAAGTCACTCTTGATATCTAATGTTCTGGTACGCACAAATCATTGAAATAAGAAAGATACAGCCTATGCACCTCAAAGGAGGCGAGTGGAAAACGAACACAACTGACTAATAAGACTCTTCCTGCTGACTCTGGCATTTAAAGCAGCTGCAAGGACTGTGAGCACAGGGAACCAGCCCGTGCAGCACGTTGCACTGGAGCACGCTCATTCTGCTGAAGTGCATTACTGAAGTGTAGAACATTCCTAGAGGTGTGCAAACTCCAAGGGAGACCTATAACTCCTGTGCTAAAAAAGGGGCATAGCTTACCACACTTCAGTAGTTCTGACTTTAATTTTGGTAAGAAGAACATGGTTACTGGTCGTTAAAACTCCAATGTAAATAAGCAGATCTAATGGGCTGCTGCTCATTGATACTCCTTGTTAATCACAAACAAACATCCACTTGATTTTGTTAGGGTTTTACTGGGCAAATGAAAGGAATAAGCTTGTGCAAGGTGCCAAAGACCACTGGGATCACATGCAAGGTTAGAATGAGAGAGCAAGACCTCCTTCTTCCAGAACTGGCTTAGCAGCCTGGTTCACTTTCTCTCTTAGAATCCCATTTTAAGGCTGTTGGAGCATCAGTGCACTTCCCTCCAGCTGCACAAGACAGCCCCAGTCTTGCTGTGGCATTTGGTTGGTGTGTGGTCAGACAAATACAGAGAGATGATATAATCAGAACTAATCACTCACTTCTGTCAGACCAGCTTTATGAACTGGCTTGTTGTATCACCACACGGCTGCCAGTGCTACCACAACAGAGGACAAGAAGGCACACAGACAGACCTGGATCACGACTGCCCTGACCTTCATCAATTTAAACAGCCTTAGTGACGTACTAGATGTGAAACCCCGTATTCCTAACAGAGTTAATACCAGTTACCTGTGAAAGCACTGTTTTTGTATGTCTTTGAAATACTCCTTACTGACTGTGGCATAGGGATCATGAAGCAGCGGGCTGCTGTCAATCAGCTTGTCATTCCAAGCCTGAGGCCACGGCTCTTGGTTCTTCTCAATAGCCTGAGAAATTCCTTTGTCATGAGGGGAAATGATCTGAGCACCATTTTCCCAGTAAACCTAAATAATAAATAGGGTAAATTACAATAAATTAAGCCTAAGTATACCCAAGAGTATTCCCCTCTTCATATTATCAGTGTTTCCTCTCATATCCCATTTTTGTTATATTAAAAAAGGTGTTTAATTTTACCAGAAACTATCAAAATCCATAATGAAACACAAAACGAGACCCAGCTCATTTATTGAGAAAATTCAAGTACTAGCCTGTCTACCACCCTTGGGATTGATAACTTGCTCATGTTATTTCACATACTTTCTTCCAGATTTTTAGGTATAATCATTGCATATAGAAGAATTCTTAAGAGGAAAAAAGTGTTGGAAAGTGAAACACATTTACCACAAAAAAAAGAAATTAGAGAAAGGCACAAACGCTTTGTAGCTGCCACAACAGCAAGCACAAATTCAGCTATGTTACAAGAAGTTCATTGCTTGTAGTCTTCTCCTTTTTTGTTGATTGTTTACACATCCAGGAAGAGGTGTGGTTATTATGTTTTACTTTTTGACAGCTGTTTGCACAACTCCTACTGATAGTTCACAGACCATCAGTTTAAGGAAAGATAGCTAACAGCACCAGGGCTGAGTACACATGTAGCCTAAATAACAAAACATCACAAAAAAATTAAGCTGATTAAAAAAAGTAATTGATAAACCATCCAAACAAGCTATCAAGATCAATACACAAAATACTAAAATAAACCATTTTAAACAGATAGGAAGTTCTGGAGGGAGAGGCAGCAATAAATCATCCCTGCTAATGCCTTGTTTTTCTACTAAGAAGACAAAAAAGATCTCCCAAATTCCATTTTTGTGTTTTGAGAACAGTCTGTCTATGATTAGTCCAGCTATGGGATGTCTGGCAGACAGGCAGCTCAGACAGGTTTTTCCTCAGTGGAAGGGATATTTCTGTAGTAGGAAAAAACATCACACTGCTAACTGTGTCACTTAGCAAGAGAGAAACATATTAAAAGAAATAAATAGAATTTATTCAAAACATTTTGCACAAGCAACTCCTTAGCTTTCACTTATTTTTAATTATCTGTGTTTGTAAAACCAAAGAGACTTTTTAAAATCATGAACAGGAGAAATGATTAATGCTTTTGAAAAGAGGTCAGTCACTATTTTAAAGTTTTCCAAAATATGCAATGGTATTAAGTTATCTTCCTGCTTTTTGGAGTGAAGATTTTAATTATTAGTATAACATGCTACCAGCTTTAAATACTTATGTGAAGAAGAGACCAAACTATCAATTAATTTGGTCTATAACGTGATACAAACTGTACACGATAGTATTAGTGTCTCTGCATGGAAAAAAATGTTTGAAAAAAGCCAGAAAATAGATTGTCTAGGAATACCTTGTATCCATTATCTTGTTTTGGATTATGGGAAGCCGTAACCATAATTCCAGCACAAAGCTTCAGATGAGTTACTGTGTATGGCTGTAACAAGAGAGAGTTATCTGAAGTGGAATGTGCAAAAAATTATATATGATTTATTCTCATGCATATGCAACACTTCCATGCTGCTGAACAAAAAGAAAGCCAGGATGTGATACCTACAGACCAACCCTGGGAACCAGAAGCTAAGTAGTATTTGCTCCACTAGACTCCACGTGGCACAACTTTAGCCCTTGCGTTTTTCCTGTGCGTTTTCCCCTTTATTTGTTTGTACCAGTGTTGTTTCAGACATTCTGTGGATCTCTAGAGCAGTGTTTTTATAGAGGGAAACAGAATGAATGTGTTGCCTACCACAGGATGACTCGAGATATGCAAGGTCTTTAAAGGTGCAGAGTCTGTCAGGGCAACGTCAGAAGTCTGCACAGGTAGAGAACCTTAACTGGCACAGTCCCACCTGCATTATCTTTTGAGAGCAGCCCAAGACCAACTACTCCATCGTGGTTCAAAAGAGAATTGTTCTGGAGAGGGCTCTTACAGATCAGCCCAAAGCTAAAGATAAACCACTATTTGTGACCACAAGGCCAGTTTGAATTTACTGCTGGTTCTTTATTTAATAGCAAATGCAATGAACTGCAGTTCTGCAACACTGCTTTAAGCTGTGCCATTAAGAATTTTACTCTAAATCTACCAAAATTTGTATCAGTACAAGGATGCTACACTGCGTTCTGTTTGCGGCACTCACCGCAGAAACTGGAGAAACTGCTGCTTTTAGCACACAGGCAGGGCTTTCTTTATTGCTCCACAACACTGACCCCTAGCGCTCCAACGCTAAAAACCAGACACATCCAACATCCCTGCACGCTAACACCACCTGCCTTTGGATTCAATACTCCCAAAAGAAAAAGAACACAACCAAAACAACTAAAAATGAAAAAACTAAACGTGTGTGTGTGTTTCAGACTCCACAGAAATCTAGAAATGACGAGATGTCTTCTACAAGAAATCTGCCTGAAAGCTGGAATGAAGAGAAACGCATCCCACTGTCACTAATACCACACCAAGCTCCTTCTTTCTCTTGCTGTGGATATTGTAAACTAGATATAACTTAATTTAAGTGTAGGACAGTAGGCAGAGCTTTAAAAGTTAAAATTGGTTTGTCTGGTTTTCATTAATGTAAATAATGCAAGTTATCTGACAGAATTTGTGTGTATGTGCAAAAATAAAACAGAGAAACCTACCACAAAAGGAGTTGGTGTTATATCAGAGAACAGATAAACTGGAACTCCTTGACTGATGAAGGTATTAGCAGCAAGTCTTGCAAACCTAAACAGGAAGAAAAGATGTGCAGGACATATAATGTATTCATTTTCTCACCGATCAGTTTTCTAGAATTCACAGCTTCCTCCCCAACTTAAAAAACAAACAAACAACAACAACAAACAAAACATCACCTAAATAAACCCCAAATTATTATACAGACCCAATTTAAATGTGTTCCCTCACTATTGCCAACAGACAAAGCACAAGCCTAAGAACTACTTTGGCATTAAGAGAATACAAGAATAGTACAAATCCCTCACCTTCGGTTCATTCTACAGAAAGAGAAAATACTCTTGAAGCAGAGATATAAAACCTTAATGGACTGCGTAAGACATCTACAAAATACTTAAAACCTATAAAGTACCTTCTGCTGCTACCTCCGCTGGAAAGATGGGCACGAGCATCAAAACCAATCACAACTCCCCTCTTTCTCAGGTCACTGAAATTCTTCTCAAGGTATCTGCAAAATCCCTGAAGACAACAACAAATCCACCTTATTAACTCAATCTTAACATTTAATTTAGCACTGCATTAAGATGATTGCTAAGATTTTAGCATCTTAGAAGAAGATCTCACTGAACTGGATTAGGATTCACTTTATTTAGGACCAATAAGCACCAAGAAATATCAGAAACTTTGGAATCAATATAGTGAAGTTGGATCGCAATTAAGTACTTTTCCAAAAATCATAACCAACTCCAGAAAGAAACAGTTACCAGGATTGGTCTGAATTGCATATTTTGAGAAATGCTTTAGCCGTGTTAGGTCTCAAATGAGAGAGAGAACAACTGGCCAATATTTCACTTTTTTTAACTGAATCTCATCCTAAATAATTTCACCCACTTAGGACATGATGCACCAATCCAAGCTGCGGTAATTTAAAGTTTTGGGAGTTTTAAGCCTCCCCAGTCGACCTTTAGGAGCCATATGTGTATATGTAACTTCACTGCATTTATGTAAATTTGTGTCCAACAATGCTTAGCCAAATGCTGGCTACCTTTGGGTTTTTTTTGGTAGCTGTTACATCAGGACTAATTGATGCACTTTAGCTTAACTGTAGCTGTGTATAAATTCAGTTGCAAATCAAATATGGAAAATAACTTACTTTAATGGCTTAATAGCTTCTCTCTGCTTGTTTTCAAAGATCAGCACTCAGGTAATAATTATCATTTAAATGACTTCTGAAAACAGGAGGAATAGCAAAAAAGCTTGTACTTCCACAGAATAACTATTTTTTGTCATAAATGAGGCTCTTCCATTCTTATATACAATGAGGTAAGTGAAATTAAATGCTGAACACAGTACCTGGGTTGTCTGGATAATAGTCAGGTCATTCATGTGGGAAATCCCTGCTCCCATGGCAGCTCTAAGCCCTGCTGTGCCAAACTCCATCCGTGAGCCAAAGTATTTCTGCAGTTCTCCGGCATTTCCTTCAGCAAGCAGTTGCTTCACTATTGCAGAAGTTTTGGGATTCTGTAGATAGAAAATTCAGATATTCTAGAAAAGGATTTGCTTGGTTTTCTTTCCCACTCTCTGTACTGGGTTATTGCAGTATCACAACATCACACATCGCTTCAAGGATACCAGGACTCCTGCTACATCTTCCTAATTCTAAGTCAATACAATCTCAAGTACTACTTATTTCAGCTTTATCTCCTCAGGTGAACATGCTGCCTTGATGGCACTGTACATCTCATGTTTTGTGAAGTGAAAATGTTTCCAAGATGTCTATTTTAATATTTTCTTGTTTTAATTAAAAAAACAAACAAAACCCCCACCTTTACAGTTCAGAGAATTTTTGTCATTACAAGATGACATATAAGAAAGTAAGTTAAGCTGATGATTAAGAAATATTTGGTACTGTCATAGCACCACAAGTAGAGTTAAAAAAAAAACAACAAAACCAGAACTCTGTCCCAAGACTGTCCAACAGCAGAGGCAGCAGCAAAACTAAGCAGACTGCTCAGAAGAGAAAGATGACAATTTGCAATACATATGCAGGTAATGCTTGTAAAAATAAGCACAGCCCTCAGGATGAAAGCTTAGCAGCTACAGCCGAGTTCTTGAATACAGTGACCGTGCAGAGCGGCGGCAGAGTGGCTACATCAGACTGCCTGAAACAGCGAGGGGTTCCTAATCCTCGCTGCTTTTCTTGGTGCATTGCTGCTGTTGACTCCTCATTGCCATCAGCTCTCTCTGTTTCCAGACTTAGGAACAGCAGAGTCCTCTGTGCCCCAACATCTCAACCTTAATAACACGGGATCTGTGAAGTTTAATAACTGATTTCTTGAGAACTAATGAGGCAGCAGGACAGATGGCACACTCCAGCCCCTCGGCAACAGGGTTATGTGGAGAGGCAGCATCCGCTGCAGGTTACTCTCTGCATGATTACACACACTTCACACTGGCGTTCAAGGATTATAATTTCCAAGTGGACATAAGCTTTGATTTCTGGTCAACCAAATAACCTCATAAAAGTCACAGACTTTACTGTTTCTTGGATGACCTAAATATGCTTACAGCAAGGGAAGGCATAAAATCCTAGGCAAATATACATTTTCTGCAGTTCCAGAAAATGCTGCAGAACATGCACGGTAGTAGCCACTGGAGTGAGCTTTAACACAAAGGTGTAAGCTATCTGCACACCAAACTCAGATCAGGGTCTCAATGCCCTAATCACTGACCTGTGCACTCACTGCTGCAGGAAAAACACAATAGTTTGAGTTTTTAAACAGCTAAAAAGCCCTTAGTGCTAATGAGCAAACTATATAATGCTGAATAAGCTAAATAAGAAAATAATAATAAAAAAAATCAATAAGCAATTAGGTACCCCAGAATTACCGATCTCCGATTTAAGAACTACCAGTTCAAGAACATTGTAACTGAGACATCTCGACATTATTCTGTATTATTATAGAGCAATTATATTCTATGATTATTATTCCATAATAACATAGAATTATATAGGCCAGCATAACTACTCTGAGTTTATGTTGTTTAAAAGCTGACCTGAACTTTCTGCTGCAGTACCAGGCCCATGTCTCATGGGTAAAGCCTGAATGCCACCTTTTGCATCAGGATTTGTACACTCTTTTTTTTCTGCACAAGTGTTGTTTCAGTGGTACAAAGCCTGTACCTCTGGAACAAATGGTAAGAGAACGGGTATCTATCCAGGCAGGTGCTGCTCACATTTCTATAGGTGATGGGCAGGCTAGAAGCTTTAATGCCAACTCAGAATGGCAGCTTGACACTAGGATCATACTGTAGCTCTCAGAGCCAAAGAGATTTTTGTTTGTTATTGCTGTTAGAGGAATTTCTCAGATTTGGTATCTGACAACTATAGGTTTCCTCCAGCTTTTCAGGTCTGGCTAAAGGGCCGTACCTACACAGGTGACTGCCTGAGTCTCGCAGTTCCATCATTTGCTAGAGAAAACCTGATTGCATGAATTCAGTTGGGTGGGTTGTTCCCTCCTGCCACACACACACTCTCTAAAAATTAATGGTAAAAGCCAGACCCAAGTCTGTTCAATACAGCAGAATGATTTTTCCAGAATTACTGCTATAACTGGTTATGGCTATATTCTCCCAAGAATGCCTTTTTTTTTTTTTTTTTTTTTTACTGTACAGACGACTCTTCCCATTCTGTTTCAAGCTTTAGGAACGTTATGATGTCATTGCATACAGCTAAGGAAAAAACCTGCATGTTTTTTATGCAGAAGAAAAGGCCAAAAATCAAATCCTCACAGTATCTCTATAAAAGAAGGACTGTTGTGTCAGAAGGATGAAGTGCTTTCTTCCCTCCTCACTGGTTCTTTCAGGTCACGCTTTTTCTACTCTCCAAACAGATTGGATGTGAGTACAAAAATACCAATTTCTGTGAATACAGTGACAAGTGTTTTCATGCAACGTTAAAACAAACCAGTGCAGTTAGCTTTAACATCTTCTGGAACACGTGAGTTATTTACCTTAGTCTAAAAGGAGGCCTCAATGAGGTTTCGTCAGCGCAAGAGTCCCCACAAGATTTTCAAAGTAGAGGAACACGTACTGACTAAACAGGTTTTATTTTTAACAAAAACAGAAGCTACCCTCTAGCCATAATGGATATGATAATGGAAAGAATTAAAAATATGGTGTTTCTGTCATGAATGCATATAGCCTGGCAACATGCTCAGTAATTGTCAACTAGGTAGAAACTTCCTGTTAAGTCAGCAGGCACACAGTCTTCCTTTTGCAAACCATTATTCTGAAAGAAACGTGCAGCTTATCATCATTAAATATTAACCCATCTCTCCATGTCAAAACAAACCCTTTTTTTTAATATCAGAGTAAATGGACAAGGGTTACACTGGATTCATCTGTTACTCAATACAAACACGTAGAAGCTCCCTGAGAAATCAAAATACCTCATAATTTTTGAGCAATCAGCAATGGATATTGCACACCGATCAATTATTACTGAGTCAAAGGCACCATAGTTAGCAAAGAGCTAACCTTTCAAAAGTAAAGGTACTATAAGGGATGCTGATTTCCAAAGTGTTTCACAATAATCAGAGTAAACAATTGAAAATTAAACAATTACACAGCAGATAGGAATATAACTAATGTTAGTCAAGGAAGCAAGGGAAATAAGAGGCCCTTTAAAACCAGACTGTGTTTCCCGTAATCAGTTAAATCTGAAAAAAAAAGACACAAGAGCTTATTGTCATTTGACATGATACACTAGTATTTCTGAAAGAAGGGCTGGTTTAGCACTGCATTTTCATTAATGAAAACAGCTGGCTGATCAGTTAACCAGTTGAATTATCTTTAGTGAATAATCACAACAAAATTGAGGTACTTTTAATAATGTCCTTTAGAATGTGGAAATAATAATAAAAAATAATAAGTCTATGTTTTCATTGATAGTCTTGAAAAAGCAGAAGAGCCCTTACCAAAAAAATCCGTAGGTTACACAATGTGTGGTGCTGAGCCCAAGGCAGTCATTAAATTGTCCAAAGGGGCCAATGGCCAGAGTGCTCCAACGCAGCCAAATGAACAAACTTCATGCATAGGGACAAAAAAAATTGCAAACCACAGGTACCAAATACAGGCCTGCATCTCCGTAGGAAATGCAGCAGGAACTACATAAACATTTCCAGACCATCGCAACAGCAAGATATTTCTTTAGACGTGTGGAACACAGAAACACCCAGAAGTTGTCACTTCTGCCCACAGTGCTGTCAAGATCAAAACTGAAGACACAAAGGTAAGTCTTAAGATGTTTAAGCACCTTAACAGGAGGGGCAATAACACACACTTTAGTGTTCTAAGCAATAGCAGACAAAGGGGGAAAAAACATTAAATCAGGCAATATTGAAGATTCAGGAGTTATTTTATTAACAGCGAGGGTCACTAAATACTGGATGATGTTACCAGGAAAAGATGATGGAGTCTACATTTCCCAGTCGTCTTGAAGCAAGCCCACGTCTTTTGGGAACAGCACTTTAGTAAATGAAAATGCAGAGGTGCCTGGAGGTTTTTAACATCGAGAGGCTGACAACACTGCAACGTATTACTGCCTTTAATAATTTGTCTGTCCACTGCCCCTACAACAGACGGGGTTAGGAACAACACCGGACCTTTAAGTAAAGGGATCAAATCCGACTGAGAGCCAGATACAGCGACGGCACCTGGAGAACAACGAGGCGGGGCTGGGAGTTGGAGAGGGGCTGCTCTGCCACAGCATCGGGGCCGCGGTGACAAAAGCTGTGGAGCGGGAGGGATGGCACGGGACAGGGGTGGCACAGGACGGGACAAGAGCACTCGTTCGTCAGGAGCAGAGCGATTGGGCCCAACGAGGTGCCTTTACCGCTCCAGGAACTGACACGACTTAAAAGCCAAAACCGGCCCCGCGCCGCCCCGACACTTCCCACGCCCGCGCTCCCACCGCCTCCTTCCCTAGGTCCCTGCGTGGCCGCGAGGCCCCTTTCCTCGCGGGGAAGGAGGACCCGGCGCACCGGGGACTCCCGCAGCCCGACCCCCGCCGCCCCTCACCTTGTCCCAGAGCAGCCACTGCTCGGCCGCACGGCGCACCGCCGCCTCCCCCGCGGAGCCCCGCGCAGCCATCGCGCCCGCGCTCGCCCTCCCCGCCAGCGCCCGCTCCTTCCCTCTTCCGGAGCGCCCCGCCCCGCTCCGCCCGCCGGGGCCGCCCCGCCCCGCCCGCCAGCAGCACGGGGTCAGGGCCGGGGTCAGCGTTGAGCTGGGGCCGCCCCGCCCGCCGGGGGCCAGAGGAGAGGGAGTTCCGCGAGAGAGGGGAGGGCACGGGGGGAGCGTGGGGCGCGGAGAGAGCCCCGACAGCGCCCGGCTACCGCCTGCGTCCCAGCGGGAACCGCAGCAGCGCGGGGAATGGAGTCAGAATCGCGGAACCGCTTGGTTGGGAGAGACCTCTGAGATCATCGAGTCCAGCCGCACCTGTCCACTGCGAAACCAGATCCCTCAGCCCCGCATCCACCCGTCTTTTAAACCCCTCCAGGGACGGGGATGCTGCCCCTCCCTGGGCAGCCGTTCCAGGGCCTGACAGCCCTTACAGTGAAGAAATTTTTCCTGATGTCCAGTCTGAACCTCCCCTGGTGCAACTTGGGGCCATTTCCTCTCGCCTCATCACCTGTCATTTGGGACCAGAAACCAACACCCACCTCACCACAGCCTCCTTTCAGGCAGTTGCAGACAGTGATGAGGTCTCCCCTCAGCCTCCTCCTCTCCAGGCCAAACACCCCCAGGTCCCTCAGCCTCTCCTTGTAGGCCTTGTTCTCCAGCCCCTTCCCCAGCCTCGTTCCCTTCTCTGGACGCGCTCCAGCCCCTCAATGTCCTTCTTGGAGTGAGGGGCCCAGAACTGACCCCAGGACTCGAGGTATGGCCTCCCCAGTGCTGAGTGCAGGGGCACAATCCCTGCCCTGCTCCTGCTGCCCACACTGTGTCTGACACAGCCCAGGATGCCATTGGCCCTTTTGGCCCCCTGGGCCACTGCTGGCTCAAATAGAGGAGCTTGTTCGCACCTACCCCAGCCACTGCCTCCTTCTTAGCCCGTTTGGCTGACAGAAGAAAACTAATCACTCTTTTTAAGAGTGTTGACTTCTCATGGGCACTAGAGTAAGGCTGCTTAGATTTCTTTACAAAGTCAATGTAAATGAGGGATGATCTCTGAGGAACCCTGATTTGTAAGCAACATATAGGCATGAAGTCACGTATTTAAAGCATTAGATGCATATGTGGTATCTTTACTTACCTTCTACTGCCTGTAATGAAACGGACCAAGGACCCACGAGAAGCTTTCAGCCTTTTCTGGTTTTGGGCATCCTAACAACAGTGTAGCCAGTCCCTCTCATAATAAAAATATGAACAAACTGCATTCACCTGGAGGCAAAGGGGAAAACAGTCTGGGGAAATTGAGTTTCCAGCTTTCCTCCTCTGTTGGTGTATCCCGTATGCCTCAGAACAAGATGGAATTCTGCACAACCCAGGCAGTGTGCAAGAGGGAATATTTCAGTGAACTGACCTATTACTGGGGTTTTTTATAGTGTTTGGTCTCAAACTTCAGGACTAAATATGACTTCTGTTTGTCTTTTAATTGTCAACCAGTCAATCATGGGACATTCTTTATGGAAGTCACAGTTGCAGTGGTCTGCTCTGCTGGGTCTGAGTGAGCACACAGCATCCTGGCCTCACATCACTGCCCCTTCAGGGGGTTTACTGAGATGAATCCTGGATGATTCCTGTTCAGTACTGTGAGAAGCTGTCTAACTCCATTCCCACTATTAGGGGCTAAAAATTGCATTCCTAAAAAGAGCTTATTCAGTGTTATGAGTATGTTATTCATGTCGAAGAATGCTTTTTGTTTACTTGTGAATAAATCTATATATGACTGCTGGAGTTGCTCTTTGGTATCAGCTGAAACATATTATTTCTATGTGTTATCATTTATACACAAAACCACATATTAATGGTGTATGACTGATTAGAATTATAAGTACTAATTGGGTACATTTTCATAGAATAATGACTTGTACAGATATTTCGAAACCTTTCAGAATTCATTAGTATGTTACCAGAATGCATGTGAACAAGAGAAATGCTACACATGTGAAGATATTAATGAACATCCTTCTGCATTACTGATCAGTAAACAAAACAGTTAAGATACTCTTCTGGAAAAAATCTGAGATGAAAGATCAGTGAAACCAAAGAGTAAGGAAATCAAACAAAAACCCATGGTTTGGCCACATTTGGAATCAACTGTCTTCTCTAGTGGTTTAGTCATGATCCTTCAGCAGCAGCTCCACTGACCTTTGCAGCTCTCAGGCTGGACACAGATCTGTCCTCAACTGCAAAATAAAAAAAAATTGGGAACTGAATTTCACTTGGAAAAATTGATTGTGTTCCTCTTGCCAGAATGAGAGACTAGTTAATTTTGCATTGACTGAATAATTATTATAGCTTATAGCATAGAGTCTTCAAGAGAAGCCTGAGTTTCCAAGCCATTGCTCTGCCTAAACAGTTCCTAAACTTGGTCAGGTTTTGGCTGGAAACCCCTGAGGACGCTACAATAAGTCCCTTGGCCAGTTTGATCTCTTACAACTCTTTGGGCAGAAGCACAGTCCAGAGAACGCTGAACTCTCTTTCTTGCATAACAAGATACCCGGCCCAAAGCGTGACGGGAAACAGCAGTCTGACTGCTCTAGAATTTCAGGAGCGAGGGCTTGCTGTTCAGGAGCTTTTCCCCACGTTTGGTCACCTCTGTCAGGATCTGCGCTAGAGTATGTGCTGCGTAACTGCAGGGAGAGTTCCACAGAGCGGCTGGGCTTTCCCTGCCCGGCTCTGCAGTGCAGGTGAGGCAGGGGGGAGATCCCTGGGTAGGGTGTGCAAAGCTGGGTGTGCATCGCACACCTGCTGAGGCTGCGAGGGCACTGTGAAGGTGCTGTGGAGGAGGAGCAGGCACCTGGAGCCAGCAGAGAAACTTGACAGCGTTGCCAAGTCCTGAATTGACCCCCCCGCAGGGGATATCGCTATCCTGGTGCTTTTCAAAGGTGTTTCAATAGGAACAATCTGAACGTCCCCTTTGTCCCATATTTAAAGGATAAGGCAAACAAGGAAGGGGCTGCCTTGTGGAAATGTCACTGATCTTCTGCCTCCCTTCTCAGAGGCAGGAGGGAAGTAACTACAGAAAAAACAGCATTTGTGTAAGAGACGAACGACACAGCCACTGAGGCACTGACTTTGCAAAGCAGCCGGACAAAGTACCACCATTGACTCAACCGAGGGAGCTCTGGCAGGCAGGAACAGGACTGTGGAGCATCTCCTCTTGCTCCTGAGTGCCTCAGGTTGGCTATAAATCAAACAGATTTTCTTCAAGATGGAGGAAAATGGTCATCAGGACCCATCACATCAGCTGTGTCACTGAAAATCTGTTTGAAAGTCCTCACCTAATACTTTCTGGGACTGCTCTGAACAGAGTAGTCAGAATGATGCAACTTGCAAAGTGCCACAGTTCTAAAAAAAATCATGATCTAATGGGAGTAAAAGAGGCGGCAAAAGGAAGAGCCAAATGCTGCCTGCAGTTGCTCCTATGATTAACATAATTTTTATGCAAACGATCCAATGCAAATCATTTCAAAATACCAGATTTTAGATTCTTCCTAGTTACTCTTCCAGAAATGACATTTCCAAGCAAGAATTAGAAAACCAATGGTGTTTCATGAGAAGTCTGAGATATTGGGTGCTGGGAGAAAAGTTATTTGTTTGATCACAGATAAAAAGAAGCAGATAAAACTGTGTCATAAAGGATGGAGTCCTTTTCCTTTCTTTTCTCCAGCTGTTACTAACTGAAGTGAGTGAAACTAAAAGAAAATAAAAAGCAACCAATAAAACAAGTCAATTTGCTGACTTTATGCTCTTTCTGGGATCGTCAAATACTCCAGCTAATTTTATTTTAATCTTCAAAACATGTGGAACCATTACTAAATTCAAATTAATGCTACAGTTTCAGTGTGGTTCGTAAAGCACCCTTCTTCACTTACACTTTGTGAAGCCAAAAGCTTCAAATGCCTAATGATTGTTGTGACGTGGCTCAGTACGAAGGCAGCTGCACAGGCTTTTCATACCACACGTGAACTACATGGCACGCACTTTTTAACTGTGTTATTTCTTTGGCCATAAAACCAAGCAGTAATCTGCTTTATTTAACTTGTAGATAGGATGGAAAATTAGTAACATGATCACAATAGTGCTGATCAAATTTTGAATTTTATGTCCTTTTTTGCTTAATGACTTAGTCTGACTTTGAGAGAACCAATCTCTATGTGAGGTGCTTAAATAACGTAACATTTCTTAAAGCATGAAGTCCATGAACATGCCCCCCCAGGTTGCCCAGGGAGGGGGTGGAGGCTTTCCCCTTGGAGACAGTCAAAAACTGTCTGAGCATGGTCCTGGGCAACTCGCTACTGGTGGCCCTGCTCGAGCAGAGGAGCTGGACCTGATGACCTACAGGAGTCTACGCCAGCGTCAACCGTGCTGTGATAGGTGAGATATTGTACGTTCTAGCAAGGAACCTATATTTTTCATTGCTGACTTTTGTATTACTGTGATACAGCTGTGCAGAAAATTTGTGCTAACAGAATGCATATTTTCCTGCCATATGTGCAGATATTACATTTAAACTCTTCTACCCAGTTCCCCCATTTTCTGTGTGCTTTTAGTGCCTAACCAGTCTCTATTTACCGCCAGCTGAGACATTGCAAGTGATGTTTGTGGTACCTACGGAAAGGAAGAAGAGGACTAAAGATTGTAGGATGTTATTGCTAACAAGTTAAAGTTACCTGTAGGTTTTCAGAGCTTAAAGTGCAGAAAAGCGTTAGCTCTGCTACTTTGTGCAGTCAGAAATGTTCAATGTATTTACTGTTTTCACTTTCGTTACTAGCTTGAAATACCAGTGGGAGGCAGAAGAAAAGAAGGCTTTGATTCCATAGCACAGATTGACTGGCAAACTGGGGCACACGTTGCACATTTCAAAGAGCACACATGGCACTTGCCAGAGGATGTTGTCTTAAATAAAGAACTGTACTTGTAATGCGATGAGAGGGCAGGGGGAAGCAGGGGAAGAGAAGGAAGGATTTGGCCAAGATTGTATTCCTGCCTTGAATTTTAGTATTTGTTCTCTACTTCTGTGGTCAACTGGTCAGCCCAAGGATGTGTGAGGTTCTTCTAGGTTTCCTCTTGCAATTTTTTTCTCCTTTGTTCATTGTAAGCCTCTTATTCACAACTGAAAAGTCCTTCTTAATTTCCACTGTTTGGCGTAAGCTCCTCATGTCTGTCAGGGAGTCAGAGCTCAGATCATGGGGCAGCTCAACTACTAAATCAAGCTTTTTCTGTCTTGTTCTAGATAGCACCCAGTTTCCAGGTTCAAGGATGAATTAACTTACGTTTGTTCAACAGACAGGATAAAGTTAGAGATAATGCCAGTTCCTTTGAAGTATATTTTGGATTGCTGCCCTTCTCTTAGGTGTTGCTCCATTTTTAAAGCCACAAAATGCAAGTTTATGTGAGAAATAAAATCAGTCTGACTAATAAAGACACGATCTTGAACTCACCCTTATGCAAATGATTCAAATTATGCTATGACAAAAATGAAGTATTTAATAGCTTGGTTTCACAGAATGAAAGAGTAATATGCAGATTATTTTGGCTAATTCCTTTATGAAAGTAGTGAGTGGGGTACACTATTTTTATATATGTTTTCAGTTCTTTTGTAATTGAAATTAAACTTTCTTCCCTTATCAGGTAAATTTCTGTAAACAGCTGGATCTGGACAATGCAGTGCTGGCAGATACAGAAACAGGGTTGAGAGTGCTTCGGAGAGTTCTCTTGTCCTAAGTTACGGAAGGGTTTCCTTAACCAGTATTAGTTATCCAGAGTAGAATTTTAAAAATCTAAAGTGGTTGCAACATAAATATACTGGGCAGATATTTGTCTTACCAGCAGTCATTTGTGAGGATTATAGACAAGTTTCCCCAAAACATTAAGCTTCTAAATCCAACTTTAGACTTCTAAGTAAGCTGTTTCTCAAAAGTGCTGAACCTGCAGCAGTTCCCACTGAGTGCTCGTAAATGCACGACTGAGAGGCACGATGGCAATTTCAAAGCAGAAGGGCAATTGCTTTAAAAAAACTGAACAGCAGGCTTTTATAATATAGAGCTACACTCCACAATTCACACCACCAAAGCTGAAATATTTGTTTTACAGCCAGGAAAACTGAGCTCACATCAGAAGTTTTATCTGATGTCCCACTGGTAGAGGAAGCAGCATCTAAAATATGGAAAGTTAGTAGCTTCACACTTATACTAGAAAGCTGCTCTAAGAAAGAGGTAACACTAAATTCCCTACCTTACCCTACTTTCCTAAATAAATAGAAAAAATCTGCAGTTAAGGAACTGATTTAAAGGAGATAAACTCTTACTAATGCAGATTGTTTGCTCTTTGTAGACAAGATGAAGCATATCTTACTGACACCGTACAAACACTAAATGAAAGGCTGTGCTGAGAAGTTTGTATAGTAGGTCATAAAATGGCCTCGAACAACTTGGAGATTGAACTACACTCTGCCTTTTAAACAGTTGCATTTTTAAACTCAAAAGTTTTCACTAAAATGTAACAGTTCATTAAATTACCCAGGTTCTTCAAAAGCCTTTAGCATGGGAGGATTCGTGTCACAATTTGGTAGGAAAAGGTTGCCCTCTCTCTGTCACAGCAGAAATAATAAAAGAGGTAATCTGTTGCTGTGATGATTGAAATGGAGCTGCAATCCCAGTGTCAAAAATTTCCACATTTCTGCTAAATAGCAATTGTTTGATAATTTAACGCTCTTCTTCCTGTAATTTGAGGGCAGAAATTTCCTCTTCTTATCTATAGAATTCTGCAATAGCAAACAAATGTCAGTTAATAAAAAATATCTGCATTGTTCCTCATGCTGCTACAGTATTCCTGTTTCCATGGTGTTCCATAACCAAGGAATGAAAAGAAATACTGAGAACATAAGAGGAGCTCCATGCATTTGGACAACTGCCATCTTTCTCATATCTCATTTTGCATAGAACTTTAAGTTGAAGTTGTGTTCAACTAAATTTTACTTTCTGAGGTCCCAATCTTAATACCTGGAATACTAAAGTAAATTATTATAGTAACATGCTTTAGTAAAGACTCTGGAACTTCCCTATGGGCCCAGGGGATTAGTTTTGCTTTCTACCTTCTGTGACCAAATTTTTGGAAGGAATTAATGTCACCAACTCTGAGAACCATTTGCTTCTGTAACCATTTGTGTGTTAATATTTTTTTTCTGGGCTTGCTCAGTAAATGCCAATATCTTATAGTATTTGGCTGTATGCCTTTACTGCTTTAGAAATTGTTTGGAGGTTTCCTTTCTGATTAGCATAATTATGGTCATTTTTATTCTTAGTTTACTTGCCAAATACCCAGTCTTAAAATGACTTCCTGCTTGTTCATATTTTGTAAGCCATGCGCTAATCATAGGATGCCTGTTTTTTGTGGCAAGATTGCAATGACACATGATAAAAAGAAGTATTATAATGTCTTGCAATTGTACCCCACGTCCTAGAAAGGGAATGCACTGAAACGGTTTGAATACATTCAATTTAAACTATAGTCTCTTATATAACAAATAAAGGGTTAATTACAAATATGCTATAAGCGATTCATAGTATTTGCTCCTCCAGCACAATTATCTGACACCATTAAGAGACATTTCTGCTTTGTCCAGGCATTTGTGGCCATCATTCAGATTTTGAAATATAATCAGGAATCTATGCTAGGACCTGATAGTCCATAGTGTAGTCCTTTGGATCATATGGTAAAAAACCTTAAAAAAAAAGACTAGGAAAAAAAAAGAAGTTTATAAAAGCTTTAGTCTTGAGAAAAGAAAGAACTCCTTAGACAAAAACATACTTGCAGATAGAGACATGTAACAGGAAAAGAAGAAATCTTGGGAAGCCTGGAGTTTATTTGAAACTTCTTAGGAAAATACAATGTGGTACAAAACCAGCGCTGCAGAAACCCTTCAGTACAAGCTCTGCAAGTGGGGCATTGCAATTCTGAAGGACTTCCCATTTCAAGCTCTGCTAAAATCAGATTTATCCTTAGAATCTCTGCCTGGATCTGAAGCAGCACCAGCTTTCCATTTAGCAGATGTATCATTCTGAAAAAATGGAATAGTTTTATTGCAGTGAGAAGGCTGTACCGAATCAGAGTATTAAGTAACATATAGAACCAAGTTAAGCAATACATAGTTTATATAATGGGCACAATTTTAAAGCTTCCATTTGCCCACAAACAAGCCCCAGAAGCCCAAGACAGCTCTGCTTGAGGAGGCATTTGTTGCCGTGTCTGTGGTCAGCAGAGGGACCAGGGGGGCTTGGTGACTCTTACAGCACCTTCACTCTCACCCTGAAGGAGCTCCAATCGGGTCACACCCGCCCTTCAAACCCTCTTTGGTGAACGAAGTACAGGTATTCAGCACCGATGGTGAAGAGAGAGAGAATACAGTTCGTGCAGGGGCCAGCTGATGACAGGAGAGCACTGAGCAACGACACTGTGACACTGCCCTGGCTCCTAGCTTCAGCAGGGAAAAAGTTAATTTTGACAGGCAGCTGTAGAGGACACAGAAGGGACAAAGCTGCCCTAAACTGGCCAGAGGGACGGTGCTCAGAGTGTGGGGGGTACCTGGCTGGAAGGGGCGGGAGGCGGGTCAGGCTCGGGGCTCGGCACGGAGAGCAAGCCCAGCGACGGGCTTCGGGCAGGGAGTGACTTGCAGTGGGGAATCCCTCATTTTGCATATTTTCTTGTTGTTACTGTATTTTCTCTCCCTTTGTTGCCCTGTTTAACTATTCTTATCTCAGCCCGTGAGTTTTCAGGGGTTTTATTTTCCTGATCCTCCTCCCCAGCTGATGGGGGAGGGGAGCGAGGGCACAGGGACGGAGTGAGCGAGGAGCCCCGTGGTTCTTTGGTGCCAGCTCAGCTCCACGTGGTCCTTTCTTGCGGCTGCCAGGTTGAACCATGACAAACACTACATTCTGAGACCTGTTTTTTTCCCAGCACTCTACCAATACTGTATTGTATAAACTGCTGGTGCAGTGTAATACAACATTATTGTAAAGGAAACGGTACAATTTCCTCTACAGAGGTAAATATTTGCTGGAACAAAGTCTTCCTGGAAAAAGTAGCATTAAAGAATTCTCAAACAAATCAGTGTCAATCAGATGAGATAATGATTTTCTATTTAAAGTCTTGCTTTAAAGTAATAATCTGTCATAAAAAAGAAAAGGTTAGTAAGTATGAAACAAATTGGAAGAATGAGCGCCATACATAGCGAACACGTACCGAGTCACACCATCAGTGTGGGCAAACCTGCATGCATGTCTTTCTTTTCATGAAGCAGCACGTGAGCTCAGTCACATACCAGATAAAGCATCGGCAAGAAGACTTACTGAATACACTATTCTAAATTTTAGGTGAAACGATTAAACACAGCAATCAGCTCATGCTCTAAAAAAAAGAGCAGATAAATACACATACAGACACAAGTCACAAATTTTGGGTGTTTTCTTTTTAAATACACATCTTTTTTTCTCCTCCCTATATTATTTGCGAAACTTCCATGACTTTTAACATATATTGCAGCAAATTTAAACAGTGTTAAAAGTTTTATATGCACCAATCTAACAGTAAAAGGTTTGGATATTTCAGTATCTTCTAAAACTAGATTTGCAATCTTTTAAACAAGAAATGTGTCTGTCTTCAAAGTACTTTCTCAGATTTCTTGTTAAATATTGCAGTTTTATGAATCATGAGGGGTTTTTTACATATGCAAAAAAGGAGTCAGTTTTGATATGTTAACAGGAGATTTTATAAATATCTCTAGCAAAAGTGGAAAATAAAACTGCAAGGAAATAAAATACTTCTCTTTCTGCACTTCTAGAACAGAGGCGTTGTCTGTGTAGGCAAGGGGATAGTCCCAAGACCAGGATCCCCCCAGCTCCATGTCCCCTCTCTGCCCGGTGTCTGATCCCCTGTGCAAGCTGCCTAGGAAGTCTGCAGGGTGTACGGCTGCCAGATACAGAGATGAAGGTTTCCACCCATCCCATGAGCTGATCTAGTGCTCAAATGGGCTGACAAAACACCAGAAGAAGTCATGAGGAAGGAGGCCTGTTATTAGAAAACCCCCAACTTTTAGATGCACTTCACCACTTGGCAAGGAGGAGAGGAGGAGACCTTGTAAGTGAGGGAGAACCTTACTGCTGTGCCTGCTCCCTTGTGCACAAAGTCCCAGGCCTCTTCTGCCAAGCTCCTACCACTGCAAGAGCCAGGATGCATTAAATGAAGTAGGCAGTGGAGGTTCTTCATGTGTGAAGTAATCCTGTGGAATTCTCTGCTAAGGATACTAGAAATCTGCACGGTTCACAGGGCAATTAGAATCTTAGGGAACAGAAATTCAGCAAGAACTATTGAATACATAGGAATCCCTTCTAGCCATGTGTGCAAGCGTGCAGACTGCCTGAGCCTGTGCAGACAGCAGCTGGAGTAACCTCGTCCCGTGGTCTGTTTGCTCTGGCTAAACACCTCTGGGCTTCGTCTGTGAATCATCCCATAGACAGAAATGTATCTAAGGGAGAACCTTGTTTATTCATACAGGAGTAAAATTCCCCTCTCAAAAAAGTGACATAATCCCATGCTGGAGAGCAGGAGCAGTTCTGACTGCAGCACGACTTACTCATCACTCCTCTCACCAACCTTTTCTTCCTTCCTTGGAGATCTGCATCTCCCCATTTATTTTGCTGCCTGTTATCTCTTAAAAGCAAAACTTTTAAAAAACAGTTAGTGCGTGGAATATAACACTTCAAGGTAGATCCTGATTCTGAGGTAAAGTTCTCCCTCATACTGCCCATTCTCATCCAGGAGTATAAATATCAGCAGGTGTGATGTACGTATTTCTGTTCATTGTGTCTCAGGATGCTTTTCACTGAGATCTCTCTGTTCTGCTCAGTCAGAAGCAGACCTTTAAAACTGCATAATCTCCAAGACATAGTTTTAGCAAAAATATCTTGTAATTACCAGTATTATTACTGTCCCGCTTCTTTCCATTTTTTATGTTATTTTATTTTAAAAAGCAGACTGAACCTTGCCTCTCTTTTCTCAAGAAGGACGTTTTGGTCCAGTGGTAATGTGGAGGTGCTGCCTTATTACCAGCAACCAAGATAACAACACATCAGGTTATAGACAGGACAACACAGTAACGAAGAGGAAAAAAATATTCAAGTAACCCACTGTTGAGTGCAAAGGGCTTTTTCATGAGGTCCTGTAGGACAGGACAAATGAGGAGCACAATGCAGCACAGTGAGTTTGCAGCACAGCCAACATTTAGTAATAACCTAGAGAGATTATAAAAAGCCATTGCTATGTACAAGTTTCATCTGCAGTACTCCAGGTCATAATTATAGTTTTCACTTCCAGAACTTCGGAGCAATTTTAAGTTTTAGTATAATACTGCAGGTTATCATATTTCCCATTTCATAAAACTTGTATCATCAAATCTGTTATAAAAGCCTACCATAGCCACTCCTAATGTCAGGAACATCACTGAAGAAACAAACAGAAATAGGACAAGCAGCATTCTACTGTGGGAACCAATCTTTAGGAAAAAATGGTGCAAGTTACTAAACCTTTTTAAGAGGAGAAAACCTCAAGAATGGACAAAGGAGCAAAAGTAATTCCTGTCACCACCACTTACACCACCGCTAACCTGAGAACACTGCCATTCCCTGGAAAGGTTTGGAAGCAGCCATCCGTGTCACAGCAAAGGATCACAGGCCAGTATTTCTGCATTTGATTAATCCACAAGCTCTTGACGTGGTCACATTGGAGCTGGTAACCTTTTCAGCTACTAAAATAGATCTGTGTTCCTATTTTAAGGTGCAGAGCTCCTTGCTCTGCAATGCTCAGCTGAACTGATCCTGATACCTATCCTTAGTTACGTGCTGCCTTCCTTGGGAAGCAGCTGTGGACTTTATGACTACAAAGTGCATCAGTCAGATGAACTCTGCAAGGGTCAGAGCTTTGCTGGGCTTTTTCAAAAGTCACAACCTAAACCAGATGGTGATTTTAGGAAGAGACAAACATGCAGTCAGCATCTCCCCTCCTTCGCTGAAACAGAAAGCCCTGCTTCAGAAAAACCCTGATTTCACTCAATCACCTGCACGTTTTTTCCGTCTGCATTCTCATGATGGGTTCCCTTAAACACCATAATGTTGTTTCCACATCAGCTTTAGAAATGATGGAACTGACAGTGTGCCAGTTAATCAGCTCTTGCTCCCCTTCCTGTTACTCTGATCACATTTTGATTTTATTTCCAGCTCTGATACTATCAGTGGCCTCACAAGAATCAGCAAACTTCATTTGTATAATTTGTCTCCGAACAGCAAAATGTAATTCAAACTACTGCTTACTCTTCTGATAGAATACTGCTGCTTTTCAATTATAAACTGCATGAAAGGCAGGGTAAAAAGCTATATTGCTTTTATGCACAAATGTTTGCCTGTGGCAAACACCAGCTTTGGTGGCATCTCCCAGGCTCTAACTGATGCTCCAGCTACTCCGAGCTGCCCTGGGGGCTGGTCCTGCTGCATCCCATGACACCCAGTCTGGCAGAAAGTCAGGAGAAAGCTGAGAGGCAAAGCACTATGAAGAACTAACACGAAGCTTACAGTATTGTCTCTCAACAGAACGTATGCCACTATTTGACTTTGATTTTTGTTTTGAAAAAGGGTATTTTGTATTTTAAAGGGAAAACCAATCCTCTTGTCAGAGTCCATTGCGGTGGAGAGTTCAGTGAAGGACCTGGCCTTAAACAGAGCTGTTTTGATCTGGCTTGTGCTCTGCTGTCAGTGTGGTGCATGGACAAACACCACTGGGATAAAATGCCTTTGCTTTTTTTTAGTCAAAATATTTTGAACTGAAGGAACGTGAAAATACTCAGCAGGACCTTATTACCTTTACCATAGGACCTCGACAGCTGAGACAAGGTTACATTTTATAAACATCAGGTGGAAATTCTGATTATGGTTACTATTTGTAGTGTGCTATCATCAGAAGCAAATATTTGGAGATACAAGGCCTTTTGTAGACTTAACACACTCGAAGGATGCTACGGAATAATTTAGGTGTTTAATTTAGGAGGCTGAATAAAGGTCAAATGAATCCTTAGAAAAAAAATCTCTAGTACCACACTATAGTCCCCTGTAAAGTGATTTAAGAATCTAGGATTTTTATCTAACGTAATTCTAGGTGATAATATTTCTCTATAATATATGTTATACATATGTTAGAGAGATATATATCATACAGATATTACAGAGAGATATAATGTATTATACCTATCTAGGCACTAATATAACTGTAGGCAATGAGGAAGGCTGTGTTTAAGTATTTTTTCTGCAATAATGACAATAAAGGATATGATTATTGTATATTAATGTATGGTGTACATAGTGATTTATACAAAAAAATATCCTTTATAAGTCTGTCCTCATCTTAATGTATTAATCTGATTTGCACTATTCTGAGATAATTCTTTGCAAGTCTAGGCTGGTTATAAGGCAAATTTGCTTCTGTGCTTTCGTTCCCGCCTCCCCTTTTCTATTAGAAAATGCTCTGTCAGGAAAAAATTGCTTTATATCAAAGCTGAGCTTTCCTGAAAATAAAAAGCAGAAAAAATTTATGAGAAACATTTGACTTAACATGAAGTTAAATATTTAATTGAAAATATCAACAAGGAAAAAATGAGTTATAAACTACGTAGGAGTTCCTTTTCTTCTTTCCTAGTAGTCCTGTATTTGCTATCTTCTCCCAGAATAATGAAACTATATATTCTGTCAAAAGGCTTTTTGATTAAGAAGTCTCTTCCCTTTGTAAGTATGTGAGGATGATCCCACCTTTCGTACTATGTTTTCTCTGTCATCACACTTTAACAAGTTAGACTGCATTTAATGAACAGCTTGGGAATGTCTGAAATAACATATTCTAATGAATTTATTATTTGCCTCTGCCCTCCCCTCCCCTGCCACACCAGCCAGAAGAAACTAATGAGACTTGATACATATGGGCATGTCCTAACCGAAAAACCATTCAACTACAAGATGATTTTTGCATTCATTTAATTATCACACACCTATGAAAATCTTGTCAAAGATATTTATGTCAAATTGTGTGGTGAGGGTAGGTGTTACTGCAGAATAACCAAGACAATTAACGAGACCATGAGTTCTGCATAAAACATGGAAGATGAGCAGCTCCTTTATGTGCTGCTGTTTGAAAACACAACATGCTTATTTCTTTTGTAAAAAAAAGCATGCTGCCTTCTGACAACAAAATTATTGTTTAAGTGGAATTAGTACTGAAGTTAACCACTACAGTTTTTGAAAGTATGACACTAAAGATGGGTGAGCTCTACAATGGTCTTGGTTTAACCAGGGCAGGTTTAACTAGGTTTGTGACATTCAGTGAAAGGCACCAGGATCTTTAACACCTCTTCAAAAAACATTGCACCATTTTGCTTGCTGAGCCTTCTCCTGTTCCCCAGAGTGACTCTCAGCACTCCTACTGCCCCTTGGCAATAGTTGTTTTCTGATTATACTTTTTGCCTATCCCCAGTGAAAATCCCAATTAATTTAAAGCAAAAAGTTAGAAGATTACTCTGTAGATAACATATTATGGGGAAAAAAATTGGACTTCTCAGAATTATGTATTTTACTTTTTTGAAGCTACCACAAACGCTGACTGTTCACGAGCTGTTAAACTAAGAAATATTCCAATTTAATCATGGTTAAGATCTCAGCTTTGTTCTGATATGAAAGAGAACAATATGTCAAAACCTTGTGAGCCCTCACAGTCAGGGGTCACTCCTTTCTGACCAGCTGTAGGAAGCTGCTGCTTCCATTGAGAAGCATCCCCTAGGCTCTCAGCCACCCACCTCCCCTACCCCCATCCATCCCTTGATTCCCCCTCAGCCTTCAAAGCTGCATCAACTCCTGAACCAACTGTGCTTCAGATGCACACCCTCAGGTAGCTGATCCAACAAGGTCTTGTCAGTACAGTGAAAACTTTGTGCATCAGATATGACCTGGGATCTCGCTAACCCTTCCCATTCCAGTCCTCAACAAGAAACTACTCTGCCTCTTCCAGAGAAAAAGTATTTCTTAGTGGCACAACTTGTGCACGTGTACTTGGCTTGGAGCATGGACCTAATAGCTTGAACTTGACACATGAAGAGATTGAAGGGACTAGGCTTGTTCAGCCCAACACTGGACCGCTGGTCATAGTCTCCAAGTGTAGAAAAGTAGTTACAGAGGAGATGGAGGTACTTTCTTCACAAGGGTGCCTGGTGACATGCAAGAGGCAATGCACACAAGTTCACAGTATCACAGTATCACAGTATGACAAGGTTGGAAAGGACCTCTGAGATCATCAAGTCCAACCTATAACCCAACACTAACACCAACCATCATCTAAACCATGGCACTCAGTGCCACATCCAATCTCCCCTTAAACACCTCCAGGGTCGGTGACTCCACCACCTCCCTGGGCAACGCATTCCAATGGCCAATCACCCTTTCAGTAAAGAACTTCTTCCTCACATCAAGCCTAAACTTTCCCTGACGTAGCTTGAGTCCATGCCCTCTAGTTCTGTCACTGGTCACCTGAGAGTTGCTACAGGGAAAATTCTTCTGGACATAAGGGGAAGATTCTTCACCCTGAAAACCATCAAACACTGGCACAAGTTGCTCAGAGAAGTGATGGAATCAGCTTCAGTCACACAGCAGCTTGGCAAGTCCCAGACAGCCTCGACTTGGGCTCCGCTTCCAGCAGAAGGTTGGGCCATACGATCTCCAGAGGTGCCTTTCAACACAGACTTTTCTGTGATACAGACTGGGCATTATTTGCACACCTCTTTGTAAAACAGCATCTGTCTCATTCCTTTTCCTTAACTGTGTTCTTTCATATTCCAATGCTGCAGCTTCCCTACCAACAACCTTCAGAGACTGCCTGTTCCAGCTCCAATTACCGGCTATTTAATATCCAATTAAAGACCTGAGCTTGCTTTTGGCACTCCTAATAAAGTGTCTGCAAAGCAGTACAACAGTTACTGTAAGATGCTGCCTTGGTCTGAACAGCTACTGCACAGCTGGGCTTAGAGAAGGCAAGATAAGGAGTGGCAGAAATTCCCCATACTCATACAATTTTAGGAAATCCCAAATATTTTCTGCCAGAAAAGAACAAAAATAACACCTAGCATGTTGCATTTAACAAGCAAAGCATCCACACAACCACATCCACTGTATATCTTACCATATTGCAGCTTTTATATTTTTTCTGACTTTATTTGTCTACATCTGCTTTTAAGCATTCTCTGGCTCTAAATGATTGGTGATCACCAGGGTTTATATACATAAATAGAAATACCGTTGTGAATATAATGGACTGGAATTCAAATAAAACTACTTCTATCCCTTCAGCTTTTCAGACTCTGTGTGACTTCTTATCTGAAGAGTTTTGTATAAAAAGCAGTGGAAATAAACAGGTCTAACAAGATTTGAAGTTTATCTCAACAGATCTGTTCTTGACTGAGTTTTAAACCAAACTCCTTTCGTGCAAACTTTTCAAGTCACATTTGCATAAAGGACAGCCTGCCTCTGAAATCTTGGAGGAAATAAAGGCTGTCCTCTACATGCTGGGACTTTAAATGTAATTTAGTGATTACTTGGCTCTGGCCTTCTACCCACATTATATATTCATGCTTAAGGAGATTTTATGTGGTAGGTAATAGTTTGGTTAACCGGTGTGAGAAGTCTGTACCTATCAGGCTAACAGATCACTTTCCAGATTTCCATCCTATTAAAATGTATGAGGAACTGTTACCACAATAGTTTGACTTATGTTTTTCTTTAATAATTCCAGCCTCGGTATTATTTTGAAGGAATGTGCTGTTCCATCTACACAGCCAGCTCCAATTAAAGCAGTGCTTTTTATGAGGAAGTGAGCCTCCAAACTAATAATTGAAGCACTTAAGTCATTTGCTAGAGTTATCTTGGAGGTATACATCCTTTTTTCTTCCAGGAAATTAAGTTCATAATTCCTAGAATTAGCTTCTAAATTTTCTGGAGGATATTATTTATGAGTGACTAAGAACTGAGGAAGTAGCTTCTGAGCTGAGGATTGAGAAACCCTCAGAGGTGGCTCGGAGAAACAGAGTGAAGTGTAACTGTTGCTGACAGGTGAGGACCATAAATCTCAAGATGTGAATGCGAAACGGATATATTTGCACTGTATCTCCTTACCAGTTTACTGGCATTGTATTCTCATAGCCTGTTTTTTTTGTTACTAATAGAGTTTTCAGCAGGTTATTTCGTGTGTGTGTTTTACAGTAAAGCTGTATATGGTAATCAGTTGTGAAATTAGCATCCTGCTCAATGGTTTTCAAGTTCAGTATAAAGTATCTCTTTATCTCATATAAAAGGGCTTGATGATGTGACATTCCAGTGTTACTTCCTTTGTTCTGCAGTTTAAGACCATGTCACTTAAGATGCAAAAGCAATTGGTTCTCTGTTTTCTACTTACTGCTGCCAATGCTTTTTCTTTCTGTAACTTTTACAAAGGAGGATGGCTGGTTGTCTGGCCTGTGTCAGCATCCCCATCAATAAAAATGAAATGCAGAAAAATTCTTCCAATAAAGAAAGTCAACCATGAAACAACAAAGGAAAAAATAGGTAAATTAATTAATGTGACATCATCTGAATAATATTAAAGTTAATGTGTGATTGAAATTAAAATAACAGAGATACATCAGGCAAAGCTACTTGCCTCTTAGACACAAAGGTCAAAAAAAGGCATATATATTTTCCAGATTTCCAGTAACAGTAGTGAGGAATTCCAAGGGAAATGCAGAAATATGCAGTAATACATAGGAAAGGAGGCAAAACCTGAACTCTTCAAAGTGCCTGCACAAACTAAGTACAAATTAAGATAATTAAATTTGGGTTTCAGATGAAGTGTCAAGAATAATTAGTGGATAAACCCAAATATTACTTAAAGAAGAAAAACCCCTTGAATGGTTTGCATTAGAGAAACTGCTTAACATGTTTCCTAACTTATTGCATTCTCTAGTAATAGGAACAAACTGAACATACATTTTAGAAATCTTAAGGAAACAACTGACATAGATTGGGTCAATTAAACCTTATTGCAACTTAGTTTCGAGTGTGTTAAAGAAACTTGATGGTTTGAGTGAGGTTTATTATTCTCTGTAAAAGCTTGCAGGTGGTTTCAGTGATCTTCTAGTGGCAAAAAGCTGGTTTAAGAGTTCCCCTGTGCCCAGGGGTGTTTGTTCCACTGGATGAAGAAGGAGAGTAAGTTACTGCTTCAGAAGTTGTGCTGATTCACTGCTTGTAGGCTGTGCCGTAAACCCAGATTAGTTCTCCCATCTTTTTTGTTTCTAGTTGGTTGCTGCTCATGAGCAAATAGCAGTCAAACTTAGCTGATGTGTTTCAGAACTTGCATCTATCAGGACTCAACTTTGAATTGTGAAAGGAATTATAAACCCATAGTACTAATAGATGCTAAAAATGGAAGTGTAAACAAATATTTAAACAATACTGCTCTCTCACTACACTCAGAAAATGCTTACGCTCTGGAAAGGTTTTTTTCCCTTGTCCCCCAAAGGATAAAAATAGCTTTTCAAAATTATTGCTTGCCAAAAAGTTTACCTCAGATACTAAATCATCCTGATGTTTTTACATGTGTATCTTTGAAAGAAAAGCCTTATTAAAAATAGTTGTTATTGTTTGTATTATCAATAGAGCTGACAGTCAAGCACAAAGTAAAAGGCTTCAAACTTCAGTTATTTCCAGAGCTGCAGTTTCCAGACTGCTTTATCTTTTTCAAGTGTACAAATGGTACTGACATACTGGTTTTGATGACAAAATTTTTCTGCATATTTTCTTTACCAGAAAAGATGACTGGTGGGAAGCGAACATTAGATGGGCTGATTGTCCCAAGCAAGAAGGTGACAGTCTGGTGTACTGAAACTTGCTGTGGAGAGCTCTGGCCAGTGGCTGATACTTCTGCACACATTGTTGGTACTAGAAGAAAAAGTCATTGACGAATATATCTGCCTTCATAATTGCTGCAATATTGTTTCTTAAATGAAAGGTGTTTTCTGCTTAGGTATTTAAAGTGAGTAAAAGCAAGTAAGTCAGTAAAAGTGAGCTGTTAACAGCCAGCTGAACCTCAGCCAGCAGTGGCCCAGAGGGCCAATGGCATCCTGGCCTATGTTAGAAACAGTGCGGGCAGCAGGACCAGGGCAGGGACTCAGCACTGGTGAGGCCACACCTTGAGTACTGAGGTCAGTTCTGGACCTCTCACTTCAAGAAGGACATTGAGGGGCTGGAGCGCGTCCAGAGAAGGGAACGACGCTGGGGAAGGGGCTGGAGAACAAGGCCTACAAGGAATGGCTGAGGGACCTGGAATGGCTGAGGGACCTGGGGTTATTTGGTCTGGAGAAGCACATGGGGAGACCTTATTGCTCTCTATAACTACATGAAACTGCTCCGGAGGGTGGGGGCCAACCTCACACAATTAGAAATCATAGATTCACAGAATGGTTGGGGTTGGAAGAGACCTTAAAGCCCATCCAGTTCCAACCTCACTGCCACGGACAGGGACACTTCTCACCAGACCAGGCTACTCAAGGGTCCATCCAACCTGGCTGGCCTTGAACGCTTCCAGGGAGGGGGCAGTCACAGCTTCCCTGAGCACCCTGTGCCAGGGCCTCACCCCCCCTCAGCGTTAAGTGTATCTTCACAACGTCCAATCTCAATCTTCCCCCTTCCAATTTAAAGCCATTCCCTCTCATTCTATCCCTACTTGCCCTTGTAAAAAGTCCCTCCCCAGCTTTCCTGTTGCCCCTTCAGGTACTGGGAGGCTGTTCTGAGGCCTCCCTGGAGCCTTCTCTTCTCCAGGCTGAACAGCCCAAGCTCTCTCAGCCTGTCCTCACGGCAGAGGAGCTCCAGCCCTCCGATCATCTTCGTGGCCTCCTCTGGACCCGTTCCAACAGTTCCTTATCTTTCTTACGTCGGGGACTCCAGAACTTCACGCAGCACCCCAGGTGGGGTCTCACGACAAAAGAATACACAGGAAGCCCTTTCCTCCTCTCCCAAACCAGTGTGGGGGATCCCGCACGACGCAGCCTCCACTCCTCCACCCACCGCTGCCGCCCGGAGCCGGCGCCACTCGCAGGGCGGGGCAATGCGGGGCGGCCCCGCACAGGCGCCGTGCGGGCAGGGCGCGCCCCGCGCCCGTGGGCTGGGCTGGGCCGCGCCGGGCCGGGCCGGGCCGGGCGGCGGCGGCGGCGGCAGAAGCAGCAGCAGCTGCCAGCACGGAGGCAGCGCGGGCGCGGTGCGGGAATGGCTCCGCCGGCTACGGGCGGGACCCCGCCGGCTGCTGCTTGGCCGGGTCCCACGGCTGCCGATCTCGGTGGGTCGGTGCTTCACGGCGCGGGGGGGGGAAGGGAGTTCCGTTGCACGGGAAAGCTTCGAGCTGGGACCCCCGCGCTGGCTGGCGGCGGCTCTCGAGCCTGCTCCGCGGGTTCCCGGGTGGCCTCGTCGAAAACGGCGAGCCGCCGGCTCTCCCGCTGCTGCTGAGCGCCCCGGCTGCCCTGCTGCCCCTTCCCGGGAGCCTTTCCCGCCGCTGAGCGCCTCGGCCGCCCCGGGAGCTTCCCCCTCGGGAGCCTCTCCCGCCGATGCGAGCGTTGGCTCTCCCGGGAGCCTCCCCCGCCGCGGGGCTGAAGCGAGCGGCTCGGGGGTGCCCGGCGGGAGGGCAGCGGGAGGAGCCGCGCCCCACTCCGCGCTGGCCTCGGGGCGGCGGCTCCGCGATCGCGGCGGCTTCGGTTGGTGCGCGCTGTCAGCCGGGCGGGAGCCTGTACCCCGGGCTAACAGCGGTGTGACAGCTGCTAATGTCGCGACAGCCCCGTACGGCCACGGGCTGCTGGGAGAAAAGAAAGAGTAACCGCTAATGAACTGTAGAAACTGGGATCTGGCAGCTCCCCTGTAGCTGGTGTCGCTTTAAGGTGGAATCGGGCGGCTCACGAGGTGGAAACGCACCGCAGGGTGGCTTCTGCAACCTCTTTGTGAGGGTGGACGTGGCTTGGCGTTTGCTTCTTGGAAGTTGAGGTGACCCTTAAGATCCCCGAAGAACACTCATCCAAGCACCAGAGGAAGTCAGTTGTAAATGACACTTACTTTGTTTGTATTACGGTACTAATGATCTCAAAGTTTTGTTGTCTAAGTAGTCTGAAGTGCTTTCTCTGTGTTCTCAAACACCTGTGTTTAAGCTGATGCTCATTTTTACCTGGTGTGATTTTCAAGTTGACCAGTTTTATTACTTGTGGGTGGTTTGACAGTGGTAAGAGTGCCCCAGCTTGTTTGAGAGTGAACTTAGTGGAAACAATTAACGTGGCCAATACTTATTAGCATAAAATTAAAATGTTTCTAGTCTTTCTATACTTGTTTATACATCTGTATTTATTACTTAGTGCAGGCCAGCTAGGCCAGGAAGAGTTACGTACCATGTGCTGTTTGTTTTCCAAAAGTAAGAGAAATGGAAGGCTTGCATTCCAGTCCATCCTTCTCTTCAGGCAAGTGGAAAGTTGTGCTGAGGCACAACCGTTGCCAGTAGAATGGTGCTGAGTGTGCTAGCATTATCAGACCTTTTTTTCCCCAGCTAAACACTGGAAGACCTTAAGCATCTTAAATTCCAAATTTGTTTTGACTGGTGCTCTCTGAGGCCCTAATTCTTGCTGTTTTTTCAGTATTTGTATGCAGAGGTAAGAGGAGGAGAGGAATTTTGGGGTTTTCTTCTCTTCTTGATAATGACCATATTTTTTTTCTCTGTTACTTCAGTGGAATATATTTTTTAACAGATAAAAATTAATTTACTCTTTGATAGTTATTACTTTGGCACGTCACTGCATGTTTTGGCATATGGAGGTTACTATACAGTTTACCAATTACTGGCATCTGGAAGAGAGTGTAAACGTTTTAATAAACTGAAAGATGTGTGTACATAGGCTTGTACTGACTTTTTACAAATGTTTATATTCAGGGTTGCTTTATTGAGCTTCAAGGTAGGTATGCTGGGGGACTGTTAGTATGCACTATGCTCTAGTAAGATTTAATAACGATAGCAATAATTTAGTCTGGTATATCTAGATAAATAGGATTGTACTTAAGAAAACTAAAGGTTGGCAAGTCTAGCAGGAAATGCGAAAGCTACAAAAGAATTTTCTCCTTCCTCTGAGCTTGCCAAATACTTTGTCAGTTTATCTGCTGTATCTTCATACAGGAGATAACCAATTTTAACAGAAACCAGTATTTTTACTCATCTAAACGAATGTATGTGTTTGCATAAATTCATTTATATGATGGGTTTGGTAGCACTGATTTAATGCTTCTTGCTAGATGCTGCTTGCACTTGTAAATTTACCTGTGATATGGAATACTGCTAAGTATATAGTGTGTCCAGGAAGGACTTTTTTTTAAACAAGCTAGTTAAGTGTACTTAATTAAATGCATGTGGTAGCTGCATGCAGTGCATATTTTATTTGAAAACTGAGATTTGAGGAAACTTTTTTGAGCAGAAATGCAAAGCGTCAGTTCTGTGTGTTTTTGCAGTAGGAGCTATGTGCTGCGCAAGTAAGGACCAAAGTAGTTACACCATAAGCACTCCAATTTTCATCCTGGTAAGCAGTGAAACGTGAGTTTGTCTCAGTGTGTTCCACAGCATTATCGACTGCATTTTGTGTCACACACAAGGAATGGGCTGAGTTTGTGTTACTGCCCTTCGTATTGCAATTTTTTGCTTTCTCACCAGGACAAAACTGCTCCAAGATACTCTTCTCTTTATTGTTTTTCTCACTGAATTCTTCATGTCAGATGCCTTCATGGTGTGATTGTTTGGGCTGGCAGGGTGACCGACAAGATGATTTGTTAGGTTTGATCTTCGTTTTGGTTCCTAACAAGCTCTATCTGGGATTGTAGAAGTCGCAATGGTTTAAAATTGCTGAGAGTTACGTGTTACACAGTAGTGCTCTTAGCTGCAGTTCATCCGCTGTTAATAGGACCTGCCCTTACGTAGGAAGTCTCTCCTCTTTGAGTTCCCACCCCACCCCCAGGCTTTCAGGGAAGCTGACCTAAAACTTTTTGCAGGCAACTTCGTGGAAGTGGTGTTCGGGCATGTAATTCAGAAACAAATAAAGATTAGGAAAGAAGTCATTTGGATGGGGCAGACACTTATCTCTCAGGGTTCAGAGTAGAAAGCTCTTTTTCCAGACCTCCTGCACAATTTGCCCACAACCGCAGTGTTTGTGGTGACTTCAGTGAGCCCAAGATTTAGTCTCTAATTGAAGGACTCAGCAGGCTCCAGCCTGAGGTACTATGGATTTGAATACAGTGTTGGGTAGTAAGGGTGCTGTTAGGTATTGTGTTCAGGTGGGTCATCGCTGAGACTGGCTGCGTGCATCTTACTGTTGGTGCTTTGGAAGCAGGTGCAGTCAGCATGAACTTTGAAGAAACACCATTGATCATTCTGCTCACTTCTTTGAGATACTGATTTTGGCAAATCTGATGAGGGTTTTGAGGTCCCCTCTTAACAGCAGGCCTTAAACAACCTTGCTTAACCTCTGGTGCACTTGGCAGTACTGTTACTGGTTGTCAGTTTGTTCTTTCAGCGTGTGGCTTCCTTTTTCTCATCAGACTTCCTGCTTATTTCTCTTCTGGTTGTGGGTTCTGCCTACAACAAGGAAACCAGAAGTTAAAGCGGAATTCACAGACTTGTTGAATGTTCCTCGATGATAGGTGCCTTTCCTTTGTTATTCAGTTTATGCATATTCCCTGAAGTACAATTTCCTTAACAATAGATGAAGCAAATGGTAGGCAATGTTTTATTCCCTTAACAGTTTTTTCCTCTAGAAAAGAAACTTTTTTTTCTTAACCTACTATTTGCTGCCTTTTCTTGTTTGCCTGGTCTCTTCTGGAGCTGCCACCTTACTATAATAGCAAGACAGAGAAACCCAAACTTTTTCTAAATATCCTTCTGTGTGTGTGTTTTGGGCAGTGTTGTGTTTTGACTTGTGATTGAAATTGCTTATTATTTCATCTGCTTATTTATGCAAAGGTGATTTGACTGTAGTCTCCAGAATACATAAATACCTTTTAAATCAGATAACTCTGATTTAAATTAAATTAAATTTAATTTGAAGTCACACCTAACTGTTCAGGCTAAATTTACTATCGTTAAAATAACTATATTAAATGAGTACGTAACTACCATCAGAGTTCTAAAGAAATTCAATGCTAAGCTCTTGAATTAATCAAAAAATGTGGTTGGACTTAGATAAAAGGAACCTCTAGTGCTGTTCTAGTGGAACGCTCTAATTTATATCTGAATGAGTTAAGTGTACTGAATGAAAAGAAATAGCCGATTTGAACTTCTTTCTTTAGAAAATATCTGTCACTTCTGAAATGCCAAGGGACATGACTTGGCCATTTTTGACATTTAATCACTTTTACTAGAACTCCCTTAACTTAGTAATAAAAGTTATTTTTCTTAAATTCTTGAGAGCGAGATATTTAGTGTGTATTTAGGGAACTGAGCTAATAAGCAAGTTTGGGGTTTTTTTATAACTTTTATTCCTGATTGTAGAAGTGTGTAATCTAAAATCAAAGAAGTTTTACTTTAAATTGTACTTAAAATGAGCGCTTTAAATTGAAGCATGCATCTGTTCACGTTAGGTGTCCAGTCTGGAGTTAGGAAGTGTTGTTACAGTTTAATGCAGTTCAGAGTATGCTTCCCCTAGGGCCAGGAGGTGGAGCACTAGGAATATGATCATTAGGTGCCTTTTCCTTGCAGAATCGACTGAGGTCACAGCTGTCTGACCATCCCTCCTTGTGGCATGACCAGCTTATGCAGCCCTTCTGTTGTGCCCTTTAAACAGTGTGTAGATCCACAAAGTGAAAACTGGAAGTGATCCAAGTATGGAAGAGAAGAAGAGTAAAAAAAGAGCCCAAGAAAGAACAAAAAAACACTCAATCAAACCATATTCTGTCTAAATTATTTTAAACCTTAAATCATTACTCTTTTTCCACTGTGGGTGAACTGGCACATTAATGGTGAGGAGAAGGAGA
Source organism: Dromococcyx pavoninus (assembly GCA_033558185.1). Classification (NCBI taxonomy): domain Eukaryota; kingdom Metazoa; phylum Chordata; class Aves; order Cuculiformes; family Neomorphidae; genus Dromococcyx; species Dromococcyx pavoninus. The sequence continues at coordinate 291,988 of JAUMJL010000149.1, forward strand.
AATGCATAAGCTGATGTTGCTCCTGAGACATGTTTTCCAGCTACGCTTAGCTGAGGTGTTTGAGCAGATCATATGCCATATGAGTATTTCATTTCTCTTGTACTTGAATAGTTTGTACATTTATCGTGTTTGATTTCTTTAAATATTAATTAATATTATGGCCAACAATAGTTTGGTTTTATATATTGTGAGATTGGTATCTACATTTCATTTTTGTGCGTGAAAGCAGGAAATTCGATTGTATAACTCCTTGAACTTTATGGAGAAGATAGTGAATACATATGTACTTAGCTTTTATCAGGAAGATTGCACAAACAATTACATTCATAAAATGTAAACCAAATTCTTTAAAAGGCATGCCATAGCAAATAAATGGGCAAAATCCAGAGTAACCAAATAGGATTCTGTATCAGGACAGCAGAGAGAAGATTACATCATTGTTTATGGGCTGCTTTCTGTAAATTACACAATACAGAAACAACTGGAATGTGCTTGAAGTAATCAGCTAGATGTAGATTGTGCTTTAGTTTAGTATAGGAGATACAGAAAAATAATGCGTTATATTAATGATGAGTTTTATATTGCTTATGTAACAAACCAAGTTTGATCTTTGTCACAAAAGTGATTTTTCAAGAATCTGAGTTCTTTAAGCAATATTAAACATTTCTAGAGATTTCCCGTGCTTTATGAAAAGTTTGCGAATTGTCTGTTTAGATCAATATTAAAGGCAAAGCTTTGAGATAACTGTAATTCCGTAACTCAGTGCAAGCAGAGTCTGATATTGTGGTAGTAGATACTGAAGAAGGAACTGTTCCGACTCTCTGTTTGCAGTGAGAAATAAAATAGGTGTGGAAGGCAGGCTGGTACCTTTGCAGGCTCTTTAGCCATGCTTGGCAGGTAGCTGTCTAGGCACAGTTGATCTGCTTTTTGACAGTGGGATGAACTGGTGTGACCTCTCTAAAGTGCCCCCATCTCTCTTTTCTGTGAGTTTATAAAACCTTAAGGGGAAAAAAGTTTGTTACAGAGCAATACCTGCATTTACATGATCTGCTTCAGCTTCCTCCTTACTGCAGCTTTCAAGACGTTGTAGTCTTGGAATGTTTTCGCGTTCAAACATTATTTTAGTAATATGGAGAGCATACAGTGTTTAACTGCAATGTTAGTAGATATGTCTAAGGCAGTCTAAAAATTGAAATTTAATGACAGATGAAATATTTTTTCATTAATGTGTGAAATTTTTTCCTCCTATATTCTGTTTCTTAAGGGTGCTGTAAAATTTTCTTGAGTCATTGCTGAGATGGAGGAAAACTGAGTTTGTGTCAAAGTAGTAATGATTAGAGCCAGTGTGTAAGACTTGTCTGAAGTTGGCTGTCCTTATATTTTACTTTTTAGGTAAGGATTAAGTAAGGGCAGACAACATTCAATAAATTTGATATGTAGACTGGGATACAATGACGTGTATTAAAAATACCAGAACAGCAAAACACCAAAGCAAATTAATTTCTATATGAATTTACTTGAGTTCAGGAAGAGTGCTGTGACCTGAACTTGTCATTAGAAACCATTGTGAAACAACATAATACATCATGAGAATGAGATAGACTGTCATCAGTCTGTTAATAGGCATAATATGCCTCTAGGGAAGAGGAATAGAGAACACAGAATGAATGATGTGCCTGATTCTATGACTGGGGACATAAAATGTATTGCTTATTAGCTAGGCAGGCCTTCTTTTTGCATTATGTTATAACTGCTGAGGTTTTTGAGGGCAGACTTCTTGAAATATGTGGGATGTTTGATACCGATCTGACTGTTTCGCTCTGATTATAAAGTTACACTGCACCAAGTATTTGATCCAGGTAATTTCTTCTGGAATATTTTAGGTTTGTGTTTGGTATTTTTCACCTCTGGGCATAACGTGAATAGCATCAAGCAGATCGTGGACATTGTGTAAATTACGTATTTAGGTAGAAATATCGATTGAACGTTTTACTTGTAATAACCAAAATACCTGCAAAGTTGTTTGTGTCTTCTTGAATTTTAATGGGAGAATTAGATTTTTAGGTATCTGAGGATAACTGAAGAAAAATCACATAGGCCTATTTATATAGGCTGGTATGTTGGAGTAGCCATCTGTGTTAAATGGAAAGAATTACTTTGTGTTTTCCTGCTTATTTTAAAAACTCTTTAAAAACTCTTTAAATCTCAACCCAGTTAGAGGACTAATCTATGCTACCAAGTATTCATTTGATAAATTATGAGGTTTTCAACATCATTCTGTTGAGGGGCAAAAAAAATGTGCCAGTATAGACACAGTTTGACATTTTGTCTTAACTTGTGTAGGTTGCATCTGTCCTTTGAGAATTTGCCAGGATTGTCGTCACCTTGTGACTGCAGATTAGATTGTAGTTGAGGTTTTCTCACTGGCGTTTCAGGTGGCAGTCTCTGAACAGAAGTACTAAGCCAAATCATTAAACAGATTGTGTAGGTAGAAATAGAAATGTAAAACAAAGAAACTCAAACCACGGGTCTTGTTGTACAAGCACTTGCAGGTAATATTAGGTAGGCTGGGGATATCAACCTGAGTGGTTTCTGATGGCTTGCTTTTTTGGAGAGTGGGAATGGTATTTAGTGATTGCTTAGCAATGATCTGTCCTGAAAATGTGATGTAGCTCTGTTGCTGAAGTTGCTTTTGAACTTGATTGTTTGCTGTGAACATTTAATAGTATTTGGGATCCATTTTCCCATATCCTTTGTATAATTGTTCTCTTCTGTGGATTGGATGCAGCTTTGTGAATCAGCCTTGTATTTTAAACTGTATGTGTGTTTTCAGTGGATGTGTGACTGATTGATGTGATTTCAATTTGAAGATTTAAAAGTAATTATGCAGGACATGATACTTTTTTACATCTAACTAACCCTCCCGCCCTTATTTTTGGAGTGCTTTCTGGGACTATTGCTCCGTGTTGTTACGATTACTTCAGGAAACTTGTTCTAGTTACATTCATCCTTGCTCACGGCTTCTTGTTCCCTCTCTTCAGCTTACTCAGTGTCTTAATTAAGCAGTTTGCCAAAACGCAGGTTATACTGGTTCTGTAAAATGACTGTTTAAAGCTGCCAGGAGCACAGCAAGTGGGGTAGCAGCGGACTACAGGGAAAGGGAACCTTTAAAGCCAGTTTGCATTCGGAGAGACAGTAATGGATCACAGTTCAGAGAGTCCGGAGCATCAGGGCCCCTAGGTTTCAGGGTTGAAGTGGAAATTGCCTACTGTGGTTATAGAGAAGTGTCAAGGGAAGATATTTTTGGGGGGCACTACGTGCCATGCTTGCCACAAAGAGAGGTAGAAAACCTAAAAAGGCAAGTGAAAGATTAATTTTGTGGTCTTCCTGGTTTATCCTTCCACCTGTTCACTTGGCTAGTAAGTGGATGTTGATGTCTGAAAAATAATCTAGTAGATCTTTCCTGTTTGTTCTTAAAATGGACAATATGCAGTAAAATCCAAAGCATCTGCATATTTTTATCCTATATTTGAACATGGAAGATGCTTATTTATTAGTTCCTTTCTGAGCTTGTGAGATGTACTATTTAAGTTGAATTTTTTAGGTTCTGAGATGCTACAGTCATTGAAGTAATACTTCTCTGGTGTGGTGGCTTTTCTCCTGCCTGGGAAGTAAATAAAGCTATTTTGTGTGAGCAAGTAAAAGACTTTGTAGCTATTGCTGCTACCTGATATTTAGCAAAAAAGAAAAAAGAAAAAAATAGAACAGTTTTATTTTGGTGTATTATAACATGAACAATAAATTATTGGAAAGCAAACTATGTGTGAGATGAACCTTCTCAATTGTATGATTGTGTACATTAATCTTTCCTGTCTTTTGTTTACATGTAGTGTAAACCAGTTGCAGTCTTAAAAGTGTTTAGTTGAACTTGGGATCAGAGGAATTAGATGACATTTTTCTCACTGATGGGAACAAGAAGTGGTTATAGTGGTGATGTTCTGTGCAATATGCGAGCCCTCTTGTTGAGATCACAGGTCTGTCAGGCTAGAATATAATTTGTTCTTCATCATTATACTGAAAAAATATCACATGGGGATTTTGTATGTCAGATGTTGTGTAATAATCTTATGAAGAGGGGATATCTACTGTTACGAATGCGTTCTCAGCCAGTCGAGTATGTGTTGGCCATTTAGGTCCTCGCATACAGCACATTGACACCATGGGGACTTGATCATGATTGTGATTTTCTAAATGCTTTGAAGTCATTTACAGTGTATAGTAATAACTATGTTTATTCGTTACGTAGGTAACAGAGAGTTCTTTCAGAATTTATCAAGCTATGCCTTACAGGCAGTTACTTCGACAACTAAAACTGATGGCAATGATGGCAAGACTGAGCACCTCGAGTATATTGCCTTTGCCTTGGTTCCTGTTTTCTTCATCATGGGTCTCTTGGGGATCCTCATCTGTCATGTCCTTAAAAAAAAGGGATATCGTTGTACAACAGAGGCTGAACCAGAAGAAGAAGAAAAATTTGATGAAAAAATAGGTAATCAACCAATCTAATAAACAACTTATTTTTGTACATTGCAACTACTAGGGAAAAATTTATAGTGAGACTTGGGTCATTTCTCTGTCTATATTTGACATCAAAGCAATAGTAAGAAAAATATTTGGGTTTTGATCTTTGCCAGTCAAAAATAGTGTTCCAATTTCCTATGCAAGTCCTTCTGACATCAATTAAGAGATCAGAGGGATGAAAGCATCCAGTGTATTTGTAACTGTACACTGCAGTTGGAGTCGCCAGACTGCTTTTCTGCATTCCACATGCTGTTAGCAACAAAGTAGTATTATACATAATTCTGTGTGAGGAATGACAAAAAGCTGCCTTTTAAAGCCTAGAATCTTAGTTATATGTTTAGCAATCTTAATTTGTTGCTGTTGTGCTACCATTCTCATCTCCCCTCTCATTATAAAACTGAACCTTTGCACCAACTGTTCTGTTTTATGTAATATGTGCTGCTTATAACGTTTTCTTAAAGATACCTTTGGTTCTGTTCTACTGTCAGTTTGTGCTCTTGGTTTTTTATGGTTCCTTATTCACATTTTCTCTTACTTGGAAAGAAAAAAAAACAAGAAGAACTGAGTGTTAACACTTGGGAAGGGCTGCAGTTACCCAGTATAGGATTTACAAGTCACTTGTAAATACTTTTGGTCTCCTCCTTTCTTCCAATTAATTGCTGTCAGTAGACTGATAATAAGTGCAGCCTGCAGAGGCTCTGTGGTAGGGCTAGTGCAGTAGTGGTGTGTCAGTAGGTTCTTAAGCAGCTGCTGTCTGGGGCACAGATGCAGGGAGTGGGACTATCACCAGTTCGCCTGAGTGGTGACAGCAGGTTGAGGGGTACTGGAAGGGCAACAGCTTTTAAGGCTTAGTTTGGAGCAGTACCTATGCCCAAGTTGGGCTGCAAAGTTGTTGGTATCATGGTGATGGGTGGGTTCCGAGATGGGGAACCCCGTCATTTACTGCTTGGAGACAAATATAGGGTCTTACCAATCAAACTTACTTCAATCCTGTGTTTTGGTTTTTTTTTTAAATAAAACCAGTCATAACAATTATTAGGGAAGGGAAAAGCTGTGCCTTGTAATCTCTTCTTGATGTTTCTCTGCCTTCTGAGGTTATTATGGGGAAGATTCCAGTATTGCTAATGACTGCAATCAATTCCAACTGTAATAAGTGTAGTTGTGAGGTTTCTTTCTTAAACCCTTTGCTCCTGTAGTCATAAGAGATAATGAAATAAAGAAATCAAATGTTATATCCTTGTAGTTGTGGTGAAAAGCTGAAGCTGTATCTCTCTTATGCTGGAAGCTGATAATATCTATTTAAAAATAGTGACTTGAGACAGTTCAATGATTGTGTTGTTTGTTTTTTCCTCTCTATTGTTAGGACTAGAAATACAGCTCTTGTTCAGCTCCTCCTAACTAGCTAGAGAAGGAATATGCTTGTGAAAATACTGAGTTTATTCAAGTCTTAAATGAATATATTAGAGCTAATGTGTAGATTCCATAAACTTTGTTTATGTTTTTCCTGAATAAGGACTAAAAAGTCTCTTCTGAGCTTTCCCTCTAAAGTAACAATAGATCTTGTCTTTTTTTTTTATGTAACTACTTCTGATGCCTGTTTCTGTTTTGGCTTGTTTTTCTTTTTTTTGTTTGTTTTAAAATAATTCCATTCTTGATTTGGAAGGCCAAGATATTGACAATGTATTTATTTCCTTGCACAGAAATGAATGAAACTATACATGAGAATAGCGACACTGTGGGACAAATTGTTAACTACATTATGAAAAATGAAGGTATGGTACCGTTGCATTGACATTATGAACCTTTGTGATGGTATTCTATAACAAATAAGTTTTTTAGGGTATTCTGAGGTATGGTATGTTCATGTGTTCTCGTTTGATAAACATTTTGTACAAGGCAATAACTTCAAACAAAATAGGAAGATTTTTTACTTACATGAAAATTTTGTGTGGTAGCTTGGTTCATGCATTTCTTGGTGTTTTAAATATTTGGGTGTTTGATTTTTTTTGGTTCGTGTTTTTATTTTGTTTGTGAAGTAGAAGCTTAAAGTTGCTTTCTTAATAGCAATGCTTAAAGCATGTGAATTTTTTTTGGCTAGATTAAAGTTTTTCTTGAAATGATTCTTGCAGCTGTTGTCTGATGAAAGGTTGTGCATAACTGAGACAATAAAGTAAATCAGTGCTAATGCTCAGTTTTGGATGTGGTATCTTCATGCACTGTGTGTACAGAGTAAAGGATAAAGAATAAGAAATGACTGAAAAATAAAATCGCAGTTAAGCAGCCCACGGAATGCTTGGTTAGTTGAGAACATATTTGCCTAGTAGAAGGAACATTTAGGAGACTGCATGTTTTTATAGTACAAGAACCTTTATCCTTTTAGTGTTACATTTGTATAAATAGAAGATCTACACATTGAAATGGCTTCATTGAGCAGAGTGACTTCTGACAAAAGACTTCCTCTGGAAAAGTTGTATTTTGGGATCTGTGGGTTTTTTCAGGATTTGGTTATTTTTTCCCTTAGTAACTGTTAGGACTTTGAGCTTGTATAGTTTGACTTGAGGTTGGGATTAGGTACCTCCTGTGTTTTTTTTAGAATAGTTTTGGGGTGATAATTTGCATTTCGTAGTGCTCACTTAAACTGATGTTTTTAATCTGAAGTTGCTTTATGCACCTGAGGTGATGATACTCCTGTGGTCAAGTGGATGTTTTAGAGTTTTCAGAGATCTGTTTTGGGAGTGCTGTACAAATGGGTCTGTTACATGGCTGTGTTGGGGTGGAGTTTTGAACAATATGAACTGTAATTTTAGTAGCTTATGTTAAGAATATCCTTTAGAATTACAGTATCTTTTTTTTGCATAGTTTTCTCATGGCTTTTTGGAGATATAAATAATGGAGTCCTTCTTTTAGACTAAATTTCTTTGAGGATGTTTAATTTTGCTGTTAGTTTTTTTTAAAGTTAGAGCCATACACTTTTAAATTAAGAGTTCTGTTCTCATTGCAGCAAATGCTGATGTGTTAAAGGCCATGGTAGCAGATAGCAGCGTCTTTGAACCTGAGAGGTAATTGCTTATCTTTTTAATGCGTGTTTCCTGAGGCAACTAAAAATGTACCCTTTTTATTTCCTAAGCACCTTTAAGGTTTCTTGAGTTATCACCTAAGACAATAATGCTTTGATTTCCTTGTGGTGTCTCTGAGTCACTCAATTTTAATGTATGCCATGGCTTGGTAACTGGCTCTTCTGGTTGTGTTCTGGGTGTGTGATACGGATTTATTAGTTCTTGAGCTAAAGACTTGCAGAAACTGCAAATACTTGTTTATTTAAGGTGCAGTTACTTACAAGTTGGCTTAGTCCAGAGCTGCTCTGATTTGAAAGAACAGAAGCAGCCCTCGTTCCCTTTGTGTGGATGTTAACTCAAGATAGACATCTCTTTCTATGGCTCCTTCTGGTTTACTCTTTTTTTTTGGTACTATACCCTGGCTGACCTACCTCTTATTTTTTTCACTACACACCTATTTAGACAATCATGTAGAGAAAATAGTTCAGCCCTTGAGTTGCAGTTGCATCATTTGTGTAAAAGTACTTACACCTGTACATAAGTGCCTTTTAAACTATATCTGTACTCCTCTAAATGTTCTTTTTATGTAAACCTGTGTTCATATTTAAGGCAAGGAAGATGAACGTTCAAGAAGTACCATGTCACTAACTAAAGAAGTGGGAGTGTTTAGTTCTAGCAAAACTCTAGTTGAGTATGTAACAGTTTATCTCCTGTTTGTTAGTGTTTTTCTTGAAATAGCATTTCGAAAACTGGATGGAATGTTCAGCTGAGGCATGATTAGTGCTAAGCAAGGTAACTTTAGGTTCACAGGTCATGCTTCTGTTATTTCCACTGTGAAATTTGTCTGTGTTAAGCAACAACATTATAATGATTCATGTTCCAGTTGTGATTTTCACCTCCTTTTTCTGTAGAGTGATCATTTGGTTAGTTGCTTTATAATCTGGGTTTGTAATTTTTTTTCTATTAAAGCACTGAAATTTATGTTGTTCTTCCTGCAATACATGTGATATTTCTAATGAGATTTATGTATGTGTGAAGGTGTCTCACACATGTGCTCTGCTCCAATCATCCCAATATCTCACCTTGGCCTCTACAGTTACTATGGTTGACCAAAGGTTTGTGGGTACTTTAGCTATTCTTCTGTTCCATTACTCAGGGATCTACTTAAAACACTGAGTAACACAGAATAACCACATTTAGTATGTGTTCACAGTTTCATAGTAAACTACTGATATATTACTTTCTGGTATGTCCCGTTCTCTCTCTCTTTTTTCAATGAGGTGTGCTACCTTTTGCTACAGTAATTCACTTCTAATGCACTGAGCTCTAGCTTGCTGTTGGAGACTGTGTTGCAAGGCAGTGTCAAAATCGATGCTGAAGAATAAAAAAGTACATAATTTGCTTACTATTTATGCTATCTGCTCTTCTGTTTTAGAAGAAAAATATATTGATTTGGTTAGATATTCTCAATAAATGCCCCTTTGGTGGTTGTACTGCTTTTTCTTTCTAGGTACTTTAAAAATGTTTTTCTGAAGCTTAAGGTGAATGATCTGTTGATTGCTTTTCCTTTTCATGGTAGACATTTTGGTTTTGCCTCTTCGCAATGTTGTGGGACTGTGCTCCTCTTTTCTGAGTTCTTAAAGAAAATGTAACAATTCTGAAATATTTTCCATAGTTCTCCAAGTGTTAATTTAATCAGCTAATTAGATATCTTCATCAGTATAAGCCCGTGTAAGCTGTTGTCTTCTATTTTAGCCTGATTTTTTTTTCATTTGCTTGCCTTTTGTGTTGGTTACCTTAACCGTGTGACTGCAGCTGCATTAATTTATAGAAGTGATTTTAACAGCAAAAAAAAAAAAATGATATGGGAAGGAATCTTAAACCAGACATCCTCACAAATAAATGATTCCTGAAAAACCTTGTTCCTCACTAGACATAACTATTTTATCCTTTTTTCCTTTTTAAGAGACAGGATTTTATAGTAAACATTAAATTTCCTTTATACTTTTTCCTGCAGCCCTTTATCTCCTACCTCTCCTGGGAGTCCAACGAGTCCAGGGTCTCCTTTGTCACCTGGTGTTGTTCCATTTAAGCACAGCTGTAAAGGCCATCACTTCCATACTGTGGGAGGAGTGGTAGAAAAGGATGTTTGTACTCGTTGTAGCCACAAACGATGGCACCTTATAAAGCCAGCTCACAAATCGAAAGAGCACAGAAGAAGTCGTCTTGGAGAAGTTACAGTCCTTTCCGTGGGAAGGTAAAACTTAGGTCATTTCATTGTATTCTTTTCTTAAGGACGCTACAGTGGCCAGTGTTGGAGCGGATATTCATTGATTCCACTCTGTTTATAGCATCTTTGGGTTTGTAACCCTGTTGCTATTAGGCTGAATTTATTTCTAGAAGACATAAATCAAAATTTGTTTTTGTTTCTGGTTTGGTGGGTTTTTTTTTTTATAACGATGTAAATAGATGGGGATTTACTATGTGTTTAAATCCCAAGCTATTGCTATATTGATACTGGCTAAAAAAGCAAGGATTGCACATAAATTCCTCTGTTTCTGAATTTAATACTTCTCAAGTAAGCGTGAGCTGTAGAAACCACTCATCCTGTTTTGTTATTTTTAATGCCTAGCTTACATTGTATTGCCTCACTGCTTCTTAGAGCAATACTTTTATATGCAGTCTGGATTTTGCTTTAAAACACAGTTCCCTGAGGAAGAGTGATTCAGTAGTAGTGATTATTAAAAGTCCATGTAGGCAGTAGGAAAGATGATTGCTCTAGTGGAACTGGGTCTGTGTGGGTGTCTGATAATGTGGGTCTTGAGACCTGAAAACACGTTCCTGTGCATGCGCTGGGTACTGAGAGCAATCCAGCTACTCTCTGGGGAAATCCAATGGAACCTTTCTTTTGCTTACCTCAGATTTAGAGTAACAAAAGTGGAGCACAAATCAAATTCCAAAGAACGGAAGAGTTTGATGTCTGTTACTGGTGGAGAGAGTGTCAATGGTGATACACCTGCCACACCTGTGAAAGAGGAGGCAAGTGAAGCTCCCGCCACACCTGTGAAACAGGAAATGCATGAGAGGAGAAGCTCAGAGTAAACTGCAGGTATCAAACATTGAGGAGTATTATGGAAAGTAGTATGTTGTGAAATAAGTGTAGGTAATCAGTAAAGAGAAATTAAGTTGAAAATGTATCAGTTCTGGGTGAATGTATCTTTCCATTTCAAAAGTTTCTACAGAAGTCTGTAAAAATTATATTTGATCAGTCAATGATAAATTGGTAAAGGTTACTTTAACCACCAAATTCTTATCTAATTGTTTATGTAGATTTTGTAATTAGAGTAGATATTGAAATGAAAATTATTTTGTGGAGGTGGCATTACTGGTCCTTGAAATAAAATATCTGCATATTGATTTTTGGCAATTAATGATGGTTCAGATTTAGTGGCAATGTGCTTATTTACCGAAACAAACAAAGGCTGCTGACAGCGATATCACTGGAATAACTACAGTGCCTCTTCCTTGTGCTTGCTGTCTTGTACTGTGTCCTTATATAAGGTGGCTGCTGACTAGGTACCTCTCTGATAGATGAGCGGATGTTTGGCCAGTACAAACAGCGACGCGTGGAACGCTCTTGTCGCAGGGGCTACGGTGGGTTACTACACCAGGAGGTTGGGGTTTTCATGTGAGTGAATTGCTTGAGGTGCCCCATTAAGCACATGAAAAATGTGTCCGATATGCTTTTGGAATGCACTCCTGACTGCTTTTTTTTTTAAGTTAAGAATGTTGGGGAAAAAAAATCTGTATGTTAATATGATTTGCTTCTGATTGATGGAACAGTGATAATTTGAAGGGGAAAGGTGATTTTACACAAAGGTGATTCAAAATAGAGAGTGTGACCCTTGGGGAAGAAAAGGTATCTGGGGTGACAAAATAAAGGCATTGGATTTGAACAAAGTGCACAGTGCCAAACTCTAAGTAACCTCAAATATGAGGGAAATGCACAGGTGGATATTGGGTTTGTTTAAAAATGTAGGATGACCCCAAACTCCTTGAATGTCTTGAGGTTAAATTCTGAAGGCCATGGTGCGGGATTTGGCCTTTTCTTTATATCCTGTTTATTTATTAAGACAATGGTCTAGAAAGCAGGAGAGTGTAGAGGGTGGCTGTGTCGTGGGTCCCTCCTTCCCGGCGGCCGCCCGCAGCGGAGTGCACTCGGCCGGGCCCCGCGCTGCCCTCCTGCTGGAAAATAAAGGAGCTGGAATAAGCTGTGGTATCTTTATTGCTAGACGTGGGTAAGCCCAGGCTGGAATGATGCTTGTGAAAGCCAGCGTTAAGTACAGCTGTCTCTGCCTTGGACATAGGGGATAGACTGTAAGGGTGGTTGGGGGTTTTTTGGTTTGCTTTTTCTTTCGTGGCAAATTTTGGCAAATCATAGCTGTCTGGCGGCTGCTGTCTCGTTGCTCTGAAATCTGTGAAGGATCTACAGATGTCAGTGAAAGACAAACTTTACTACTCTTCCTTTCTGATTTGGGATTATGTCCTGGTGCCCAGGAATTTTTTTTAGTTGGTGTGGTTTCTTTTTCCTTTCTTCCCTTCTAAAAAATAAGTATTAGCTAAATGCAGTAGGAGGTGACCTCTTCTTTCACTGGCTGAATAAACATTTTCAAGCCCAACTAATTGTTTTGTTTCTCCTTTGACTACATTTTCTTTTCTATATCTCTAATGGTAGCGTAATCACTGTTCATAATATGATTTTTGACTCTTAAAATGTACGCCAGGTATCTTTTCTTTAAACATTAGAAATAGAAAGAAAAGGGCATAAATGAAAAAAAAAGGTAATTCCAGGGCACTTTGATTAAAAAAAAAATTAAAAAAGAAATAGAATCTTTTGAAATCATTCTAAAAATATTAGTCTAGTTTTCTTTCTGATTTGTTCTTCCCTAAAAGAGGCTGTTCATATACAAACAGGCAGTAGTGACCTCTACTTCAGTTACTTAACACTTCTAATAAAGTATTATAGCTTAATTTACTCAAAATGAACAGATAGGCAGCATTGAAGACTTCTATGCCTCCAGCAAATAAATTTATGATAAAAAGCATATAGTTTTGGAGACTTTGGCATGGATCTTCAGATTCAGAGGAAGAAGACAGACACAAATGTGTGTTTAGTGCCAGAAAAGATTTGTTCCAGCATTTGGAGATAGTAGATTTGTGCTTGGCCTCAACTGGACTGCTAGTACTGAGAGTTCCTGTGTGAGTGAAATTTCTGAATTGGGCAGTACCCAAATTACAAAATATTGCTGGTTACGTGTGTTCACTGCTTCTCTTGAATTGAGTGTTTTTTCCCCAAAACTTACATGTTCTTAGCATTTTCCTGAAATGACCTCTGCAGTGTTTCAACTTCCTGGCTGCATCATTTAAAGCTGTAACTTGTCTTTTCCATGTCTTCAAGGTCCGTGTTCTCAGCAGACTCCATTTCATCAGTTAAGTTTATTTTAAATATGCTCAATGGCACATAAAAAATAGCAGATACACAGCTGGTAGTTGAAGTCAAAATTTTGAGATAAGCTCTTCCACATCCATTTTAATCTATTGGGTAAACAAAAACTTAAGATATTAGTGCACTGAAGCTATTTAACATTTTCTGTTCCCAGTATCTTTTTCGAAGTTTTGTGTGCTTTGTGATGTGATTTGTCAGCTTGTCCATCTGTTTGTCCGTATTTTTCATGAGTATCAGCTGAATATTTAGTTCTTTTCCTTCAAGATTTCACTCACTAAACTTGCAATGCACAGTAACAAATTCATGCAATTGTGGCATTTTCTTCTATTTCATAGCATCTACTGACTTCTTAGTTGGCGTGTTCATCCGAAAACCAATTTTGCTGTTCAGGCTGATTTTAGAATTGTTTTCTTCTCTTGCAGATGGAACTTCTAGAAGAAACTTGTATCTTAGCACCTTGGAGAAAACTGAAAGCTCCCAAGAGATACATACTATTTAAGGAAGTGTATTTATGGCACTGTAGCATTTTATGAGTTCTGTGATGGCATCTGTGCAAGGTTAAACACTTAGTGGTTTTTCACTAGTAAAATTGGTAAGATTTAGACACATAAATACTGTTGAACTGTGTAGACTTCATACCAAATGTTGGCTTCATCTTGGAAAGAAAAAATACACACAAGTTTTTGGACAGGAAAGATAAAAACCTTATCAAATAATCTTGATTTTTTTTTTGTACTTAGACAAGCATTTTTCATGAACTCATTATTACAAATAATGCAATTACACTATGGATAAGAGCTGTTTGCTCCTCTGGTCTATCTGGATTTTTCTCCTTTGCTCTTCCCCTCCAGAGTTGCCAGGTGTTTGCTGAAGATAAAAGCCAGCCTTTGGAAGATGAAATTATTCTTTTACTCTAACCGCTGGTAGCGTAGCAAAACATAGAAGGCAATAATTGTAAGCCAAAGCCTGCATGTGTGCCTTTAGTACATAACCCTTGGAGTCACAGTACAGAGTGCTTCAGCTGTGTGCAGATACTAAATTAAATCATCTTCTCCTTACTACTGAACATAGTGAGGAGCTTCTCTTTCTGTGCAGTTGGGAGCTCTTGGGAAGGTTTCTTTCCTCAGGGCCACTCGTTCTCCCCTTTTCTCGTAACCACTCACTCACATTTGAAGAATGCGTAATAGTTTTTCCTTTCTTTTTTGTTTTCACCCACAGGTTCCTTATTAAGGTAAAGCAGCATATTTCAACTATTAGATAAGGATATGGAATATTTGGCATTAAAACTCTGTGGAGTATGTACTGAAGTGGATTTAAGGGACTGAGTGTAGCTGTTTTCATTGGCACCACAATCTTAAGCCAGTTTCACTCCCTTCATACTTTTAAGTGTGACTTCTTGCTAAAAATACCAGTGATGGCTTTGTGATGTTAATTCTTTGTATCTCCTTACCGTGATCTCTGTTTTGTCCCATTACTTGTTTTTGGGAGGGAGATCTTTGCAATACTTCAGCAAACTCTGAACTCTGCTGTATAATAGAAACTGAAAAATAGCATTTGTTCTGCGTGCCTAAAGATGTAATAAGCTCCAGTGCCTTTTTAGTAGGAATTGCACTATATTGAGGACTATGAAGTAACTTAATCTGCTTTATGAACTCAATGAAAATCAGTGTTTGTTTTGAAGTTAATTTGTTTTAAATTAATGCTTTCAGTCCTTTTAGTCCAAGTGCTCTAAACTGTTTCTCCTTCAGATCTGGTTTTCTCCATTGGTTCATGCAGTGTTAACAATCACTGTGGACAAAGATACAGATTGGTCTGTTTGCTTATGTATTGGATGCTCCCACATCTTGTCAGGGAATGGCAGGTTTATTTCACTCTGACTGCAAGTACATGCTGCTGATGGTCTTCCTCCTGCTTGTATCCATGAGATACTGACTGCGCCTATCAACACTTTTTACTGATACTGTATTTGCCATAAAAAACACTCATCACCTACCAAAGCTCCCAAATGAATAAATGGTTTATTGTTCTTTTTAAATTGTATATTTTAGAGATAATTGAGAACCCAGAATAACTGTCTGTCCAGGACTGGAACTTGAGTGTTCAGCATCCCTGCTCCTATTAATTTCAACTTGGCTTATGAAGTCGCTTCAGTATTGAAGTATAATATAAACACCAACCTCACCTTACAGACATACATTTAATATTTTTGAGGTTTTTTCCTTCTTTAGACTTCAGCTGATTATTTGTATGAAGACCTAGTGTTTCTAGGAGAATTAAATTAATATTGGTTATGTTAGTTAGCTTTCAGTTCCCAAGAGATTGAGAGCTATGAGCAGAAAATGTCACTGGAAAAAGAGTATTGGGAAAACCAAGCAATTTCAGATAATTTTCAGAAAGGAGGTTCAGAGTTACAGATGGTCCCAAAAGCTTTTTTTGTTTTTTGAAAAAAGGTTCATTTTGATGATAATGTATTTTGATACTTGATGTGTTAGTACAGCAAGTAAATTTGCCAAAAGGATGGAAGAAATTTTATCAGAAATACATATTTTTTTACTTAATTTTAAGGTAGTTTCTATTTTGATTCCATTGGAAATACGTAAAACAAAATAAATGAAAATGTGTTGGATATGTAAAACATCGTTTACCTGTGTAAAATACTTACATAAAGTATTATAAGACTTGATATGTGCAAGAATTCAATTTGTACATTGCTACTTCAGTAAGAGGATTTAGAAACTGTGCCTGTTCCATTGCATTTAACACTACACTCTGCTGTAAGGGTATGGATATTGCCATATTAGTCAGCTTTTCTTAAATTTGCGTATCAGATGTATTTTTAACAAAATAGTTTGTATACAACTTTTGTACTACCAAGCAGTAAATAAAAAATATTGATTCTTAGGCTCGCTTGTGACTTATTTAAGCCTGCACCTATTGCAGGAGTTGTGCCTTATGAGTAGCGTGAAGGAGGTTCAAAGCAGGCTGTTGTGGCTTGCTGAGATATAATTACTTGTACCATCCTCTCTGCACGTTTTTGGTTTTTGTTTCAGTGTTCTTAGCTGCATTACACAATGTCTGTTTTGAGGTCTGTATGTGAATTTTAGAGCTTTATATACATCTGCAGATTATATTCAGAATTAAAAACAAAACAAAACGAAAAACCCCAAAATAAATTTAAAAAAAAATCCTTCATAGCCTTGATTTTCAAAGAAAATCAAGACGCTGCTGATGGTGAAACTTCTGGAAATTGAATGCACTTTCTAATTCTTATATTCAGGGGTTTTTTTTTCCTTTTTTATTCTACATGACAGAATAGCCTGAGAGTAATGTATTATAGTAATTTTTGCTCTCTTAGCTTGTTTCCCCTCTGCTCCCTTTTCCTCGGCTAATTCTTTCATTTAACAATTTCCTGTTATATTGATGTTATAACTGAATGCAAGTATAACCGTATGAACAATTTTCGATGCCAGAAAAGATGAGGACAGATCTTAATTTTTTTGTATTACACAGTTTTTGTTAGATAGTGTGTGCTTATATTGAAATACAAGATTATTGCTGTGTTAAAGTTTGAGAAATTCTGTTGTAACTGTACTGACATAGAGAAGTCCTCAAAAGAAGTGTGAAGAATTGTTTCCAGATGGAATTTCGTTTTTTTTTTTTTCATGGATAATTCTTCTATTATTTTTCCCCAGTGCAGACGCTTTCAGGATCCTACTTCCTGCTGTAGCAAAACAGATGAGGGAGCTACTTCTGTCTTTAATAAAATCTAATTTTACTAGTAATGAGCACAGAGCACGAGATGTATTTTTGAAACATGGTAAGGATTAAAGCATTTCTTTTCTCTTATTTCTGAATCTCTTTCTGCACTTTCTGCAGGGATGAACCCAGGCCCTTCCAGCCCTCCAGGCGTGCGTGGGCACCGTTCGGTGCAGGGGTCTTTCCTGAGCCCTCTGTCGAGATGTGGGGCTGGGAGAGGAGCCAAACTGAGGGACACAGAAAGGGGAGATGGCCACAAAATGTACGAGAGGAAGACAAGAGATAAAGGTGTCAGATGTCTGGTGATGGTGGTGTGTTTTCCCACAAATGAACTGAGCTGGTGCTTACTGCATATTGATAAAGATGTGGGTTTTTTCTGAGATGATTGATCACTCCATGAAAGGAGGAATTATGGTCTATCCTGGTCATGCTGAACGTGCTTATTCTTTTGGAACATGAGACTGTGTCTCCTAAGCAATTCAAGTTTCCTGGGTTCTTAATGGATATTAACGCCCACCTGCGCCCCGGAAGCAGTTTGCAGTGGTGATGGTATCTATCTGTTAAAGTAGGGTTTCTGTGCACTTCTCGCCTGTTCTTTCCTTTTCCTGTCTGCTAAGGTAATTCATAAAAAAGAAAGCAGGGTGGTTAACCTTTGGCTAACTTAATATTCATGAATGACGTGTAAGACTTAACCAGATAAAGATGGATTCGGATTTATTTTTTTTCTTAGTGTTTTGTGAAGTCCTGTATGTGGGAGTTTTGTTTGAGGGGTGTTTCCAGTTAGGATCAAAGTACTGGCAGATGCTGGATGCAGTTTCCGTTTCTCCCCTCTTTTGTACTCCTGTTGATTTTTTCCTCTTCAGTTGTAGGGGTGCACAATAAGGTGCTGCTGGTCTGTTTACTCTTGCCATAATTGATGCTTTCTCTTGCTCTAGATGAAACATTTCTTCTGCTGTGTGTACTATGTGCGGCAGGGGTGGCTGATTTTGAAACTCCCCTGCAAGACACCCAGTTGGCCCTGCAGCCACATTCCTAGCAGGTTAAGAGCATTTGGTGAGGAGAATGTAGTAAGAGTATACGTAAGACTGGAGCAAGATGAGGAAAAAGAAGGTGAGTGGGTTGGGAAAGCAGAAGTTTAATCTTTTGACTTTGAGAAAAGGCAATAGAAGAGACGCCAGGCCCCTAGTGTAGAAGGGTGAAGGTGACAGAAGCCTCTGAAGAGCCATTGCAGCAAGATCTGCTAGCTGTCTGTGGATAAGGTCAGTGGCCTCTGGACTATCTGTGAGCAGGGTTGGGGGCATCTTTTGCTGGTAAGTTTAGATAAGAAGTCCCCTGTGATGTGGATGGGCCTTAGTCGAGATTCTGGATGTGCAGTCGGGCTTTGTCTTGTCTTTAAGCCTTTGCAGAGTAACAGTGTGACAGCTTTATCTGAAATGGCTCCTCTTGATTTTTACCTATGCAATCCCTGGTGCTGTAGCATCAATGTTAGCTGTAGGCTCTCTGTCTTCTGCAAGGGAGGGTATTGGCAGATGCCCCTTTCTATCAATATAACTGCTCAATTAATGGAAACTCTAGGATTCACATCCCAACTTCCCTTGTCAGCTGTTGTTTCCTTGCCTGTTTTCAGTCAACACAGCCTTGTTTCTTACGGGCCGCGGAGTTGTTCAGCGGGCAGCAGGTGTGGGCAGGAGGCACTTGTTTTTCTGCTGGGTTGTTGTGCGGATGGCCTTGAAATGGCGGTCATGGGAAATAGAGAGCATTCTCTTCTGTAAAGGTCTCGTAGCTGTCAGCACACATCTAAACTGGCCCTGCTGCTCTTGCAGAACAGCAAAATGGGTAATGAACCTTGCTGGTACCTGCGAGCACTGATGGCAGAGGGGCAGCTACAGGCAGGAGGCAGCAATGGGGCTACAAAAGACTTGGGAAGATGGGAGGAAGATTGAAAAATAGTAGAGGACAGCAACAGTTTGAGACAAACTCTTGTCTTGGTATCCTAAAAAATTAGCCTGTGCTCCATGGGCATCACTATGTACCCAGCTAGATACTGAGGTAATATGGTGGGATTTTTGCATTGAATAAGATAGTATTTGAGAGCAAGTTTTGCCTAGAGCAGCTGAAATAGATACTTGCTGGCAGCAGAGGGAGCTATTGAAGCTTTTATTGAGCAGTCAGAAAACTTTTGCAGTGTGTCAGGGTAAAAAAAAATATATATTTTTATATTTTATAAGCCCTCATTTAATCAGCGACCTGGGGTGCCTCCCTGTTTCTCATGAGGGCGGGCGGCGGCAGCCGCTAACGCAGTTAGGGAGAGGAGCGATGCACACTTCTTCCAGAGCCAAACCTTTAATCAAAGGACAAACCTTTAATCAAAGCAATGAGGAAGAACAGGATCTGTGTGGTGTATGTCAAAACAATAGCGGTATGCTCCAGCTGCTAATTAACACTCGCGCATAACTCTGGAAAAGTAATTCCCAGTCAGGGTGGAACATGTGCAGTGTTTTGTAGGGCTTTTGATAATTTGTTTTATGTTGGATCTGTAGCACAGTTTGGGGTTGTTTTTTTTTGCAGCTGCTAACTGGATGAGTTTCCTATGCAAGTCTACAGGAACAGATTAATCACTAAAAATTAACAATAACCAAAATCAGACAGTGACATTGTTCTGGCAAAGTGTGCTGTATACCTGTTAGATTAACCCCATGTGGCTTTATCTACCAAACTGAAATTGGTGGGGTTGAAAGCCTAATGGTTCCTCAGTTCTGGAGATAGATTGTGGAGGAACTCAAACCACTTGTAGCCACAAGAGTCTCATCGTATAACACATCTTGTATTGGAAATATGGAAATTTGCATGGATCTTATTTTTGTCTGAAGGTTGTATGGAAAAGCTAATCTGAGGAATGTCCCCGACTTCATTTGATGATCATCTTGTTTCTGGAGAATGAGAACTAAACAAAAGACCTAAACTAAAGCTTTATTTAGATATTGACATTTCGACACAAGATGGCAACAGCCTAGGTTATTCATTTTGGCCAGATCCCTAAAGTTTTTCCTCAACTACTTAAACGCTATTTAATCTCATTCATACATTCATTTTGCTCTGTAGTTGTCTGGCCTTTGTCACTTTGTCACTTACTTTCCTTTCCTTTCAGACCAGTCTAGGTAAGATGGTAACAGCTCCAAGTGTCAAGAGCAAAGGATAGCACGTGTGACCACAGATTCTGAAAACCTGGCTGTGGTTGAGGTTCAGGTGAGCAGCTGAAGGTGTTGCCTTGCTCCTTTCTGCATCTGCATGCTCATAGAAATCAAGCTAATCTCTGTATTAGAATGCATTAGAAGGGAGCTCAATGAGCAAACAAATTAAACAGCAGGCTTTATGACATGGTTTTATAGTGGGTTCAGTACCTAAGTCATCTGCAACCTGGCATAGTATTGGGATGCTGTATTTTCTGAAAGACTTGGGGGCTGTGGTGTTATTTTTTGTGTGTTTTGCTGCAGAATAATGCTTTTCAGTTGGTAATGTACAGGAATTGAATTATGAAGAACAGAGAAAACTTGTTAAATCCTGTTTAATAATTTCAGTCAAGATCTAGAGCAAGGAATAATGTATCCTCTGTATTTTTGTTCATGATGATTGTGAGATGACTGCTTGGGATCTGTACTTCAGTGACTGGATGAAAACCAAAATCAGGACAACCATTGTCTTTCCTGCTTCATTGGGAGAACCTTGTTCTCTGAATTAAATTGTACAAGGGAATATTGCTTCTCTCTGACTAAAGGATGAAGAATTGAGGAATAGGGAGTAAGTCTGTTTAATAAAGATCTGTTGAATTAAACAATGTTAACAAAATTGAAATAGTGTTTAACAACAAAATTTAAAGAAGTCTAAGTTTATGTTAAGGCCTAAAATTGCTATGATCTATTTCAGCCTCTTATAGAATCCAGGATGCACATTTAGCTTGTTCCAAAGTTGCAAAAACTCATTGTTTGAAGTGAAAAAACTCCCAAAACAGGTGGGACTGAGCTCTCAGAGGTGGTCAGTCACTAGCAGTATCACTTGTAGGTGCAAGCACTATTTCCATTTTATCCAATTAGTTCAATTAGAGGATTGCCCAAGTTTGAAAATGACTGTGGAGGTTCAAAATGAAGGAAAATTTAAAACTAAACTTCCCTGAGATGCCAATTGAAATTGTTAATGGAGAAGGGAGTCCCAAGACTGAGGTCTCTTGCTGTGTATGAATGCATGAAATTTGGAAAGTCTGGCCAGGGAAGGAGCTGAGGAGTTTCTGTTTTGTTTTCATGATGGTAAGAAAAAAAACCCGTGTTTGTCAAGGGTAATTCATGTTGGAAAGACAAATGAAAAAGTCTTAATCTTCTTCTAACAATTTCTCTTAATCATTGTATGATATAGGTGTTCTAAATCCTGGAAGGACACAGTGTCTGAAACAATGAATGCTTCCTTTAAAAATATATCAGTTTTTAATGTAGAATGACCTCAATAAATTTACTTTGTGTATTTAGCATGTTAAAGAAGTTCTAATAAGTTTAGTTTTGAAATCATGCTTGTGTGCAATTTAGATGGATTCCAATTTCCATCTACATGCAAGGAGAGATATCATTATTCAAAACAATCAATTAAGATTAATTGTTTTGGTGTAATTAAAATGTACAATATATTTGAATAAATGTATGAAATACCATATACTCAGGCCTTAATAAATGTTGAGTTCCTCTGTTCTCATTTAGCAAAATCTGATACATCGACAAGAATGAATCTTTTGGAAAATTAATTCCCATTTAGGAAATTAAAACTGTAAATACAATGTGAGGTCAGGATCATTGTTTCTTGTTTCAGTATTTAAATGATGATAAAAATGGTATTTTTAGATTAAAGTAATCAAATCTGAAGTATCTTTAAGAAAATAATAGATTTTCTATTTCTGGATTTTAATTTTTAACGGGAAATCTCCATAGCAACACTTGCCCACCTGCATGTCTTTGTTCTTTAAAAAAAAAATCTGTGTGGAATTACCTATTTCCAGGTTCCTGCTTTCTTGTTAGGGTTTTGTTTGCTGAAGAATTGTGCAGTGTCAAATTTCAGGTTCTTCTGTTGCTCAGTAAACAAACTTCCCCCATAAGGCTTTCTCTAGGAAATAATTAACTTCCTTGTGTGGGGTGGACTGGGCTGTGTTCCACTCCCGTTGTCATACCTGGAACCCCTGCAGTGATCTGAACCTTTTTCATGTTCCAGTGGTGACCCACTGCTAAATGAGAAAGTGCTAAGCTTACTTGTAACCAATGTCTTTTTCTTACACATGGAAATATTAGGATTTTCCTTTGAGCTGTGTTACTGCCTTTGGAGAACAACTGGGAATATGATCTTCCAACACACAAAGTCTTTCACAGAGATTTCCCATCCTGGTGCCTGTTCTTCCTTGCTGCATGTGCCCTCATGCTTGCCCATATACAGCTACATCAGATACAGCAACATTTAAAATAGATATTGGCCTTATTAATTCCTTTTTTACGAAAGGAAAATGGAAATATTTAGTTTCTACTTCATAAGTGAACCCTCTGAATATGGAAATGTAATTGTTGGTACCTGATGTGACTACTACTCGGTACAGTGTTTGGGGTACAGGGAAAGGGGTGTCTTAAAAGCTGCATAGTTTTTGAGAGAAGTCTTAAAATTTTGTGGTTTACTGGATTCCAATAACTTGGGCTTTTTTTCTGTGACTTTTTTTCTCAAGATACTAAATTTTACTCTCAGTTGTCTGAGCAAAATGAATTGTTCAAGCTGGCAGTGTTTGTGCTTCTTTGCATCAGCATCTGCAGGGACTGAATAAGACGTGGTTCCTGCACCATTATTAACAGATAATTTTTATGGAGGAAATTGGTATTACAAAAATTGTCTCTCAAATAATTGATTTGCTTTCATATTTGTTGTGAAAAGTGTACTGTAGTCTGAGAAATGGTTAAGAAATCTTGGCACTCAACGTTGGCATGGTGGAACAGAAGGGAAATAAATACATGTAAAAACCATACAAATATATAGACAGATATTTAAGAAACTGCACAGAATGTTTGAAGGTTTTCAGATAGGAGATAAGTCTGAATGTTGGTGATACCTCATAGGTTTATTTTATGGTAGCTCTCTTTGCCCTGCAGATTTGAGGTATGCAGAGGCAGACTTTTTGTTGGTTACGAGAAGCACTAACCAGTTATTTTCCCATGCAGTGAATATACTTGCTTTACGCTGTATTTTCTCTTTTTTACAATTATGACAGTGGGAACTTGGACCGCAAGAAATGTGGCGTGTGGGGCCCAGCTGATCTCGTGCAGAGGACACCAGTCTGCGGCCCCGGCTACGGACAGCTGCCTCGAGTGTAGAGTGTGCAGGGCGCTGGGTGGGTCTGGCCCGCGCTCTCCACTGCAGCATAGTGCTCGGGGGACGAGGCGAAAAACGACTGTGATTGCACTTGAATTCAGCTTGCAGTTCAGGTTAGAAAAACCTAGTGGGGTGGATACTAAGCAATCAGGAGCGTTTCCTGGGGCATTTGTTGCATTTATTTCTTTAAACCGTTTTTTTTAACTGAAGTAATTTTTCCTGGTTCGTGTCACAGCGCGGCAGGGGCCGGCAGCTGCCCGAGGCTGGGCTCTGGGGAGCAGGGAGGCTCCTGGGGAGGCTGGGCTGGGCTTCGAGGCCGCGGCCTGTCCCACCGCCCCGGCCCGGGAGCACCCAGGCAACCCAGCTCAGCAGGGTCCGTGGCCGGGCTCGCGAGGGCTGTGGGGAGCTGGGGGAGGGTCTGATAGCTGTGGGAGGCTCGAATGGAGTCCTGGGCCCTGGACAGGGCAGGCGCAATCAGGCCTGGTGGTGCTCTTGGGGCCCTCACAATATAAAAGCAGACATACTCCGTTATCATAACCGTAACTTGTAATACGCAGTGTGCAAGTGGTCTGTCACTGTAACCTGTATTAGAGTAATCCTTGATACACAAATGTGCACATAAACTTGTATGCACGTAGGAAAAGGCCTTGGGCCTGTTAAAGTAGCAAAGTGGTAGAGAAACCAACAGGACTGCAATACTTTAAAAACATATAAGGCTTTTTTATTTTACAGACACAATGTGGTGGATTTGATCTGTAGCTGAATATAGTTCTCTTGAAGCTGAGACTTTAGTTTTTAATTGCTCCTAGGGGTATCATTAATGTTTTGAGAAATTGAAATCTTAATTTGGTCATGCAGTATTTGGATGAAAAGAGGGAATCTGCATTTAAACAGAAATAATCTTAAGTATCAACACATTACTTAAAAGCTTCCTCCTAATATTCTGATTCTTATGTGTGTTAATGGTTAGACTAGGATTCAGCATGTACTATTGGCAAATACATAGTTGGTGTTTTTCATATATCTAATGAAGGATATATATCTTACAATACTTCTTTTATGCAACTGTTACATAGTCAGAAAATCCATAAAGCACAAAAGCCACCAGGATTTTTCATATGATTAAAAAAATTTATTAAGAGTTTATAACAGACTCAGAAGCCAGAAAATTTCAGTATAAAATATCAAGCACTTTCAACCATTAACATTCCATTTTTAATGAAATGGCAGCACCGAGTTAGTCTCTGTCATTTGCTTCCCACAAGAAAGGTTAACATACTAGTCTAAAGACAAGAGAAAGGGTATATGTTCCAGGAATGCAGCTCTGATATTTTCAGT
Organism: Dromococcyx pavoninus; assembly: GCA_033558185.1. Classification (NCBI taxonomy): domain Eukaryota; kingdom Metazoa; phylum Chordata; class Aves; order Cuculiformes; family Neomorphidae; genus Dromococcyx; species Dromococcyx pavoninus. Next base: position 316,609 of record JAUMJL010000149.1, read on the forward strand.
TCTTATATTTAATTCAACTTGGAAGCTTGATCGCTTTCCTGCTATAAGTTTAAGGACTGCAGCAAAGCCAGGAATGGGTCCAATACTGGCTCTTGCTGATGGTATATAAGTAAAATATGTCTGGCTAGGAATGCTTGAGACACAACCTGTTTGCAAACTGTATTGCTAAGGCAAGTGATGTGCACCCATAAAATTTAGCAGAGCTGAGAGATCTCAGGCTGTAGTTTTATAACAATCTTAATCTATCCAAACTGGTAGGACTGAATTTTGATCCTTCTCCAGCACCTCTCCTAGTGTGTGTACAATTCTTACGTGAGCTACTTCAGCTCATTAAACCGACAGAAATTTATCCACTTACTTGGATTTGACTAGGTTTCTGCTGTTTTAATCAACTGGAACAGCAATGAAACAAAGTCTGGGGGAGGTGTAAGGGAAGCGATGAGGTTGTCATCCTAATGCCAGGTGCACATGCACAGATCTGAGCTTAATCCAGGCTGCCTTCTGTATTTCATAGTATATAAAGTCTAGAACTTTGGGTAATTTGGGGGGTTTTGTGCCAAGGTGATGAAAATCTGTGCTTTCTAACTTCATGGCTATTTAGTTCAGTTTTAAATAATGATACATTTCTGAACCTGGACTGTGCAGTGTGCATAGACCCTCTTGAGGGTCAAAACGAAAGGAAGTGTTTGCATGAGTCCAGGCAAGGTGGATATTCAGCAGAATATCCTGTGTGGAAGAAATGACGCTTTATCCTCTTGGTTGGCCCCATAAAGAAGAGTGTTAATATTATCATTAGCCAAGGGAGCACTTCTGTACCTTGGATAGTAGAAATTAAGAGGCTGTATAAAACAGATGAAGGGACAGAGATTTAGTCCCAACTCCTTTTATAAACCATGTTCATGACAGCTGTCCACATGTGCTGTACATATGTTCATATAGATCCAGAAACAAAATCTGGATCTTACCCAGTGTATTCGAAAGAAATCTTCTTTTAGTACTCATCATCATCTTCCAGGTCTTCTCCTGCAGTTGCAGCTTCCAGTGCAGCCAGAGCTGCTGCAACTTCTGCGTCTTCCTCCTCAGTTTCTCCATTGAGGTCTTTGTGGTTGGGTGTGGGTGCTTGTGCTGCTTTGGTGACAGCCGCGGCAGTGATACCCTCACTCGGACTTGAGGAGATACCTTTTAAAGGTTCAATACTGCTCTCCTTCATAGGCGAAGAAAGGTTCTGATGCTTTGTTGCTGAAGGGCCAGTGTTTTGGTCTGAATGTGCACAATTGTCTGAAAAGCTATCTTTTTCAACATAGTTCCTGATTTGATTCCCGTTTTGGGGATAATCAGTATGTGGCAGTTGTATGGCATTGTTTTGTGTCTCCAGTGTTGCATTTCCTTTGAGAAATTTGCCGTCTTCTGCAGACTGGGAGTTCCCATCCTCAGTAGTGTTTGGCTCGTTGCAGGCTGCCTTCCTCTGCCTGCCTGTCTCTAGGTCGAGTTCCTGGTCAGACCTGTTTGGTTGGGTGGATAAGTCTCTGTTGCTGGCTGAAGAAGATTCTGAGTGGCTGGAGGTTCCCTGTTTGCTCGCTTCTTGCACTGTGTTTGTGTTGGGATTGAGCAAGGGGTGCACTCCAGCACAGGAGCTGCCACCATTGACTGCAGCATCAAGCTTTGCAACACATTTCATGTGGCCATCCTCTTGGGAATCATTGCTTCCGTGGTTCCAGAGAGTTTCTTTTGTGCTATTTACTTTATCTTCTCTTCTGTTTAGCTCTTCCTCATGTTTGTATTCTTGAATTTCACTATTCTCTTTGAATTCGAATTTATTGCTGCGTTGCTCTTCATGTTTGTAGTTGTTTACTTCATGAATGCATTCAGGTGATTGTACCTCTTCTCGATCAAAAATATAGCTGCAGTAAGGAAAATTTGTAAAGGAAATGTTAATTATGCTGTTAATCAATAAAATTAGAAAAAGGATTAAGCTTAATTTTTAAGCTGAACATCTTAAGGAACTGGTATCACTAAACCTTACTGGGGGGTCCTGAGAATGAAATAAACGGAATGGAAGGGGACTGACCTTAACTAACCCCTGTAGTGAGATTCAGTGGGTGCATAAGGAGGGTGTCAGAGATCCTCGTGCTGCATGTTTCATGTTTCCAGTTTTTTTTCCCTCTGGGAGCATAGATTAGCCAATGAGTAACCATCGCATAGATATTTAATTAATGTGTCCTTATGTCACTGCTACAATATCTCCCCTTTTTTGCCCCTGATATTCATCCTTTCGAGTCTTTTCTTTTTGTCTTTTTTTTTTTGTCCCCTCCTTTTTTCCTTTCATGCTTAATTTTTTCTCCTAGCTTTTCCTTGACTTATTTCTTCCAAAGCCTCTCTCTTTTCTTTAGTACCTCTTTTTCTCTTTTAGCACCAGTTTTCTTTCCTGGTTCCTTTCTTGTTCTAGAGATGTGGCCAAGGGAAGGACTTAGTTCAGGTGGGGCTTGAAGTGTTGCAGTGCTAAAAGTAGCTTTTAATGTGGGAATTGTTCCCCCAACTAACTGCCTTTAAAAGCTATGGTGTATGCAGTGATCTGTAGTTCATTTTCATTGCTTAAGAGAGAGGGAGGATCTGACAAAGTCTGTGCTCATTGTTCTACTGAATTGAGGGAAGCTCATTAAGAAAAAGCTTTGCTAAAGATGAATTTTCAATGACAATTTTTCTGTGGGATAGAAATTACAGAAATGGACCTCAGTTACAGTAAATCATAAAGACATTCGCAAGCATCAGTATGCCTGTGCTCTGAGGTGTCTTCAAAAATACTGTAAATGTCAGGAAAGCTTGAATTTAAGCTAGAGGTGTAGGGGAGCACAGACATGTTTTAATGCATGTCTTTTATGCTGTTCTGTTGTACCTTTGTATCATTTTGCAGCACCTGCACCCCATCTGGATTTCCTTTAATCTGAAAAGAGAGAGAGGGAAGGCAAGGGAGAGGGGAAGTGAGTGAAGCATCATGAAATCAATATACGGGCAATTGCATTGTAAATGATGTTCATGTTTAGAAGGGTTTCATTAGCTAAAAAAATAAGTGCCTACACAAGAATGTTTGAACTTTTATCTGACAGATTCCCTACTCAGTGCTTTTATTTATAACTTTTGTGTTTTTTAAATCCCAGAATGTTGCTCATAGGTTTAAACTATTGGGAAATGCTAATTTCTATCCTTTATTCTGTTGTAAGGATGCCTGGGATCACCATAGAAGGCAATTATTATGATTGGAAATTTCTGTTGTTGTTTTTATAGGAAGCATTTTCCTGGTTGGTGGGGTTTTTTGATGTTTTGGTTTTTTGGTTTTGTTTTGTTTAATTACACTTACTTTTTGAATTACCTCTGCAGCTACTGTGTTAAGCTTTTCCACTGATTAGTTACAACTGGATCTGCCCCCTGGCATATGGAAAATACTTTGTGTATTATCTTGCATTATCTTATAAATTATTTCACATCCCTGAAATAGGAATATGATTTTACAATGTCACCACCTGAATACTGGTTGGGTTTTTTTCTGTTGCTCTTTTCTTCCATATTTATGATAATCTTTCAAGTCAAGTTGGAAAATAATTCTGAGGAAGTATGAAAAGGCATGCTTTAATCCCTACTTATCTTGGTTCAGGTACCTTGCTCTAAAGACTTTTGTATTGTGTGATGTTCAGATAAGTAGTATTAATAAGCTCCCGTATGGAGCAGTTTGAATGAATAATATGTTATCTGATACTGAGTTTAGAAACATTGCATCCTTTTATGTTCAAACTTTTGATGCCTTTTTATAAGGCTTTTATTCTGTTAGATATTCTTACCTGCTAAATTGATTAGATAATTTCAGATGAACATGACAATGTGGAATGCTGCCTTGCTGAACACTTCAGGGGCTGGTTACTCCCTGTCTAAAGTGACAGTAAAATTCTTGGCTTTCACACTTAGATCCTCAGAATTCGGATCAAACAGCCATTAATTCTAGACATCATTCTCTCTCAGTCATGAAATTCCTGAAGGCCTGTGAATTTCTATCTCTAGTTGATATGCAGTCACTTAATCCTGAACACTAACTCATCACCTGGCATTAAAACTCTACTAAAATGTTAAGTACAGTTTTGTTTGTTTTTTTTAAAACAAACACACTGTAACACTTTGAGCGTTTACAGGAAGGAGATGGAGCTGTTCAGGTGAGAGGAATGAGAGAGGCCTACAATTATTTTTTTTACTCTGCGTGCGTTTGAACTTGCTCTTTTCAGCTTTGAGTAGCTGCTGAATCTTCTAAAGTGTGTCTCTGAGGCTGAGCTTGTACCAGTTTCTACAAAGTAATCAGGTTCTTGCAGTGTGAGAGAGTAGGATGGCCTTGTGATTTGCATCAGTCAGTGTTTGCTTGCTTCAGTTAGGTCATGGTTTTGTTCAGTGAAAGAGATGGAGGAGACCCAGCTCTGGTTTCCCCCAACAGACCTTTAGCTGATCATGCTAAAGATAGTCTAGATACAATGTCCTTGCAATGTGTTAGAGAGTGTTCACAGAGATACTAGGAGGACCTGATGTTATGGAAGAGTGACTTTCTTCCTTTAGAAGAAAATTTTACAGAAGAGCAACTATTTTAAAATTGGTTGGAAAAAATCCTACTATGGTCATTAAGGAGGCAGTAATTAGACTTAATCTGAGGCAAGCAGAACACCAATCCCATCAGTAAAACGAATATTTAATAGCTTCCCCTTTTTTCAGTATTTTTATGGCGGCACCTACTAAGAGAATGAAATGGGGCATTTCTTTAAGTGTGAGAGCTTGCTGAGAATGACAAGAATAGTGTCTGACTGCAGAAACATAACCTTGCATTACAAACGACTGTGCTTTAAGAGAAGTCTGCTTTGAGATTTGAGAAACACAATGTATCTGATTTTAAATTATGAATATCAGTGTCTGTTGTCTATTAAAACTGTAGCTGTGTTATGAATAAACAAAAGGCAAAGAAAAGATAATGTCATGAGAAGGGAAGGGGAAACGGTTTTGATAAATAAAAATGATTTTACAGCTTTTCTCAATATTCTTGGAAGTTTCCATAGAAACAGAAAAAGGCCAATCTTATTTTTGTTTATGGTGTGTTTTTTATTTTGTCTTCTTTTATTTTTTTTAATAACTCCTTCAGGAGCTGAGGTAGAAATGTGAGGGGGGAGCATATTAAAATAGCTTTTCTAGTAGGTCGTCTTCTGGTGACTTCTGATCAGGGTGTCATTCTTTCTTAGCCAGCTGGGTTTTCTTGATTGATTGATTGGGTGTTTCCTCCCCCACACCCTGGTGCTTTATGACCTTTTGCTGTTTCTTTGGCTTTGCTCTCTCCTTCATCCTTTCTTACTGTAGATTACAAAATAAGTAGTTTTTTCCTACGTGTGTATTAAACGTGCTGCACCTCCCAGGGGCCTGGAACATCTCTTTTGCTCAATTTTTACGGCAGAGGCACCTTTCAAACTATACCCTGCTGGTGTCTCCCCACTCATCCTGCTGTGCTTTGTGCTCCTCAGTGAAACCAGTAAATTCTCAGGGTGCTGGCCTGAGCCACCAGTCTCTTTGCAATGGACACAAACCCTTCCTCATCAAAATTAAGTGCAGCTGCCTCACTACTAGCACAAGGACACTTTACTTAGTGAGGTTGTTTTGCTAGCAAGCTGCCATATAGATGCCAAATGCTCACCAGCTAGAAGAGCTAATCATAGAAGCAAATGTGGGAAGAGAAAGCCTCTGCAGAGAAATGTCCATGTACAGAGAGAATACAAAGATTTTAGGGTGGGAATAACTTTAGAGAGCTCTAGCACTTGGCAAGCTTCTCTTGGTAGGAGGTGTGGTTTGTGTTCTGTACTGAGCAGGCATGCTCACCTCGTGGAAGATCTCAGAGGCTGTCTTCAGCATGTGCCAAGGTCTGAGAAAGGGTCAGGTGTGTCTAGGTTGGAGGAGGGAAGTGCAGTGTGTTACTGAAGGGTGGAGGCAAAGGAACAATTGATTTGGATGATAGGCAACATAAAAGAAGCATGGAAAGATTGTGGGACAGATGGTAGAGCTGACAACTATATTTAGAAATCTAGAAAACAAGTAAACATACAGTAAAAAATCCCCAGACTGTGGTAGAGAGAAGATAACGGAGAAAAGCTTTTAAAGCAAGAAGGAGTGGGTACATAACTTTATTAGCCATAACTGTGCAGACTAATTATTACTACTGGAGGAATTTAATCTGGGAGAACTGTCTCCCTTTACTTAAAATACAGAGAGCACTTTTCAGAAAATTACAGAGCTAAATGGTTAATAACAAATGCCCAACTAGCAAACACTATGCTTGCCTTACCAGCCATCAGTGCATCATCAGCTAAACTGTGCCCTATTTACCAAATAACCAGTGGGAGTAAAGTTAATTTTAACCTCTGTCTGAATGGCCTTGTCTGAAAATGTATGTGTGTATTTACTGTTTATGCAGGAAATTTGCAATAATAATAGTAATAACTGACAAAAATTTGTACTTGCTGTGCTCTTTGTCCCAGGATTACAACATTAAGAGTCAACACTAATTACTGTGTACATGAAATAGTACCAACTGCATATTATATCTTTGGATTTTTCATAGCAGTGTCCCAGGAGGAGTGCAGTTTCCTAGCTGAGAGGTAGGTCTACTGTGCAGGAGTGAACTGTGTCCTCTAATTCTGGGTGTGTGCTGCAGCATTTCTCAATGTTGGGGAAAAAAGCATCCTGCCAGCGTGATGCCTGGCTGCAATCTGATGAGAAGCAACCCTGGTAGTCTGCATGCTCAGAGTAATGAAAGTGTCTGCTTACATTCATGTTCTCACTCAAATTGCTGAGGAAAGGTCAGATTTAACCTGATTCTGCTAATATTGGAAAAGTATGTGCTGCTTATCTAATCATAGAATCATTTGGTTGGAAAAGACCTTTGAGATCATTGAGTCCAGCTGCTCCTGTCCACTACTAAACCAGATCCTTGAGCCCCTCATCTACCAATCTTTTAAACACCTCCAGGGATGGGGACTCAACCTTCTGACACAGGCCAAGATACCATTGACCCTCTTGGTCCCCTGGGCCACTGCTGGCTTATGTTCAGCTGCTACCAACCAACACCCTCAGGTCCTTCTCCTCCAGGCAGCTCTCCAGCCACTCTACCCCCAGCCTGTAACGCTGCTCGGGGTTGTTGTGTCCCAAGTGCAGGACTCAGCACTTGGCCTTGTTGAACCTCATCCCATTGGTCTCAGCCCATTGATCCAGCCTGTCCAGATCCCTCTACAGAGCTTCCCTACCCTCAAGTAGATTGATACTTCTTACCAGTTCAGTGTCATCTGGAAACTTGCTGAGGCTGCACTCAGTCCACTCATCCAGATCATTGATAAATATATTGAACAGAACTGGACCCAGCACTGAACGCTGAGGAACACCACTCATGACTGGCCTCCAACTGGATTTAACTCTATTCCCCACCAGCCTCTGAGCCTGACCACCCAGCTGTTTTTTTACCCAGCAGAGGCTGTGCATGTCCAGGCCAAGGGCAGCCGGTTTCTCAATCAGAGTGCTGTGAGAAACAGTGCTAAAGGCTTTACTACAGTCCAGGTACACTACATCCACAGCCTTTCCCTCGTCCATTAAGTGAGTAACTTTGTCCCAGAAGGAGGTCAGGTGAATTTGTCAGGACCTGCCTTTCATAAACCCACGCTGACTGGGCCTGATGACCTGGTTGTCTTGTGTGTGCTGTGTGATAGCACTCAGGATGATCTGCTCCATGACCTTCCTTGGCACCAAGGTCAGACTGACAGGCGTGGAGGTCCCCAGGTCCTCCCTCCAGCCCTTCCTGTAAATGGGTGGAACATTTGCCAGCCTCCAGTCCAGTGGCACTTCCCAAGTCAGCCAGGACTGCTGGGAGATAATGGAAAGGGGGTTGATGAGCCCCTCAGCCAGCTCCCTCAATGCCCTTGGGTGGATCCCATCCAGCCCCACAGACGTGTGGATGTCTCATTGGCCGAGCAGGTCTCTAACCATTTCCTCTTGGATCATTGGAGCTTTGTTCTGCTCCCCCTGCCCGTGTTCTGGCTCAGGAGGCTGAGTACCCAGAGAATATCTGACCTTACTAATAAAGACTGAGGCAAAGAAGGCATTAAATATCTCAGCATTGTCCTCATCCTTTGTCACTGCTGTTCCCCCTGCATCCTCTAAAGGATAACAAAAATTCATACCAGTGTAGCTGGCGGTGACACCTACTCGTTATGTGCCAGTGCAAATACTTTCCCTGGAATGGGGAGCATCTGAATTGATGCTGTAAAGCTCCCCTGCTTTACAGCTGCTCTCTCCCCATGCCTCCAGGCATCTAGCTAAGGTTTTATAATATCTTGATGGTATTTTTGCTCTCACCTTGCCCCTTCACCCTCTTATTTATTTTTCATGCAGCCATTTTGCACCAAACTAATGCAGGGGTGGTCAGGTCTCAAGGCAAGGAAGCTCCAGTGTTGCCAGTGCAGCTCAAGCCCACCTGCACTTGTTTGCAGGTGTGCTGGCAGAAGGGGAGTTAATGAAAAGTTGATGCTATTAGCTTTACAAAAGGTGTTTTGCTTTGAGTTGTAACTGTTCATTATTGCCTAAGCTGATCTTCAAAAAAAATGTAATAATGTGCATAACTATGTTAGGTCCTGCTAGCTCCTCCTCCAAATATCCTTTCCAAACGAGTGAGATCAGCCAGATCTTCCACTTACCCCTAGTGGCTTCCTGACAGTATGAGTCAGTATATGAAGTCCCATGTTTTATTCTCATCATGGATTCCTTTTTTTACTCTGCCAGCCTTTTTTTTTTTTTTTTTTGTAAAGTCATGTTTGTAGTATTTCATTCATTGACTAATCTCTCTGGTAGCAGGACGCTCTTCTGTAAATACCTCTAGGAAAGTAAGACTAGCTCACTGGGAAGGTGAGCCTTTTTGCGAGGCTCTTATTACTTCTGTAGAGTGCCCTAGAGGGCAATATGGGCTACAGTTTGGAGGTGATCTGAATGCGTCCTTTTCCCGTTACGCTCTTTGCAATTGATTTTAAATATTTATAAATTATTTAGGAGGAAATGCATTCCCTGACTAGTTCCTCATCACTCACAGCTCTAGGTCACAGAACATTTCCCTACCCCCATTATGTACCACACAAAATACTTGTTTTAGTTTTGATGATTAAAAGGAAGAGTTGGGCAAAGGGTAAATCTCTCATAATCATTACCCAGTTTGTTCAAAGGAAAAACAAATACAGCTTGTAGCATAAAAACGCTTATTTCCTCTTCTGCCAAGTTTACTCCCTACATCTGCTCTTCCCAAATGTACATCGCTGTCTAGTGTTTAAGTTACTGAAGTTTCTATTTCCTGGATTTTAAAACTGTTAATTTTATAAAATATAACAACTTATACTCAAGTGGCACCTAAAACCCCAAATCATGTTTAGGACCATATTGTGCCAAGGAAAACAGAGAAATTCACTCCTTCCCATGGGATGCATGGTCTAAATCTTTGACAAGGTGAAAAACTGATGTGCTAAGCAGATGGTTATGTACGTATGAAAGAAGCAATCAGCAGAGAAACTATATTTGCTTCAGTAGTTGTGTTAGGCTGGGCCCAAGTGGAAATCTGTGTTTGAGAACACAGCTGGGGCCTTAAAATAGCTATTGCCAATTTTTATGTAACAAAGAAGGACTGTATCTGAAATCTCGTTTCTCCTGGAAGGTAGAAGTGTCTCATTGCAATGTTATATGACTTCGCCCTTTGGAGAATAGATTCTTGGGTTGCACCCCTTGGTCTTAAAAACCTTGGTTATATCCAATGTCTTTCTAAAACACTTAAACTGAAGGAACTGTAGAATCGAGCTGAGATAGCGCTGCCATGGAGCTACAATTCGCTTGATCCTTTGCTTATGCTTTGTGTGGAACAGCTCCCTTCCCCGTGGCTTCAGCAGCCTCCTGCACAGCGTGTGCCATCAGGGGTGTGACCTGCAGCTGCGAGACATAGCCTGGAGGCTGAGGGTCAAACTGAACCGGGATTCCTAGTTCATGAGGTAATTCTCTAACGCTTTGAATCCTATTGCTTTGACAAGAAATTGCTATGGCTGCTGTGTTTTAGGTTGAATGTTGTGCTCTAAGTCTGTGTGAGATGCAGCCTTAATGCACCTGCCAGGCCTTGGAGCCCCAGCACCACTGTGTCGTTTCAGGCCAGTCTGGTACAGTCACACCCCAGGGCAAGGGGTTCATTAGCTCTCAGCAGATTTGGCTGGGTATTGAGCTGAAGTGTCTTGTCTCTCCTGCCTTAGACACGTGTGCATATTTGGTTATAAATCCTTGCTTTTAACTTGGCTCCCCTGTTCTGTCAGGTATTTGGCTGGAGAGCCTTTTCTGATTCCTAATACAAATGGTCTGCACATTTCACAATTACCAGGTGAGCTTGGCAGTAGATATTTTGCTGTGACTTGTCAAGATGATAGGAGTACTGTATATCCATCAAAACAGCCTTAGTCAGCTAGACCCTGGGTGTAAATGCAGGATCTGTGTACTTGCAGAGTGCTGTGGATTTTAGTTTTGGGCTTGGGCATTTAAAATTCACCAAAGTGTTACCAAGTCTCTAAAAGTATTAAAAAAACCCACAATTAATAATGGAGTTGGAATAAGAAATCCTTTAAAATGCCTTATTTTCCTGATTACTTAAAAAGCTCTATCCTGATCTAATGATATAGATCCATGTGATTTACAATAGATGGGTCTGGATTTAGTGAAATGGAAACTTGAATAGGGTCTGAGGACAGGTTGTCCATACCAATAGCTTCTTTTCCTGCTAGGTAGGCATTAAACCATAGAGAATCTGGATCCTGCTGGTGTAGCAGTGGTGGGTGAGCACTGGCAGCTGGTTTGTGAGTTTCCTCCATGAGGACACCGGAGACTTCATGTGCGTCACACATATGACAGAGTGAATCTTTTCAAGAGAAAAATGTGACTCATTTGCCTTATTTGTCCAGTCTTGCAGGACAGCTCAGATTCCGCTACAGGCAGTGGCTTATACCATAATCTTCGTGATAAAGAAATGACATGGCATATTAGATAAATAGATAAATTAAAAGGTTTTAAAATGGAGTAGGTCCTTGGTAGTCCAAGCAGTTTTCTCTCCCTGTTAATAAAATTGTCTTGTTAGCTGTTCTCTAGCTTAGGAAACGCAACTACTGAAGTCCTGCTGATGGATTTCAGAGGGTCATTGCTCTTACGCCTCAGGGACTTCCCAAGGGAATAGTAGGAAGACATCATACAGAGAACCTTTTTGACTTGGTGACATGAACTTGCTGAAAGAAAAGTACATGATGATTGATGTATGCCATAAATGTCCAAGTTCCAGGTTTTTATGTCTATTTTAGAATATGAGGTAGCTTATAAAGATGTTGCAGTAAAAATAAAAGCTATAATTTGCAAATTCTGTTCCATTTTCACATCATTTTAGTGTAGCTGTTAAAAGCTGTTATTTGCTCCTAAAAATTTCTGAAATATTTGAGTAGTCCAAAATACTCATCTGTTTCCTGTCTTCTCATACAGTTCCTTATCTGTACCTTAACAAGTAGCGGCTTCCTGGTTCTGGCTAGAAATACCTGTGCTTTATGATGTTACCAAATGCCCGTCTGAGGTATTTCCCCTTGTCATACCCAAGTCTGAACTGTCCTATCCTTCTTCAGTGATGTTCTGTAGTTTCAACCCTATTCAGTGGCCTGCTCCTAGCATCCATTTCATTAAGTGTATCCATACTCTGTGTGCCCGCTTGAGAAACAATCATACACTGAGATCAGTGGAGACTCCAGTTTACTTAAAAAAAAAAAAAAGCATCTTGATGAGTCTCTCAATTAACTGATTTCTGGCTGGTTGTCTATTTCACTGGAAACACTGATGTTTTTATATGTATGTTACTGGTCTTTAGACTTTCTTTCTTTTTTTTTTCCTAATGTTTGAACCATTTGTCCGGGCAAAACAAATGCATAAAATTCCAAATCTGGTGACTTTTTTGTTCCCCCCCGGAGATCTATCAGACATATCTTTGAAATGCTAAGGAAATCAGAAAAACCAAAAGTCTTGTGGAAGCTTTCTTATGGATGCTTCTAGTTTTGTCTACAGGGCTAGTTGAAGAAGTGAGATTTCAACTTTGGATGAAAGATGACGTAACAATGAAGGACTTAGTAACTTTACAGGACTCAGTAAATGTAGTTCTCAAAGAGTAGTGAGAGAGGATAGAAACATGCTGCTTGATCCATTGTTATAAAGGTAAATTCAGAGGACTGAGAAAATTCAACAGTTCCTGAGAGGTCAAAGACATCTGTTAAAGATAGCAGTAGTTGAAAGATTTTGCTGTCCCTGGTGAAAGATCAGATTGAAACTTTAGCTGAATTTGAGCAAGGGCAGATGCTGGGGTCAGAAAGGTACATCTGAAGAAAACAATAGTGTGTCAGGATCTGCACTTGCATCCATCCTTTGACAGATCTCCTTGTGGCTGTGTCCCTTCTTGGCTGTGTGTGAGATGCTGCTGAGCAAAATGGCTCAGTAAAGTGAGGCATAGAGGGGGATCTCAATGCCTATATTCAACTTAAACGTGACGTAGCACTAAACTCATGTACTGAGCTGAAAATTGGGATGTCGCTGTTCAGTCAGGACACTGGTTTGAACTGGCATTATGGTCCCTAAGGTCCTGTAGCAATGCAGGAACCATATGGCAATGTGAATACAAAGCAGATTCTCTCCTGGCTGTCATGTGGCCTTAGTTTCAGGCACCCTCACCAGAGGGGAGTGGGTGAGTGCAAATAAGGACAGAATCTACCTTTCAGAATATTTATTACTCTGGGGCTGAACGAGTCAGAAACTGTACAGTTTGATTTTCTTTGTGGTACTGGCAGGAAAGCAAACAAATACTTTGACTTGAATTTTACATGTCAGTACAACTGGCTGTGGAGCTGCTTTTTTTCTGTCAGCTGAGGACTATGAGCCTGCTTGATTATAGTATTTTCTGGATGTGGATTGTTTCTCAACCAAACATATGTATATATGAATATACATAAATACTATTTTTGTAGCCTTCTGGCATAATCTCACTTTTAAAATCAGTTTTGTGGATGCTGATATCAATGAGAGATTCTACTTGGGACATTAGGAAACTGGAAAATATCAGACGGTGAGCAGGAAGGCTACAGCCTACTGCCATGGGATGAAGTCTATGAGGAAAACCAGGCAAGCCAGACCAGTTCCCAGCTGTGTTATGTGATTATGCCACGTGCACTGTCACGTAGCTGCCACCAGCTTGCAGCATGGCAGGACACTGTACAGTGCTATGAAATCAAGCTCTCTGTTGATCCTTCCTGTGCTGGAAGTTGTTGCCTCTTGTATTTGCCTGTGAGTTTTGTGCAGCAGTAAAAAAATAGAAGCAACTTGTTGGCCTTCTGCAGCAATTTGGGGGCTACAGATTGAAAGGCATTTTTTAAATGTTTCTGCTAAGACTTCAGATCGTTAGGTGATCTGAGGAACACTTTGTGAGCAGAGAAAGACGGGAAAGAAGGTGGAGACCTTGTATGTTTTAGGTGTTGTAAAATGCTTATAGGTTAAAATAAACCCTCTGAAAACAACAATTAAGTGTTAGTGCAGTTAGCAGTACAAGTTAACTCATGTAATTTTTGGCATTCTATCTCACTGAAAAATTATTTTTTTGTTTGCACATATGTTTTGTGGATAGACCCAGAGCTTTTTTGTTCCCTTCCCCACCTTCGCTTTTGGAAGTGGGCATGACAAGCCACTGCTGGAGTTAAGCAGGCCTTTATCCATTAAGCATGCCATACATTTTTACTTAAGTGAGCAATATTCTGAAAGTATGCTCAGGTGTCCATGGAGATTGCTTCATGTAGGTATTGGATTTTTTTGTGTATATGCCCTTAGGCAGGGTTGAGGCCAGGTATGTGATCTCAGCTGTGGTATTTAATTGTAGCTTTGTGTCCTCAAAAATCATCTTTCCCCGAATGTTTCAAATGCTTCTGATTTGTTTATTTCATCTGAAATATTGCTAGTGGCAGGTATTGTGGTGGTGGTGTACTGCCCAGAACATCAGCCTCTCAGTGCAAAGAAAATTGGATAAAGCTGTAAGCACTTATAGTATGAGTCAGTGATTCTCTTCTGTAAAAAAAGCAGACACCAAACAGATCAAGGAGCTTTCTTAAAATTGTCAGGATATTGCATATTACTGTTTGATGCAATAACCTGCACCTCTTTGTAAGGTACTATTAGAAGTTAGCATGCTCTCCCTCTCCAGCCAAATCAATCCTTGTGTTTTCCAGTTTGTTCTCCTTCCCTGAATCCCCCTCTTTCTTCCCCCCTTGCCTTAGCTTGTTCTTCCTGTACCATTTGCCTGCATTTCCACATTTTCTCCTTCAATTTTTCACCTGTGTTAACTGACTTACAGGAATACAAATTTGACTTATTCTATTTCTTCTTTACAGTATCGTTTTCTAAAATGATAGCAATATTAGGGGTTAGAAAAAAACATAATTCGGAACCTGTTCTGTCACCAGTGCTTGTAGCAACAAAACATCACCATTAGAAAATACAGTGGGTACTGCAGAGAGAAAAGTAATCCTGTTATGTTCTCTGTAATAGAGTGCTGAAGTTACAATAGTGCTGGTTACAATATTATTGAAATTACAACAGTAACTTTTAAACCTATACAAAGATAAAAAAATAATAATCTTACCTTTCAGGTTGTACTCCATCGGCTGCTTGAAAGGTTTGGTTTAAATGTCTTGATCCTGCAATAGTAAAACAACACTTTGCAAGCGGTTTCTTCATGTGTCCACACAAGTGAGAGCGGTGCTCTGAGGTGTAGGCTGTCCACTGCAAACAATGTGGAAATACAACAACCTCCTCTTCCTACCATTGCATGTTTTTAATTTAGACAGTGATCAAACAAATCACTTTAATATGCTCATCCCCTTGAGTTGAACTGGAGTGCTAACCTGCTTAAAGTGAGCATGAGCTTGCCTGTTGCAGTGGATTAGGACGCATGTGAAGTGTATGTACTTTAAACAACAACAATAAAATTAGAAGATTTTTCAAATGTGCAATATTATGAGATCTCTTTTTTTCTTTCCTGGGAGCCTGGATAGTTATAGAATCAGCTAAAACTTTACCGTTAACATACACTCATCAGAAATTTCTCCTTCACATTTTCACAAACTTTGAAACTTACTGCAGTGTCAGAGGCTTTCCTTAATATTCTAGTTATCGGTAAAGCTGTTGTTCTTCCAGATATGTGTGTTCCAGGCTAACAGGAAAATTCAGCAAAATATTTTCTATTAAGAATTTACAGAGGGACAGATAAATTGATGAGCTATTTATAGCATTAGAATTAAACAATGCAGATGCTTTTTCTCCTTTAAAAACATCAACATGTCCTGTATTTCTTGTCCTGAATGGAATGTGGACAAATGCCCGTGTGGTTCTGTGCACGCAAGCTTGTAACGTGATCATAAAGTCAAGCTCATTTCTGTGAAATGGGCAACAAATTTTGCTCTGGATTTTAGAATCTGGCCTGTGTGTTTTCTTTCATTCTCGGTGTCTCTCTGCTTGAGGGTCAATAACTTGAAAAATCTCAGTGCAGCTTATAGTACAAGCCACAAATCCATACAGAGTGGTACTTGCACCATTCATGAAACCTGCAAGGCTTTTTTTGTAAGAGAGTGGGGTTTTTGCTGGCTTTGAGATCTCTTTCAACAGAACTCTCCTAGGATCTAAGCCAAGGCAGTTCATTCCTGAATTCAGCACCTGCAGGTAATGGGGCTTAGGAGGGACAGTACAAGGCAATTTCATGGTCATTGTTGTTGCTGCTGGTTTCACTGCACTGCCTTTGTATGCACATTCCTTGCAATTATAGCTTTTAGAATTTATGGGTAAATTCTGAAAAGTTGTCGTAAAATTTTACTGCTAGCTTTCAGGTTTGAAAGTACCCTTGGTTGTATAGGTGGCTGTTGGCCTTCAAAGTCAAGAAGACCACAATGCAGTGGCTGACACATAGGTGATATTTAGAAGATTTTCTCCTAAAAGCATGAAATATGAGTGAAAACTAAATGCAGTTTGAGGTGGCCCAGATATCTGATGTGACTCATTGTTAAGGAGAGCCTGGGAAACCCTGATTCATTGTGTTGCTGTGTTCCCTACAGCAAGTCACTTACCTTGTCCTGCCTGCTACCTTTTCATATCCTTCTCAGAGCTTAATGTTTGTGCAGTACTTGGGAGATTTATAGCCCTATTCAACCTTATTGTAGTGTTGCAAAGGGTTGAGAATGGTTCTGTTCGTCTGTTAAAGATGCTATCAGACCTTTAGGTGGAGTAATTAATACAGCTTATGAAGAAGGAGTAATTGTGTGTTCATATTTTTTATGCAACCTTTTACGGGGGCAGTCTTATGTCTCTGTTTGCCTTAATTCTGTTCTTATTTGATATAGCTGTCATCAATTAGATTCTTCTATTTATTTTTGTTCCAATCTCTAATCTTACTTACAGTGTATTTTTGTCTTCATATCCTTATTTGTTTTGTGTAAGCCATGACCTAAACGTTTATGTGTACAGTGAAAGTAAAATGAAAAATTAAATCCATGGCCTCTGGCCACATGTTGAAAGGATGCAGATTTTATTTAACAAATGCAAAAGATGTAACCTGCTTAACTAAACTTTACAGTGCTTTCTTACCTCCCGTAATTTGCTTTTATCTGATTAACAAATTTTGAAGTAGCAGATTAGCTACAGGGTTTTCTTTTAATTTATAGTTGGGTTATGTGTATTTTAAATCTTCTATGAAATATGTTTCTGTAATTCCCTGGAAATTTAAAATGAAAGTGCAAAAAAGAGTTGATTTGAGTCATAGCTGTTGGTAAGTTGTAAGCTTACCCATTATATCCTGTAAGTGATAACTGATCTGTCTGATGCATGTGACTGGCTTTTGACCCAAGAGTAGAGTGTTTTTTTTTTTCTTTCAGGAAAAGAAAACCTACTGAATTAGTGAAAATCTTTGCCTGTAATGATATAATGTGTGCTGAAACCTCAGTCTCAAATGCTGTATATTTAACAGAAGGGTGTGCAGAAGCTGGCTTTCAGTTGAATCAATAATTCATTTTCTTTGTATCAGACAGGATCAGGCATAAACCATTCTATATTTGTACTTAAACATGCGTTAAAATTATCCCCTTTTCACTGTATCTGGAACTTTATCTTCTTCTGCTTGGAACATTGCTGTTTGTCCTGCAAATTACATGCAGACTTCTTAATGAAATACTTTTTGTGCAATCATCTTTGCTTAGCAACATCCCTTTCGAGATATTCTGGAAAACAATACTTGTCTGGTGTGTAAACCAGTGTTTGTAAATTAAGGAATGTTGTTACATCCTGCTTGTTTATGTTGTTTAATACTCTTTATATTGGTCTTTTTGAGACAGAAACACAAAGCCTTACACATCCAGTCACTCCAGCTGATTGCACAGCACCACTGCAGGTGGCCTGAGACCCAGTCTTTGGCACATGACTTACCATGCTGGTGTGGGTGGTTAAAGCGAGTGCGTAAGGTCTACATGATTGTCATGGATCAAGGCAGCGAGTAGTTTTCACATTCCAAAATAATCTGGAATTTAAACAAAACCATTAGGCTCTCTGAAGCTCCTGCTTACATTTCCCATTCATTAGTTGCTGAAAAACATGCTATCTCAAAGACATACAGTCAAAATCTGAATGCAGTACCCTAAGCCTGCTTTGGCACAGACCTGGTTACACTGAAGACCCTGGGTGTGTTTTGTGCTGGACAAAATGAACCTTTGTGGACACTGATCAGTTATTTCCTTGTTTATCTTCTAGTGTTGCTGTTGAACCACATTAAAAGTATGAGAACTCCAGGCTGTCCCCAACAGTTTCAGAAAATGTTCAGCTATCAACGGTGGGTTTAGTTTATATGCTGAGGTTTGCTTTCCCCTCGCGGTTTCCTTCCTTTCTAATAGCCTTGGCCCTGCCCGATATGTGCTTTTGTGGTATTGTTCAAATACTTTCTGTGCTGCAAACTTTGTTATCCAGTAGGTTTTTGGTGGTCTTTTTGATTGGTTCAACTTTTCATCACTATTCAGATTTCAGTGGGACAAACCTCTGATTTCCATGCATTCTCTGTGTTTCTGCCCATGTGTTTCACTACAATTGCTTACACAGGTGTGTATTAATGTGCTCTCTGCACAAGGCAAACTGAGGTACTTTTTGTATGTGGGGTGCTGTATGAAATGTAAGCCCACTGCATGTGGACGGTAAAACTGTGACTGACCTTGCTACAAGTGGAATCAGAGCCTTTAAAATTTTGTTACAAGGTCATGAAAGGGAGAAACTTTTTGAACTCAAAGCTGAATTTTAATTTCCTAAATTGTTTCTATGAATGCTTGGAGTGAATAAATGATCTTTCAAACTGTAAAACTGCACACTTCTACCCTATAGGGATGAGAAGTAAAAATGTAGGTAATTATAGCTTATACCTGTCTTGGTTTATTGGGGGAATTGAGGAGGAAGAAAATTAATAGTCAGTTTTGTTTACAAAAAACACCTAGAAAATATATTAATGTTGATGTTAGTTATTCTGTCAATCTTTCTTGGATTCAACAAGGTTTTCAAGGCTTTTTATATATTTATCAGTATGCTGATCTTGAATTCTATCATTACACTCCTTGTAAATATCTTTGAGATCTGACCAGTCTCCCTGATTTATGTAGAGCCCGATGAATATCTGAAAAGGCACAGTTTGTCACCTGAGTGGTAAAAACAGGCTGACGAAAGGAGAGGTCTTGATCCACAGCTGAAAATAGGCAGTAACCATCTGGACGAGCTCTGTAGTCTTACCAGTTCCTGGATGCATGGGTTGGACTTCCAGTTGCCACCTCTGTGAGTTGTGTTTTGCTCATTTTACCATGAACTGCTGGTGTGGTGGACTGTGAAAAGTCTATTCAAATATGTACAAGAGATTTCTGGAGAATTACCACCTTTCTGTTAGCCAAGGCAGCTTAGGAGAGTGCTCTCTGTTTAGTTGATCTTGCTGTCCATTATCATGTGCCCATTTATGTTTAGATACAGGTTCTTAGCTGGAGTTGTCTTTCAGAGAGGGCCCTTGGGGTCACTGGCAGAAACAGACAGTTTTATATTCTATTTGTTCTAACCCCTTTGAAGACAATGCTGGCTATGGCTTCTTCCTGGCAGCTAGTGATCGTGAACTGTTTTATATTTTATATGGTAATATTCAGTACAGGCTTCCTGCTGCCTGGACTATGAATCACAATACGTCTTATGTTTTATGAACTGTCCTACTACAGAAGCATAAAATAATCAATTGAAAGGGAGCTCCAGAGTTCATCTGCCCCAACCTTCCAATCCGTAGAAGTCAATATAGATCTACAGCATGGTACAAAACCAGTAACACCCAGATTTAGCTCATTATTGCCTGGGCAGCTTTTATCTTTACTGGCAGCATCTACAACAGCAGCCTATGGTTGTGATGGGCAGGTTATGCAGTTTCAATATACTCCATTTATGTTTGTATAGTTCTTTATTAGTAAAAACCTCCCAGAAGCTTAGGGTTAAAGTTCAGCATCCAAAATTTTCCACTTCTGTAACAGTTTCCTGTTCTTAGCTTGAGTGTAAGATGTGTTCTGGTTGCTTACCTCCAGGTCTCAGCCCAAAATGCTAGCAATCCGTCTCCTCTTTAAAGAGCCTAGAAGAGAAGAACACACTGGCTTGTTGCTGAGTATTGTGATGTGCATGCAACGCTCTGTGCTGTGGCAATATCGAGACGTTTATCTTCCCTCTAGAAGGTGTCATTTCTGGCAGTTTCTTTGGGTCTGTTGTTAAAAAGAGAATCTTTTGTCGAACTAGATTACTTTGTTTCTCAGGTAGCACTTTCTCTTTTTAAAGTTTTTGTTGTCAGGACAAGCGAAATAATGACTAGATAGGAATTGTCTTGTGACTGGGACATTTCAGAGCTTCATTGTACAAGTTGCTTGGGCTCAGAGATGTTCAGGTATCCAATTCCTGTAGATGCTGCTCAGCCTGCACTGAGGAACCACATGACAACCTGGCAGACAGCAGCTTCCTTTTATTTCTTTTTAGATGAAGACACGCAGCCTTTTGTATGATCAGAACTTGAGAAATCAGCCTATCCAGATGCTTGAAAATTAATTAAGGGGAGGCAATGAGCAAACTGAGGTTTCTGCAGTTTTGTCAATGCCCATAAATCATTTCTCTTTTTGCTTTTGAAGCAGGACAAGAGCATGAATTTAATTGATGGGTTTGACTTGCACTGGAAGCACAGAGTAGGGAAGCTGCCCTATGCACAGCTTTTGCAGATGCTGCAAACATACAGATGTTGTTGTGTGTTTACTCCTGGATGCTTTCCAGCATCAGTGTGCTAGAGAGAGATGAGTGCCTCAGGCAAGTGGTGAGCCAACAGCTGCAACAAATCCTTGTTCTTTGGACACCTAGATCAGAGCCATAAAGGAGCATCAGGTTAGCTCCTGGATTCTTGGTTCCACTGAGTTCTGCTCAACAAAGGCATTAATAGTGGCTGCTACAGAAAACTCCAGGGGAAAACAAAAAGGGTGTTTTCTGTCTGTTTTCCACGATTGGGAATTTAATTATAATATGAAAAAAATAGGTAGATTTATCCTGCCACTCTGTTTTGGAAAAAATGGAAAAAATCTTATTCTTTTTCAAACTGTCCCTGCAGTGGATCATCAGGAATTTCCTTGCATTTTTGGATTTTTCTTGTATTTTTAATTCTGCCTTAGTGTGTGTGAAGAGGCACAGGAACTGTCAGGCTGGATCAGCCTCCAGTTCAGTGCTGTAGTCGACATCAGATACCTTGGAAGAAGTTGCACAAACACTGCTTGGGGAGCTGGTGTTATGCAACTTTTACATCACATCAAACATGGTGTAAGTCTCTGAGTTTGAAAACTTACATTCTTCTAAAACTTTTAACTTTTTCAAACTTACATTTCATTTTATCATGTTCACTGTTGTGATGCTGCCAAAAGCCTCTCTCTATCTGGGGATTCAAGGAGAAGTGGACCTCTAAATTTCAGAATGTTACTAGACCTGTGGTGAAGAATACAAACTGCTGCGCATTTTAATCAGGCAAAATCCTTACACCTCTCTTCCTCTCCCTGTCATGCTCATATCCTGACAAGATCCATGATCCTTCATTTTTAAACATTCTTCCCAAACCCAGAACATCCATAACAATTTTTCAGTCAAAAAATGCTGCTTCTTTTCTAAGTTTAAAAATTTATACACACTTATAACTCTACGGGCCCACTACTAACATTGGCAGTTCTGGGAAATGTTCACAAACAATGCCAGAACCTGGGTGACTTGTACAGCAGGTTCTTGTGTTTGTCATAAGAGAACAGTGTTTCATTTAACTATAGAATAAATATTTTATCTTTCTCATCTTTATGTAACAGCTTTAATCAATTATTGTTAAAGCTCTACCTGACAGCATTTTATCATCTAAAAATCACCAGCACAATTTCACCAGCGCAAGTTCCTGTAAATATTGTGTTGCACACTTTAGACTCTTGCACAGGGATGGTTAAAAAAGTAAATCATCATCCTCAGCTTGGCTCCGAAAGCATATTCCCAGACGCCCAGTTGTCTCCCAGTCTCTGACAAAGAAACATCTAATTTAGCTACAAAAATTACAAAGGTTTCTGATGAGTGTAGTGTGCTGTTATAAGCACGTAAGCTCTTCTGTCAGCAAAGAGCCATTGGGGGCCTCCTGTAGAAATGGGATTTCCCTCCATTCATGTTTTTGAGGATGTGGAAATGGATAATATTAAATCGTGGGCTGTAATTTAGACAGGGAAGATTGCAGATTGATTCTGTAAGCAGAAAAATCCCTTGAGGAAACGCATTATGTCTATAATTCTGTCAGTCAGAAGATTAGAGATTCAGTCAGAACCTAAATTTTATAAATGGCTTAATAGTAAAGATTGTGCTGGTAGGGGTAAGAACTGTGTTTTGCTGAAGGCTATGAAAATTGGGAAACTTTGAGGAATGGTATTTCTTTTCTTTTTGAGTACATGTGGTAGCAAAATGTTCTGAGCTATAATTAGTTGACCATGACTCTTCTATTGCAACATTTGAAGTAACTGTCATTACATAGATTTGTGGTTGAAAGAATACCAGTGTACTTAGCATTCATGTATATATTTAGATGACATGTTCAGCCCTTAAGGCCCCAACTTCAGAGTGGGGACTCATTCATTGTTCTTCACAATTGTGTGAGTATTACACTGACAAAGAAAGAACCAGTGAGGAATAAAGGTGCTTCAGATGACATTTTTAATATTCGGTGCTAACAAGCACAGGCTTGGGATCAGGTTTTCCCCATAACTTTTGTTATGTGCATATATTATATATATGTAATATTTTTTTATATATAATAATTTTTTTCCAGCTTGCCATGGTTAGTGTGTAGAAAGCCCTACCTATCAAAGTTAGCTTCCAATAGCATATCTTCTTCTAGTTAGAAAAACAAGTGAGTGACGGGCTACTGCTTCTTCTTTCACCTGCTTTTTGTAGAGTACATGCTCCTTTTGAAAACCAGTTTTTGTTGAGACAGTAGAGCCAGGTTTCCTCTTGCTTAGGAAGCAGATATTGAGTGGATGGACCCTTATTTTGGAGTCGCCCATCTTGCATCAGTAATCAATGTAACCAATGTATGCTCAGAATGACACATACATTATTTGTTTTGCAATTTGTTGTGAAATGTTTGCCCCCACAATGTGAACACCGGGGTCACATCTAGGGGATAGGGGCTGCGGGGGAGTCTGGTTCACGGCTCAAGGCCTCTGCCTCTCTCCCGGAGCACCTGAAGCTGGAGAACCAAGGCTGGAGCTGGAGTCAGCGAAGTGCAGGGTCGGTACAAGTCTTCCTGCCCTTCCAGCAGTTGCTCAGCTTGTGTGAGGGAGGTGTGAAGCTGTCCCCAGGAGGCCATTACTGAGGCAGCTCTACCCTTCGCTCCTTCTGCTTGCTGTGCAGGCAGCACAGTGCATAAACCAGACTATTTTCCAGTCAAGCTACTGCAATTCGACTGACCTAATTTCTATTTCTTCTCTCTCTCTGCTACAGATTTCCACACTGATACAAATTAGCTTTTTGAAGATCCTATTATCACCTGGGTGGGACTTGAGTTACTGCATCATTAACCAACAGAGTTTGAATATCGAAAATATTCCCTGAATGCTTGCCTCGTGTATGTGTTCATCTGAGCTAAGAAAACTGAAAAGGGACTTTTATAATTTAGGCAGATGCAACTTTTTAGAAGTTTAGAAGGAAAGTAAATTCCATTGCAGCCCAAAACAAGTTCTACTGGGTATGACTTTATACATATTAGCAATTTATATACTTTTAAAATTAGAAGAAGTGGAGGTTATAGGCCCACTCTTCTATATTTATTTAATTTTCTATGTGTTGACTGCTCACATATTAAATGCAACAAAGCTCTCACTAAACAGTTATTAACTCACTTGTGTGCATCACATCTCACAGTTAACAAAATTGCATATGCATTGAAAGCAGTTTTCTCTAAAAATAGAATTTCTTGCTGGGCTCTTCTTCATCAGCATCTGTTTTCTTTATTTAACTTTATTAAAATCTGCTTCAAAATTCATTGAAGACATCAACGTTTGGATAAGATTATGGAGTCATTGTTCTGGGTTCCAAGCCTTTGAAATAAATAAAAGTTATTTTTTGAAGCGTGATATTACCTTTTCCTTGCCCCTTACTCCTTAATTTAAAATTGCTAATCCTATGGGACTGACAGTCCAAGCATCTACTTAAGACTGAAGCCTTATTTGCCCATAGATGGGCCTATTTTGAAGCAAGAGTCAACTAACCAAGATAAATCCATTTTAAATCAGCACATCATTCGTATGTACAAAATTGCTCCAGCTGACCTACGCCAACGCAACACTAAAGGTTTTTCAGAGCTCTGTGTGTGTTATACATTGGTCTTCCCAGGACCTGCTGTGAGCGATGGTTTTGTATCTGAAGCAGTGCCACGGCAGGGTTTGATACAGTCCAATGCAGGGCTGAGAGCCCCCTGGTGTGAGAATGGCTGCTAGGTTTACCAGGTGTTAGGATTTACTTGCAAACTGCACACACAGGATTGAAACCAAAGGAATAGTTTTAAATGGTGAGACGTATCCTCGCTGTTTACAGTCTTTGATCACTTTATCTGTAAAGAAGGTCTCAAATTCAGGTATTTATTTTCTTGCTGTAGGCTGAACTAGCTAGCATAATTTCTATTTCTAGATTCCTCAGATTTTAAGTAGACAATGCAAAAATTATTGTTAATCAGCATTCCTTTTGATTTTTACACTAGCAAACACTGTGTATCACATCTTGAATGAAGTTTATTTAAATGTTGGAGTGACGGAGGATGGTTGAATATGTAACAAATACTTGTTTTTTCTGCAGCATAATCAGATATGACTGATATCAGTCCTTTAGTCATGTGGTTTAATTTGCACAATGGATGGTTCTCCAGTTTTGACATAACATAGTTTTTTAATGTTAAAATCAGTTAAAATTAAAATCCATTATGCATCTCAAAGCCAATATTGACACAGTGCTTTTCTTTTACAAATCACCTTTAATTGATGGCCTAAGTCATCTGTAGGAAGTAAAAATGAGTATTATCCCCAATAACAAGGATTTTTTCCCCTCAACCATGTAAGTTTTTTCTCAGGTCATAGTGACAGGAACGTCTGTGTGGACTGGGGACACCGGAGCCTGTAATGTCTGTGCTGGTCCTTGCACTGCAGTGTTCTGGGTGTCTCGTGGTGATTCACCACAGACGCTTCCCAACATTTTGGCGTTTAGACACATTCACATTTGCTGCAAGTGACATGTGGTAATGAGGATGACTGAGGAATGGTAGATCTGGTTTACAGAAACCACAGAAAATTTACTTTGGTTCCAGCTGAGAAAACATGCATTTTTGTTTGTATTTTCTTTTTAAAGTAGTCTGTGAAAAGATCATTTCCCCCTTAACTTTATAGGATTATCTTTGTGAGATAATTTGAGAGAGTTTTCAGGTTCTTGTACCCCTAGGAAAAGCATCAGGGCTTAGTTTTTGTGCTCCTTGTCAGGCTGCCAGTTTGATTTCCAAAAAAAACCAAGCTGCTTTCCCAATTTGGATCACAGTGCTGGTAAGATGAGATGGTGAAGCGACAGTAAAGTGGTTGAGTTGCTGATGGAGACCCAGATAGCTGCTAGATTCTATCAAATCCTGCCTTCTTCATGTAAAAAAGACACCAGACTTCATTTTAGATAGGATGGACTGGTAAATCTGCATAAAACTGTAGTCGGTGCTTTCCTACCCCTTCTGCTATCTAATCAGGTTTCAGTCTACACACCTCATTGTGATGAGGTGAGGAGAGGTCTGAAGGAATGAGATATTTTTATCCATTACAGAAAAGAAGGCTTTTTCATACTGTGCTACCTGTCATATTGTATGTCAAAATCTTTTAAATGTATCAAACATATTTTTACTTTCTCTGTGGCAAAGCTTTCTTCCAGCTAAGTGACACATGAGTGACTTGTGGTATACTTTCCTTTCACAACTAAATTTCTGTGATGCTGAACTGCTGCCAAGAGGTGGCCCTTTTCTCAGCTATTCCTTGTGCTGTGCTGTATGTATTCAAAGGGAGAAAACTGTATTTGCAGATTCACAGTGAACAAAAGTCCTGAAAAAAAACCCAGTCTGCTGTGGATAGAGCTTACTCTGAGCCCATAACGTGACAGCCTGTGAACCTGAGACCTCAAGACCCACTGAAACCACTGCATTGTCCTAAGACGGCTGGAGCTGAGGGTGTCTCGAAGGTTTCCGCCTGGGCACGGGCTCTGAGCCCAGCATCTGGTGGCCTCTGGCAATGCAGGGAGAGAGGTTTTCCCCAGAGGTGATAGGACATAAAGGCAGCTCTCTCTGCTGATTCCCTTCTTTCTTTCTTTCTCTTACAAAGGACTCTCCTATTCAGGTGGTATTTAATAGTCAGAATTCAACAAAGGAGTTTGCAAAACAAGCCTGCTGTTCAATTTGCAACGCCTATGCTGTTGTGACATTGTCTTAAAACACAGCCTTGCTGGAGCCTGTGCGGGTAGAAGGCAGTGAAACTTCACTGGTGTTGCCTCTGGAAAGAAACACATACATAATGCTTTACAAAAAAAACAAAGCTGGGCTAGATCAAGCTATTTTGAAAGATCTCCTGATATTACTTTTTATTTTCATTTATGACTTTTTCAGATAGTAGAAAGTTTTACAGAAATAAAAATTGTGGAACATGGGAAACTCAGGATGTCTCCATAGGCAAAGCCTAAGAAGAAAGAAACAGGTGGAAAACATTAATATTAGGGCAATTAGCTGTTTGTTTTGGGTGGAGCAATGAGTGGGGAGGACAGCTTTGTGATTAAGAGGCCCGATTAACAGCCAACATTCTGTTTGTGGCTGCCCTGCTGGTGCTGCCTGCCTGTGCTCTGCGTTGCCCGAGCGAGGGCTGGGCTGCAGGTGCAGTCCATAGCACACAGCTCCGGCCCAGCACCCACGGTTGTCAAGTGCCACATCACGGCAGAACGATTCACAAAGGCCCTGCCTAGCTGTGGGGGGTATTAGTGCCTGTTATATATAAGATTTTGTCCTGCAAAATTTGCGTAGCTCTCTGAAGTCCTGTTACTGGGCATGACAGCAGCATGCTTGGGGCAGGTACTCTTCTGTCTGAGCAAGGCAGCTTGACAACCACATTGTCCAAGGCAACTCAAGGTTCACAAACCTGCTGTTTCCTTGACCTTGAAGAGCTTTGGGTGAGCCCAGAGCCCACCTCATGCATAAGACAATCACCAGAACCCACTGCTGTCAGAGCCACATCAGGCAGTGGCCACCACGCACTGTGTAATAACCTCCTGATGCCACCCATCACCTGAGATTTTAGGTACCTAAATCCAAAGAGATTAAAATTCAGACATTTATTTATCAAGTGTGGTATATTCTTTACTAATATGCGAGATGGGATTGGCTTCTGCTTCCTTATTTTCCCTAAAGTAATCAGGTGTCAAAAGTCTGGAACTGTCTGGTTAGTAAGTGTTTAAACATGGTGTGTTCTACTGGGTGTCTGTGACAGCCAGAGCAATGAGGCCTTTGTCGCTTCTGGTGCCTGTAGATGCTTCTGTAACACAGACAAGGAAATGCTGCAACCACCTAAAGGTAACCCAGGGGCAGAGAAGATACAGCTTTTTATATGGGGAAATCCTGCAGGAAGGGAGGTGAAAGCCCCGAAGTATAGTGGGAGCTAGAAAATTGCCTGCTGTAAGTAACAAACATTTCAGAGTCTTCCAGGCATCTCACCTGAACACTTCAAAAAGGTCATTCAGGCAAAGCTTTGCCGCAATCAATTGAAAATTTTACTTCCATGAAGAGATTTTTCAGGCCCCCTGGACAGCAAAAGAAATGCCTGGGAGGAAGAAGAAAGGTGAAGCCTAGGCTCTGTTTCAGGCACACCTTTGTTACCAGGCCTTTCAAAAGGCCTCACTGACCCCATGCTAAGCCTTTTTGTGTTGCTTTTTACTGGACTAGAAACAGAGTGTTTCTTAGAGGGAGAAAAGTGTATTGGTTCAGTGGGGAGAAGATTTTCCAGGCTTAATGATGCTCTAGTCTTCATTTTCCACCTAGGTATGTTATTTTTACCATGGGAGGAAAGTAGCAAAAAATCTCTGTGTGGGAATGTGGTATGGGAGGAGTGTGAAAGTGGTTCTGCAAACAAGGTTGTTTCAAATACCACCCTAGAGAGACTCCAGAGAGTTTTGGAGACTGGACTCCATGTGGAAAGTGGGATGGGATTTCTGTGCTATTGATTAATTACAAATTGTGGGGGGTTTTCTTGGCATAAATGAATGGAGTCTTTGCCAACTTAAGCTTACTTTTCCTTCTGTCAAATGAGATGCTAGAGCTGTGTGATCAGGAAGTTGTGAGGCTGAAGGGCTCCTGAATCTGCAGGGCTTGATGGAGTTAACTTTTCCATTTGCTTGGGAGAGGGAGCATTGCTTTTTTTCTGGGCAGAAGTATATTTACTCACATAGTTTCTGCTGCAAGGTTTCCAGCAGCCTGATTCAAGAAACCCTGTGTATCTCCTGGAGCACAAAGAGCTTTTTTATGCTAGCTTTGGATATTATGCTCCTTACCGGGGGTGCCACAGAGATGAGGAAAACCAAACCAACCTGAATGAAGTACAGATCCTGCAGGGTAATGATAGAGACTTGCACAGACTGGGAAACAGAAGGCCAGACCTAGGAAACAGGTGGCTCTTGATGGACTCAGTCCTTGGGTTAGGGAATTTGTGCCAGTGTCTAGGTGAGCACTGCACAGTGAGCTCTGCCAACTGAATATTGCAGCTGTAGGAATGTGAGATAAAATAGAACGGAACAGGCCAGGAAAAATCTGTTTTACCGAACAAAGAAATCTCAGTCTGTGCTTAACTTTATTTCATGTCAAGAGTAGAACATACAGAACTAGGCTCTTTCATGGCATGATACTGAGCAATAAAAGCCCTGTAGCACAGACAGCATACCAGTACTGGATTATGTGCCCTAAATGTACTTTAGAGAAATTCAGTCAGGTTTGCTTTATCCTAACAAATACTCATTTAATGCAGCTGTTAGAGCAGTGCAAACCACAGATTTGCAATAAGCCATGCTTCTGGGGCTCATCTCAGGTACTGGCTTTATGAAACAATTTTTTATAGCTTTGTCTTTTTGCACCAAGCTGGAATGATAGAGAGAAAGGAAAAGAATTTCATAAAGTTAGAAGAATCAATTGTTTACAGAGTTCAAAGTGGTTGTGGAAAAGGCAATTCATAATGTTTAGCAGCTCAACAGGGTAAGGCAACTCAACAGGTTTGAGGGGGAAACATGAAAATTTAGGTCCTTGAAGGGCAAACAGAACCCACGAGAGAAAGAGTAGATGACGGTTTCATTGTTTCAAAGGAAATTTATGTTGATACAGGAAAAAACTAATGTATTTTGTGTGGCTGGCAGACTGGAAAAATCTAATGTATTTTGTGTGGCTGGCAGACTGGAAGAATTCAAGTTATAACTGGATCTTCAAATTGGAATGTAAACAGAAGGGAAAGATACTGAAATTTGTTTATAAATAGCTTGTTTGCAAGAGTTACCTTCTTGGTTCATTAGTGCTAGCCCAAAGCAGATCCTACACAGAGGAGTAGGTATGACCCACAAAGTACATGCTATACTTGGTGCAGATTATTCAGTGGGTTTGAAAGAGAAGTTTGACTTTGCCCATCTTAAAAAAACTCAAATCCAAATATTTTCTTATCCAGTTATCCTGTATGAAAACAGTGGTAAAATAAATTTTATTCCTTTCATCATGGATTCTTATCCTTGTTGCTTTATTATAGTTTGTTTTGTGATCAAAATGGTAACATTGTTAGTTATGTCAGCAGAGAGTAGAAAAGCAGAGGATTATTTGGGCCACAGTTACAAAGTATAGTGAAAATGGGTAACAAACCTTTTAAAACAGAAAACCACAGAAAACACTAAAAATCACACTAAAAAATCTTCAAGAAAACGACTCTTGATACAATACCTTAATAAAGATCCTTTTATTTGATGTGACTTTTTTCTCTTACATGAGTTCTTTCTGATTCAAAGGGCTTTTCTTTTCTTTTAAATACAGCACCTAGATTAATGTATAAAGCATAGAGATAATTTAATCTAGGGCTGTATAGAGTGCCTGTGAACTTTTCCATTTGGTTGTTTTAAGCCAATTTGCTTCACAGACATTGGGTGATGATGGGTGGCTAAGGGAATAATTAAACAGAACGATTTTGTGAACAAGAGGAAAGAATTTTTATGTTATAATTACAAGAATAATTTCTCAGCACAAGTCAGATTCAGAGTATTAACTGCTGCCTTAAAAAGGTACAAATGCGGCTAAGATCTGGCAATGGTGAGATAGCAGTGAAATACAGCTGCATTTCTGTCGTATATTTGAATTGCTTATCTTGATTGTATTTGCAACTTTTTCAGTGTCTCAGTAGAACAGTACTTGAAAGCTATAGAAAAATATTCATTGCCTTAAAAGACAGTGTTTTCTGACATCCAGCCAGCTTAGTAATCCTTTTTTACTTTCTTTCTTTTTCTTTTATTCCTGTGCAAAGGAATGGGTGGTGTTCAGAAAAATTATCAATGAAAATTGCACAATTAAGCCTGATTTGTGGGACTGTGTTTTGGCAGTGGAGAGGCTCCTGGCTGTGCTAAGAACAGGCTGATATTTCCAGCAGCACTCCTTGTTCCGAAGAGTTTATGCCATGGCTATAAATGGTGTGTCTCGGGTAGCTCTATCATAAAGCAAATACCTGCTGCCAGTGGGTTAGAACTGTATTTATTGGTGATCCTGACATATTGCCCCATGACAGGAAAGTTACTGACATTGGGCTCAACTTTTAAAGGGTCTGAGTCTATAGAGGCAGATTTGGCTTTCAGAGCGTTTGGGAGACTTGGATTCAGATTCTGCCTCCTGCACAGAGCCATGGGGCTGATTTAGCTCCTTGTTTCTCAAACCTGGCCTTTCTCCACATGCAAAATGTGGATGAAAATATGCACACTGAGTTAAATAGGTGTTCATTCCCTCTCTCAGGATGAAAGTCCAGCCACATTGATTCCAGTGGTGCCATTGTAAAGCTTTTTTGTGGAAGCATGGCAGAGAAATGAAACAAAGCTAAGGCTGTGGTTTGATGAGTGCTTGGGCTGTGAAAGCAGCACGCTGCCATCCGCTAGTGTCTAGCTCTTTGTCCTTGGCTGTACTGTTTTCTTAAACTGTCATTGGGGCTTTCTGATCATCTGTGCGTTAGCAATCTGTACGTTTGTACTCTATATAAACATAAGGTGAATGGAAACATTTATATAGAAGGTAATTAATCGGATAATTGCACTTGGATAATTGCACTTACCATTAGTTTTTAATGTATATTGGTAAATACGGATTAGCCTTTCAGCAATCTGTGTGCATTCATCCAAAGCAACAAAAAGTATTCCCAAGTGATTTTAATTTTAAAAGAGATGTTAAGGGCAGAAATTGGACATTGCACATGGCTATAGCATCTTGAGCCCCTGGAGGCCTTCAGTTTAGGGCTGATGACTGTAGCTTTTGTTTCATTTACATTGCAAATGAAATCTTATGGTATTTTTGATCTTTATCCACATTTGCCTCTGAAACAGTGCCTGGCAGTTGCATCTGTATCTTTGTTGCACAGACATTGCCTATTCATTACTAATGTTGAGTGGAGACATACACGTACTCTGACAACAGAAATGCAGGGCTGATATCAAGCCGTGCAACATCTGCTAAATTCACATGGGGAAAGGGAATATGAAAACAAATAGACAAAGGGCACAGCTACTGAGATGGTAAATATTGTTTTTTCCATGCCACACCCAAATCAAAAATAGATACAGAGGGGCCCTTAACAAAGCTTTATTCAGGTTCCCAACAGCTGACAGTAACTGCTTGTTTTCCACTGAGCTCTACATGAACAAGATTGCCAGCTTACTTAAAAAGCCTGAATTTGCCTGAGACTTAGCCTTCTTTCATTTTGAGTAGATCAGAAGTAGCTAAGAAGAATAGCTGCATGGAAAGCAGTACTGTTAGAATCACTCAAATGAGATCACTGTCAAGCTTGCAGGCCATAAGAGGAGTAAGAACTGATAACACTTCTTTGGAGGGAAGGAAACTGCTGTAATGTGGAGCAGCGTGGATTTGGTAGCTAGGCAAGAGGAGCTGCAGGTGAGGGAGTCCAGGGGCTGTAGTCCTGGAGCTGGGAGGTGCCTTCGCACCCAGGCCTTGGGGAGGGCCCCCGCTGTGCCCTGGTACCTCTAGGAGGGAGCAGGCAGCCCAGAAGGGAGAGGAGGAAATTGCTGGGTGCTGTCAGGGCAGATGTGGTGCTTTCTGCATCCTGGGCTGTTGCACCAAGCTTGGGTGCTTAGTAAGGCAGATAAAGCTGGACACTCCCAAATCTACTGCTGATAGAAGAGTGTCGCAAAGTGGCTGTAGGATGAAGGGGGAAGTGAGAGTAACAAATACAGTTTAATCAATGAATACAGTCATTGCAATAAGCACCATGCGGAGGAGAGGTGGTCAGAGGGGTCAGAGGAGGAAGAGGCCCACGGGACGTGTGGTCCTCAGGACTGTGGAAGTGTGGATCTGTACTGCTCGTTTGTGACACTCCCTGCCTCAATGATGCCTTCAGAGATTCTGCACTGAGGTGTTTTGCCAACCTGCCTGAGGAAAGTGCTTTAACATCCAGATTCACCTGTCCTGAGCACAGGTGCTGGGCAGAAGTGAAATAAGTTGTTTGTATGTGACCTGAAGAGCTCCTGTGACAGACATGCTGCTGCCATGCCATCATTTCTGCTGGCAAGAGTGTGCTGGGAAGCACCAGCACAATTTGTATCCATCTATTCCCTTCTCTCCTAGCCTCTGTAGACAGCACAAGGATTTGATACTCTTTTCACTGAATCCTGTATGAGAATTTCCCAGGGTGGACTTAAGGTTGAAAGGGTTTTCACTCATTGGGTATGTGTTGTTCTTAACATGGAATACTCTTTTCCTTGCCACTCGGCTCTTTCAGAAAAGCAGATTGCCTGCTATAGCAAGGCATTGTACCTTGTTTATGTAAAATCAGACAATTAACTGCTCTTCAGTAGAAATACATGACTGTATTAAACAGTTGAGAAATGATGTAAAGTTGAGCCAGGCTCAGTTGGTAACATCAAAAAAAGTCAACCCCAAGGAAATGGCTTACTCATCCCTGTCCCAAATGGAAGAGTAACTTATGTGAATTAATAATAGAATATTCAACCAAAAAATGTTTTTCTAACCAGAAAGCATCTGTGGCTTTGCAGCAAGCATCTGTGGTTAAAGTGAAAATTGGAAGTTAAATGAAGTTGCATAAAACTGCAGACAGAAAAATGTCACTCAAAAGAGAAAACTGGAGCCTTTTGTTCCCTGCTTCCTGCCATGATTAAATGTTTAGTTTCCAAACAATATACTCAGTTCTTAATAAAATTTTAAATTTCCTCCATATGTCTAAGTGAAAGTGACTCAGAGGAGAGCTCACAGGAAAATTACTGTCTTTTTTTCCCCCCCTTTCTAATAATCCCTTTTGACCTTTCTACCAAAACTCATTTATTTTGTGCATTTTGATCTCAAAGTTTCAGTAAGTAAAACTACCTCGTGTTTTATACCTGTTCTCCTTAGCCATGCATCCTGCTTGGCAGCACTCTTCTGTAGCTCAGCAAAAATCAACTATTTCCATGCATCACTGCTTGGGTGTGACGTTTTGACATCATTTCTCTAGTGTGATCCAGTGCTCCTGGTGAAGGAGCCGTGGGGGTTCGGCCTCCTGCTCTGTGGCAGCTGTACCCTCCTCACGACAACTTTGTTGTGTGGAAATCACAGGCCTATTCTGCTGACAGATGACCATATGTAATCCTCAGATAAACAGAGCCTGAAAGAAGAATTATAAGTTCCAAACAGAGGTTTAATACCTGACTATATTTTGTTCTGTTTCAGTGGGCTGCCTGCGTTGAGTCCTGTCCCGTCCCATCCTCCCAGGCCTTTTGTCCGTCAGTATCAGCGGAAGATGTAGACAATACCAAGGCCATGTTTAACGAGGTACTGTACCAACACAGCACAGGACCACCCCTTCCTGGAAGATGTGAAGAAAGGCTTTCCTTGGCTTTCATTCAGCAAAGCCTCAGAGCAAATACTTTAAGTAAGTTTGTTTCTTTGAGATCAGATCCTCAGATCAGGTTAGAGAGGGCCTGGGCACTCACAAGTGTTTACCCAGCATGGTAGTGTGCAAGGTAAAGCTACTGAAAGTGACCGCTTTCGACTGGGCTTTGCCAGGAAGCCACAATAACTCTTACTTGCAGGTTTTGCTCTCCCTTCCCTCCTGCGCAAAAATCACTAGACTGATGATTTTCAGTATTAGCTTTAAAACTGGTACAAGTTTCCTGAGATTTGCAAGCATTTTGGAAGATCTCGATTGGCTTTTGACCAATTCTTGTTTTAGCTCTGATTTTGGGGTAAAGAGAAAACTATTCCAAAATTCTAGTGTTTTGATTTTTATGTTTGCTTGACTTCCCTC
This sequence comes from Dromococcyx pavoninus, assembly GCA_033558185.1. Lineage (NCBI taxonomy): Eukaryota > Metazoa > Chordata > Aves > Cuculiformes > Neomorphidae > Dromococcyx > Dromococcyx pavoninus. Next base: position 350,922 of record JAUMJL010000149.1, read on the forward strand.
AAAATTCAAGTGAAAAAACTTCCTCCTGGGTTTCCAGTAATCTCAGTTTCCAAGAACCTCTCTCTTTTCTCATTTATGAGCAGGAGGTATTTGTGTGTCCTCTCCATGAGACAATGCTACATTTGACTGTAAATTGATGTGACAAAGCAAGAGAATAGGTTATTTCATTAGAAAAAAGAAATTAATAGTTAAAGCAGTGCATATTCCTGTAATGATTGTAAAATCGTGAAAACATTGGACCTGCTAGAGAGCTAGAGAGTAAATACCTCCTCTATATTCCTTTCTTTAGGAAGGGAGTTACTGCTCCCTCTCATTCAATGGCCAATTTGTCTTCCTGGTCACAGAGTAACCTTAGTGTTTGTTCTATCTTCTAGGCTACAAAGATCGTTTGCGTAATTAACATTCAGCAAATTTAACTACAGAGCTACAAGTGCCGACTTACCCTGACACACCCAATTCGTACAAACATTTCTTAAAGAAGACTGGCTTTGGCAGGCTGTTCCCAGCGTCTCAGGTGAAACTGTCCTCCTCAGTGAAAGCCTGGGCAAGGGGATGGCTGTTTGTTTGGGAGCTGGTGCATTCTCCTCACTCCCTTAAGATTTAAATTTAGCTTGGCAGATAAGCTGCCTATCTACAAGAGTTTCTAAACAGATTTTTGTAAATAATTTCAGTTCAGAGGTTAGTTTTAGTATATTTGGCACAGTTCTTTTGAAGTGTAGTGGCTTCTTGCTATATTCCGGCTGGAGGTTGGGAATACAATTAGTTTGATAAAAAATGTTCTGTTGTCTCAGGATGAGCATATCAGGCCACACTAGGGTCTTGGTCCTTCTCAGCATTAGACCTGCTGTGTTTTGAGATGGGTTCACTGAAAGTGAATAACAGTATTAACTTTTTTTAAGCACTACTGATAAACTTGCTGGGGCTCACCTTTTCTCAAATTTATTTTAAGTACTGGTAATGATAAAACACTTCTTTTTTTCCCCAAAAAAATTGAGAACTTATTGGAAGCAAGGTGCTGTAGGTATTATTTTCCATTTCTTTTTAGTATCCCCTAGCATTATGCAGGAGGAAGAAAAATAGATGGGTTTTACAGAATAAACTGAGGAAAAAATACATTACTTGCCATCACCCCCCAGACACTGTAGGAGTAAAACAATAAGCACTGCTTGCTGCTTTTGTGCAATGGGAACCCTTAGGGGGAGGAAATCTTACGGTGCACTAGAAATCTTTTAGTAAATATAGATTCTGTAGCTCTGTAGAATGCAGTCTCTAACTAGATTGCTATGAAGGGATTAAAATGCTGAGTATTTAAAGCACTGTCTGAAAACAATTACAGTTTAAAGAAAAATTATGATGAGAAAAAGATCCTTGTGATAAAAATGCTAATGCTGTACCCTGGAAAAATCCTTCAGCACAATGTGATAAGGAATGAACTCCTGCAATATTGCCAGCAATTGTCAGTGAAACTTTATCACTGCATATGAAAATGGATATGCTTTAACGTAATTTAAATTTTTGATTAACTGGGTTTTAACAGACTTTCCTCCTACTCTGTTTTGTAAATTTTTCTCCCTTTTTGGAACACTGTAATACTCCCCATCTGCCTTTCATTTGCTTTTGTAAGATTATTTTTTGAATGCACCAAATTCTAGGAAGGGAAATCAGAAATTGTGTAAGTTGAGAGCAGAAGCCACATCCGTTAAAATACACTGTGACTGAAGTGACCGAAACAATGTGCAATTCATGGTATAAGTAAAGGCAGAAGAGTTCTAAATCCTTTTGTTTCAGACATCAAAGACATATTAACTCCTCTTTCACCCCACATATTCTAACACAACCATTTCACTAATTAATAAATCTTTTAAAATATTACTTTTTAAACAGATTTAGCGTAAAAAGTTGTTTTGTTTGGATTTCTGCTGAGCCAACAGTGTTTCTGAGTATAAAAACAATACTGACTCTACAACAGGTGGAATAAGTGAGATCAGATACTTTCAGCATAAAACTACTAGAGTATTCTGAAAGCTAAATAAGAAAGAGTAAAATATGCCCAGTAAACAGTTTTTCATTAAAGCACAAAGTTGCAAGTATAAAGGAAGAAGGACTTTCCTACCTGTAGCTATTGTGTGGATCAGGAAGTGTAGCTTTTTTCTGATTACAATCTTCCATGGCTTAGCTTGGCTTCTGCATTTGAATGTTAAATATGTAAGAATGCCTTGTTTAGCTTGGAAGTTTGCATGACCTCTTAACGAGACACACCGTAGTTAGTGTCATTGGGTATTAAGGCATCATGTGACTGTAGATGAAAATAAAATCCTTTAAAGTTTGCATTTAATACTTCCTACAAGCTGTAACCCTTTACCTGCAAGCTGGATAAAAACCTAATAGAGCTCACCGTTTCCTGGTCAGTGTTGGTAAAAGGAGAAGAGAAAGAACACATGCCAAATAATTCCTTTTCCTCCAGGACAGTTGCTTACAACAACCACAACCAAGTCCGAGCCCACCAGTGTACGAATGATGTCATTTGCATATTCTTGAAATTAAATCTCTGATGCCACAAACTGCACTGGAGGGATGTGGCAGGAAGTTTCTCTGTTACATCAGGCAGTTTTGCCCAGCAATGACATTTAATTCTCGCCCTTTTGGGTGATGCTCTATGCAGGAACTCTGCTGGTGTATTTGCAGGTAACTCATCACGTTTACCTGTTGCTGACTTTCCTGGGAGCATTTTGGGTTTGGGTGTGGTGTTTCCGAAAGTGATATGAAAGTTCTGCTGCCACAAACTAGTTAGGAGAATGTTCCTTGTGCTGGAGGAGAGATTGAACTTAGGCAATATCTGCAAACAATATCCGCAAAAAGCTGCGTCAGGTGTTTCTCAGTTGGAATCTTGATGGAATTGCAAACTGTAAAAAGTACCTCCTGGAAGGAACTGGCATTAACACTGCACCATCCAACTGGCTGTGTCACAGCCGGGGGGTCCGAAGCAGCGCTCTCAGAGCCCAGCAATAGTACTACGGAAATGTTCTGCTAGAGCCTTTGCTTGCCTGTTCGTGGCGTTCAGACTCAACGGAGCGCTGCGGGCGGCTCCGCTCACCCGCGGCGATGGTGGATCCAGAGCTCCCCCCCAGCCGGAGGAGCGGGGGTCGCCCTCGCCTTCGAGGCGCTGCTGGGGTCCTGCTGTCCTTTCTCATGCAAAGCAGCCTCCTGAAACCCCAGGTCAGCGGTGTCCTGGGTCTGCCCTGCCGTGTTTCCCCTCGCGTGGAGCTAAAGGTGAGCCTGTCCCACTCGTGTCAGCAGTGCGCTGGGGGCAGGGGATCCCCGTGTCGCGGCAGAGCCCCCGCTGGCCCCCAGCCTCCCTCCACCGAGCCTCGGGTAGCAGGTGCCAGCCGGCTGATTAGTGAAAGCGGCTTTGGATACGCTAATTTGAAGCAGAGAGCTGTGCCGTACTATAACAGCCGTATAAAATTTAGAGTCTGTGAGCTGGTGAACTGCAAAGCTCTGCAACGCTTCTTTGGCAATTTTTTTCTATTTTTTTCTTTTTTTTATTTTTAAATTCCTGCTTAGCTTTTAGCGTTAGCTGAAGATGGACTTTGTGAGTCAGCAAATGTCTTATTACAAAGCCTTCGCTAAACTCTCCCAAAGGCTTTCTGGTAAGTAAGTAAAGAATTGTCAGGCTCACATATCCCCACATTGTTAGAGGAGGTGAGGAAGGTGGGAAACAGGAACAGCTGGGGGCTACCTCTGCACAGGCCCATGGTGTGTGCTTTGTACCCAGCTCACCAGCGCCATGGGCCTGCTCGGCATCCAGGGGTATTTGGCCATTTCCCTCATGGTGGTTGGGCTAATGAGCTGGACTGATGGGCTGAGAAACGTCCCAATCAAAAGCTGTGCTTGTAAGCCAGAAGGCTGCTGGAAGCAACCCTAGGGAGGCTGCCTTCCCCTTTATCCTGACTCCCCGCCTCCTTGTCAGGCCCCCTCAGGGCTACCAGATTTTTGGCATTCCACAGACCATTCATTCTTGTGATTTCTCCAACAAACCCCCAAGTATTTCTGCGGCACTAGAGAAGTTCTGCCTGAGCCCCTGCAGTCCCAAGCTGCTGTGCTCCTGTATTACCATTCCTGAAACCTGAAGTTTTCTGTGAATATGTGCAGACTGCTGGGATCTTTACAGGCTGATCTTTTGTTCAGGTTTTCGCAGACGTGTCCTGCATGAAATGATCACTTGTCTCACCAATCAACAGTCCTTGTTCAAAAACACGAGTGTGGCAACTTTTGTGCGAAGGCAGTGTAGCTGAGACATTCAGTCTGCAGAAACGCTCCTTTTGCTCTAATCTCATTCTTACACCTTGGTTGACTGCTTACTGTTAAGTCTGTAACTTCAGATACTGTTGTCAATGTGATATTACAGTGGGAAGTGCTGGGCAATTTACTAACAGGCAAAGGAATAATGGAGACAAAGAGCGGCAAACTGTCCTGTTGCTTTTGGGATGCTGTTTTCATCTGTACTACAGTATATCTGGATTTTTGCTTCCATCTCTCACCTTGCAAGTGTGTCTGTTTCACTTTACATGTGCTGAAAAATCTATTCTGGTCTAGAAGCTTTCTCACGTGCGCTGAAATGCATGTGGAATCAGAGCTGTGACATAAAAGCAGGGAGATGATTTCATTTATCTCTGTTATATGCTACTTAAAAGTGTGACCCATGCTGGTGTGGCAGTATTGTGTGGTGAAAGCTGTGACAGCAGAAACATGTGGATGTGCCTTAAACCTGCTTTTGTAAATTCCTCGCTGTGCTGCTGAAAGGGCAGGTGCCAGACGTGCAGTCTCTGGGGGATATTCCATAGCTGGGAATGCACTGGGGGCTTTGCTGAGCTGAGGCTGGAGCATGACCTACCCTGGCAAGCAGGAGTATTGTCTGCTGGGGATGATGGGGCAGCAGAGGCAGGGACAAGAGCTGGCTGGGGGGCAAATTTTAACAGTCAATTTGGGAAACACTTGTGATATTAAGAGCACATTCTGCTGGACAGGATGTCTTGGGAGACCATTCCCTCACAGTCTTCTGGTTATTGGCCTGTTTTTTCAAGTGAATTTAGTGCTGTGTACCTGGTTCTTGATAGTGAAAGTCTCTTTTTCACAAGGATGGTGCTTTTGGAGCAGCACATGATCAAATGCCTCATCCCACCCTGGGAAGGATCATGATGACCTTTCTCCAGCCTTTAACCTCCCTGTTGAAACTGAGAATGGAGACCATGATTTAGACCCACATTGAGCACATCACTTCACTTCATGTAAGACAAGAGACTACCTCCAAAATGCAAGGAATGGTAGTCCATGACCAGGATGAAAAAGTAAACCACAGAAAAAATGTAGCCTGTTACTCTCCCTCAGTGACGTGGTGCTCCAGGAAGAGCCATCAATAAGGCCCTTATCAGGGTACAAGAGCTTTGATGCAGTTCATATTGCAGCATATTGCTTGATAACCAAAAGTATACAAAGATGCCGGGCCACATTTGGGTGATTACATAATCAATTTTATGTTACACAAAAAATACTGCATGAAAAAGTAAGATGTCTTTGGGTTTATAATTACAAGAAATAAAAAAAATGGATTTCAGAATTCGATCATTTTGAAGTCTCAATATTTATGTTAAAACAAGTATTTTAATCCTTAACCAACAAAATAAAATAATGCAGACTGTTGCTAATGGTAATGACCCAAAGGACCCGTTTAATGATGTATCATCCAGACTCACATGAAGTTTTTGAAAAAGGGCAAAATATCAGGACTTTAAGCTAACCTGGGGCTGAAATAGTCCCCGCTGCATATGAATGCCATTTTAACGGTGCATTTTTGCTTTACATTCCCTTTGCAGGATGGCTAAAACTTGCTGTTGCTGCAAGTTTATGTACAGGGTTTGGGTATGCAGCATGGAGAAATCAGGAATGAGCAACCACTAAAACCTGAATGCCTTCTGAATGCCTTTTCCAGACTACATGTTAACTCACCTTTTGATGTTATCTGATAATAATGTGAATAAAGTTGCATGGCCACAGGCCGCATGAAATGAAGCCACGGGTCATACATTCTCCAGGTGTTGTGCAAAGGAAATGACTGATAAATATAATTTTTCTAGCTGACCTCCGGCTTACCTTTGTCTGCCAAAGAATTTCCAACTAATTCTACTCTAAAGCTTTCTTTCAGCTACAGCCTGTTCCCAGAATCTGTGTCAGAAAATGTGGACCCCATCTGAGCCTGTTTATTGCTGCACTTTAGATAAAGAATAAATGAAAGCTTTGTTCTAGACATGCAAATAGAGCTCCTTAAAGAAATTAAATTGCTCTGTTCCTGTGCAGGGATAGAACAGCATTTGGCATCTGAATGGCTCACTATTAGAGAAACTATTTTGTCCTGTACACCTGCATAGAGGTACTTGGGGACCGATTTGTGACAGGCTGTGGAGTGCTCACTCTTGCAGCAGCAAGGTATTTGGGTACTGAGCAGCCTAATGGTATTCAGAAACCCAAGTCTGCTGGGCTCAATGTATGTGAGGAGTCTGACCCCTAAGAAATAGATCCAGAAAGCTGGAAAGCTGAATGAGATAGAGAAAAACTGTAAGGAGGGACAGGATTTAAGCAGCATCCTTCAATGAGATTAGGAACCCGGTACTTGGCTGAAGAGCCTAAATGGATTAGGAGTCATGGTCATGTTCTTCTTTCATTGTTTTACAATTGAGAAATAATAGTAATGCTGCTCCACTCTTGCAGTTCTTGATTACAACATAAAAGACTAAGGTTCAAGCAGGACGAGCACACCCCTGCCTTTTCATACACAGCATCGCTGCTTTCAGGTGCCAGCCTATTGCTTTGACCAACCAGACAAGGCTTAAAAATCAGTTCCCTCTTTGGCCTGAGATGAAGGGCTGTTCTGCTCGGGACTGTCTCTTGCCCCAGGAAGCTCTGCCACTGCGTGGAAGGCCACAGATTTCACACAGCCAGAAAATAAGAGGAGCAAGTCTGGGTACTGTGCTAATAAACCACTGACTGAGCTGGGACCAGCAGGGTTCTGGAAGTCCTGCACGAAAACAAAGGGCATGTCTCTGTTTCCATTTTGCTTTGTTTCCGTTATATCCCTTTACTGCCCGCAGTTAGCCACTAGGAGATGTAGTTAGTTAGGAGATGTATTTCTGCTCTTCCAAGATAATGAGGAAGATATTTTCCTGCACTATGTAGGTTACGCACGAGGAGTTCAAGGCTGACATGTGCGAGTCCTGCCCAGTGTCTGAAAGAAGGTGCAAGCTGCTTGCCTTCAGACAGGATCCAAGGAGGCACAGATCCCACAGCCCCTCCTGTAGCTCCACAGGTTTGAAGGGAAGAGGTATGTGAAGTTCTCCTACCTATCTGCTGGGTCTGTTACACCTGCCTTCATGTCTGTTGCCTTGCACGCTGGCAGTACGCAACCAGTCATAACCAGCACTGAAGCAGGGACTGGTTTTGTGAATCTCATTGGTCTCCGAATGCTTGATTTTCTTAACTGAAATGGGAAAAATACTGCAATTTTTCCTTAAGAACATAGCCCTTAAAATTTACTTAAATACAGGCTAATGGGAGCTGCAAATGCCTTGTGTCCCTCTGCCACAGTGCAATTTCCCTAAAATTAAGGGGGACACACACAAGTCTGTTTCCATAATTTATTAGTACAAACAATGCATACACAAGACTGTATATTGTTTGAAGACTGCAATAGATTTCTAATTTAACAACTCTGTAACAAAATTTAACTAAATTTGACATTTATGAAAATATAAATCTCTTGATTGGGTAGGTTTTCCAAACAATACAAAGTTTACATAAAAACATTCAATATGATCTATTAGTTGCAAACAAGTTAGGAAAAATCATTCAAGTCACTTAATATACTATATTGGCTTGCACATTGAACATTCACACACTACATTAAGTTCTACTTTAGCATTCATTTCTTGGAAATTTGTGGCATGAAGTTCTGATTTTAAAGATCAAATTCTTTTGTTTAAATAATTTGAAAATATTTCCACAGGTGTGCCACCTTTAAGATATATAAGGAGGGGAAAGTCTTATTATTCTTTCAGATATTGTCCAGTGTTTTTTTTTAACTTGGGCAAAATATTGGGGTTTTTTTAAAGACTTTGTGATTATTTCACAATTTCTGCCTTGAAACTGGTAAAAATGTACAAAAGGCTTGGAACAGTTTTAAAGCAGAAAGTGAAGCTTCTAAATGTGTGGAAGTAAGAAAAACCCATTAAAAACTGGGCCTTTGGACAGCCTTTACATTTAGTGGAGTATTTCAGCACATATACAAGCAGTCCCAGAGTGTTTGGTCATCTGATCTGTATTTATCATGGAAAAAGAACAGAAATGAAGGTAAGGCAAATGTTATCAACATTAATACATGGCATATCTGAAAACTTTCTATTAAGATCGCTTTGGGGATACAGGAGATACTTTAGACTTACTTAAAACGAAACAGATAGCAACCTTTTAACATTAATGTATGTGTTCAACTGTTCGCCTGTAAGGCCCTTTCTCTTTGAAAAAGTTTTCATTACGACCTGTACTAATACACACCGTGAAGATGGAAAAAATTCCCCAAACCAAAAAAACAAACAAACCCAAACTCTATATTCCTTTTACGATCTAGGTTTTTATCACAATACAGAAACCTGAAATCCCTGCATGCAATTAAAAAAAAAAAATCTTACAGTCCATTCATTGAAGTGAACAAGGACTTAATCCCCTCACATGCTGACACGTTGGCACAGTGCCTACTCCTTTCAACCCAAAGATTTGTCCCAATTAAAAAAAAAAGTAGGTATTTTTTAAATGATGATGGAATGTATCAAGTGTTCCAGGTTGGCAGATGACATCTTGCCATTGCACCATCAAGCGGAAAACCACATTTTTGCAAGTGGGTATAAAGTTGGCTGTTGGCTACAGACCCATCTTAGGCGCCCTGGTATATAAAATAGTGGTCTGCCTTTTCTTGCTGAACACGTGGAGCTGTAGTTCTCATTAGAACCATTTGGCAATAAGATCACCTAACTTGTGAAATAGCACAACAATTTTGCTAGTATTGCTAGAAATTTCTAATCAAGGCCCTGGTGAAAACCTGGACTGAACCTTGTATTCTGAAATGTAAAAAACCCTGCAACCCATTTCCTTTATGTTTTCTTTTTTCTTTAAATAAACATAAGAACATTTGTTGAGGAAAAGCCAGCTGGTCTGCCCTCTGCTGTTTCTGTCTGTCTTCCAAGAAATGCACTGATTTTTAAATGAATCCAGAAGTCGAATCTATGCACATATACTATTAGTAATTAGCTAATCCTGTTACTCAGTTGTCAGCAGCAAACCCGTGTCCTCTGCAATCTATGGCTGAGCACACTTTCTCATAGCAGTAGTTGTGTTTTTTGGTTGGTGTTGCTTCACTCACCTCAGACTCCACAACTGTAATGGGGCTGTCCCTTGCAAATACTTCTGTTGATTCTCTCCAAATGCAGTCTGCAGTCACTTTGAAGCTATAATTGTGACATTTTGGCCTAATCACTTGTGTCATGTTGTTGAAAATCTGGCGGCTGTTTGAAGTAGCAATTTTGATTTTCAGTGCTGCGTCGACTCGATCCACTACAGTGTAAGTACCTATACTTCCATCATCAAACCCAATAATAATATTTAAATGTCTCTGTGAGAGTGCAAGAAAAGTGGGAGTTTTATAAAGAGAACAGGCACCGATGTTTTTGCCATCCGCCAGCCTCATCACTATTAAACTGGAGACTGCACCGTTGTCATCATCTTCTTCACTGCGAAAACATATGTAGACAAGATAGCGGCCGTCCCGGGACAGCCTCTGCCGCCAGATGATACCTGGGGTGTGAACCACACGAAGTTTTCCACTGTATAAATCAAGGACGTTGATGTTCTCGTCACCACGGGTTATAATTCCTAGCTTCCCATTTGGGGATATTTCAAAGTCTTCCAGATTTTTCAGGAAATTGGTAGGCAATTGTACGCGTCTGCAGATTACTTCCTCCGTTAGACTCCAGATGTTCACCGTTTCAGTAGATGTTATAAATACTATAATATCTGGGCAGTCTGGTATTAGCTTAATATCGACAATGCTTGCACCATCATCACAGCAAAACTTCTTGGTTATACTGCCTGTCCACAGACTTACTGCCAGCACTTTATTCTTCGCCATTCCGACTACAAATGTATTTGCAGTTGTTATAAATGCATTCTGTAAGGCAACTAAAATATTGCAAATCCTATGTCCTGTAGCCAGTCGCCACACTCTGGATGCATTTTGCTCACAGAGAGAGACTACAAATTGATCGTTATGAGTAATCATCAGCTCTGAGATTTTTTGTCCATTAATGCGGAAGATATTTTCACCGCTAGCAGTGTGCCAAACATACTGGCTGCATTTATCATCTGATGTAACCATTATCTCTCCAGAAGAGGTCAGTACACAATTTTCAACAATACCTTCATGCTTGAACACAGCTTCTATAAACCCAGTGCTGAAGTTCCACTTATGGACAGAATCTGAGCCATCCAACGTGTATATCAACTCACCTCTGGCTGGCAACACCAGTCTCTGGATAGGCTTGCCAGATTTGTCAATATTGGACATAGCAGTTATGATGTCTATATCCCAAACAGAAAGGACACCACTGGTGGATAAGGATAGCAGCATGTTATGATGATTTGATTTAATTAGTCTGACTATAGTTCCTGAGATTTCCTGTAAGCTTGCCATACACTGTCCTGTATCTCTTCTCCAGACAAAGATAGCTGAGGTATTTTCCATTGAAGCAATTATGCAGTTGCCATTTTTTGACAACACGGCAGAAATAAAGCGCTCATTGTGTTTAGCTCTAAACTTTTCAGCCACCTTCCACACATGAGTGTCAAGAAGTTCAATGCTGAGAGCCTTACAAATTAAAATTGCACTTTGGTCTTCAGAAAGCTCTATGCTGACAACTTCACTGTCTTCTCTCCTGCAGTCAAAGTCATCTGTGAGCTGGGGATTCGCAATTTCCTCCGTATTCCAAACAGAGAGGCTACCCTCACTGTCCACCATCACCATCTCTTGGGCAGTGTCCAGAATGAGAAGGAATTTCACAAACCCACCAGAAAACTCAGAGGTCACGGTGGCCAGCTTCTCCCCGCTGCCCAAGTGAAAGATGGTTGCGGTGTTCAAGTACTGCCCGCAGAAGGCGTAAACCCCATCTGGAGAACACTGCACGCAGGTGACTTCGTACCAGCAGTGGAAGTGATAGAGGGGCCAACCGTAGAGCAGATCTATCACAGTAACGTCCTTGCTGGCCTCCAGCCAAGCGAGTGCGTGGTTGACTGATAACGTAAATCCATTTATAAAAATGGAGCCCCCCCCAATTCCGCAATGTTTTGACCCCTTAATTTCCACCTCAGACAGAAGACAGGAATTTATGTTATCATATATCAAAAGAGTATTTTTTGTTGTGGCCACTACCAGATACTTTTCGTCACTGGTAAGCTTCATCCCTAAGATAACAGACGGGGCTGTTGTAATCTGCCTTAGCAGCTGGCGGGTCTCAACGTCCCACGTGCTGATGGAGCCATTTTCTAAAGCAGCAATAACTGTGCTGGCATTAAAAGTAGGCAAAATCTCAGTGACGTGCACGCAGCTGGAGGAGAGCGGCAGGCGCTCAGGGCTGTAAGTCACATCCATGGAGGAATGCAGAGGGACAATAGAGCAGTATTTGGGGCCATCCTTGTCACATTCTAAGAGGAGATGTCTGAGTTTGGGCAAAGAACTTACTACCGGGAGAAGCCTTTGCTGCAGTTCAGCGGAGAGTGAACCTGGGTATTTTACTACTTTGAACTTGATACTGCGCAGGGTACTGGCCAGAAACTTCAGCTCCTTTTCTTGTGAGTAGGTGTAAGCTAGTTCTATGTCAGAAAGTGCTTTATCAAACTGCCCTATTCTAACCATGGTGTACAGCCAGCTGAAGTTCATAATGACTCCATACAGAAGATCATCTGTTCTTCCACACCTTGTCAAGTGATGAATAAGCTCTGTCATTTTTCTGTGATTAATAAAAAATATATCGGGCTCTAATGGATTACACTGAAAGACCCATGGCTGGTCAGGTGCCTGCCTGTCAAAAGCCATCTGATCCATGCAATGCTTTTCTTCCTTGCTCAGGCCTCTACTGTCATGGTCGGAACAACCATTCAAATATTGGTCATTGCTGTAAAAAGGTTTTCTTCGGCCACCTGACCAAACACCAAGGAAATACTCGGCCATCACTGTGTGCATTTCACGCAAGTCGTCTTCATTGTGCAGGTACAGTTTCTGGGCAATTAGCTGCAAGTGCCTGTTTGCCCAAAGAAGCAGTGTTACATTCTTCACCTGTCGCTCTATTAAGTACCCCTGTAAGCCCTCCTTAAGCCTGGCAATATATATATATGGAATTCTGAGTGGGTTACTTTCTCTGGTGCTCCCACCAAGTTCGTACATAACGCTGTTGTCAAGGGCTAGAATGTCTTCCAGTTCCATCTCACTCAGGCCAGATTTGGACATCGTGATGTAACCAAGTGCTCTTGACAATAATTTTGGTCCACACTTGTTTTCCAGTGACCAAAACAACTGCTCTATACTTTCATGGACAGTGACACAGAGGGAGGACTCATCCACATCTTTGTGAGATCTCCAGTTCCTGACTTCTCTGAAGGTTAAGTTCACAAACATAGGCAGTGTGCACCTGGAAAACGCTTCATTGACGTAGATTTGTTGTCCTGATGTTACTTTTCTTTTAACTCGCAGCAGCTGATGTTTCAGTATTTGGCTACACATCTTTCTGTCCCTTGCAGTCATTTCAATGTAGTTGTCTTCTTCATGAATAAGGCACCTCAGTTTTTGCAGGATCCCATGCTTGTTTGGCAGTGTTGACAAAACTATCCGTACCGAACGGGGAAGGTGAATGGGAAGCCACCATAGCTTCCTACCATCATCACTATCTGTTAGTTGTTCTAGGGCATCAAATATTATCACCAGTGGCCTGTGGAATGAAGACTCATTTAAGAGATTGATGAACAAGTCCCGAAGGTCATGAATCTTTTTTGGGTAGCTTTGTACAAGGCAACGATAATTAACTGCTAATTGTTCACAAATGCTTTGTAGTATATTCCTCAGATCTGTACTAGTTTCGGTAGATCCCAAAAATCTCACAACTACCACAGGGTCAGAATCTGGTCCCATTTCTTCTTGCAGCCAGGAGTAGGCCTAGAATATAGAGCATAATTCAGTTAATATCTAAATGAAACACCCTAACAGAGTTTACAAAAAGAGTGATTGCCTATATATAAATTCACATTTTAAAATGTTAGTGGTTGAATGGAAATGTTCTCAGTGGCAGAGTTAAAGACTGTTTTGATTTATGTGCATTGGATGAAATAAATATGTGCAATGGATGAAATTTATATCATACGTTCTTTGTTTAGCACAGGTAACACTGTAAAACACTAAGACTCTTAAGTCTAAGGGGACACGAGTAGAATGTAGACCCATAAACCCCAGGGAACTCTTTGTAAAATCTGTCTCATTTCTGAAAGTCAGTAGAGAGATTCTCTTATTAATAAAGGTCCCTAGTCACTATGGAATGTCATCCTTGGCCACGCAGATCTTCTTGCCTCCTGCGCTTGTTCAACACTGATTCCCAGCTGAGTGCAGGCCCAGATGATTTTGGAGCACAAGGATGAGGGCGGAGAGTTGCCCCTTACTGGTTACTGGTTACCGTAGTTCCTGTACCACGAAGTACGCCCCACACTGGTGTGCCTGGGACTCCTGCACATTGTCACAAGGGGAAAAAAGTATCTCTTGGGGTTTTTTGGGGTCAGCATACCCTAAGGGAGTGAGGAATATGGCTTTAAATTCTCTCAGTCTGTGCAGGCTAACACACTCAGTTCTCTTTAATTCCTAAGTCTTTTCATCTCACTTTAAGTTATTACAGAATAATTTAAAAGAAAAGCGTAACCAGAGTCTCTAGTTTAACTCCTATATTCGGATCTGAAGTGGTATCTTGAGTTGCAAAAATCTCAATTTCATGCAGACAACTAAGGTGAATCTACAGAAAGTCACACTTGGGAAAGATATGGGTTTTAAATATTATTGTTCCCTTCCCCACTTCCTTCTGTTTCCCAGCCCACTGTGCTGAACTCTCCGAGTACTCCACAGGGAACTCAAAGTTGCGACTCCTTGCTGGAGAATTAGGCTCAGAGATGCCAGTTTGCTGGTTCCACCTTGCACAGCGTTCCAGTCATCTCCCTGTGGTACTCAGCTCAATGACTTGAACACTACATGTCAGATAAATAATACAGGTATTTTTACAGGTTATTACAGATAGATTTATAGCAAGTACAGTTGTAGCAAGTGTATCGGCCTAATTCCAGAGTACTTTCTGATGAGAACCTAAGATGGCATGACTTGGAAAGACATGTGGTGTTTGTGAGTAAGACTAAACCCAGCACATGATGTTTAGATAGGTCCAGATTCTTAGAACCTCACTGGAACAAGAGGGAAAGAGATACTTCCAAATTACGTGTTAATTCCAAAATATAGATTCTTATTAGTTTTTAAAGAGCTCTGATAAATTATTTGATACAGACACATTATTACTGAAAGCTAAGCCTTTTTCTGAATATGTGGATAATATTATGCAGAATATACTTTTTATTCTATATATTGAAGGCTGATATTTGGCCCTTACACACTAACGCTCCTAACACCTCCATATTATGTAAGGTATTTATTTACCTTCTTTGCCACTTCAGCCAATAAAAGAGTCTTCCCTGTGCATGGCCCTCCATACACGATGAGAGGGTTAACGTGTCCTACTTTGCTAGGCAGAATGTACTTGTGAACTATGTTTAAAGCCTCACATCTGTATTCATAAAAAGCGGAGTATGTTTTACACAGCGATGAGTGTTGAAGAACTTCATTGTACAGCAAGTCTGTCTCAGTGTCGAAATTCTGCTGCACTGTTGCTTGGATTATGTCAATCATGTCTTCATAGAACTGTTTACCCAGCCCTTCAATGTAATGGTTCTCCACTTCCTGGGAGTAACCTAGCTTCATGTCGCAGTGAGTGACAGACGTGTACACTCTCAGATTAGACGACGCCACGATCGTAGGAATGAATTCATCCCTGAGTTTGATCAGTTTCTCATGGGCTTCAGGATCTCGCAGAAACTTCCCAGCTGTGTGTACCACATCCATGTATTTTCCCATCTCTGGAATTTTAACAAAACGTTCAATGTTGGCAATTTTCCGAATGTAGCAAACACACTTCTTTAGGAAAGCTGGTGTTTGTTTACCCAAGGCAAAATCAAGTTCATCTTCAATAGCTAAGGATGAGAAAAAGAACACAGAGTCTCTGTTATCTTTTCTTTATACGTAGTTCAAGAACATCCCCCATCTCCAATGTGCAGACTCTAAAATGACTGTGAAAACCAGAAAAATCACTGGGTCCTTTCATATGGGTTTTGGTCTCAAGAAAGTACAATGAAGATTTTTTTTTCTCTTCGATTATATAGGACATGCCAACAAAGTATTATTTTTATGTTTGTGGAAAGGTCAATAGAAAACATAATAAATGAATATATTGAAATAGTCTGATCTTTACCAGAGGAAAGGTATCTCTTTGCTTGGCTGTGCTTCATTTTTCCTTTCTCATACAGCAGTTTCACAGCAGTCTTGAAAATCTTCTTAATCTCTTCTGATATATCTTGCCATTTGTTCTCATTCATAGAGTTTGAAGGAGATTCCATCTTTCAAAAATATACATAATTAAACAGTAGCTGTAATACGCACATCTACAACTTCAGAAAGTAAAAGTCTAATACTCAAGTTCATAAATAGCATGGAAACAGAGAAACACATACACACATATTGATCAAAACAGAGTTCAAGTTTTTATACTGCAGGCAATCATAATTTATTCCATTTTAGAATTATAAAAGTCAGCTACTTTATTTTCTGAATTCCTACTGTAGGCAGCTAATGCAATATTTTTCAAGAACAAGACCAATTACACCTTTATAGAAAGAGGGTTTTGAGAACCAAACCTGAAATAATGATAATAAAGCAGCAGTAATACTGCTAAAATTAATGTTCCTATAATGAGAAGTAATAATAATAATAATTTAGATTTGAATCTCAAAACTGAAAATGAGGTTCCTGGTACCTATAATTAAACACCTCATATCAGCTGTCATCATATTTGAAAAACAGAGGAGTATATTTGACATAACTTCAGTTCATTCACTGCTCCAGTAGCAGTGATCTCACTGTCATCAAAGAGGGACTCAACATAAACTCATTAATCCTTTCAGATGATACCTTGCAGGTGCCATGCTGGAGGTTTATCTAAGGCAGCTGGTGGCCACAGCTGCACCACCTACTGCAGGTGAAGGGTTCAAGGGGTCTCTGGTTTTCCTGGAGGGTCTAATAGGAAAGAGAACGGCCTCCAGGATGGGCTCTGTAGCAACCCTTTCTTGGCCTGTTCAGAGCTCTGCATCTCCTGTTACGTTCTCTAAGTTTATGAGATGTAACCATGTTAAGTTATGGATATATTTTTGCTTAAACCTGTATATCAGTAGCCTGAGGAAAGGTACAAAGTTTTAATAAGAAAACCCCAAGCTTTATTCACA
Organism: Dromococcyx pavoninus; assembly: GCA_033558185.1. Lineage (NCBI taxonomy): Eukaryota > Metazoa > Chordata > Aves > Cuculiformes > Neomorphidae > Dromococcyx > Dromococcyx pavoninus. The sequence goes on from JAUMJL010000149.1 coordinate 367,650, forward strand.
GGGATGCTGTGGGCATTAGCAAAATAAAAAATGCAGAATGTTACGAAACTTGCTTTCTCCCTTGTGATCAATGCATCAGAATTGGCCACATTATACTGTCTTCAACTCATCAAAACTGCTTTGAGTGACAATGTTTCTCAAGTCTTCCATCTTTTTCATGCAACAGAGAAAAAATTCTGCTAGATGATAAGTGAATGCAGTATATTGCTTCAATTTAGTTTTCTTGTATAATACAGTGTGCACTCAAAATGAAATGTGTACTCTGTTAAAGGAGTTCATTTTTTTTTTGTTACAGGATGTATAAGAGGGCAGAATTAAGCCCTCTTAATTGTCATCAATTAAAGAAAAATGCACGTTTTAAAAATGATAATTCAGTGTTCAAAAAACTTCTGTTAGAACACAGTAAGTTAAAGGCATGAGATCTGATTCAGGACAGAACTTTTCTGACTGACAAAGAGCTTTCCTGTATGGGGACAGAAGGGAAGATGTACATTTCCTCCACAAATCCCTTTCAATGAAATCCATCAAAAGCACAGCAGCAGGCAGGGCCCAGGAGAGCCTGAGTCCTCTCTATTGCAGCACCAGGGAGGGAACAGAAGGCCGTACAGGTGCCCAGGCCCAGCAGCTCCAGAATGACTACAACGTGCTGCTCCGGCTGCACCAGCGCGCACATCCAGCACGGGCAAGGAGCACCACAGTATGGGCTGCTGAGGTGTGCACAGGGCTGCGGGAGCTACTGCCGAGGCAGCCGTGCCTCACCCTGGGAGAATCTTGTCAGGAGGTGACCGTGACTTACCGTGTTCCGGTGGTTCTTCAGCATTTCAGATTTGGGTCTGAGGTAATACGCTGGCGGCACCGCGTTCTCATCCCTGCAGTACCACTCTTCTAAAATCCTTGTCTCCAGCTTGGCCTCTACAGCAGCATCCAGGATCATTTCAAATTCTGCTGACTCGACTTCCCCTGGGATTCGGATATTCCCATACTTCTCTCCCAGCAGGCCCTGTGTATTTTCAGGAAAGTAGGGATTAAATTTTTCTTTTTAGCGATGCCAAAATCCTCCTCAGGATGTGAATGTTATAAAAATCTGTGTAGTCGTTTAATGACTATGAAGTTACTCAGAAGGGAAACAGACACGGTGTAAGATGAATTACTGTTACAGGTACTGTACTGAGCTGCATACTACCATGGTGACTTAGTAAAATCTCAAGCAGATTAATTGCCTTTGTAATATTAACTGGTAATAAAACCACAAAGGCATTCAAAAGAAGTAATGAAAAAAGACCCAATGTACTTAGCACAGTATTGACTGATGTGTCATTGAGTCCCATTTGTCCTCGGTGGGATTAATCTTACATGCAAAACAAAGGTAGAAATCCTTTTCTCTGCACTCAGAACAAAGATGTATCTCTGAGTTCTTTATGTCTTGGCTTTATTCTTAGTTTCCACAGTAATGGAACAGAAGATTTTTATGTTCTGTTTGATGAAAATTCACACGATGTTATGCACAGCTGATACTGGTATTATTAAAGATGTGGCTTATACCAGCAATACCAAGGATCAATGTTACAGAACCACAAACTGCTTGGATTTCTTATATTCCCTCACTGCATAAAATGTTCAATGCCTTTCCCCCAGTTGCTGTGCACTCAGTGAACAGTGGAGCAAGGGAAAACGGTTTTGACTAAACACCAAGTAGAAATGGATTGAATCCAGTTTTAGTATTTAAATACCTTATTTTTCATATAAAGGTAAAGGTTTGTGGAAGTTAGGTCTGACACTGTGGCATAGGAGATAGTTCACCTTAAAAAATGAAGATTAAAAGACTGGTTGTGATGCTCTAAATACACTTTTTTGATTTATTTCTGAAGTTTGTCGTCCATAAATATTTTATAAAAATACAATTGTAAATGCCCTATTTGTAGAAGATAAAGTTGTAGGACAGAACTGTATTATTTTAAGAGATTTTTGTAAATTTGTGATCATCAGATTAATTCTGCAATTCAAATCTTGGACCACAGAAGTCAGTAAGAATTCTCACTTCATTTAAAATAAATTTCTTTCCTCATGTAAATGTATGCGTAAAAATTTTGAGTTAATGAGGAGTACTTAGTGTGGAGAGGAGCCAAAAGTATCAGAATCTTGATTTAAATCAGAAAGATCTCTTAGTAAAGTAATGCTAATGCAAATATAGCTGTACCCTAAAAATGTAAATGACCTTGTTTGTAAACAGTAAAAACCTAAATGTTCATTATTTTTAAACCACTCATCATAATGAGAAGCTGTTTTAAATTCTTCCAGCTGTAACTGAACTCTGAAATCAGTAACTGATGACGACACCTGCTCCACTGATTATAAAGCAGGAAGCACCTTCCCGAGTCCCGTTGTGTTGGCAGAAGGTACCGCGCGGCTCATCCCGCTCCAAGCAGGGCTGTCAGGGCGGCACATGCAAGCACCTCCCAACCTCTCCAGAGGAAAACCGCTTTGGTCAGCTCAGCCTGCTCCATGAACTCACCTGGAGCAGGTCAGGGAGAGCTCATGTGAACGGTAGCGTGGGCACCCCCGGGCAGAGGGGCAGCGACAGCGAGAGGGCGGACAGGAACCAGTCCATGTCTGCCCACTGCTCACAGAAACCGAGGGAGGCGGAACTGTGACAGTTCACAAGGTCCAGTTCCAGCTTCTGACAAGTCCACCAGAGAGGCATGAAGGGACAGGCAGGGGGTCTGCCCATTTAGACCTCATAGTGCCTTCATTTAGGTTGCACATCAAGAATTCATGAGAAAGGCGTAAATTCCTTCAGCAACTAGAATTAAGTAAGAGTAATTTCAATGAATTGATCCAGTATTTTTATTACATGAATTTATTTTTCCCATGTGATCATTCTCACCAGTAGCTCCCCTCAGAGACAGAGCTGTGTTGCTGCGCATAGAGATAACCAGGGAAAATTTTTACTGTTCTGATCTATTCACAGAACCCTACAATTTTGGAATTCTAAAGCTGCAGAGGTTAAACAAAACATAACATTATTGTCCTTCTTTATTCAAGTGAGGATAATAATTCATACTGTGCTAAGGTGCAATCCTTTCACAATCAGATGTATTTAGAAATTTCATAAATTTCTCTCAGAGGAGCTTTGCCATGCAAATTTTGCAATTACCTTCTATAGCAGTTATTAATTGGAATTCACTAGGCTATACTTTTTCTGAATTTAAGTCCAGTGGATTCAGCAGAGGGTTGCTTGAGCAAAGATCGATAGCTGGGCCCTTCATTAACAATACTAAAATGTCAACATTAAAATGTCTGGTTTTAATGCACTGCATTTAATCAACTAAATTTGGTTTGGCATTATTCTGTGTACTTTTCTGCTTCTCCAGTACAGTTTGTGCTGTTCTCTCTCCACTGTACTGTACGTAAATAACAAATGCCAGAACTTTAAAACGAAAAGATGGGTGTTTTTTTTCTTGTATCTTATCTGACATTGCAACAGACACAATGTAAATAACCCTGTATTTGGGATCACCCTCCTGGCTACTTGAGGAAAGCACAATAGAAAAGAACTCTGACACGATGAGAACTGGAATCACTGCAGATGACTATTGCGAGCTTTTAGATAAAACAGAGGCCTACGCAAATATTATTTGAAAGCCTTCACCTTTTTTTTAGATCAAATGTTAGACACTACAGAACATAAATTCATCATGGTGTGTGTTTGTGCTGTAGATGGCATTGCTAATATTTTGCTAGAGGTCTCATATTAGTTGAGGGAAGAACAGGCGTACACAGAAGAGGAATCACACAGACAAAAGTGTCCTCCATAGAACAATGGCAGCGAGCATCCATAAAGCTTAATAATCAATAAAATAAGCCTTGTATCATTTTGCTTTGAGGTACTTCTCCTCTTCTTGTTTGGCTGTGGTTCATGGAAAAGTTTTAAGGTTAATCTTAAAAGAAGACATATGCATAGTGCTAGGAAGAAAAGGAACGAGGAAGTGTGGAGGAAAGAGAAGTGTGGTGAAAGCTAAGTGTAACTTATTAAGTTTTGACATCCAGTGCACAGGAAAGCCTGAATCAAACAGCTGTACCAAGAAAGGAACAGAGCAGCTGAACATTATGCAAGCATCTAAATGTGCTAAAACATTTCATTTTAGAACTTAAAAAGTGAACCATGGCACAAAGGAAGCTGCAGAGGGCATGGCAGCATTCCACTACCATTTATTTTTTCCCCTGAGAACCAGTCAGGGAAAAGCAGGCAGCATGGTGCTGAAGAGCCTTCAACAACTCTTCCCACGGCACACCACAGAACTACTGCAGGGATTGTGGTAGGAGTCCCTCACACAAGCTGCACGACTTGGCCAGGCTCAGAGCACACCTCTTAAATTTGTGTTAAACGCAGGAATCCTGCTTTGCATGGCTGGTGTGAGCAAGGGCTCTGTGTTTAGCTGAAACATAGGCATTTCTGCAATTACAGCAAAGTTAAGGAGCAGCTGAACAGAGACTCTGCGCACACATGTGGCACATACTTGGTGAACATCTGCATTTAGAAAGGCAATTAAATGAGTCAGTGTCTTTGCTGTTCTAATACAGTAGAATTGACAAGTAAACAAAGAGAAACAGAAATAGGAACAGCACAGGGAATAAAAAGAACAGCACTGGAATGAAGGGAATCAATTACACAAGTCGAACCAGCCAATCATAAATCGTACTGTGCCAAGCAGGTCTGCACTCAAAGCAGGGCAATCCCTGGCACTGCAGTGCAGCTCTGCCCCCCTGGTGCCCCAACAGGAGGCAGCTGAGCCCTGGTATTGGCGCCTGAGTCTGTAGTCATGAGAAAATTATTCTGGTAAAAAATTTAACATGGTAGAAACCTCTCCATGGAGTCAATCCTGTGCTTTCTGGTCACTTCAGACCAGCCTTGACCTACAGCCCAGTTTCACTGACCACTTAACTGAGGCACTGACACACAACTGATTTCCATTTTTCTGGAGCACAAAGTAACTGACACGTAAAGGACGGCGACATTACACCTCAGAGCTGGCAGTAAGAGGCATGCTGAGTAAATGTATCTGCTTCCTATTGAAAGACTGATGCCTGAGTAACACTCCAGGGGAACAGTTCTTCTAAACACACCTTCCTCCAAATGCACTGCACATTTTCCATTAACAGTGGTCACTAATTAAAAAAAAGACTAAGGCCTATAAACAGACCCTATGTTTGCCAGAATCTTAATAAACTGTTTGTTTGTAAGGCACACAGCAGCCTTAGGATGGGCACATTGCACAAACAGGCTGTGAAAACCACATCTTCCCTTGGTTAAGACACATAGGTGAGGCTTGGAAGTACCTCCTTCTAGCTGGTACCAGGAAACAGCCACCTCTGCTCCACTCTTTTGGTGCCATTATGGTTAAATTTACACCTGGCTGTATAAGTGGTATAAGGGTACCACAAAACCACTCAAACCTTTAAAGGCCTAAATGAATTTCTTAATTGCACTTTTCCTCTAAGGGCTTCACTGCCTGACCAGCTTCCATGCCAGGGACTCGTGGCAGACTCTGGAGATATCTGCCCCCTCTCCGTAGTTCTCATGTAGTGACGTAAATGCAAATTTCTTCATGCAACAGAATTGAAATCAAACATTATTCATGTCATACTAAGTCTACAAATAAGATCGCTATTATTTCATGCCTTTATGAAAAAGATCATAGTACTCTATAGTAATAACCTAAAACATCTATTTGTGATAACACCACCACAGCATTTTGATGATTATAGAAAATTATGTTGGAAGGTAACAGTAATGTTTACACTATGTTCAGTAGCAAGAGACAGTTTTACACGCAGACTCGTGAATCAAAATCTCCCACCTGATGAGTCATTTTCTTTTAATAGTAAAGCAACAAATTAAAGATTCATTAGATTGAAGGTGATTGAACTGTTTAAAGATACCAGGCTGGCAAATGTATATAAAACCCCCAGCAACCATTAGTCCCGACCAAAACTTTATAGAATTAACACAGAGCAACCTCAGCAGTAGTTTTGTTGGCTTTCAGCCTGAGGCTGAAACTACTCTAAAATGAAGATTAAAACATTACTGTTTAGATCCAGATGACAAATATTTTTCCCACTGATCTTGCTGGTGTGGTAAGATATTAAAATTATAGGGACAGTCACAATAATGACCAAAATGAGGAAACTAACTAGATTTGGATTTGATCTTCATATGATGGACTCATAGCACATCTCATATAATTAGTTCAGACATCATTACTAAGATGCTCATGAATCCTAATACCATACCTTATATTAAGACAGAAAAAGTTGAAATTTTAGATACATTTAATTCCAACTAAGATATTTAGTGGTAACTCTAATAAAAACAAGCTCTCAAGTAACAGAAAGGTATATTCATTACTGATTGGTTTTATTAACCTGTTTTTTTTAAATATATGTATGTTAGCATCTACAAACCAAGTCATTTGTAAAGTCAGATTTGTAATGTTTTCTGAAGTGATTTCAGATACTTGTCAACCAATTTTTCCTATTTAGCCAACACAGAAAGCTTAAGATTCATTGAAAATGGAGTTTTGCAGCTGGTGAATGATCTGATCTTTTGCTGGGTTTCACTCCTATCACTTTTACTTCTTGGTCTTTGTGGAGTTACACATATGACACTGCAGTGCTTACACCTGTCCTCTCTGCCTCTTCTCAGAGCAGTCCTGGATTGCCAAGTTTTTGAAGAATAAGCATTCAAGAAATCATCTCTGAAGGAATTAAATCTAACCACAGTTAATTTTTTAACCTAAGAACCTCTGTGTATCTAGATCTAAGCACCTCTTAAGCAATTTGTTTTTGCATGATCCGTGAGGGATCAGAAGTATTATTATCCCCATTCAAGACAGGATTTAGGTTCAGGGAATTAAACCAGGGCAGGGAGTCCGAGCTGTGACAGGTATGCAACGGTTTGCTACAACTGGGTAAAGGAAGCTGTCATTCCTAATTCTCAGTCCTGCCCTATGTACAGAAAATGTTCACTTCTAAAGGGGGAAAGCCTGCCCACTCAGGAATTGGGTCCTGAGTAACTCACTTTTCAGCCTGGTAAATTAATGCAAGCTTGACCTGAGATCACTTATTCAAAGTGGAACAGCTCTATCAGGGGAAGGAAAGCACTTCTCATTACTGAATGTGCAGTGAATACTGAGATACACCAAGTGGTTCTTCAGCAGCTGCTTGAAGCTGTAGAGACTTAAGTAAAATGCTTGAGATGTGACATTGTTCATCTGTTGCCAACGGCTGGAAAATGCTGCTCCCACCGAGGTCCCAGAGGTACCCTTCTTACCATCCCCAGGGAAACTGTGGACTGCAGTCTGGCAGAAACTCACACCACACCTCACCAGGAGGCCTTGGGCAGGAACCCAGTGAGAAGCAGGTGGTAGCTACTAAGTCATAACCTAGAGCAAGGCAGGTAACGAGGCCCGTTTCAAAATCTCCCCTCAACTGGAAGAAAGACAAGTCTGTGGTCACCAGGGATGCACCTCAACTGATCAGACCTCTGGGCACCAATGATAGAATAATGGCCGCATGTCCAACTCCTCCCAGCGCAGCTACCTCTCTGTGTAGGAAACAGTGTAACTTTGTATAAGCAACTCAATATTAATTGCAGCAGGAACACAAACCCTTCCCTTTCACTGTTTGCAGGAGTACCCTAACCAAGGGCTATGATGTCAGCCCTCTGGATGCCAGTCCCTCCTCTAGTCGCTTGCTCTTCATTGCCTTCTGTGAATCCCGGGGTCAGAGATGTGACTCCCTGCTTCCTCACCCTGCACTTCTAGGCTACCTCCCTCCTGCTTATGAAATAAAAATGTTTTTACTCTTTAAAGTCATACCTTTCAGTCAAATAGCCATTTTACTCAGAGAAATGTGGTTTTTGCACTACTGCTTACCATGATGTTAATAAATATATCTGTTAGCTGAAAAAACCATGTGGCTCAGTAACAGATCAGACTGCTATAGACAAGAGACACACAAAGAAAAATAAAAGACTGACAGATCTCTTTAACTTCAGTTTGAAAGACATTGTGTTTCTTAGAAATGTTTTGTCTAAAAGGCATACTTATAACAATCAGATGCTAATACCTATAAGATTCTTTCAACTGATATACAGGTATGTTTGAATTAAAGACAGAATCACTTCCACATAACTACAAGAAATGCTCCATTGTTTACTTTTTATACGTACACTGGCTACATTCTGTGTCCTGTCTTTCGTGTTGAATTTGGATGTGCTAACATGGTGTATTTGCATGTGCAAACCTGCCCAGGTGGCACATTCCCGTCAGGAAATGCAGGCAGAGTTTGTAACACGGGCGTGGATTTACCCTCTTGGTCTGCAGAAATGTCAGATTAGCTGAAATAACCAAATAGACAGGTAAATCATGTCTTCAAAAGCTGGAACAAATGGTCAGGATACCAGTTTTTAAGGGTCTTTTACTTAACACTCCATTCAAAGACATTTATTACAACTATAGGTCTTTTTGGGTTGTTGCCAGTAGGTTGTAACTCTTGTATCCTATAGAAAGTACTTCGGCCATACAGGATGTTCAGGCACAGTGACATTGTGGGGAAAAAGAACCCAAAAAGAACCTAAAAGCTAACAAAACAACAGGATTAGCTGGAACCTTGTTTCTGATAAACAAATATGATTTGAACTGAAACTAAGAATTTACTGCCAGAAAAAAAAGAGAGAATAATGTAATAATGTCCATTTTTTTAAATTCTTTAAAGCAACAATAGCAAATTCTTCTCAAATTCAAAGCAAAAACGCTAATGATTAAACAACAGTGAATCATCTCAACTGAAACCAGAAAAGTATATTTACTTAAATTTATTTTAATGCACTAATAATTTCAATAAGAAGAAAAAATATATTAATTAATTGAAAATCTCGATGACGTCCATATGTCCACTGCTGTTGGGGTAAATTCTAAGCCATTAAACTGAAATGAACAGCTGAAACCAAGATGGAGAAAGCTGCAGTAAGGGTTTTCACCTAAACCAAGTTTTAGGAAACTGGAGTTCCAGAGTAGCTGGTGCCCAAGAGGTGTCCTGAAAATAGCTGCTTGTGAAAATGCTGTCCTGAAAATAGCTGGCCAAGTCATTGGCCAATGTTTAAAAACTCTCCATGGAAATGACATCTAGAAAAGAGCATCAGGTCACAACACTTTCCTCAGTATAAACACTCTCCTGTCTGTGTCATGCAATGGCACGACTGGGAGGCAAAGAATATGCTCTGCTAAAATATGTGGCCAGGCAGCTTTTCCAGCCATGAGTAGCACCACTACTCCAAATTCTCTTTAAATAGTTTAAATTTTCATACTATGCAAAAAAAAGTTAACAAAAAAAGAACACGTAGTTTCCTTGTGCTAATTACAGTTTCCATAACATTCTAAGTACTCTCAGCTTCCTTTTTTTTAAGGTGGAATGGAATAACAAATTACTGTGTGAGATTTTGCAGTTATGAAAGCAAGCAACATATGGCAATTAGTTGCCACATTGCATGCCAACAGAACAGTAACTCCAAAAAAAAAACGCACCTGGCACTGAAAGCAAATATTTTAAAAGAGGCAACACATTGTAGATGCACACCAGCACCACTATGAAGAACACTGCCTCACATTTTACTTTGGTAAATTTGTCTTTCATTGAAGAAAAAAAGCATCCTGTGAAACTACTCACTGTTTATCTTTTTAAAAAAAAAACAAACCCAAAACCAAACAACTACTTCTAGCTGGATTTAACAATGACCAGAAATAACCAGACTGAGAAGTGAACCAGGTACTCTGATGGTAGGTGTTTGTTTCTGGGTCTGTTACTGGAGAACTAAAGGATCCCTGAAGCAAACTTCTGTATCTGAAAAAAGGGAAGGTGTATCTGCTGGGTGCAAGCAACAGCACTGAGATCCCTCTTGGAACTTACCAACTGCCTGCTAAATACTGAAAAGTGTGCTGTTTCTTTACAGAGAAGTAGCACTGCAAGACTTAGGATTTCCACCCCCTCTTCACTTCTGTAGAGCAGCTAATGTTGGCTTTCCGATCTACAGTTCCATTTGTAGAGCAGCCCGTTACATCCAGCTGGTTACAAGGCCACCTCAGAAGGTGGTTTGGTAAAGCTCCTGAGGGTCAGGAGAAAATAAATCTCGTAAACCTCATGCAAGCCCATTTCCTCCTCTACATGTTACACAGAATAATGGAAATTGGAGTTTATGCTAATCTTGTTCTCACTAATACGGTCATTTGTATTAAATATAATACTTAAGCTTTATGGAAGGCAGCACAAAAAATTCTGTTTATGTCAAGAAAAAGAAATACAGTGACTTAGCAGAAAATATGTACAGTTTTCTGACTGTAGGTTGAAAATGCAAGCTATTTCAAGACCACATAAAAAACCATGCAGTTTCTATGTCCCAGGGAAAAGCTGCCTGATGAATATTGTACCTATTTTCAATGCAGTAGGTTTAAAAAATTGGTGTATTTTAAGGCCCAAGATTTTAGATTTAGAGAATGAGAGATGATTCACAGGAAAATACATTCCCAGTCCTAAAGCAGATCAAGGAACGAACTCACAATAGCTTCATCATATAATGTCACCCTGTGCTTGATTCCACTCTGGGGGAATGTGTGTTGTTCAGAGACAACACAGAAAAGGATACATGTGTACACTTTGCCTCTCAGTCTGGAGGCTGTGAAAGAAGACCAAGGGTTGCCAAGGGGGAAGTTTTATACTATGTCTTTAAAATTTAATCCCTTTATCTGTTTTGAAGGCTTTCAAAAAATATACAAAGCTCTACTTTGACATTCACAGAAAGATCTTTCCTGCTGGCCATCTAAACCAGGATTAGTGCCCGCAGACATACACTTTACTTCAGATTAATGCCAACAAGCCCTGTGGAGCCATTTCTGACATCTTGTGTGACCCCCAAACCCATTTAAATTAGAGAGAATTCTTATTTAGATGTGTTTTGAATCAGATGCGGAGTGAGAAGAAAATTAATAATTTGATATTTGTTTCTGGGAATATACTTTACTGGGAAAGGTCAGGTGTTGTGCCCTGTTTGGTTTCAGCTATTTTTCCCTATTCACATAAAAACTATATATAGAGCTGCTTCCTTGAGGAAAATTAAAATTCTGAAATATGCCAAGCATGTATAACTTCTGCTGAATTTCCAAAGAGCACCGGGTGCTCAGCATTCCCCCTAAACCAGCTGTTTAGATTTGATATGGACACATTTCACTGACTTTAGCCTCCCTGACATTAAACGCATCGTATTTTTCCCAGACAAGCAAAAGCAAAATGTAACTCAGGTGTTCCAGAACTTATGTATATTTGGTTTCCACATTAGGAATAACCCTAAAGAACACCAGAACTGAAATGGGAGTTGATGAGATTCAGCAGAGCTGGAATAATAGAATTTGGAATTTTCTCTGAGCTGGAAAGGGCTCAGAATTAATTATCTTTGTACTAAGCAAAGAGAACCAAGTAGCAGCATACTTCATGGAATGGCAACAGCTTGCATTTTACTGTAGAAACAGAGAGATCCAGAGATGTGAAAAACATTTCACTTCTCAATTTACCATATTTCATCTTCAGTTTCAGGGTGATTTAAGGACATAGCAAATATTTTATATTTCTAATATTCTTTTAAAATCCTACTGGAATCCCAATTTTATAATGCTATGTCTTTTTAACTGGTTCATTAATGCTGAAATTAACAACAAGCTGTCAATAATTTGAGAGGGATAACGTAAATTACAGTGGCTGTTCAGAGTAGGTAGAAAATGTTTTTATTATTCTTCAGACCATATGATTTGAATGATGGATGGAGAGAGTCTCTTAGGTTTGTACAAACCCAAACATAATGAGCAAATCGTTACAGGCAACACACTACTTACTTTCCATTTCTCCTTTCATTTTCCTGGTTTTTGAGGATGTACTCATGCAAGAACAGCAGTTCAGGCAGCGACTGCAGTGCTGCACAGATGGGAGGGAGCAGCCATGTGTTGTAACTTGCAGGGTGCATCCTCCCATCCGCACTGAGGCGCGACCCAGGGTAGTGCCGCAGCACCAGCTGGGGAATCCCAACACAAGGGCACTGAGCTTATCCTGCAAATGATCACTGTGGACTAATGACATCTGAAACAGCTCAAGGCCTTAACGAATATCAAGCACTGTACTTGGGGTCCTCAATTAGCAGTGTAACTGTCCTGGCTGTTAAGGGAGGAACAGCCCTCCAGAACACGGCTTGGGTATTAGCAGAGGTATCGGTCTCTTTTCACTACTTGTTAAAGGCACCAAGACTAGAGATGTAATAGATGAATCCTGTTCGTGATCAGGATGATAAAAACACCTTTTCTATTTCTCTACCATCCTGTCTGCATTGCCACCTTTTATGAATTTACCAGGAAACATATCCAACAAAATATAAAGGTTCAGGTGACACACTGAATGTATTTTGTCTTGAGTATCGCTGTGCAATACAGAGTTTAAGCAGTTCACAATTTAACAAATACACTGCATTTCAATTTCCCCATGCAAGTTCCAAAGACAACAAGTATGATTTCTGCATATAATTTCCATGGAAAATATTTTTCCCACAGAAATAGCACTTCTTCCCCCATAAATAAGTCTCAATAAATTATTCTGTTGATGAAAAATAGCATGATATCTATTTACTTGCAGTGAAGGCTATGAGTTTTTAAATGACCACATGTAATAGGCACTGATCTTACACAGCAAAACCCCAGCCAAACAAAAAACCCCAACCTAAACAGAAAACAAACAACTCCCCTCTCTCCTAACTGGATCAAGTGTTGACAGTGTTGTTCATTTGGATTTTGTTGTTGCATATCTGAAGAAAAGCTTAGGACTTTCAACTCATGCGTAATTTAAGAACTGAATTTCATTTACCCTCCATCTGATATCACAATGCAGGAAACAAAGTGCCAGAAAGAAATACTTTCTAAAATCAATCTGTGCTTGTGCTAGTTAATTATGAATAGTCTGATTTAATCCCTGTGTCTGAATTAAAAAAGCAGTAATTGAAAAGTAAAAAAATACCCAGATGAATGGAAGTGTCACATTTTATAAAACTTTCTCAAGAAATGGGAAGTTGTCCAAAGCCTGCAATGCCAAAGTCAGTTTTTAATTATGTTACTATAAATTAGAACTAATTATGCTTGTTGGAGTAGAATCATCTTAAATTTGTGTTTTAAATTAAATAAACCACATCCCACTAAGGCACAACAAACAAGAGATTTCTTTAATTTTGCCAGTCTAATTATTAGGAGAGCTATCACTGTGGCCCATATTTGGGAAAGCTGGAATAAATATTGAAGCTGTCAGCTCACTGTAACCTCTTTGCTAACTGTTATGTTATGCCTAATATTATTGATTTTGCTTGATTTCTTTCTTTAGTAACAATATCAGGCAGGCAGTTCTTAACAGCTTCAGAATTCTGAGCTGCTAAAATCTGCAGCAATGGTACGTGACAAGGTTTCCTTCACTGTCAGAGATTGTAGAACATCTGTGTCTCAGGACACTGGGCATTGCTACTGGAAAATCACCGTGCCTTTCTGCGCCAACTCTGCTTTTGCACAGAAAGGAAGATAAAAACTGAAAGAATAAACCCAGAAAACCAAATTTAGTCATGTAAGATGGAAGCTGCCCAAAGCCTCTGGAGATCTACGCCAGCGTGCGATTGTGAAACCAGCGTCACAATAGCACCAAACCCAGCCCAGATCCAGTATCCCGAGCGCAAGGCTCCTTATAGTCAAGCCCTGCGGACAGCCCTTGCTCCCCAGGGCTCCGCAGAGAAATGACACGGCCAGGAGAACGAACAGAGCCAGCGAGGTAGTTGTAAGGGTGTGATCAAAGTGCTACAGCTTGCTCTTTGTCTCATCTTTGGCATGGAAAGTAGTTACATCCAGCCTACACAGCAGGCAATGTTTTGTATCCCTTCCAGCCCATGGGATTCTGTTCTCTAAATCTTTAAAATTCTTCCCTAAAAAAAAAAATAAAGTACTTTCAGTTGTTTCAAAACTCTTCTCTGCTTTGTTATGACAAATCTAATTAGAATTCACTTAGCTACATTAAGGTATAGAGGAGAAATATACTTTTTCTAAATTATTTTCTTAGCAAATACATTATAGAAAAGAAAATTTGGATTAGCAATAGCAAAGGCACAGTCTTAAAATCGTTTTTGATTGAAGTCTAACATTAAAACACAGGTTAATAAGTTTTAATGAGAGATGTCAAAGGAGAGTGGCAGGTGGCCTTTGGTGTTTGAGCTATGAGCATTTCCACTGCAGTTCCGGCTGCAATAAACGAGTGACTATGGGGAGGACAGTCAGCAGCACATCAGTAGGAAACGGAATGCTCTTTTACTTTCAGATCCATCCCTGACATACAGCATGTAATGGCAAAATGTTTGTAATGTAGTAAAACTTACACAATTAGTATAACAATTGAAAAAATTAGTAAAGTAGGATTAGGCACGATTACTTGAAAACATCCGGCCTGATGGACAGATCCTGAAGGAGTCTGTCTTCTGCCCTGATGCTGCTCCGACAGCACTGCAATAAAACAGGAACTGAACTGATCTCGTGTAGACAGGTTATCTACTTTTTTCACTGCAAGCACTTTGTCTTAAAATAACGTTGGTTGTCTTCTTAAACACAAATGAAGAATTTTATACAGGTTAATTTAACTTGCCACTTACCCTAATATCTCTGCAGTCCCACAACTATGCATAGAAAAATAATTGTCATCTGTCCCTCATTTATTTATTACAAAGATGGAGCCTCAAGGCAGCTGATAAAGAATTAAGTATGTTTTGGAATAACAATAATATTTATCTTTCAGATCATAGGAAATCCTACTCATTGTGGCCACTTTGGTACTTTCACTGAAGTCTTCCTTGCACATAGTACTTCTCATATACAAAATAAACCCATATTCTTTCCAAATCATCTTTTGTTTTGATGGTTTAATAGATGCTGTTATCTATGCAGTATATTCCATTGAACAGCCGGTTTCATTAGAGAAGATCCTCTACCTAGATCTACCCAGAAAATTACAGAGCAGTCTTACTCTTCTTGAATAAAGAGGATATGCTACTCTCTAAGCAGCTGGGAGGCAATTATCAAAAGTCATATATTTTTTGTTTATGCAATGAAAACTAATACAGTCAGCATACCATGCAGTAAACTGCTCTATAAATATTTTTCAAGTTAACTAAGTTCATCTTAAATAATGGTAAAATTTTTCTAAGCACGGAATAGGAAAAAAAATGCACTATTCAGAATTTTATATTTAACATAAAAACAGTGACAGCAAAATCTATTTTATATGATTCATCTGAAGGGGGAAAAGCGCACCTGGCAGGACTTTACATATCCAGCCTACTCCCACTGTCTTTCAGCGATGAGAACCCTCCACAATGTTTGGTATTTGTACTGCTTCAGCTGTAAAGGATGGCTGGAGATTGTTAAGCTTGATGTAAAACAACAGGTTCCTCTACAGAAAAAGACCTCTCTGGCATTAAAAGAAATTTGCAAAGCTTTACAAACTACTCCTGCAAAAGTGTTTTGGGCTCTCTTTTAGGCTTAATAGGAAAAGCCAGTGAAGATGCATCTTTTTCCCAGCTTTACCTGACTCTTGAAAAATCCTAAAAGCAAAGCTTGTTCCAGCAACAGTAAAGAGAAGGCAGAGAATAGGGAAAACAAAGACTTGGAGCTCCCTCAAATTGTCACTGGCCTCTGGTCTTTTCACTCTCCCATACGTGGCATCCTAACTTGTCCTTCATTTATGACAGAAAACAGCAGAACGCAGAAGAGAGAAGGTAGTTCCTGGCTGCTGCTTTGCTTTGTGCCAGGCATCAGCGCCCGTGTGAGGAGTGCCAAGCACTCACTCATGGTGGCCTCCTTAAACAAGCAGTCCATACTTCCTTGTGACAGTAGCACATTCACACCTTGTGGTTTCTAAACCCACCTTGCTATCGGGCTGACCATGAAAGATCCTTCCTTCCTCTCCACTAATACTTAATAATCACTGTTAATCTACAGTGCTGTGCAGGGAAACATCTGGATGCCATGCAGCAAATTTACAATGAGAAGTATAAAATATTTCAGAAGGAAGAAAAGAATACATTTGTTACTAAATAATGCATGTTAGGAAAGCTAACATTGTATTTTTGTTGTAAAGTAAAACATTATTTTTATACCCACAACAAAACATGGACCTGCAGAACTTTTCAAGCAATCTTCTAACAGCTTCATACGAGTCTTTTGCAGTTCAGGACTGTCCCATTCATCTGCTTCAACTCCCCAGTACAAGTCTATGACCTGGAAAATAGTACACAATATTGTTACTTTATCATATGCCCTTTCTACCCATCAAATTAAAAACTAGCTTTGTCAACATTTTGTGTACTGCTGAGCATTATTCCTTAGTGCAGTAAAAGGCAGTGAGGTGACTGGCAGGGTCTCCTTAGGTAAATGACAATACAAGCCTCTTATTTTCCCTCCCAGATAATCCCTCCTGGGACAGTCTCTGATTTTATATTCATATTTTTGAGCAGAGATTAGCATGACAAGATCTTGATTTGATGCAGTCTCTTTTTTTGCTACTAGATTGCATGTAATGGATAGGTAAGAATGATGACAAAAGCATTGACAAAATCCCAGCTCCACGGAAGTTAATGGGAGTTTTGCTGTGGATCACAGTCAAGGCCACAACTTGATACCCTGTGTGACTTGTACCCACAGGATATAAATTCATCCTGTGCACAGGGCTCAAAAGAAAGAATAAGTGCAGTTCTGTAATATCGTATTTCCCTTGCCAGCTGCCCTTTGTCACTTTGGGAGCAGAGATTGTACAGACATGCAGGCAGACTCTCATCTGTAGCTCCAGCCCCAGTTCTGTGATGGCAATCAGTTGCAAACCAATTCCTGCAGGAAGCTGGAATATGGGTGTTAAAGCTTGTTTGAAGAAATTGAGTGATAAAGTGTGATTTCACTACATATTTTAACTAAAAGGCTGAATTCTTACTGGGGGAAATTGAATTTAAAACAGTAAGGATCATATACATGCATTTCTTTTCAAATAAAACTTATGGTCTATGCTGCTGCTCTCTCATTTAAGGTACTATTGATTGTTAACATCATGTAACTTGAACAAAAGGAAGTCCAAATGGATAAACAAAAAAAGTGTTTATTGTAATACTATTTGTACTGTGGAAGCACTCTGCTGTGACCCTAAGAAACAGAATCACAGAACTAGCTTTTGTCTAAAAGGATCATAAAATCAGCCTAGAGACCTAATACAAGAACTAAGAATGTGTTGATGCAAAAGTAAAATTCACCAGTTTACAGCTGATTCAACTCCTTGTGAAATTTCTCATAACAATAAATGCCCTGATTTAAAGACTAATCCTACAAATATTTGGGCCCATGGTTAATTTTACCACCTACAATCTCGTTGGTTATTTCTGCCAGCAAAGTTTGAGAAGTGTGTCAGTGTTTGCTGGAGCAGCCGCGCTGTTGCCAGACAAGAAAGGTAACGCATGCTCTGAGTGATGCCGAGTGAAACAGCCCAATGTATAACATGCACTGCCACTCACAGTGCCAGGAAAACACACTTCGTTTTTACAAAAACTCTGTTTCAAAATTTTGCTGGAATATGCAGCTTCTGCTACACAAAATTGCATCTCAAACAGTCTTCCTGCTTCCCTCATTGCACTGATTTCTTCTCTGTCCTTTTCTCTTTTAGTCTCATTAGGAAAATATGTTCCCTTCTTCCTCTCTCCCTTCTGTATTTATCCATATGACTTCATTACTGAACTTCATATTGTATTCAGCTCTCTGATTACTTGAATGATGCATGAGAGAGCTTAAGCATTCTAGTCACAAAACTAGAGCACCTCAGTATACAGTTAAAAATATTTGAGTTACTGGTTGAATGAATTTATTGTGCTGCTCAAGTTCATTTGAAACATAAAAGCAATTTCTATTTTAATTAACTGTTCAGAAATCACATTAACTCTGTAAAAGTGAAGAGGAAATCCTCTGGAATAGCAGATATTGTGTAGGGGCTCAGCAGCTGCCTTCTGTGTGTTATAACATTATAGATTATTTTTATTGGGTAACACAATTTTGACACATAGTGTCCTAATGTGTTATAATTTTGTCCTGCAAAAGGACATATTTTAGCGATCAAACCTCTGAAGACACCAACAATTTCAAAATAAGGGGCTTATTCTTTATGCTATCTAAAATAAACAGGATTTACAAAATTAAAGAAATGGAACAAGAAGACAAGTGTTGAAGTACATTTTTACTCATACTTGGAAAAACTGTGTGACAAACACCCACTCCAACTTTCAGCACGGCTGCCACGGGGAGATGAGAACCAGTGCTCAGTGAGAGCTGCTTATACACCGTGCACTGACAGCAGCCTAGGTTCAGTTCCACACTCGTCAGCTAACAGAGACTTTCCATTCATAATTCAGTGTTTCCTTTTGCTTATTTTAGCTTCTGTCCTACCAATCTTAGTTTCACAGATTTTTCTAAGTAAATGAAATAATTTTATCTTTATCACTTCTAGCTGCTTAAAAAATAACAAAAAAACCTCATTCATGCAAAATTCCACTTTCCTTCCAGCATATATCACATCCTGAAAATTTCTTGAAACAGTTTGTTATTCCCCAGAGGGAAAGAGTGTGCTGCTAATTAACTACTGTTAGTTATACTCCAAACATTTTCTATAGTGACTGCTTTCTTTAACCTCTCTTTCCTCCCCTGAAAAAAACTGTAATTCAGGTACAAACCACCATGCACTCTGCAAGTCTTTATCTCAGCTTATTTGCCTTCTGTCTTCATCAATACCTCTTTTACAGAAATATTTCCTGTTTCAATGGAAAAGGAAGTCTGTTGAGCAAACAAATTCCTACAGTGATTGAATACATTCAGTTCTGCTTCCACACACATAGCGTTTACATTCCCTAACAGCTCCCACCAAATCTAGGAGCCCTGGGAGACCTCATGCTTTGCCACAACTGAAACCCTCAGCAGGGAGCCAGAGCCCCAGCAGAAGCTGAGCAATGAGTGCATCCGCATGCATTTCACTGGGGTTACGATTTACCAGGAAAAGGGTGACTTCAAGACACCCTCTATCACAGCACCTTTGTGGTAGTCACACACAAGGTAGTTCATGTCTGAGCAGCAGACAGAGCTCTGCTCTGTACAGGGAAATATGAATTGATCCCTGTCTCTGCGAAGTACATAATACCTTCTTGACACCACTGCACTAAAACTGTAGTCTTGGTTTTGCACGCTGACCTAAAGACCTCAATGTATCGGGAACGGAACAGGCAAAAAAAATGTTTTCATAAAGTCTACCTCAAAGCCTCCTCCAAAATGCTTACTGCTTTCCCTTGGTAATTTTCTGTACAAGTTTTCCTACTTTGCTTCCACATTAATGCAACACTTCCTAGCTGGTTTCAGAAATGTGTCAGTGGAGCTGTCTCTCTTATCACGTAAGGATGCTCCTGGTGTTGAAACTATATAACAAAACGATTTGCTTCCATGAATATCAACTACAATAAACTTAACTATTCCTCCCCTAGAGACTACATTACAATCCATTTGAACACAGACCTATTTCCTCTCACAAAGAATTCAGTGGATTATGATCTATGTGGAGCACATATTTTGCTCTTGTCACTGAGATGTCTCCTCAAAGATGGATGAGAAACAAAGAGTTTACATTCTTCATTTATATCACATGGTAGTAACAGGAGAAAAATGCTTTATTATTTAAATATCTTTTGCTCTTCTTTGCTTGTACTACTGCAGTTGGGACTCCCCAATCAGTTGATGAGCTAGGACCTTCAGATGAAATTCTTTTATAACCATAATCAAAAATCACTCTGGAATTTACCACCATGCAGATTCAGCAACTCCACTGTGACGCAGGGAACTAAAACCAAATATCCTAATTTAAGAATTTGTTATTTTGATTAAAAACCAGCTGCATGTGCACCAAGAATAATACACTGGGAGGAACAGGATGTTGTCTAAAAGGCATTAGCTGTTCCCAAGCAAGCTACACTCTGGAGAGCTGAGCTCTTGAGGTCACTAAGATGGGAGATTAATACTAACACCTGAGGAAGGCCTGGGGATGTAGAAACAGAGTTTTTGAAAAACTGAACAACATTTTTAAAACACTGCATGCTGCATTGCTTCTCTTAGCAGAGAGCCAGTTCCAGGCCTGCTGACACATATGGAACTTGACTGGATGACTTTACTGGACTATGAATTAGATCTACCAGTTACTTGAACCGTGATGACAAACTCATGTGTTTTCAGTCAAATGTGACTGTATTTATTACCAATGGGCTCTTACCAAAAATGTGGATGTTTCTATGTCTTCTGTAACACTAAGGAAAACATGAACTGACTGCAGCAATGAGAATTTTGCAATTGACATTAAAGGAAGAAAATTCCATAGTATATAATCACAATAGGAATGTTCCCCATTCCATTCATTTTGGTAATCAGTTTCAGTATTCACCTGGCTAAATTATTTTCCACATTACAGTGGAAGACAACAAAAGGAACCTAGTGGTTGGGGTCTACTACAAGCCATCTGATCAAGAGGAGGTGACTGATGAAGCCTTCTTACTCCAGCTTGCGGAGGCATCGCGTCTGCAGGCTCCCATCCTGTCAGGGGACTTGAACCACCCAGACACCTGCTGGAAGAGTAGCACGGTGAGCTGCAGGCAATCCAGGAGATTCCTGGAATGCACTGAAGACATTTTCTTAAGCCAGGTAATAAGACACTCCTACCAGGGGGATGCAATACTTGACCTGGTGATCAATAATGCAAGCGAGTTAATTGGGGACGTCAGGGTTGGAGGCTGCCTGGGATGCAGCGATCACGCACTGGTAAGAGTTTGAAGCCCTGAAGGATTTGGGTCAAGTGAAAAGTAAAGTCAGGACCCTGAATTTCAGGAAAGCAAAATTCCAGCTCCTCAAGGAGTTAGTTGCTTGGACCCCCTGGGGAAGTGCCTTCAGGGACAAGGGAGTAGAGCAGAGCTGGCAGATCTTTAGGGATGTTTTCCATAGAGTGCAAAAGCTCTCCGTCCCCAGGTGCAAGAAGTCTGGCAAGAAAGGCACGACACCAGCATGTAGTCACCAAACCGCTCTCCATGATATGTGAAAAGTCATGGCAGTCAGGGAAAGTCCCTGGTGACTGGAAAAAGGGTAACATTGCACCTATTTTCAAAAAGGGTAGAAAGGAGGGCCCTGGGAACTATTGACCTGTCAGCCTCACCTCTGTGCGCGGGAAGATCATGGAACAGATCTTCCTAGAAGCTATGCTAAAGCACATTGGGACAGGGAAGTGACTCCAGACAGCCAACACAACTTCTCCAAGGGAAAGACCTCCCTGGCCACCCTAATAGCTTCCTGTGATGGGATGACCACATCAGTGGACATGGGTAGAGCAACAGATGTCATCTATGTGGACTTCTGTAAAGCCTTTGACACAGTCCCCCACAACATCCTCCTCTCTAAATTGGAAAGATATGGATTTGATAGATAAGGAATTGGTCGGATGGTCACATTTGGAGAGAGTGATCAAGGGCTCAATGTCCAAATGGAGATCCGTGACAAGCAGTGTCTCTGAGGGGTCTGTACTGGGTCCGGTGCTGTTTAATATTTTCATCAATGATACAGACGATGGGATCAAGTACACTGTCAGCAAGTTTGAGGATGACAGGGAGGTGAATGGTGAGGTTGACACCCCTGAGGGGCCGGATGTCATCCAGAGGGACCGGGACAAGCTGGAGAAGTGGTCTTGTGAAAACCTCATGAGGTTCAACAAGGCCAAGTGAAAAGTCCTGCACTTGGGTCGAGGCAACCCTCAGTATTGATACAGGCTGGCGGATGAAGAGACTGAGAGCATCCCCTGTGGAGAAGGACCTGGGGGTTCTGGTGGCTGAGAAGCTGGACATGAGCCAGCAACGTGGGCTCACAGCACAGAAGGCCAATCAGAAGAAGTGTTGCCAGCAGGGCCAGGGAGGGGATTATCTCTCTTTACATTGGTCTGCTGGAATACTGCATCCAGCTCTGGAGTCCTCAGCACAGAAAAGACATGGAGTGGAGTGGATCCAGAGGAGGAACACAGAAATTAGCAAAGACCCGGAACACCTCCCCTGTGAAGAGAGGCTGAGAGTTGTTCAGCCTGGAGAAGACTTTGAGGAGACTTTATTGCAGCCTTTCAGTACCTCAAGGCAGTGTAGAAGAGAGATGGGGGAAAACTTTTTAGCAGGACTTGTAGCAATAGGACCAAGGGTAAAGGTTCTAAACAAAAAGGGAAGAGGTTTGGGTTGGATATTAGGAAGAATTTGCTCGCTGAGGGTGGTGAAACCCTGGCACAGGTTGCCAAGAGGTGGTGGATGGCCCATCCCTGGAAACATTCAAGGTCAGGTTGGATGGGGCTCTGAGCAACCTGATCTGATTGAAGATGTCCCTGCTCACTGCAGGGGGTGGGACTGGATGACCTTCATGGTCCATTCCAAACCAAACCATTCCATGATTCTGTGATTCTAAGACAAACCCACAGTTAGAGTAGAAATAAAACAACAATTATGTGAATATGCAGATGGTGCTACTTCAATGATGATTACATGGAATTAAAAATAGCGGTATAACACATTCATCGAGATGTAACATTATTTCTTCTTAATACCCTCAATATCTAAAATAGAGGTGGTTTCATTAAGTTTCTGACGTGAAAGTTGCAGGTGTGTTCCCATATTTCTTTCACTATCAGTGTAATGTTGCATTGTAAAACCACGTGGGTTTTTTATCTATTCAGGATTTACCTCAAATCTGCCTGTCAAATAATTTAAGTACATAAATTCAGTACAATTAACAAGCAAAATCAATTTTTTTGCAATTTTCTATTTTACCAATGATATTTAAGTGTCATCTGTCCTAAATAGTATTTATTTCAAGAAAAAATAACACAAGATTCAACATAACAAAACTTACCTGAAATTCCAGCCCATAGTTTTCCCTGCAGAATTCTCTCAACTTAGGATATACATGTTCTCTTAGGGCGCTCCTTTCTGCTATTGTATCTGTGTTGGAGGAAAAAGATGTTATTAACAATATTTATATGAACTCTGATCTCTTAGTCTGAGATACAGATTTAGCACATAAAAAAGAGCCACTCCCTCCCCGCAATGAAAATCAAACGCTGGGATTTAATCTCCAGGCTCTATGTGGTACAAACACATAGATGTGTTTATATGTGCAACAGGCTTCATACACATCTTAATATTGCAGCATATTTCAATACAGTGCAGCTGAATTCATTTTGCAATTGAGCAGTCAGAATTTCTTTATCAGTTTGACTTCTATTTAATTTTCAGGAAGCTGAATTTTATGAATTAGAAACAACATGGAACAAAGAGAGATACCAAAGATGAAAGATCTCTACACTTTGAAATAAATCAATAACATGAATTAATGACATTGTGTCAAACACTATCACTTTCTTTACGTCTTTAATATGACAGTATCCTAAAAGGAAAAAAGTTGTTAATAACATTATTTATGGTATCTCTTGATCCAGGTGACTCCTGTTATCATAGTAAATGCACAGTTCCCATCATGTTATTCTTATCATGCAAAATGACGTGTGTTTTGATAACAAAGTGCACTATAGCAATGGCACCAAAATTCTTACTAAGAATGATGTTAGATAGTAGAGATCAAGATATTCATTGCAGAAATGTACTACAGATCTGGATGAATACAGACACATCCTACAAATAATTAGGAACAGAGAACAAAAACCAAATCTCTCAGCCCAGAGCTGCCTCAGTTAGAACGTAAGGAAGAGGGAGAGATGAGTTGCTTCCTCCTTAGGATCGAGAGTCATTAATTTCCCTTAGACTTTTCTGCCTAAGTCAACCCTTTCTTGCAGAGGGTAATTAGCCAGAGGGCTGCACTGTGCCGAAGCAGCAGTGGCTCCAAACAACTCTTGTCAGTGCTAGCTTGGAATCACTGTACTGCATAGCATTGCTATACCTTGTGATAAAACCTACCTGTCTACTTTGTTTCATTTGAAAGACTTCATCTCTTTTCTTTTAACTTCACAGTAACCAAGGCCCTTAGAGCAGTCAGTGATAGAACACTGTATATTCTATGCCCTAACACAGGTTAATTTTGGCATTCAAGTCCACAAAACACACAGCATTATATCTTCATAATTGAGAAGAATAACTGTTGAAAGCCAACTTACTACTTAGTTACTGAGCTAAGAAAAATATTTCTTGCCTAAATGGAAATGAATAGTGACAACAGCTTTGTTATTAAGCAAGCAACAATTCACAGTTACTGTTTGCAGTTACTTGAATGATCAGTGTGACAGCAGACAGAGGAGCCTTAGTAGGGAACTAAAACATGCTAAGCTGCAAGAACAAAAAATAAAATTATTGGAAAAGGGCAGAAGTTGAGACTAAACATGATTACATGACAAATGGCAAATATATTGTCTGAATACAACATATAAACCCGTATTCTGCTGCTTTCCATTTACAGAACCCCTCTGGCTGTAGTTCTAGACCATGGTGCTGTTCCCTGTGGCATAACTCGTAGAGTCTTGTTCAGAAACAACACAGTGCTACAATTCTAATACCTTATAAATGAAAGAGAAAGAGATAAAACATTCCTTCAGCTAGAACTGTGTTCTGGATAAGACACTCTGTATACCCATCCCGTATTTTTATTCCCACCTCCAAATTGAATGGAATGTGCTTATCTAAATGGAATTTGAATCTGGTGCTTATATTAATGCATTTTAAGAATTTCTGAATTTTTAGTAAGTTGTGAAACTTTAGGCAAATGGAAGTGCATATAGTTAAGATGAACAACAGTAATTAGTATGGATGGCAGATAAGCTGGTTTAATTAAACAAAATCTAACCTGATTTACAGTGACAGCAAATCTGTGAAGCTGGCAGACCCTAACAAAAAAAAGTCACACAGGCAAATTCCACCTCCCAGGCTGCTGCTGCAGATGAACAGATTAACTAAATGACATTCTTCTAGCAGCCAAAATGAGACAGTAGTTGTGAGATGAGCTTTCTACCCCTCCTAATGTTAATTCTGATACACTGAAACCCAAATGTTAGTCCACAACAAACTGTGGGAATGAAACTATGCCTGCAAAAACATGACAAGGCTTGAAAATACCCCAACCCTAAACTTGTCCCCAGTATTTAAATAAAAGCAAGAAATGATGCGAGAGAGTGGCTCGCTGAGCTCGTCCCCCACACAAGTGCCAGCTCCTGCAGACGGTCGCCTCCTAAGCCAGTCCATAACCACACGGTCCTGCCTACCCTGACACTTTGACCGCAAACGCCACTGCAGCCCTCCCTCTCCCTGTGCACCCCCAGGGTGATGCTGAGGGCTGGACTGAGGGAGCCACACCTGCGTTTACAGCCTTTCTGCCAAACAGAGGCAATCACTGTCTAAACACCACCGTCGGTGTGAGGTGTGATTTCTGAAGGCTCGCAGCTCACTCAGATCACTGCCGGCTTTCATTAGAGTACGCCAAGGTGCTGCTTCTCAGCGTGAACTATTTCCATGCCAACGTCAAACCTTCAAACACAAGCTGTTCTGCTATTAAAGTTGCTTATTTTATTTTTAATAGGGAAAGTACATTTTACATTCTTGTGCTAGTAAACAGATGATGTGTATTTACAAATAGTTGCCAAACATTAATCTGGGATAAGACGTCATGGAAAACAGCCTAATTGAAGAAAATTTCAAAACATATATGCAAGTAAACAGAAAGAGTTAACATGGAAGTCTGATGAAAACTGCCCATTTTCAAGCACCAGTTATTCTGCCCTAAGACCAACCAGTTTCTCTTCTTACTGCTGGCTGTATTGGTCTTAGTTCAGGCACAGTGATGGAATGGCTGACTCAGGCACACAGGCTGCGGTCACACAATGACTCTTAACCAAACCTGACACAGCTGAACAGGGTTTGCCCAGCCCCGTTCTGCTATCGACTGTTGCACAGAGGGTCCCAATGTGGGGACAGAGAGCCCCACCCAACTGTCCTCACAGGAGCAACACATTCAGGATGACAGTCTATTCACAGAAATATAACCCATGAATAACCTTACCCATGTACCAGGCAAGCTGAGGCCCCCAAGCAGGGGAAAATCCTATGCAGGGAGGGTGTTTGCACTGCCACTGTTTGACTGGCAGAGGAACGCTGTGCTACCCAGTTTGCGGAAGCTGGCAGGAAAACTGCTCATTGACATAATAGGTTGAGGCAGGCAGATGAAACTGGAAGAACAAGGCAGAAAAAGAAGAAAAACGTTGCCCTTGCAGCTGTTCAAGGCACCGAAGAAATGAATGTCACACAGGATCACAGAGCTGCCTACAGGTTTCATCTCCAGCCTGTGATCCAGGGAAGAGCAGCTCCTCGTATGCTTGCAGGTCTTGACCTCACCTCTTTCACAGCCTGCTTCTCTGCCAGCTTAGTCTCCTGCACAAATGCAAGCAGATATGTTTATTAACACATAATGCTGGAAGCCCTGGATGAGCAGAGAACTTCTCATCTACGCCTGAATGCACATCCACTAAGATATCCAGCCATTTGCTTCCTCTAAGTATTCTAAATGTTTAGATTTGATGAATGGGTAGCGTATTTTCTTGCCACAGGATTTCCTTTAATGCATGGCAATATTAAAACGTGGGTATTTTATAACCATTGTTTATTAACTGCAGTGAGAATTTCTGCACTTAAATTATCTAAGGATATGATGTAAATAAGGTTAAAAATTACTTAGCAGCAATACCAAGTAAGGAATTGGCTGCCAAGCCCCTTAATGCTAGTATGTTCTTGTTACATATGACTATTCAGCTCAATTATTGTTAAAAAGACAGTTTAAAAGGAGTAACACACAATAGCATTGTGTATTGCCTTTGCTACTAAAAGCTTTGGGTACCAGAAGGTACCAAATGTCCCTAAATATTATGGAAACCTTGTTTCTGAAAATACTACCATAAAAATGTCATCTGCATTTCTACAGAGCCTTTCATCTGAGAATCTCAGAGTACTCTGTGAGCAATGAGTTTGAAGCACCTAGCTGGTAAGAGAGGGAAAAATCACTTGAGCTACCTGGCCTTCCTAGAAAATTAACTCATTAGAATGGGCACCCAAAGCTTTCCAAGATTTTTTAGGTAGACAGGGAATGGGATCAGATTGGTCTGGGTCACTTTTGCAGTGTTCCCTCCCCAAACACCACGGCGTATGTTCAGGTCTCTACTGGCTTTCTATGAAGGCAAATGAGAAACTGGACAGACCGAAGGCCATTCATTAATTAAACTAAACCCCGTAACTGAGTATAACCCTCCAAATAAATTCTGACTAGCAAAATCCCGCAGTGTTACTGTGATGCACACAGCTGCTAGTCCTCACCCAGCGTAACAGGGAGAGCTCTCTCCCAAGACATGCAGAAAGCATACATGAGTGCTGATGCGTGGACGCCTTAGATGCCAGACCTCCAGCCCAGGGGCCAGTGCTCCGGCCACCAGGCGACTGCCTCCCCCTCCTCAGCCTTCTCAGTTCTTAAAAAAAAAATACAATAACAGTGGAATAAGCATTTGAGCCCCAAGGAATGGTTGCTTGGCATGAAAGCCAGAGAAATAATGAAAAATAACATTAAAATAGTAAGCAATTCTGAAATGCGTCTTTCAGTTGTGAAGAAACAACAGGATTTGACTACAAATTTGTGATCTACACCAGAAAATTTAAACAAACACATTTTCAGAACAAAAGACCTAACTATCTGAGGCAGGATACAAAATGTAGGGCACAATTAGAAGCCTAAAACTTCTAGTTGCAGCTATTACCTCTTCTTTATTTTAGCCCAAAATCAAACAATATCCGATTTAAAGTGAAGAGCAGTTTTAAACTTACTTCTCTGAAATGCTTCCTACCATCAGTTCTGGAAGATGACAAATTTAAACCAACACATATAGAATATGCATTTTTTTTTTAATGATGGTGTTAAATAGCTGGCTATATTTCACAGTGACATCTTATAAAATACCCTGCATCTTGACTGTTAATATGATTAACCAGTGCCATCTATTGGCTTAACAATAACACCCAGTTTTCAATTTACATATGTACAAAAATTGGGCAACATGTAAAATCAAAGGGGTCAAGACCCTTGTTAAAATAGAGAATTTAGGAGAAATATAATGACGGAACTGACATGACAGAAGGGAGAAGTTCCTATATCCAAATACCAAGATTCAAATTTTCATTATTCACATGACTGTGTTCCAAATTCAAAACAAATATTGGTTTCTGAGAGTTCAAAGTTTTATTATGTGTACAGTATGCTTGCATGAAAGAAATCTGGGGTCTGATCCAAAGCTTGGTGAAGTTAATGGACAGATCTGTTCATCTCAGCAGATTTTAAATGAAGTTCTATATTTGTGGTACACACTGAAACCCTGTACCTTTTGATGCCTTACTGACTTCTACAGAGTTTGGAAGAAATTCTTCAATATATCAATAAATTAATAAATAAATGAAGAGTACATACGCATTAAATCTAGTGGGTATGGTATAGGTGAGGACTCTGAAACAGAATTTTATCTCATAACGTATCCTAATAACGAACCTTCCACTACCCCTTGGGAACTCAGCACCCTTACATGCAGATGCTCTAGAAGAAGAGTTAGTTTGACCTGGAATCCTTTCCCGATCTTGCAAATGCTCCCTAGACTGCAGCTTGGGTCTCTTGGCACCCTTGTGCCCCTTGACTACGGTTTGTGGCAAACGCCGTAAATTCATCTGTGCGCAATTGCCAGTGCACAGCGGGAGTTTTAGCAGCACCTTGGCTCAAAGGCAGAATCTCTACAGGGGGAGAATTATGCATTCTGTAAACTGCACAAGAGGAAGAATCCAACAATATCTAATTCTTTCATTTAATAAAGCAACCTAGGAAAAGCTCTTGAAAACATGACAATTTACAAACAATTATTGTCATACAATTAAATGATCTGACAGGAGAAGCTGATGACACAGCACATTTAGAGACACAAAAATTAAGTCCGAAAATTATCTCTGCAGAACACCAAAGCTTATTACAACTAAGCACTGAAAAAGAGCAAAGCCTGCAAGGACAAGAATTTGCAACTGCAATCAAAATTAAGGTGAAAGGAAAACTTATTGTGAAATCTTAAAGAGCACTTCTGAGTGAGCTATGCAAAAATGCATAACAGAAGTCAGAAAAAGGGCCAGTGCAGTAACAAAGATACATGCAAAAATCCTACTTATTCACCTAGAGATGTCAGCTTACACTTCAGAAAATTATGGAATTACCTAGAAACAGAGAAAGGGCCGTTCAACACTGGAAAATGTTTTTAACTGATGTGTGTACTAGAGTAGCTTTACTATTTTTTTTCTGACACCGCTAGACCAAAGAGAACACAATAAGGGTATGTTACTAATGGGGCAGTGGCAATCAATAAAGCAAGGGGATATCACAGACATTTTGCCTCCTAACTGAGCTGCAGATTGGGCACAGCCCCATTAAGTACAGCTCCTGAAGAAACTCCAATAAATGCTCGTATGTGACTTTACACCCGGCAGCGCTACAACTCTACAGCAGAGCTCTGCAAGCACTGCTGGCTCTCTGGTGAAGCTGCATTTCCCATCTCTAAACATTCTATTTAAGTTCACAAGTCAAAAAGTTCTAATTCAGGTTGTATTATTCCTTACGTTGGTGGAAGAAACCCACAGTCTGGGTCACTACAAAGCTGCTGAAGTCAGTCAGGCCAGCTGGAAAAGGGTGACTGACAAATGTAGCCCAATTTATGGGCTTCAGGTGAAAGATACGAAGACTTTTATACCAGAAGATGAAAAACCTGACATATGGGTGTGCAGAGACACCCACAAAAGGAGTGAGAGGTGTTGCTTGTTATCAGTCTGAATCAATAAAGCAGGAGTCTTCTTTGCAACATCCTTTTTCTTCCTCAATGCTAAATTGAGAAGACTATTAAATAACATCACTGCACAATCAGAATAGTTCTTGGCTGCTGTAGAAACAGTTACCAAAGGTGAGGAAACTAAATGACAGTCCCAGCAGCTGCAAGAGGGCATGAAGCCCAGAACAACAGGACTATTGAGGGAGGGATGCCAGAAACTCAACCACGCCTTGCGTCAGTGAAACAATCTCAACTGGTGTCTTACAGGAGTATTTCACAAACCAACAGGCAACTTCTACCCAGCTATAACCACCCACTTACAGGCACTGAGGTACAACAGTTTTTAAAACTGAGAATTCCAGGAGGGGCCTGTGCTAAAAGTCATTGAACATGACCAAATAATTCACAAAAATGGCTCATTTTGATGGATTATGTAACGTCTCAGAGCAAAACAGTGACTGACATGTAAGGGAACAGTGATTTATCTTACCTCTGTTCTCTATTACCCCTTCCAACTCTAATGATTCATCTAAGCATTATTTTTAGTGATGATTATATAAACCAGTTGAAAGGCTACTTTTAATAAACTCCATAAAGTATTTGTTTTATCAGTCAGTAGCTGAACTACAGATTGTCTTCCAAATTAGTATTTTCAAATGACTTTAGCCATCTTCCACAACTCTTATTTTCACAATAATGACACCCAATGAATTACAATAACCTTTAAAGGAAGATAAAGATCGTCTATGATCTCTCAGTAGCAGTGTAGGAGATGGCTGAAAGGGAGGATCTGACTTCATTTCCATGTCTTGCACTGCCAGACAGTACCAGTCTTCCTTAGTGCCTGTGAAGGTGTTTGCCCCTTGGCCACAGAACAGATAAAAACATGTACAAGACATCTTTTACCTTCCACACGTACATATGGTTAAACACAACTGAACTCACAACTGAGGGTCTCAGTTCTTTTTTTTGAAACAATTCTGAATTTCCATCGCAACGACAAGGAGCTGAGTGTGGTGTTAACACTGTAACAGTATGCCAGCAATGGAATTGCTCATTAGAATTATATAGCATTATAAATGGTTGATTATAGAAAGTATAAAATAGAACATTCATAATTAAACCAGGTGGAGTGTAAGGAGATCATTTTTATTTTTAGCTCTGTTTTCTAAAGAAAGAAGGAATAAATGATCTGTCTTCTACATGTCTTTTGTTCTCTTTTGAAAAATATTTTTAACTCATTGCCTGACATTAAACAAATCTGACTGAATGATATTAATCCCAAATATAATGAATATTGATGAA
The DNA here is from genome assembly GCA_033558185.1 of Dromococcyx pavoninus. Classification (NCBI taxonomy): domain Eukaryota; kingdom Metazoa; phylum Chordata; class Aves; order Cuculiformes; family Neomorphidae; genus Dromococcyx; species Dromococcyx pavoninus. The sequence goes on from JAUMJL010000149.1 coordinate 399,036, forward strand.
AATCACCAGGCAAATAAGAGAAATCCTCTAAATGAGTCTCCTCCTTCCACTTATAAATCACCAAGGGAAAAGCTGTAACATGAGCTATTAGACACTTCATAAAGGCCTCATTTTCAGGAAATCTTCACCTGAAACAAGCAGCCTGCTGCAGGCCATACATTCAGGTTAAAAAAATCTTTATGGGAGTTAATTGTTTTATATTATCTATCTTTTGCATGAACGCAGAGATTGGCTTCCTGACATGGTAAAAGGACAAGGAGGCAGACACTAAATTTGAGAAATCTATGAATAAAGACATACACAGTGAAAGTTACTAAAAATCACTCTAAGCAAGGAAATTTTCAGGGAGTTTTTTTCCCCTTGTTCAGTTTTATTGACTAATAGGCTTACTTTGTGTCTGCGTATGCTGCTGTAAGCACTACTGGCAGTGCTATGAAGACAGCTTTTATGCTGCACAGTCTGGTTTTTCCTGTGTAATTTCTTAACTGGTTTGGAGGCAGCTCATAAAGAGTCAGACCACCTTCTGTCAGAAATGAATGGTACAGGTATGTCTGATCCTGCTTCAGCCACGAGGACAGACCAGAAGGCCTCAAGAGGTCCCTTCCAGCCTCCTGGTCTGTGATTTACATAACAATAACCGACTGACTACTGAAATAACTGCCTGAAGTCCCCTGGGACCTCTGTTACCCACAAGTATCAGGTTTAAATGGCATGTCACCTAATTCAAGGGCTCTCCTTCTCATCACTACAGGTGACTTAACTCTTTATAATCCCATATTGTAAATGACTTGCCTTTCAAAGGAAATCATCACACAAACTTTGCTAGGGTCGTGATACACCAAACCAGGGATCATGTAAAATGGAATGCTTCAATAACTTGCTTCAAATATTGTGTAATTCTTCATTGCATTGAATCTAATAAATATATAAGCAAATCAAGACCACTATCAAATAATAATGTGATTTCATCATTTTCCTAGTATTTTCCAGTAACCATTCCTAAAAGGATGATCAACACTTACTCCTCACCATTCTCAGTAGCTGAGCTATCAGAAATACAATATTTGTTTCTTCAGAACAAATAACTTTATCCTGCCAGAACTGTACAGACTATGAATCTAGTCACCAGGACTACCGTCAAATAAGAAAATACCTTTTCTCTGATGTCCTTTTCTAGAATTTGTGGAGCCTTTATTAAACAACAGTTGGTATGACAAAGCAAAAAGATAAAGTCCTTCATTTTAAGAAAATCACTTATAAAGCATTCGTATATGATTTATGTTATGTTTGACTACGACAGTAAAGCAAGATCCTCTAGATGTGTCACGCTGGCATAAGGAGGTGTGAAAAATTCTTGGTAATAAAATAACCCTTAGATTAGAGTCCTGCATGACACACTGGACTCCTTTATAATAGATTCCACACCTTAGCCTCCTTAGATTATTGAACACTGTCACTTCCTTATTTATTTCTCAGTACGGCTCCACTTTAATAACCTCATGGAAATAACGATGTTCAGATAACCAAGTCTTCACATTTAATCTCTCTTTCTATATGCAGATTAGAAAAAAATGGATCATTGCAATGATGGGTTTAGATAAAATTACTCTTTTAGGAAAATCTGCTTTTACGTACCTCTGTTCCACTGGTACGTCAATTTTGGTTTTTCAGATCTCTTCTTTGACTGAATATGCATGGTCCTGTTCATACAAAATTTCCACTGAAGTTAACAAGATTAGTTATTTCCCTGGGCAATGATCTATCTCAAGACCCAGAAAGGTTATTGCAAGTATCAAGACTATTGACTAATTAGTAAAGCAACTAGACAAAATAATGGAAGCAAAGGACCTCACAGGTTATTAAACACAAATATATAATCTTTATAGTTTTGTCCCTGTTGTGATCTCTCACTCTTTCCTTGTGCATCTGAACATGCCAGGATCACAGGAGGAGTATTGAGCCACTTTGGTCTAACTCACCGAAGTCCAATCTTACTGCATTCGCCCCTCAATCACTTTACATACAGCAGCTGACGTACATAACTCTACAAATATGAATGAGTCATCTCACCTAAAAGTATTAAACCCACATGGTTATATGATGGTTCTCAATCATTTGAAAGTAATCTTAATCTAATAAAATCTAGTCAGTGAGATCGCTTGCGAATAAACATTGAGTTGTAAACCCCGGTAGTGGCAGGGCTTCTGTTCCATATACTCTAAATTTTTAGCCAGTCATTTCTTCCTACATTGCATGGTTAGGTATCAATTTCGTACAACACAAATAAACAATACTAACTAACAGATAATATATATTGAAACTGCTATGCTAGAATGGGAGAATTTGCACAAGCCATTTATTTTAGCAATGATTTTTAACTTTGAATTTCTAAATGCTTCTGAAATTCTATTTTGTACATTTATTAAGTGCTGTAGCTTGTAATAAATGCAAATGTTCTTCAGTAACACGAACACATCAAAGAGTCTAGGCTTCAGAAATGCCTGCCAATAGCAAATATTACAATTGGGTAGCTCTGAAACTAAAACTGTCCACATAGGTCTCTTAGTCATTAATTCTCGTTTCATCTTCATGTTTTGTAAAACGTTACTAATTACAGACTCTAAATAATAATTTCACAAATAATGTTGCTATGTATTATATATACACTACAATAATTATATGTCTCACTACCTGATTCAGGTAACAGAGAGTTGGGAGGACAAAGCTGGGGGTTTTATAAAGCATAGGTGAAACTGCCAAACTACTGAATTGCTAGTAGGGTGAAACGGACTCTATTAATAAACATTTTAAAGTGTTTAATCATACCACAGAGGCACGTTACTACACCTAAGACTGCAGCTGTGCCACCTCAAACAAATGCTAGGAGCAGGTTGTACAAGAATATCTGTCAGGCTCTGACAATTTGAAATCTGATCTGTTTAGCTATTTGATCAGTCCCAATGACTGGTACTTAGCAACAGCATAACTCTGGATTAAGTCCAGCATGGAAGTCCTGCTATTTGCCAGTCATTCCAGTTTCTGGCATCAAACGTATTTTGAACAGCCTGATAAATCTAGTCTGTTAAAGGTGACTTTTTTTTCCTCTAGATCCAGATTCTGGGCAAGAATGGTCAGGCACAAGGCCTATTTAGCACAGTGTCTTGTCTCCAACATGGGCAACAACAGATGCTTACAAAGGGAGTTTAAAGGCAGGTCAAAGATAGAGGCAGGCATGTAATTATGGTGGTAATGGGGTGGCTTCCAAGAGCTGCATGCAGTGCAACTCCTCCTTGCCTGACACCGCTGCACGCACACGGTGCTCTGCACGGAGCCGGCACACCCTCCTCTTTACCTTCCTACACGCCTTGTTCAGCTGCCTGTGGTTTTTAGCCACTTTAACACTTTGCCTTTCTCCAATACGAAACCTAAATTACTAACGGTAGCACCAGAACAGCAGAGTTACTTTAAAGTTGCACTGGCACAACCATGTTTAAATTGGGTTCTCTAATTCTATTATTATCCTCCTTAAATTAAATTCCAGTAAGGGGATAACACAGTTGTCTTGAACAGCACCGTCTATATTAAAAACTGCCCAATTTCTATGTATTCCGCACTATCTATGACTACATTATATTTGTACCTACTACCTTCAATATATTAAAATCTTAAAGTACTGCTAGCTAAATACTACAAATGTACTATTACTGCAGCCTGAAAATTTATAGTAAAATACTCATTTAACAGACGAAAATTCAAAGAAATTTCATTTGTTCCAGCTGAAAAAAATTGCTATGCACACACTGCCCTCACATCCTGAATTAGAAGTTCAGTAACTCCTTGATCTGAAGTTTTTCCTGTAATAAATACTTAAAAATTCTCCAAACATAACTTAAAGTCTACCACAGGATTTTCTCTTGTCTGTTTACATATCCGTGGACGTATGCACATGCCCACATAGCCACGTATGTTTCTTATTTCGCTGTGTCAGTTTAGAGATAGGATGCCAAGTTACGTGCCCTTTGTATCACACTGTTCTTAACATGATCACACAAATCCCACCACAGAATTTACACAATCTCCTTGGAAATCCTTGTTAGTTTGCTGCACAGCAGCCTGTTGCTCACCTGAGAGGTCACCCCACTGTCCTGACGAGACAGGAGAGATCCTCCCCTGTGCCCATGGGGGAAGGCTCTGTAATGCTGCCTGCAGGGCACTGCCACTCCTTTCAAGCCAGGCCTCACACCTTGCTGAGGGAACCATTCACAATAAGGACCCAATTGAATAATACTGCTGTTCATCACCTAACATACTATTTGAGAAATTAATGTCACATGGAATTTGCACAGGTGTTTCATTGTCCCTCACTGTATTTAGAAACCGTGTCAAGCGTACAGGGGCTGCAAGCCCCTCTTTGTCTGTCATCAAAAGGCACAAGAACAAGGCCTGTGCCAGTATCCTATGATACATCCTGACAGCTCAGTATTTCTAGTTTAATATAAAGATGTATGCATATGTATATATACATAAACTACAATATGTGGAACCAGTCTAGCACGCAATTACATCTGAAGAAATAAAGCAATACTTGCAAAGTTAGAAAGGAAGAAAATAAACTGTAGGTTCTGCTCTTTTTAAATATTATTTCTTCAGTGCTAAGAAAAACATTCATAGAAACTACAACCCTGAATATTTACAAGTTAACTTGTCAATAAAACTTAAACTTCTCTGTAAAGCTTTTACTTTCACAATAGCATTTAACAAAACCTAGGCTGTTCTTCAGTAATGCTAGAATGACAGCCTTGAGTGATGGTCTACGAACATCAATACTCGGTTCTCCCAAGGTATCCTAATAGCGAGTTTGAAAGTAATATACGACTGTGTGGCTTGACTTGCATACATCCATTTATAATACTTTATACAGTTGACACTATTTTATATAATTTGTGTATGTGTGCACATGTATGTGCAGACACACTATAGATCCATATACAAGAACTATAGAAAAATACAATTTAAATATTTCTTTTTAAGTTGAAAAAGAATGGTCATGTAGTTAAAAAATTTAGTGCTTTTATTTAAGTAGATAGGCTAAATACCTAATACAGACTTTTGGAGCTCAGAATTACAGATGCTGCTTAGCCGTAAGGTGAGTTGGTTTCAGGTTATTTTGCTTATTTCTAAATAACAAGAAAAAAGAACAAAACCAACAAGCTAGATAAATTAAAAAAAAAAAAAACCAAACACCACATACCTCTTGATCTTAGTCTTGTTCATAGACTGCACATCTTACCTTTTGAGCATGTGAATTGAAAACTTTATTGAAAATTAAACAGAAGTTCTCAATGTTTCCACTTGTGCATTTGGTACATTAAGAGTAACCCCTTAGTCCAGTCGCCAGGCTGCATAAGCAAAGAACCACTAAAAGAATAGGAGCACATGAAGAGCAGTTCTTTGCATGGAGTTTATCAATAGTTTCTCCAGTTTATCTGTCTGGCAGAATAAACTACAATCCAATTCAGTCTCCATTCCAGCCCAAACCAACCACTTCCTCTAACAGGAACAAAGGCTTAAAGATCTGCTCATCAAAAAAACTCTCTCTTATGGGTCCTGCTTGAGATCTACTGGCCCTGCCTTGCAAAAAAAGCTAAAGCCTGCGTGACACTTGGTTGTCTCGAGAGACAGACCTTGTCTTCTGCTCAACCACAACAACAACAGAGTTGTTCCATGGCACAAGACGAGAGAAAACTCCACATAGAGGCAGAAATACTGAAAATGGCAGTCTCTTTTCCAATCTAATGATTGTACGGATCTCTGACCTCTGGGCCACCTGAAATAAGACATATTTCAAATCCAGGCCTACATCAAATACAGGCACTTGAGCTGTGTTGCTCTCCCAAATTCTGAGACACTCCACTTCATGTTTAAAACCACCAAACTTTTCCTTCCCAAGTGCAGCTTGGTTTGTAGCTCTTGAACACTACAGTGATGTGCGTCACATAAAACCATAAATAGGTACAAAGTTAGGTAACCAGAACTTGACATAAAATAAGTCCTTGAGTTATTTGTCTCCATATCTCCGCAACACCTCCCTTGCAATTTCATACACTTGAACATCTGTGTTTTCCTTTAGCTAAGGAATAAATTTCACCCAGATTATATAAAATTGTCTTTATAAAAAGATCTTCATGCAACGTATCCAAGTAGGGACACCATATGTTATTTTGGGGCTGGCCAAAACGGACCATAATTAACAAAATATTATTCTGGCTTTTGAGGATTTTTCCACTCTAGCTTTTCCTCAATTATGTACATTTTGGGTAAAAATAATATAATACACCTGGAACACGCTAAGAATGCAAGGTTAAACCTTTCTTTTAGCACATATGACAATAACTTGGTAATTAAAGCAACCATATGTAGATTGGGCATCAAACACTTGCGTTTTATTAAAATCTAGTGTTTTTCAAATACGTTGAAAAACTGTATAATAACTCAAGAAAACTCAAACTCATTCAATAGCATAAGACAATGAAACCTCAGGCAATCTCTATGGGGGAGCTGGCGAAGTTCCATCTGTACAAGTTAGCTATATAACGCCTTTATATAATGGAGGCATTAAAGTGGCGGTAATGTCAGTAGCATCTTCAATTAGAGCATGATCTTCATTTGAGTCTTACAGGTATACAAAGGATTTCATACTTCAGACTGTTAATCATGCCAACGCTAGTTTTTTTATACGTAGTTGATTTTTAAAAATAGGTACTGGAGGCACAGAAACCATGAGGAACACAGCCTTTGCGTATTAAAAGGGGCTGTTAAAACAAAGCTTGTTCATGATCTCATCACAATTCTTTCTGTTCGTAAACCAGAAATGTTTTGAATGGCCAAATTGACTGTCAAGATCCAGCAGAAGTACTCCTGTGTTGGAGCTCAGTTAGCATGCAAAGGCACTACACAGAGGGCGAGCAGCATGCAGTCGAAATAATGGATAGAAAAGAGCATCCTTGCCATGCAAAGTGCTAAATGCAACCCTGCTCGCATCTGAGGTAAGGCTGGTTGACACCATCTATGTCAGGGCACACCCGGATGCTATAGAAAGGTATCATCATCCTGTCTTCAATGGGACCACCTGTGTGTAGGATTTGCCTTTATACACACATCCTCTGCCCGTGCATTCAGTTGTCTCTGCTAAATTACAGATATGGAAGGCACCTTTACGAGCAAAGCTTAAAGAGCTCAAAGTAAAACATTACTGATGTTTTAACTATCTGAAGCAAATATCAAGACCTTAACTCAAGCTAGCAAAGGGCTAACTGCCCCACGTTCAGAAAACCCAAAAGAATTTAAAATTATCAGAGTTTTTAATCTATGTTCCAATCCACAGGATTTAATTTTCAAGACAAATTCGAAACTCTGGCTAAGACATCAGTTTCAACCAGAGCTTGTTCCCTTCTATTATCACTTTATTTCTTGAAATAGCAAACTTTGTAACTCAAATAATTTTCTGTTTGAAGTAATGAGACTCATCTGAACGTTCTGAACCTCCATAGGGCTGATGCCACAGTTCCACTTAACAGGACCTTATGGAAGTTTGTACCAGTTGTATTTAACATGAACATGGTCTTAATGGCAGGCATCTACACAGGCAGGACTGAGTAGCAGAGAAACTGTCATTAACTGATTGCTGTTAACAGTCCACAGATTTCTACACATAACAGTAAAAGCATTTATTACAATCAGGCAAATATAACTTACTTTCCTTATCACTTTGAAGCAATAAAAGTATCTTGAGAAAATCAATGAATTATTTAAAGCAAAATCTTGAACCTCTTAACCAAAATACATATTTAAAATGTCTGATTACTTGTATCTACTGAAATGAGAAAACACTTACCTATATTCAAATAATAAAGCAACTTCACTGTTTCTAAAGATCCAGTCATCTTCAGTGACATGAAGACTGATTAATTGATATGAGCAATTTGAGTAAGACAATATTGTTAACTATTGGGGAAAATACAGTTTCACTTATTTACAAAATTCCCTCTAAAAGACAAGAGACTATAAAATGAAACAATTTTGTTCCTACTACCCATGCTCACTGTCGCCACTTGTTCTTTTTAGCAATCTGTTTAAGAAATTTCATAAATAACCACTTTCCTGGTTGCATAAGAAAAATATAATGTATTTTAGTCATACTAAAGTATGTTCATAAAAAACAGACCAAACACTGATTCATCAGACCTCTCCAATATCCACTTATTAAATTGATGTAATTCAATGTAGCGGGTTGGCTACTTCTAAGTTTGTACACTTTAAATTGTAGATCAGGTTTTCTTGTGACTGCTAGAGGGATCAATCCCTCTAGCACTTCTCTGGCACCACAGTTCTGATCACCACAGAGTACAGCCAGAGGGAAATCAGCTTTACCTCTGGGTATTTGGGGACTCACTGCCCCTTTCAGGAGTGCTCTGCATCAAGAAGAGCAGATACAAACAGTATTGATGTGCTGCAAATTAACAAGAAAGGCCATTTGGTCATTTGGTCATTTGCAAATACACATTGTGGTTTGGGGCCTAAATATGCTAAATGGTTTAATAAGTAGGAAGAGTTTAACCCTATTTTCCAGACCATTTGCAACATGAGCTCTTTGAGGTGTTCTGCCAATAGCATTTCTAAGTATTTTATTAGGTGGCATCTAAATCCCATTGCAAGCTACTTTCTTTTTATCCATATATACTTTTTTGCAATCACACACTGTTAGTAATATTTTGTGTCATTGATATCACTGATTAAAAAGTCAAGTTTTTTTCTCATAATTTGAGAATGTTCATTCTCAACGTTCATTAATTAAATGCTAAATGTTCATAACAAAAATATGTAACCACTATGAAATTTCTGTCCCATACCATCGTTTTTAAAAGCTGGAACATTTTGGACATGAGAAGTGTCAATCATTTTGACCACCTGAATCTGCAAAGAAGTTCATGTAAATAATCCTAAACTGACCCAATTATTTTCTTTCTCTCAGTGTTTTGGTTTTTTTAATCTGAAATTTTCAAATAACAATGCAAGGGTAAACTCCTGCAAATAGATATAAATGGCTTCAAATACCAACTTTTAGAATGACTTCAATGTTTTTTTTTATTTTAGCAAATATCTAGCTAACATATCAAGCTATCCTAAATGCCATTCACATCAGATGCAGAGGCATCAGTAGCTCCACAGTTAAGACGATGCTGGCAGAAATAAATTTCTAATGAATAACTTGTCTTCTAAAAATCCACACCAATTTTCTTTCAGGGCCAAATAATCATTTTTTTAAATTATTGCTATTTACATATCATTGCTTAGATTGCAACAGTAAATTGCAAGCATTGTCATGGACTCTTTAAAGAACAACATCTTTTTAAACAGAAACATCAGATATGAGAGCTGAGAGTCTCATGGGGAGAGCTACTCCCAGAAGCTGGAGGTGTGGGGATTCTTCAAGGCAGGGCTATGCCCACTTTCTTCCTTGCATGCTCACATCAGTATGGGTGCCAAAGCAATTTTCACTGCAAAATTCAAACTATTTGTCATTTCTGGCATTATTTTCAGATCTCTGATGTTAGCATAAAAGGTGACAGCATTGTTGAAATAGAAGTGTTGGGGGAAGGCAGTGGGTGGTGATGTGAAAGATAACTGTGAATACAGTGGGTTCATTTTTATAGACAAGATATGCCATAGGTGCGCACGCACACTTAATTTATTATTTCCGTGCTTCAAGTGGGAATGTGCTTCAGCAACTAAAGTCGTATGAGTGGGAATTACACCTCCTGAATGTATGCAAATTCCTCGCATCAAAGGGTAATTTTAAAACCAGGCTTTAAGTAGCAGGATACCGAATTAGTTCAGATACCAGTATGCGATCCCGACTTTATTAAGCTATAAACATGCGGGTTTCAGCGCACGCTTCCTTGGGAAGCGGAGTCTGACCGGGATCACAGGACATTTGCAGCAGCCTCAGCCGGCAGAGCCTGCTTTCACTGTGCTATGAAATCAATCGGAAACCCCTATGAACCAGCCTCCCCGAGAGGGTTCCACAACACATCCCCGGGGAAAAGCTTCTCCTTGGCTACCGGGCAGCCCGCGTCCCGAGCCCTTTCCCCGGTGCCTTTCAGATGTGCCTGTAGCCATAAAACTTCAGGAGCGGAGTATTTCGGGCGCCTCCAAACCCCGCTCCGAGCTCGCCCACCGACAGCCGGCGCGCTTGCCGCGCCCCTGCACCGCCCCCGTGCCCCCCGGCCCGGCGCCCCTCGGCGCTCCTCAGCCCCGGGCTGAGCCAGGGCGCCCGGCGGTAATCACGGAATCGCTTAGTTGGAAAAGACCTTTGAGACCATCGAGTCCCACCATATCAGCCCACTACTAAAGCCTATGCCATCTGCCCGTCTCTGAAACGCCTCCAAGGACAGACCCCTCCCTGGGCAGCCGTGCCAGAGCCCGAGAGCCCTTTCAGTGAAAACGTTTTTCCTGACGTCCGATCTGCACCTGCCCCGGCGTGACCCGAGGGGAGCTGTGCCGGCGCGCGAGGGTTACCTTCGGGGTTGGCGCTGATGAAGACGCGGACGCTCCTGCCGCTCGGCACCAGGTGGGACGGCAGCGCCGCGAGGTTGCCGGAGAACGCCGCCCGCCGCAGCGCCGCGTCCCGCGGGCAGGGCGGCCGCCCGCCCGCCCCGCCCGGCCACATCGCGCCGCGGGGCGACCCGCGCAGCCGAGCGCCGCGCCTCGCCTCAGGGCAGCACCCTCTGGGCCGCCGCGGCGCTCGCCACGCCGGCAGCGGCCATGCGGACCCGCCGCGCGCCTCCCCGGCAGCGGTGGCGGCGGCGGCACGAGGCGGGCTGGGGCCGTCGCCCAGGCGCGGTGGCAGCGCGGAGGCGAGGCGGCAGCCGCCCGGCAGCGGAGAAGCCGCTGCTCCCGCGGCGGGGAGAAAGTTTGCGGCGGAGGCGACGGCTGGAGGACGGCGGCAGCGGGGGCCCCAGCGTCGCCCGCCCGGAGCAGCCGCTGCGCCGCCGAGGCTCTCGGGTTCCCTCTCCGCTCACGAGGTGTCCAAAGCGGGGTCGCGTCTGGCAAGGTTGGCGGCGCCTTCCTTCCCTCCTCCGAGCGTGTCACAGCCCCGGGGCCGGATTTTTATAGCAAAACTGCTGCTGGCTCTTCCTTTGGGTTCTGAACTCTTCTTGTGTTCTGTAATCGCATGCACAGGAGTCCCACCCGCTCAGATACAAAAGAGATGCTCTTGCTGCTTTTTTCTTTCCTTTTTTTTTTAATCAGTTATTTATTTATCGGAATAAATAAAAAGCCCCAGTTTGAAGAATGAGAGAGGAAGGAAGCAGCGAGACCGGCAGCCAGCGAGATGCGGTCCCTTTGCAGCAGTCAGTGGCGGGTCACCCGCCGGGCAGCGGCCATCAAATATTCAGGAGGCCGGGCCGAGGCTCCGCCAGGGCGGGGCGGGGCGGGGGGGGGCCGGGGCGGAGCGCGGGGCGGAGCGGCAGCCCCAGCCCAGGCCGCCCTCAGCGAGCCGCGGAGTTCAGGAACCTCCCAGGGAGGGGCGGGTAGGCAGGGATCTGGCAGCAAAGCGGAGGGAAGGGGCTGGGGGACTCAATGAGGCTGATGGATCTGTTGGCGGTCGGAATGCCTTGCTGGGAGGGAGCTGCGGGGTTTGCAGGTGTCCCTGCGTGCCTGCAATGCTGGAGAGAAAAGTCTTTAATGTGGACAGTGTCTACATAGGCTACGTCTTGTGCTATATCTGTATTTGTCTGTGTATTGTCTGTATAATGTGCGTATTTACACATTAGATATGTAATATGTTATGTATAAGGTATATAAAACAATCTCATTGTGTATTTAAGTGTTTAAGACGTGGGGTCATCCCCCCCCGTCCTTTCAGTGCTTGCTTCCTTCCCCCCGCCCTGCTGCGGCCCCTGCCAGCCCAGTGCCCACTGTGGCAGGCAGCGCCAGCAACAGGGGAGGCTGAGCTGAGCTGGCTTTCAAGAAGGTAACACTGCCAAAGCAGGCAAAAGCAAACTATGCAGCTCTGTTTCATAAATGAAGGTGACAGCCAGATGGGTTCCTTGAGTGTTGCTGAACAGATTTTTTTTTTAATCTTGATGTCTTAAAAGAAATACTCAAATTTGCGTCCCATGTGTATTCACATGTGAATAATTTTGTTGCTGTTGCTTTATTAGTTCTGCATCCCATCAATTTTGGGCTGATTTCAACCAAATGAAACAAAGGAGCAAACTGTAAGATGCTAATTCTCAAAGAGATAACATTCCTGTAAGTTCTGTGAACGTAGCTGGGAAGGGGAGGATGTGCTTATCTGCAAAGAGGAAAAGTATGCAGCACGCGTTTCAATCATTAATACTGAAATGTCAACATTGGACAGAGAGGTTGTGCCGCTGCATTGGCAGCCAAATTCCTAGGAACTTGAAAATCCCTCTTTTAAGTCAAAATGTATGTTCTTGTAGAACTCAGTGGTATCCAATAAGGAGCAAATTTCACTTGAAACCTTTCATGGTAGACAGGCATTTTTCTCTTCTCTGTGGATTCTTTGATGCTCTGTTTAAGACAGGCCTGCAGCTTTGGTATAATTTAGTTAAAAAATCTGACAAGTCATGAGATGTAATTCCCTAGGAACTGGGGCTTCCTGTGTGTCACTGCTTACAAAACTATTGGTCTTATCTGCACTTCACTTACCCTTTGTATAGCCAGTGTGCTTAAACGTGCCTTTTCCTGGCTTATGTCATGAACAGGTAATTTCTGTGATGCAGAGATGAAAAGCAGCTCCTTGAGGCTGCAGACAGTTAATGAGTGCATGAAGGAAATGATTTACAGTGTAGGCTGAATTGCGTCTTACACACGTTGCTGGGGCTCTCAGCTGGGCTATCTCCTTTGCCTCTCCAGCATAAAGTACAAGGCCATTAGTTCTTAAATATGAATTTGATTGTAGAAGCAGCACCTGGTAAGGATGCAGAGACTCTCGCTTCATATTGCTGTGCCCTTAGGGTTATCATCAATAAATTTCTCAGAGAGCTTCTTAGGAAGATGGGGTTCATTGTTCTACCATGCCAGCCATAATGCAGTGTTTTTGTGAAACTCTTTTTGACAGTCATCTTTACTGAGTTGAAAAGTTGTGTTTGCATAATTTGCATTAGTTTGGAATTTTCTTTGACAGCATTGACAACAGCATTGGCTTTTAACTGAATATATTGTCTCACGAACCCAGGCTGAATGAAATGGGACCAGGCCTATCATTTCTGACTGGTCGCCCTGTCTGACTGTTGCCTGGGTGTTACTGCTCTTGTGGCAGGCGTAGTTGCCTTGCATGCGAAGCAGCTGCTCTGTGCAGCTTGCAGGCTCAATGCCTGTGCAGTTCAGAACCTGTGCTGATCTATATTACTATTTTGATCTGCAAACTGGAGTGCCTTTATGTGTGACTCAGCTTCCTGTCATGGTAGCTGCCACCTCTGCAAAAGCTGAAGTGGACAGATGCTTCAGAGTGGTAATCTCCTCAGCTGTCTGGCTTCAATCTGCCTGCATTTGGGGCTCAACATCCTCAGATCCAGTGCCTGGGAATATAAAATGCTGGGAATAAAGTACTATGAGGCTGAATTGGAGAGGATAAAGAAATGATTACAGAGAAACTAATTTATTGCTTTACCTGAGACTTTATCAGCGTGAAAGCACTCTGGCTTAACTCAGTTTGGAGATTAGTTGGTGGCTTTTCTTAAACTGAAAAAATATATTTTGTTAAGTCAACAAATATAAAAAGAATATTAAAGGATGTTATGTAAACCCAAATAGAAATCATAAAGCGGGTGCTGCTGTGTTCATTATAAAACAGACATCAAAATGATCCTGTTTAATATTGAGAAACAGATTTCGTAAATGTTTCATTTACCAAGATATACTACTTTACAAGTGTTATTTTAGAATAACTGTCTGTATTTGAGTGCCAAAGTAGTTATTTGGAAGACACCTAGGCAGACATTCTCATTCTGTAGAAAGGATTGTGGAGCATTGCCTCAACTCATGATCCCCAAACTTCACACTGACCGTGCCGTGCTTGGAGCAGATTGTTAGTGTCTGTCATTAAAATTAATGCAAGAAGTATCCTTGTGCTGAACAGGAATAAAACCAGATCTATAGTTCTGCAAGTGACTTAATATAGACATGGCTAGTGGCTTTACCCTGAAAAACCACAGATCAGTAAAAGCAGCAGGGAATCTTTATTCATTTGCATTCAGTATACATTTTTCTCTTTTACCCAGATGTTTCTTGGTTATGATTATGGGCTCATTTGCTCCAAGTTCAGGTTTATTTAACTGAAACCACATAATACATCCCTTGGTATAAATGAGTAAACACAACAATCCTCCTGGCTTCATCCTGCTGTACTTCATATGGTGTAGTGCTTTGCTTCTCGAGCAGTCGCACAGGAAATGTGCGACAGAAAGATGCTGGAGGTACGACGTATAGCTCAGTGGTCCTCATCCAAATCCATGGAGATCAATAAAAAATTCACCGAGCTGTTTGTCTTACATCCAGCCTGAATGAGGGCCTGCAGTTCACGCACAGCTTTGTGAGGCATGGCATGATGAGTTCAAGTTTGTATAAAAATGAGCTGTAATAGTCTGGAGAGCTTGGGAAGTAACTCAAGTGATGTGCTATAGCTAGTGTTGTGATACAGACTTCACTGTGAGAAACAGATTTATTCTGTCTGCAATCTAAATCTATGTTCTCATTACTGCGTGCTTTAATACTTCGATGTATGTTGCGAGGTGTGCAAGAGTGCTCTGTAGTGGTCTAATTTCAGTCTCTCTGCAATCAGTGGAGACATGCTCAGTAATTTTGTTGAAGAGAAGGCCTACCTGTAGTTAGCACTTTTGGAAATCCCATACCAAGTATATTATGGGGTCATAATAGCTGAGGAGATTTTTTAATATTTTTTTATATTTTTCACGTCAAATGTTTTGCCCTGCACTAAAATGCAGCCACTGAGGTATGACCTAGGTACTTAAAATACTCATCAGTTCTCCTCAGATATTTAGAGCCTGATTCTGCTAGGGGCTCCTTCCTATTGTCTTCTTTCCAAAATAGGAGCTATTTGCACTTGTTGGGAAGGCAAAGTTTTAAGATTAGGTCAAAAATCAAAGTTTAAGGGTCAGTAATTTGACCAGCATCTTCCCTTTCACATAAGAGCTAAAAGACTCCTATGTGGAGTTACATCTTCTGATTGAACACTAACTTAAAGCTGAGTGGTTTTTTGCAGCTCCCTAGCAGGCTGGCCCAGTTTTAGGAGCAGGAGCAGGCAGTTGCCTAGAGCGACAGACGGAATGAGGCAATAAAATCACATTTTAAGCAAGAAAAGAGACCTTGTGACTCTGTGCCTGTTTCTGCCTCTTTAATGAGGATTCGGCGCGTCCCCCAGGCATCATTCTCCCCAAGCTGCTAAGGAGCTGAGACTGAGCAAGCTCCTTACCACAGGAACTATGGCCACGGTCCTGTTGTTAGAACATCCCATCTATTTGTTCTTGTCTCGGGTTCAGCTTGCTGCAGCCGAAACTGAGGGGAGAAACTTTCTGTGCTCCCTCTCTACTCCTTTTTCTTGACAGTGCTGTTTTACTTTTGCCGAGGCGGCTGGATTGGCAGGAGAGCAGGGACAGATGTGCTGAAACTAGAGAGCTTGCAGAATTCATGCTTCACTAAAAAAAAACCCTGTTATTATTATCCTTGCAAATTAGGAATGACAGGCTGCCTAGACTTACTGAGTTTATATTTATGTCAAGAAACTGATTACAAGAAATAAGAGATGTCTTGGCAAATCTTACACGGCTACTGGATTCCTACAAGGCCCTTTTACAGCCATTTCAGGGCTCAGTTAACTTTACTTCATGTAGACTTCTATTTTCCATCCAGTTTTCAGTGCTAAAAATATTTTGTTTCCTTCCTTGCTTGTGCTTAGACACCTCTAGGCTTTTGGGATGAACCTCTTCCATGCTGTGAATTGGTTTCTGTATCAGGCTTTGTCAATAGAGAGACTCAACAGTAGCCTTCGGCCTCTCTGATGTCGAGGTTACAAGCTGTAACAAAAACCTGTCAGGAGTGATGGTCATTTTGCTCTTCAGAGAAGCTGCTTGGAGCAGCAGAGCTTCATGAGCTGACCTCAAGGTCTGAGTGATGACATTGTATTGATTTGCATTGGGTTCACGGTTCGGTTTGTCGTGTTCATCAAAGGCGTAAGCTGCACCCACCAGCAGGACAGCCTTCACCACACATCAAGATCCTTAATAGCAAGTTAGGAAATTTGTATGGTTTACAAAAAAAGACAATCCAGTTATCATAAATAATAAGAATTTGAAAGTGTATTATATTTCATTAGCCTTTGCAACTTCAGCCAATCACTGTGTTGCATTAAGAGGAGATTTATAGAGGCAGGTTATCGCACGTTGGCCCACCAGAATGTTCTTGCCCCTCCTCTGAAACACTGGCATTATGACATCCCAAAGCAGATGCTAAACTTTCTACTTTATCCTAAAAACAGTGCACCACCGGGGAAGTGCCTTAACCCCTGGAATGACAATAATCTGGAAATGGAAGACATCTGTATAAGGTCTTTTTTTTTTTTTTTCCCCTTCTTTTTAAGCCTCTTTAGAAATTTTCTATTCTCTTTGAAAGCTAGGAAGGCAAATGTAACCTTTTCTCTTAAAATGTTGTAAGTGGTTATACCACATCTTTTATTTTTAGCTCGTGTCACACTTGATTGAAAGGTTCTTTGCAGCTAAAATAATATGATGAAGGCATTGAAATTATTTTTGTCTTAGTTTATACTGGAAGCTTAAGAGAAACCTGTTTCTTCACACAAACTTAGTGTTCTCTTGCACACCTACACAAACTTATGCTTCCCAAGGACAGGTGGATACACACATGCACACTAAAAAGACACACATGGATGTATGGATTGCCAAATTCACACATGGAGTACATAATAATAATATCTCCCAGTTAGTAATTCAAATTTGCCCATATAGCTTTAAATTTTACCCTGTTGCTAATATAAATTATAGCAACATTTAATTAAGTGACCCAGTACTCTATTTTACCATCCCTTGACATATTTCAGTGCATAAAGGATGGGTGTTCGCTGTTAGAAGACAGAAGCTGTCTTTTTCTGTTGACTTTGTGTAATTTCCCAAGCTAGTACATATACAGCACTTCCAAAATTTGAACAACTCTCAAGCCAGAGAAAATTTCATTATTGAAGCATACTTGTTCCACTGAAGCACAGGACAATTAACACCTAAAGTATCTGTTAATTTCAGATGCTCTTTCTGAGATAGCAAGGACTGTGTTTTTTCAATATGACTGGGACCAGATACTAAGTACCAGACACAGCTTTTGTCAGCTTCAGTTGTAGCTGAGAGTGTTCAGTGTTTTTGCGTTTTAACCTTCAGGCTTTCAAGTCAGATGCCCAGAAAATGAAGAACCTATAATTAATGGCCATCCCTGAAAAATTTAAATGACTTAATTAGCATCCCAGGGAATCTGTGGTGGAAGCCAGGGTAGAATGTAATTCCCTCCCCCTCTGGAGCAACATTCACTTTCTTAGCCATGAAATGATCTTTTCTTTTGCTGTAATTCCTTGCCTTATTACTGCACCTCCTAACCTCAGCTAAAAATAAACCGACAATCTGCTTTGTCTTACGATCCTGCATTATCCTTAAAGGTTATCCATAGTTACAACAAAACAGGCAAAATATGCTCCCATATGTTTTTAACTTATTCATTAAGCTGTAATTTCCCTGCTCAGCCCACCAACACAGTCTTCCCATGTGCTTAGTCTCTTCCCCTAGGGACTTTAATCCTACTTTGCTCTCCACTTCTTTGTGCCATCCAGTTTGTCTTTCCCAGTCCTTTTATCCTTTTCCCAGATTCTTATTCAATGTGTTTATCTCTTTCCATTGCCCACCACCTATTTTTCCCTCTTTTAGCTACTGATCTCCCATTACACTCTTTTTGTTGAATCTCAGTGTCTCTTATTTTTTCCCCCCTTGTCCTCATCTCTTTGGCCACCACTCACTCTTATCTTTTCTGTTCCTGTGCTTTCTATGGATCATGACTTTGAACAGCCTTTTTGATCTCCCCTCTTCCCAGTTTCCCATCTGACTTTAGTTCTGCCCTTCCCCTCTGCTTGCTGCTCCCTCCCATCTCTGGGTGCAGTGGGATGGTCCCTGCCCCTGCTGCTCCCTGACAGACACTTCCCCTAGGACAGTAGAAAGGAGCTTTAGTCTTTAAATATAGACACTGGTAGTGGTGAGGAGCACGGTAAAGTTCCATATGGTGAGAATGTCTGAGATGGACCTAAAGACTTCTGGGTCTGGAAGTTGCTTACGACAGCAAAGAACATAAACATCGCACTCCCTCTGAGGAAATGCAATCCAAATACAAACCAGAAAGTAAGGGAGGAGGAGGGACAGAAGGCTGAGTTGTCTCTCCATGAGTCTGAGTTTCTGTGCTGCTGCTTTTGCATAGATTGTGATGGCAAGTAATCCAGCAACTGGGGGAGGCTGAGCCTAGTGAGTGTGTTCGTGTCTGCAGCAGAGCTAAGAGGGGACCCTCTGCTGTGCAGGGCTTTATGAATGTTTTCTCCTTCAAAGTGCACACCTGCTGCACATGCGGCAAGTGAGTTTTACACCCACAAGTCAAAATATTCATGCTGCAAGGTTGCTGATGAATAAAGCTTAACAATGTGATTATATGTGTGTGTATTTATTTATTTGTGCACGTTGCATGGAAAATAAAATCACTATTCTCTGATGCATTTGTGCTAATAGAAAATGAAGCCATTTACATTCCCTTGTTAATGTGATTTTAAGGGATTTATTGACATGGCAAGTTTATTTTAGACATACGAGGGCCTGGGGAAGTGGGGTTGTAAAAGTAACAATTATTTGTCTTCTTAGTGCTAAAACAGAAAATAATCCCATCTTTCTAAGATTTGTTTTACCTGCAGGGGTTCTGAAAAAGCAGCTGTCACTTTTTTAGTTTTATTTAGGATCTGCCATCATTCTTCATCTGGCTCTTGAATTGATACTGCAGCTGTGCTGGGGGAAAAGGAAGCTCTCCACCTGCTCCAAGTCCAGAGCAAAGTACTTAATCTTGGAGACAAGCACTGAGAGCAAAAGGGAGCTTCTCTGCATAAATCTGGTTGTTCTGCCACAGAAGCAAAGGCAGTGGCTTTCTGTCTCTAGTCTACTGTTGCTAATACTGATTTCTGTAAGTTGATGGAGCATGGTGTACCTTATTGCTAAATGCCATCATAACATGTTTTGCAGCCGTTGCTGTGCCACAGATGCACAGGGCTGTGCTCTGAAGTGTTACGAAAGCCCTTAGGCAGCCTGAATGTGAAAACATGCGCTGAAGAATCATGAAGACAACTATCATCATCCGAGGGTGAATTTTAATTTGAAATAATCTTTATCCCCAAATAAAATGTGTCATTTGGGTCATTGCTTCTGGAAAGTGATTTTTTCTTTTTTTTTTTACAGATGCAGGAATAGTTCAGCTCTATTCTTGGCAGTGAATCATATTTGGAAATCCGTTTAAATAATCCAGTAAGTTGCAAGTCTCTTCTATGAGTTATGTATTGCTTAATGTGGAGAATGGCATCAAAGTCTGCCCTTTTATCAATGTAGGTAATATGTAAACCAGCAAGTCCAGAAATGTCTCAGGGCTCTGGTCGTATTGAAGGTCTCTGTCAGGGTGAGATCGTTTGCCAGCCCCTTTTGTACTTTTCTCCTGAAGAAAATCCGCGTGTTTGGGCTAGATGGCTGCACCAGACAGAGGGACCAGTGTGTTACTTCAGGCACCAGTCTCTGCCTCTCTCTCTGCCAAGTGTTCTGCGAGCAGGTAAGTGTGCTGAACGCATCACTTAATATTTCCTCTTGGCTAAGCTGTCTGATGGGTGCAGTCACTCCTTTTTTAGCTTTCCTGCGTAAGAGAGTTGGCGGCTGTCCTTCCCAGAGACCCATGTTTCTCTTGTCTGGATGACAACTGAAACCAGTCGGGCAGCTTGGTGTCTTTAATAAATGACTCTCTAAGTAAAAGCTTTGCTTTAAGGTGTTGAACTTCCCACAAAACCCCTAAAAATAATAGATTCCCTCTTGTTCAGAAATAGAGCTGTTCTCCCAGTAGGAGTGCCTAGGAGTGCATGAAATTGTGTTATTGGCTGTTTGGGAGGCCTGGAGGTGCTACGTGACAGTTCAGGTGTGTTTGGGGAACAGAACCCCAAATTCTGAAGTCTCAAGTGAAGTGAATGAAACTCAAGTTCAGTTCTTGCTCTTTTCCTGTTAAAAAAAAAGAATGAGAGGAACTGAGAGCATTTTGTCTCTTCTGCAAAATTGATTTGTTCATGAAAGCACACAAAAAGGATGCAAGCTGAGAGAAAAGAGCCTTTCTCTGAGGACATGAGTGCTGTTGATTTCAGTAGGAGACAGAGCACAGCCAGAGCTGAGATGAAGCCCTCTGCTTCCCCCCAGGCTGAATCTGTCTTGTGCACACACAGTTAAGCAAATTGCTAAACCTCTGTCAGGAAGACAATTCCCTGCAGGCTGGGTGTGCTGGGACCGCTGGCTGGTTTTGCTCTCCTCTCTGCTCTAAACAGTCACTGAGCTCATTCACCACACAATATTCAAACCTACAGCACTGTTGTGACTTTTTAGTGTTGTACAAAGTGGGTAGGCTTCAGTTTGTTACTAGGTGTTCAAAAACGTGTTAGGATATGTAATAACATGCAACTACGTAAAGTGGATTTCCTTTTAGGGTTTCTTCGACTAAATAGATGTTTTATGTTCTCTTCATTTCACTGAGAGAATTGTCTACGGAATGAGGCATTGTCAGGGAGACTTAGTTTTAACTCCTACGCCTGTAAAGCAAGTCAATTAGGACTAGATTTACTCACAAATTTAGGCATGTAACTCCAAGTGATCAGGATTCTTCTTTGCCTGCTGCTGAATCCTTAGTTCCATAATTGCTAATTTAGGTCACTCAGCTTTGTAGCTTCTGAGAGCTTCTTTCCTCAGAAAATAATTCTTCCTATGGGTGTTCAGGAGACAGGGAGCCAAGGCTGAGGTCGAGGACTGAATGGCTTTAGCAGTAAGTTTATATACATGGTTTCTTCATTTGTAAGCTTTAAGGTAGCTAAGATACAAGCTATAGTATCTCCACACCTCACAGGGATACTGGAAGCATTAAGGAACATGAGGAAAACGTAAGCATGAGACCCTCCAGGTGTGGATGTCCTTACACATTTCAGTGATTGTGAACCCTAAAAAGGAAGAATTTAATTTAAACAATCAAAATCATCTAATTGACCAGGTTGGAGTTTGACCAAGACAATGGACTTTGGATTGCTTTTGGTATTCTGGTAACGCAAGTGCTTAAGACCTAATTTGGCTTTTCACCTGGAAAACAGCATTTTGATCCACATCCTGTGCTAATTTCATCCTGTGGTGTTGAATCAGTGAGAGCAGGTAGGCATCACAGGTTACCATGGCCCCTCCTAGGCAATTTCCACTAAAGGTTCCCTCGAGGAGCAGTATTTTTTGTGCGAGTACCGAATTTTTCAAGACACTGCCTTCTGGGATAGTCTGTTTGTATTAAGTGTTCCTTTTTCCATTTTTGTTTTCAGCTACGACACCAAAAACTGAGATTTTCAGATCAAACATTTTTCTTTGAAGACACAAACTTCACATGTGAAACATTGTGACTTCAAAGCAGGTGCATTGCTGGGTCTGTGCACCTCTGCGAACTGCCTGGTGAGCAATGTGGTCCAGTTTGGTGGGATTTTGGGAAACTTCTTGACATAGGGGTGGCCTGTATTTAGGAAAGACTTGAAGTTTCATTCTTAATATTTAGGTTGTCATGGAGGTTGCTTGCTGCTCTCCAGAGGAGATGGGCAGCTGAGCTGTTCTGAAGAGAAAATCTGCCAAATAACAGGTTGAGCAAATAACTGGCTGTGACTTCAGCATGCGGTGAGACCACGGCTGTTCAGAGAAAACAGCACTGAAAATGTCTGGCAGTGGTGAAGTCTCACAGACTTGAAGCTCACAAGCTTATTAATCATAAGCTTAATTAAGTGTCATAGTGAAATGCATGAAGCTGTTTTCTCCTGTAATCTTACAGGCTTTTGTGGCATTTTGCAATAATATAGAATAGGTGACACCTCTCAGCGATTACATTTCAGAGTTTTGCTGTGTTTTCAGGAAGCACTAAGGTGGTCAACGATATTTTCTTTCTTTTAGTTCTAAAAATTTAATTTTATGTGTATTCCAGGTAAACAGGATGAGATTTAATTAACTGTAGTTTTCTTAAGTGTGAATTCATTTTCTATCATATCTGTGTTATAATTTAATTAATAAATTAATGGATACTTACATTAATTTTTTTTGGCCCATCTGCCCTGCTTTGCCTTGCAAATAAACACCTATGTTATAATTAAGAAATCAGGGGATGCTGAAGAACAGAATTGTGTTTTCTTGTGTGGTGCAGATTGATTTTGAAAACCAGAAGCGACGACTATGAAAGAGCAGATGCCACTAAGTGACAGGGAAGAGCCTCCATGCTCACTTTGGGTTGAAATGCACTTTTGAGATGTCCCACCCAGTTGCCCCACTTTAGGGGTTTTGACTGGCATTGTACAGTAATCTTGGGGTGCGTGAACTGGATTCTTTTCAGGTGATGCTAAATTGAAAGACAAGCTGTGGCATTCATCCCATGGGGCCAGACTGTAGATAATCTGAAGTAAAATATCAAAACGCGTGTGTTCTTGGTGTCAAAACCTCTGCATCAGCAGTTTTACTCTGTTGAGAGGTCCACACTACTTGCTAGCGCAGACCTAGCTTAAAGGTAGCACAAAAAAGAGTCTTTTCCTGTTGATAATTTCCAGAAAATGGGGAACAGGAAGTATCCCTCATCTGTAGAAAGGCAGATGGCACAATTTGTGTTTTTTTTGCAGTAGTCAGAAAAGGAATAGCATTCTTGTGTATTATTACTGATTATTTAAATCACACCATTTGAATTCCTGTTCAATTTAAAGAGCAGAAATAGAGATGCCAGGAAATAGTTTAATCTGCTGCTCCAGTTTCTCTCTTCTGATAGATAATAAGTTTTTGATGGAAATATGGCCCATGTGTTGTCTCCATTATAGTCAGCACCTTTGACTTCTTTAATTTTAGTTTCCTCTGTTCCATTGTTCTTAAAAATAAAATCACTTCTAATGAAAATTAAGTAAAGATGCTTCAAATCAGCCCAGCCATGTTCATTGTCTGCTTACAGCTGTGATAAACATACAAAGTGAGGAGGACTACACGACACATCAGAGCATATTCAAACTTGTAGACACGCACTGGGCTGATCCAAACCGATTAGCATTCCAGTTGTTGCCAGTACATGTAAAGCCATGAATGCCTGATATTTATCAGGTAGTTTATTAATAGATAGCAATAGAAATATTATTTTACATTTAATAACATGTAACACTTTACATATTATTATCATACTATATGATGATAATAGTAATATAATATAAATACATGAATTTATTGTAGTGAATAAAGTCAATGTTTAGCCTTATAAAAGCCATTTGTTTTTTTCTGGCAAGGTTTTTGAAAAACTTTCAGTTCTTACATTCTGTAACATGATGTCCATAATAGCATAAATGCAGAGAACGCATGTAACTGTACGGCATAATCTATATATTTAATTCCTAATGAGGCAAGGGAGAGCAGGTTTCTTAGGTCCAAACCAACTGACTTTTCATTGGCTTCAAAGTGTTTTGGCCATAAGATTAAGCTCTTTTGAGTCCTTGCATCTGCCTCACTTCCATCAGCTGGGGCTGATTTCTGTCTCTGGCACAATGTTCTGCAACTGGAAAAGGATTTCCATTATGCTCACTCAAATGGCCATTTCTGCACAGGACATGTTCTTTTCCCTGAAGTCCTCTTTCCTTGGACCCTGCAGGAAAGCATTGGAGTGAGACATTTATTGGAATGACTGGGTCAGGTATGTGGCAATAGTTTGCTCTAAGTGCAAACAGTGTGCTGCGAATAGAAGCAGTTTGATGTCATTTTCTGTTGTCAGCAGCTTTTCAGTCTCTCAGAACCAACACGGAGAGCAAATATTGAAGTGGAAGCTGGAGCACTCTCCTGTTTCCAGAGTCGGCGTGAGCTTTGTGTGTCAAGCATTCGGCTGTGCCCGCAGTTTCCAGAGGAGCACATGACTGAGGAAGAGGAAGACCTCTGGGAAAAGAAGTTGTTGGAAGTCCAGGCATTCAGGGAAAGAGGCTGTGGACATGGAACATTCTTGTGGAGTCCTCATGGAGAAGGGATGACTTGCAGAGGAGGATCCTGGCTGAGGTCTCGAAGAGATGTGTCTGGGTAAGGATAACAGAGGAAGCCTAAGAATATGTACCGTGGAGAAGATTTCTGTAAGAAAGGGAAGCAGGTCAGGTTTACCACTGGAAGAGATGGCTTGCCCTTGAATTGTAGAATCATCTGGTTGGAAAAGACCTCTGAGATCGAGTCCAACCGTATCTGTCCCCTTACGAAACCATGTCCCTAAGAAGCTCATCTGCCCGTCTTTTAAACACCTCCTGGGATGGGGACTCAACCCTCTCCCTGGGCAGCTGTTCCAGGGCTTGAGAACCCTTTTGGTGAAAAAATTTTTCCTAATATCCAGTCTGAACCTCCCCTGGTGCAACTTGAAGCCATTTCCTCTTGCCCTTGCACCTGTCACTTGGGAGAAGAGACCAACACTTTCAGGCAGTTGTAGACAGTTATGAGGTCTCCCCTCAGCCTCTTTTTCTCCAAGTTAAATGGCCCCAGTTCCCTCAGCCACTCCTCACAGGACTTGTTCTCCAGCCCCCTCACCAGCCTCGTTGTCCTTGATTTAATAAGCTAAGTCTCCAGTAGTATATGGATAACGTAATAATGTTCTCCTGATATTCATCTGGAGGTGGTAGCAGAAAAGGACTCCTAGGCTTTAAGAGAGGCTGTCAAAGCTTGATATGACAGGCAAAAGGAAGCCCAGTAATATGGGCTTACTGGGATCGGCCAATTTGCTCCGCTTGCCTAGAATGCTAATTATTCCTTGGATAAAAGGGAGAACATATTTGAAGACACTGTAAAGCCAGGTAGCACATAATTGTCATTTATTCATAGGGGAAAAAAAAGAAATGTATTTTTGTTCTTGAGCAGCCTTTTCCCTTTCTTTTTTTTAAAACATAATAGCAGTGAATGATTAATAGACACAGTCTGCAGTGCTGCCAGCAGGAAGCCAGCCTAAGTGTGGAGGAAGTCTAAATAATTGAAGGGAAGAGGTGACAGAGGCAGCTGTTAGTTCTTCTGGATAAGAAAGTCTTTGTTGCCTGGCTATTTGCCTGATAAAAGGGAAAATTTACCATTTGAATAGTCCAATCTGTAGACTTCAGAGGTACTTCCCATTCCAGCAAAGAAAGGACAGGGCTCAGTGTTTCTAAACTGGTAGAAACTGATGTAACATCCCCTCATTTTTAATTGCATTACAACATATTAGCAGGCTTGCAACACGGCCAGCCTGTCAGGAATAACTGGGCAGCATTCCAGAAAAAAGTCGTGAACCCTACAGCAGCAGCAATGATGCTGCACTGGGCAGTTGCCTTCACAGCGTGGCTCTATTCCACGGACATCCTGCCAGTCATGGGAGACCCTGTATAGTTGCAGTGAAGGTCAGTAATTTTTAGGGCTGAGCATATCAGAGTGGCAAATGTTGAGGAGAAAACTAGCTTCAGTCTGCCCCAACTGGGTGATTAAAAACCAGAAGTATCTAAAATACACAAACACTTTTCAAAGAACAAGCTTTAGTTTGTTTGCTGAACTGCCTGTTCTGGAGCTTGTGTCATGGAGATAAGTGGAGAATATTATTTATGATTCCTATCAGGAGAATAAGAGGATCCTTACCAGCATTTTTTGAACAAACCGTGGACCACTATCTCATGTGACACTTTGTATAACGTAGTTTCCTTTAATTTCTAAGCATAATTTGACAAGTATAATACCACAGGCTGTCCTGTCTTCTACAGGAGAAATTTTCTAGAGCCTAATTAGTCCTTTTTACACAAGGAGTAAAATAAAGGCAATTGTTAAATGCATTCATTTAACTGGTGATGTGAGAGGGTAGAATCAGTGGGTACATCAGCACCTGACAGCAGGGCATCCTGGACAAAGCTATTCAGGTCTGTGAGGTGATTACAGAAGCAGCCATTCCTTGGGCAGTGAAAGAGAGGTGTGTTGATGCCTCTCCCTGCAGTGTGAGAGCTGAGCTTTCTCTCAGCTGCGGTGTTCAGGAAAAAAAGCATTGGTACCGTGTATAAGGAGAATCAGTTGGCAAATAAAGTCTGAGGTCCTTGACTGTGGCAGGATTTCTTGAAGAATTTGTGTCTGCTGCTATCCTGCCTTCTTGATAAGGTCTTGGTGCTACTTCAAGGATGCTGCTTGCATTAACTGATTGTCCCACTTTGTATAACATTTCTAAGAATAGGATGGTATTGCTTACAGTCTTCTCTTGGCCAGGAATGCATGGAATCTATCGAAATTAGATAGACTCAATGTGGTTGTGCTAGCCAGGTAGAGGATGGCAGAACACCTTGGTCATGGGGGGGACTCTGTTAAACACTGCACAGATTTCACAATTAGTTGCAGACATTTAATTTACCTTAATTCAAGGGAGCTCCCTAAAAAAATCTTTTCCCAGTAACATTTTGCATTGTACCTGTCAGTTGCAGGTGGCAATGAGGCAGCACCTTTTCATGTTGAGATTTTCACTCTTGAACTATTTAATTAGGGTCCTGAAGTACAGGTGGCCAAGAGGGCCAATGGCATCCTGGCCTGTGTCAGACACAGCGTGGGCAGCAGGAGCAGGGCAGGGATTGTGCCCCTGCACTCAGCACTGGGGAGGCCAAACCTTGAGTGCTGGGGTCAGTTCTAGGCCCCTCACTCCAAGAAGGACATTGAGGGGCTGGAGCGCGTCCAGAGAAGGGAACAAGGCTGGGGAAGGGGCTGGAGAACAAGGCCTACAAGGAGTGGCTGAGGGACCTGGGGCTGTTTGGCCTGGAGAAGAGGAGGCTGAGGGGAGACCTCATCACTATCTGCAACTGCCTGAAAGGGGGCTGTGGTGAGGTGGGTGTTGGTCTCTTCTCCCAAGTGACAGGTGACAGGATGAGAGGAAATGGCTTCAAGTTGCACCAAGGAGGGTTCAGATCAGACATGAGGAAAAATTTCTTCACTGAAAGGACTGTCAGGCCCTGGAATGGCTGCCCAGGGAGGGGTTGAGTCCCCATCCCTGGAGGGGTTTAAAAGATGTGTAGATGAGGTGCTCAGATATAGGGTTTGGTAGTGGACTGCTATGGTTGGACTCAATGACCTCAAAGGTCTTTCTCAACCAAACAATTTTATGATTCTGTAAATCACATGCAGTCCAAATGGTACCAATTCTAGGAACAAAGACAGAAGAGAGAAACTGGAGAACTGGAGTTTAGAGACTTTACTCAAGAGCAGAAAATACTAAGGATTCCTTGGATGTCAGTGAGAATGACAGACACCAAAAGAGAGAAAAAGTAGAAGTAAAATAACAAAAGTCAAGCAAGAGAAGGTTATGAAGGAGGAAAGAGGTTGTAGTTGTGACAGGAGAAATATGGTTGAATGCACAGGCATAGGAAGAACTCCATAATCCAGACTCAGAAGCATTTTGCTAAATCACAGACATCATGTGTATGAATGAAAGTCATTCTGTTGCTTATTTATTTGAAACCACATTCTGGTGGCTTTTTGCCTGCAGAAACTCAGAATGTAGCAGCAACTTCCCCAAAGTGACAGTCACTGTAGAAAACTGCAGAGAGACTACGTCCTGATCCCACTGCTATTTCCCATCTGATAAGGCTGAGATGACTTTCCCTTCCTCCTTTAACAACCTTGCAGCAAAAGGTGGCTGCGGTCAAGTACCAGAGCAGTGTCTAGGGGAACTTACAGGAGGATGGAGAGACCAGAGCCTGAGGGCTTAATCTGAGAGCATCCAGCTATTAAAGAGAGGGTACATCTAGCCCTGACAGAGGGTGACGATTTTCTGAAGTAAGACTCGTGTTTTACTGTGATCTTTTAGAGGAAGTGGAATATAATTATTTGTTTTAAACAACAATTTTTATGCAGACAGTTTGTATATTTAAGCTATTGACATCAGTTCTAATGTTATTTGTAATAGAGCTAAATTACAGAATAGAGGCTTCATTTTTATTCATCAAGTAACACATTGCAAGTCTGTGGGAAAAAAATCAGCATTCTAGTGTGTGACCTGTTTTGACTGCTACATCTGTCATGTTTCTCCTTTAATCCTGATTTTTCTTTCCCCTATTTTAATATCTAAGAGTTTGAAAAATTATTTATAAACATAGAAATGATGAAAACTACAAGAATTGGCTGTAAGACTGCTTAGATATTGTACTTTGTAAGGATAGCTTTCATTAAAACCCCACTATATTTACAAAATACTCAGAAGCTAATTTATTATGTTTCCTGGGCATTCTGCACTTCTCAATGGATATTTTCTTGAGCTCCTGTGACTTCTGGAAGTCTGCTCTTATTTTGGCACATGAGAAATTGGTGTACCAACCAGCTTGCTTAGGCTGATAAGGAAGTCTGTACTAGAGGCAGGTACTACCAGTTTTCAAGTACCAGGCTAATATTTTAAACCCACATTTTAAACAGATCCATGCTTGGCTGAATCATCATAGTAATTTCAATTTGACTTCCTCACATGAAGCTGACTAAAGTAATATTTTTAGTGCATTGGTATACTTAACTTATCCTATTCTCTTGTGCTTTTCTGAGGTAGGAAAAGTGCTGCAGGTGCCTTCTACTTCCATTTTTCAGTTGGTTTGCAAAAGAGTTTAATCAGCTTTTATTCACTGAAGAGTATCTCCATCTAAAGAGTTCACTTACCAACAGAAAGGTCAATGAAATCATAAGGGAACTGTCAATGTTTTCATTCCACATCCATGCTGTAAAGTGTAAAGGTACTCTTATTCTTTCTGCCAGCACAAATAGCCTCAACTTTTCTCGGAAGAAAAGGCCAATCCTTTTCTACAGTCAATGGAAGCATCTATCGCCTTCCTCTCTAGATTTGGAAAAGTAGGCATAACTGTAGCTCATGAGGAGGTTTGCAGGTGTGGATTATTTGTTAACAAGCAAAGTCACTGGTGAAGGCTGGGTCCTTACCCTCTACAACTGTATGATGATGAAAATTCTTTTCAGTTAAGAACTGGGTGAGAACCATTTTGGTTTTGAAATTTTCCAAGTAAATTTTTTTAAGCGTTCTATATTTTCAAAATTAAATATTCTGCAATACTTTGGAGCTATTCAGTGAACCTGAAACCCTTTTCTAATTTGTGTTGGCCAATAAAAAACGCTGAATGCACTGAGCTGCTGCCTAAAATGCCAGGGTTTGTGGTTTTGGCTCCAATGCAAAGCTGAAGTCCTGGGTTATTCATCAAAAGATCTACCCTGAAAAGTCGACCTCGAAAGAGCTGTGCTCCTGACTTTGGGAAAGTCCTGGGGACAGGCACACTTGGACCACCAAGAGCTCTTTATTCCGCTGGGTTCCAGGTCCTAGAGCACTCAGTCACCATTTGGCAAAAGCTTGTCAAGCCTGAGATATTTTTAATAAAACAGTTTGTGTTCCACACAATGACATTTTCTGACAAGCATTCATCAGAACATTTCCAGTCAGTTTATTTCCTGAATAACAGGATCCATAAGATTTCACCAAGCAATCCTACAATACGATATATCTGGGTCAAACTACAGCCTGCATCTTCAGTCTTAAAGTAATATCCTCTCTGCTATTGTTAGCCTACGCAGCTCATCGCTACCTGGAGCACAAGAGATATTAAAAATTACTAAGCAGTGGCTAGAATGGCCAGAGAAGTGATAGTATGCCACGTAATTATCTTGATACTCAAGGAGGCACTGTTACTACTTATCCAAGATACGTATTTTACATATATATAGAAAGCCACTCTATTATAACTTTGGACTTAATTCAATTAATTTAATTAAATGCAAATTTTATGAGAAAACTATCCTTGAAATTTCCAACAAAAATATTCATAATGTTGAAGTATTCAGAATACAGCTTACATACAAAGATGATTCTCTATTGAATTAATTATAAATGATGTGAGCAATAACTCAAACATGTTTCCTTGAGGCACCTAAAATCAGATTTTTTAAACTACTTCTACAACAGATAGCTACAGGTTTTCTAAGGAATTAAGCTTAAGTTCCATATTGTGTTATCACTGCCATATGGATTATCTTTGCCTCACCCACCCAGACACCACAAATTGTTGGTGACAACCTATGTCGCTCCTGCTCTGATTCTGTGCCAGATTATTTTACAAAAGAGATAGGGATGTTTCAGAATTCCTATCTGTAGATGAGATTCTGCCGTGGGAGCAGAGCCTGACGCAGTAGCACAGCTACTTTACTGCACTGCTAGAAGGATAAGATTTTAAACACCTGTTCAGATATGAGTGATACATTTACTTCTCATATCTCTACACTGAAAACTCATTTTGCTCCAAAGATAAATGTAGTTCCCCCTGCCAAATCCCTGAACACCCTTATTTCCACCCGGGAACCTGCTGGCTGCTCAGAAGCAATCTATTCATCCCAAACTCACATCAGCTGCCTCCAGGAGCAAGTTTTTGAAGAGGGTGATTGGACTAAATCTACATACATGCTCTAGTTACCACTCTTTAAAATTGCCCTGAGTATATAAATCTGTTTAGAAAGGTACTTACAGAGTAGTTGGAGCCTGCCTGTGTTGGAAAAAAATACTTCAGCTTTTTATGAGAGGTATGTCAGCCCTGTTAAGAGGTTATAGAACAGGATAGAGAATGTTTATTTAGTATTCAGAGAGCAAGTCACAAATATGATAGAGGACAACTGCTAGGTGAAAAAACAATCATCTGTCTTGACCTCAACTTAGGTTTTATAATATGATTCACATTTTTCATTGTGTGCTTGGATGACTCCAGATCTAGCATGTGGTAATTGTGAGTGCTCTGGTAGGTGCACATGAATATGGACTTTTGATGCAGCCCAGGACTTTTGTGCAGTCCACATTCTCCCTCATCTTCCCTTTATCCCTGACGTATCTAAAGAAGCATTTCTTGTTTCTCTTGGCATCCTTGGCCAGATTTAATTCTGTCAGGGCTTTAGCTTTCCTAACCTGATCCCTGGCTCCTCAGACAATTTCTCTTTATTACTCCCAGGCCACCTGTCCTTGCACTTACCCTCTGTACACTTCTTTTTTGTGTTTCAGTTTGTACAGGAGGTCCTTGTTCATCCATGCAGGCCCCCTGGCATTTTTCTCTGACTTCCTCTTTGTGACACAGGGAGCTACAAACTTGGAGCCAATGAGCAATGTCAAAGTGTGCCTTTTTCAAAGCAATTATTTTGATAAAACTTTCTGTAGCCCTTTAGAAAGATCTGTTATCATTGCAGATGCCTGTCATAAGTTTTTCATTACCACAGCTGGCTTCGACAAATATAATGGGTGATCTTAAACATTCGGTTTCAGAGGCTTTCAGCAGTGCTGTTCCCAGCAGAACAATCCACATACTGCTGTGTAGCACTTCTCTGAGAATTTATCCACCCACCATTTCTGTCTTGACCCGAATACCCAGCTGCACTGACCTCTCCAGGAACTGAGCCATTAGGACTACCTGAAAGGGAAACACAAACACACCAGGAACTGGGTGTCCACTTATCTATGGCTCTTCTGAAGAGAACCTGTGGGTCTCAGCTGACCTTCTTTCAAGAGGCTCTCATTAATTTCAGTGCATATGGTTCAAAGGCTTGAAGTACTTCATCTCTTTGGCCTCCCAAAACTGGACCATCCTTGTTCCTCCCCCCTATCCCAACACCCCCAAAACAGGAGAAATAGTACACGTGGGCAAACTGGCTTTTTGGGAGATGGGGTTTGTCCAGCAGGAAGAAGATACTTATGTCTCAGGCTTCCTAAGATATAATATGGACTGCTGGTGAAAGTAGCATCATTGTGGTAATTATATTTACATGCTAATGAACATATTGTGCACTTGCTTCACACTGAAATAGGAGTTCCATTTTAATTTGGACATCTTAGTATTAGTCAGAGGAATAAACATATCAGTTCTTCATCAAGCAGAAATGCAATTGAAATAAAGTTAAATGGCATTTGATTGCACTGAGGTTGTATTTATCTCATAGGATTTTACCTTAAGGTAAAAACGTGGATTAGATCACTGTCAGATTGCTGTCCTATGTAAGGTGTGAGAACAAACTGGATCAAGGTAATATATGTGAAATATAAGACAAATGTTATTGCAAACGTGTGCTGATATTTATTGAGATCTTGCAGAGTCATCATTAGATTTAATTCAATATAAAGGTCTTTGAAAGAAACAGCAAGAGCAGCAACTCTTGCACTGCTGCTGTTGCTGCTTTGGGGATTTTATCAATATTGCAGAACTTTTATGAAAGCTCCAGAACTATGGCCAAGAAAGAGAAAAAGCTGGAACACTCAAATTGTGGCCTTGAACTAGAAGAAGATAAAACAAATTGGCAACTCTTTACAAAGCAATCTTATGATTCAGTTGGAGTCAAAAAAGTGTTAATGTGTATCAGTGTCGGGTAAGCATGCTACATAAAAGTAATTTTAAGTTGCCATCCCTTGATGTTTAGTAATAGAGCGAAATGAAGAGCTTATTTACCGATGACTCCACATTAGAGATTGGTTAAGTCTGAAATACTCCCTTTATCTGATCTATTAGGCACACATACAACATTTATGTTGTGTTTCAGCGTTACTCACTATGTATCATCTGTTTAAGACCTCACCCCAACTGGTGTTATTTTGACAGTCTAGATACATTTCTGAATGGAAGCTCTTGAAGCTGATTTCTTTCGGAAATTCTGTAATCTTGGCCTTTGTGAAAGATTCTATGTAATTTCAGGTATTTTTTTATGACAGTGACATACATTAAAAGATACACTTAGTATGACACCAAGGATCTGTTACTGACTGCATATTTCCAAATGAATGAATGTGAGCTCAATACATATGGCTTGTCATTTTACAGATGAGCCATGTTTTTGTGCTATTTAATTCACCAAGAGGTGGCAGCCTTCACTCAGTTCCCTCCAGACTTCTTCTTTGATGCAGGTTGACCAGGTGTGTATCTGGCATTGACCAGCACACACAATGTTTGGTGGACGTCTAGAGATGTATCCTCAGACTGTCTCAACACTCTGGTATTCTGTGTTA
The DNA here is from genome assembly GCA_033558185.1 of Dromococcyx pavoninus. NCBI lineage: Eukaryota > Metazoa > Chordata > Aves > Cuculiformes > Neomorphidae > Dromococcyx > Dromococcyx pavoninus. Next base: position 432,474 of record JAUMJL010000149.1, read on the forward strand.
TTGATTTGATAATAAAATAACTGGAAAAAGACAAAATGGGTACAAAATTTAGTTTTGAAGAAGTCTGAGCACTATTTCACCTTTGCTGCCATTGCAAGTCCCTGCTGAAATCAAGAGTGGAAGGTTTGATCTGTTCTCTCGGTTTCAGAGAGAAATGTTCACCTGGTTCTCACTGGAAGTTCTGGACAGTGATAGGTACTTGATGCATTCATAAGAACATGCATAGAAAACAGGACTAAAAGCTGATTTATGTGCTCATGTGTGTACATATTCATTATTTTTAATGCAATTAAAGTTATCAGAAAGCACATCATATAATGATTTCCTCCTCTTTGTGCAGTCGTAATGGATATGCCAGGATGGCATCTGCATGCCAGAGAGCTATCAAATCTGTCCACGAGACCTTCTTCGATGACACACTGACAATATATTGATGAAAATGATTGTTTGTTTATTAATTATTCCTTCTCTCTAGGTACCTATCATAGAAAACCTAACAGAAAGTTTAGGTAGGATTTGTGTAGGTTATTTTTCTAAGAGTCAGCTATCTAACCGATTGTTTAGGCTGTCAACATTCATGATGAGAGAAAATATCTCTACATTGCATCCTGAGAGGCTTTAGGATATATGAATTGAACAGCTGATTAAACATGCCCATATCTCTGCAGACTCTGGAGGAAACCTTGGTAGCTAGTTTAGATTAGAACTGATTTTGAAGAATTGAAGTGAAATGTCTTGAATCTTTGTGTCTTTAAATTCCATTTGAAGACAGGCTCTAATATTCATAATTATTCTAAGATCTTGCAGACATGTGTGTGAATGAAAAGCACACAAATAAAATATTTCTACTGATCTTTGTTGCCTCCTATTTATATTAGGAAGAGATGGTGGGAAAAGGCACATCCCATTTCTTTTTGTGACATTTTGCACCTTTGAGAAGGTGATGTTCAGTTACTTCATGAAGATTCTGTAAAATTTATATCTGACTGAAGTCTCTTAAACATGATTAAGGCCAAAGTGTATCTGAGGTAGGACTGTATCTTGTGAGATTTTGATTCTTTAAATTTTGCCTAGTGAAGCATGTAACAGCTTTGATTTTAGATTTTCTGACCTATGAGGAAGAATACTGACAGAAACCAGACTGAGATATGATGCTCTGTTTGTGATTTAATCTCCCATATGCCTTTTGAAAGCAGCTCAGTAATTCCAAATGTAATTTCCATTAATAAAATTCCGGGAAAACATGTTAGGGATGGAATTCTGTCTTGTCAGAACAGTTCTTGACATTTTAAGAATTCCTTCAGTAACTGTAACAGAAACATCACAGATGAAACAATGGAAGGGCAGAGGAGACGGCATAGATCAACCAGATGCAGTGACTGTAAAAAGAATGCAGCTCTGTGAGCCAACAGCCAGTGTCCCATTAGATCACAACACTCATCTCTGTCCTTGTGACCTGCGCTGTGCTGTAGCACATTGCTGGCTTTCATGTCATCGTGGAGGTCCTTAGAAAGGTGATTCATAATGCAAGGTGCAGTCTCCGGTTTTTAAACTATTACCCAATTCCCTGGTTTTGAGACTAAAGCTTTTAAGGAAAGTACATGCATTTTATCTGTGATGGGGATGCTCCTTGTAGTTTTCTTATTTCTGGGAATAACATCTGCAGTGGATAAGGCATGGACCCTGATGCAGGTTCAAAATGAAGTCCAAATCAGAATACTTAATTTGTAACACAAATTGTTCTTTTATAAGAATTTTTTTTGCAAAGTCATTGCCCACGTGCCAATTTAACATCAGTGATTGGGTTAAAACATTTGTACACTCTCCTTGAGCTGTTTTTTAATTGGTAGTATAAATTCTGTTTTTCTTTACCTAATCCCTCCTGATAAACTGCTCCGGACTTTCCACTACTTCAAGGTTAGCCAGTTCTCAGCTCATTATCAAACTCTGTCAAGGCCTCTGTGTTATTCTCTGTGTTACTTCCCAGGCTTTAACCCTACAAACATCTACAGTATAAGTTTGTACTAAGGAACCCTGAAAGATGTTTATAAAGTTGTTAGTCTTATTTGTGCAGAGTCTTCTCATTCTGACCAGAGACAACATATGCATGTTTTAGGCTATTTAAATAAATGAACATCTGGGTGAAAATAATCTGTGCAGGGATGAAAAACAAAGGAAGGTTAAAAGCTAAATGAGATCATTCAGAAGATTTACAATCAGCTGTGAAAGCTGTTTCCCTGCACTAAAGCTAATCAAGACAATGAATTTTCATGTTTGTTTTGTACTACAGAGGAAATTGAACCAGACATCTCCTGGGGATTCCTTTATTATTTGTTATTCACACACAGTGGCACCCACATTTTTTCAGCTGCTGGCAATGGGATAACTTCGATGCACATATGGTAACTAGGCTTCTCACAGAACAATGAAGAAGCAACATTTTCCAACAATCCCAAACGTGTTATCTAATGAAAAGAGATCCGACACGTAGATAAGGAATGTGTTAATTTCCTATCTGTAGGGCTGATTCTACTTCTATTGTTGTCTTAAACATCGACTGGTTCTACTTGTCTACACCGTTTGTCTCTACCTGTATTGTTGTCCTAACACCTCCCCGAGTGCTGCGGCTCCTGCGGGGCCGGTGCTGCTGCAGCGGAGGGGGAGAAGGCACAGCACAGGTGCTGCCCCCCCCCCCCCCCCTCCCCCCCCCCCCCGCTGTGCACGGGAACGTAGAGGGGTCACGCAGAGGCGATTCTGGCAGGGACCCTGGAGCCCCCAGACCCAGTGCCAGGACCTTCCGAAAGGAGCCTCTCCGCCTGCGCCAATTCGAGAACTTTCGCAGAGAGACCCCCCCTCACTCTACTGGGGGGGGGGGGGGGGGGCCTCGGCCTTGTCCCGTAAATAGCCGCTCGCCAAGGGCGCCGGGGCTGAGGCCGGCCCGGGGACAGCCCGGAGGCGCTGCCGAGGGGCCGCAGCACCCCGCGCTGCTGAAGGCGACGGTTCCCAGAGCCCCACGGAGAGGTGACTGTTTTCCTCTTCCCCCCCCCCCCCCCAATCTTGTTTCTCTCTCTTTTTGTTCCTTCTGTTTTTCGTGGCACCGCTGTGCATCGGATCGGATCCGAGTTGCGTTGTTTTGTCGAGCTACCTTGAGGGGATTGGATTGTCATCCCCACAGATCTGGTTTTTAGTAGCTTGGTTGGTTTGGCCGTGTCTAGAACCAGTACTGATGCCATATTTTGGCTGATTCGTTGTTTTGGCTGTGCCCAAAGTAAACGCTGTGTGGATTTACCCTGGGTGGCTTGTGGGTCTCCAGTTCTCTGCAGACATCAAAGGACCCGTCCCCCCTGACTGAGCTGGTCTGGGGGCGGGGGGCGGCAGCCCGGGGGAGGGAGCGGGCCCTGGTTAGGGTGGCCCAGTTTTGTCGGGTGCCTGAGACAGATTTGGGTTTTAGGATCCCTTGTTACCTATGCTTTGTTCTTATTGCTAGGTGTGGGAGAACGGCTGTTGCCTGGCAGAAGGAGATGGTTTATGCAGTTGGGTTGTGGATGGGGCCTTGCTTACGTCAAGAGGTGAGGGCTTCCCACGTGCTGCAGCAGCCACACTGGTCCCTGTGGCAAACTACGGGTTGTGAAAAAACAGGAGGAGGCACTGCTTGGGCTGAATTCACTGGACAAGCTCGTTCCCTTCTCCTTTGCTTGAGAGGAAGAAAGCCAGGCTGCATAAAGACTGTGTATTTGTAAATCGAGCAGAACCACAAAACCGTACACGCAGCATTACACCCTTTTTGGCCTGTTATTCCCTTGCTATTCCAGCACAACATGAAGAGTGACCCTTTAAGTGACTTGCTTTGGGTAAAGGGAGAGACTACAAAGTAATAATTCAACTGAATCTTTAATGTACAGGTCCAACTGGAGTTAAATCTGGCTCAGCTGTTTTAGAAGATTAGTCTTGGTTGGGATTAACTTGACCTGGTGCTAGCACATCATGTTTTGTTAGTTAAGCCTCATTCAGTCAATTGCTTTCTGGTATCTCAAGATTCGTAAGCTATAAGCCAATCTTTGACTTTTTAGTATCTGCGAAAAGTCTAAATCGGTAAAAGACTATTCAACAATTCCTGGCAGATGGAAATGTCACAGAGCTGTCCTATTTTTATTAGGTCCAAAAGAGATAATTAGGACATTTTTTCTGTAAAAAGAATGCGTGATACTATTTGATTAAAGAAAATGTTTACCAGATCGCACAGAAATACAGTTTTCATAGATCATTTAAGAACAGCTACCTCCTCTCCCCCCTAAGCTGCTACTTCATAAAAGATAGTTAATCGGTATAAGCATTTTTTAAAAAGCAATGCCATTAGCTTTTTCTAATTGAAACACCTATGGAAATCTGGCAGGGTTTCATTACAATTAGCAAAGTTACTGACATTCCAGCTCTTTCTAGCTACAAACTGTTCAAGCTGCTATGGGCTCACTGCGTATAAAGAAAAAATAGAGCCAGCCCTCCCTGTAGTCCCATGACACAGGTGTTCCCCGTTTGGCCCTGACAAGGTGGGTAGGCCAGGTGGAACCTGCAGATGAGGAGAGGAAAGATGGGCTAGTTTTTGTGGTGTGTTCTGGGAGGTGTCTCCTGCTCTTTGATTCTCCTGCAATAATAAAGGTAATGAGATTTGCTCTCTTTATTTGCTTCTTGCTTGGACATTGAAGGAGGAAAAGGTGGGTAGAGCTCACTTTTCCAGGTGCTGGGAAAGAAGAGAAGCAGATGAGTTCCTAGGAGGGAGCTCTCAGAGGAACGGTTAGGAAATGGTAACTAAAAAGGATGGGGAGGTCTTGAAGGCGTGGGCATAACTGAGTTGTTGCTGTAGACTTCAGCATATTCTGATTGGACACAGGAGAGGTACCCTGTGTATGTTCCTTTTGCTTTATATAAATTGAGAGGGAATGTACGACTCCATTAAGAGAAGTTGGGAAGAAATATAATGAAGTGTGCAGTTACATAAGAAAAGAAGCTGTAGCTTGTCTATGATAAAGTATGTATGATCTACTGGCTTCTGATGAGAATTTTCCCTTGGAAATGAAAGAGGAAGGTGACCAGAGTGGAGGCTTATAAAGAGGTTTTTGCATAAAGGTTTCATGATTTCATACTTTCGATGAACTCACATTTTTGTCTACAGGAAAATTACAAGGCTGCCTTAAAACGGGAATATACAAAAGCGGAGGAAGTGCTTTCCTGTGTAGGTTTTGTAAAGTGCTTATTATTGGTAAAAAGGGTTGTGTAACTGGATATCTGGTACCTCTGTGGAGTGGCAGTGCTGGAAGTACTAGTCTTACTCATAAAGAGAAACTGGTAAAAGTGTGCAATTCTGTCTAAGAAATAACTGTTTTAGAAGTGTGTTTTCCCTACAACAGTTGGACCCTTAATACTGTGGAGGTTCTTTTTGTGAATGCACATAATATTCTTCCTTTAATGTAAATTGTGGAGTATTGAACAATGTCCTCCTCCTTTGTACACACACCCCATGCACATTGGTTTGCTGTTAGCACTGTGAGATGACCTTGGATGTTGCTATCCCTTCCTGCAAAAAGAGTCTGTGAGTGAGTGAATTTGGCTCTGTGGGATGCTCACAGCCTCTTCACATATGGCAGGGCAGAATAGACTCTTTGGCAGGAGGAGAACGTGAGGGAGGGGAAGACTTGCTTGGGTTTTAAGCCAGTCAGTGGCTACTGAGTTGTGACCATCTAATTATTCCCACGTAAATGCTGTATGCTTATCTCTGACTGTTCTTTAAATTCAGTGTTTGACTTTATATTGAAGTCTAGTTTTGCTCCGAAGCAGGCATGGTAAGCTCCTTTCTACTGCAAGTGCTATTCTTGTTCTGCTTGCCCAGCTGTACATCTGACTGAGTTTTACATGAGTGAGTAGAGCTAGTGATTTAAGTTTTGCAACAGGGAATTGCAGCAACTTCTTGAAGAATGGATGAAACAGTTACTCAAAATCTCTGAAGAGAAAGCTCTTTAAACTGAGAATTGGGAGCTTAGCAAAGCCTAAAACTTGTCTATGCAAATACAATGGGAACTTGCATATGTGGTAGCAATTACGAATTTCTACAAGCAGAACTTCCAAGTTCTAACTTTTGTTTTTATCTGTTTCTTGGGAAGGATTTAATCTCTTCATACGTGCCTGCTGTACCTTTCCACCTCTTCCATTCTTTATTGAAAAGTATTTCAAGGGATTCAATGACTTCGGAGTGCTTTTAATGCAATATGGATTAACTGGAAAAAAAATTTTGTAGGCTCAACTTTAATCAGACAGGCTCCCAAGATTGAAATTGAACTCTGCAGTTATCTACAGCATGAAAGAGAAATGATCTTCATACAGTCCATTTGTGTAGTTCTCCCTAAACTGACACAAATTTGAGTAAAGCTAAAAACCATCTTGAATACCTACACATCTCATTACTCTTAAGAAGTGCCTTATTTAGTACCTTTAGATGATAATTATGGGTACTTTTGGTTGTGCTGGTTGGTGCAGTAGTCATATTAGACTTGAACAGACAGGATATGTTACATTTTCAGGATGCTTGAGGAAGTCTTCTGGGGAAAAAAATCACAAATACCATCTTTTTCTCTTACACGAGTGCTGTCATGACTTTTGGCTGGTATGCACTAGGAGTATAAAAGTCATCGGCTTATCACAAACCAAAAATTAGGTTAGTTGGAATGCTATGTGAAAAGATTTCTGTTATATTTGGGGAAATATGCATTAAACTGTGAGCATATTGATAGCTTTTTTTTGAACACTTGGAGAGACTGAAACAGTTTCTAAATTTTTGTGCAGAGGTGCAGGATATAGAGAAGCCTCTTCAGTCGCAGGAACTGACATGCTATGGAGGCTGCATTGTACTGGTGATGCAGTAATAAACTTTTATCAGATTTAAGGTTTCCCCTGAGTGCTGAGAGCAATAATATTGCAAAGTGTTCCTGAGGCCTGTTAATGATGAAAATTGAAATGTGTTACAGTCATGCTGACCTTTGAAGAAAACTCAGACTTGATTTGAAGAAGAGCCTCAAGGCTTTTTTCCAGCCCGTCAAGCTTGACCTTTCATCATAGTCTGTCTTGTTTTGAACAGATTTTCATATCTACATATTCAAGTCAAACAAATGCTCCTGATGTCAGTTACAGAGTTAAGTATCCAGAACAGAATAACAAACACTTTTTAGTAGCTGGCAAGCATTTTGCACAAGATGCAAGATGCAATCACCTAAACCAGTAAAATCTCATTTTAGCACAATGCCCATTGGGTATTGTATAAATGGTAAGTAATGTGCATGTTGGGGTAAGTAGTCTTAAAAACAGCTTCAGGAGTAGAATAAGCAGTTTTAACTTTTATTCTTGCTATGGCCTGAGCTATGAACGTTTGCTTTATTTCTGTCTCCATAAGGCTGCTTTTAAAGGACCAGATGGTAGCCTATGAAATGTGTTGTAGCTAGGGAGAAAACAGGCCCTCATCCCAAGCCACTAGTCATGAAAATTTAAGGGCTGTATTAGTTTTGATATAAATGTGCAAATAAATCTGGAGTAACCATAGTGCTGATGAGTATAATTGAGCTGGCTCCAATACACTATTATAGTTCATTTGTTAAACAGTGAATTAGATAAGAATGAAGCTACTTCTTGTTTTCAAGAAGGTGATTTTGTGCTAGGTGGAGTAAAACCAGATGTGCTTGCACTTCTAGCAATTAAAGTATTGACTTCATGCAGCTGATGTTTCGCCAAGTGCAGTGGCACAAACTTAGAATTATAGCTGGTAAGACAGCATTTATGGCATAGGTAAGCACTCAGGTTTAAATAAAGATTAGAATTAACATGTTGCATGCAGAAGACTCAAACTGCAATTATATGTAGTTCGTGTTAAATTTCTATTTGGATTTTTATGCTAAACTGTTGGAAGAAGTCGGAGGTGGGAAGCCAATAACAGCCCAGTTCAGTCAAAACACAATTTTGGCAATGGACTTGTGCTTGCTGAGCAGGCTGTGGACGCCATGCTGAGCTCTGTTATTAATGGCTAGTGCAAAGCTATCTACCAAACCAATTGCAGATGATTAGTTCGGGGTATATCTATTGTTTTGTCTGCATCTCTCTGAAAAGTGATATCTTGCACACAGCTTACACGCATGTCAAAAGCAAGGTTCATATATTGTGACCTACTGAGCTGAGGAGGAGAAAGGAAATAAATGGACATTAGAAACTGGTACTACGTGTAGCTTGGGAGGGAGCACATTTGGATAGGGATAGCCTCTTTTGAAGAGGATATCAAACAAGCAGTCATTCATGTGGAATTGTTTGTGAATGAGGTGAACGAAGCAAGCTATGGATGGAGTCATACAAAGAACTTCATAGCTGTGCAAATAAATGCAGATTGGTTTCAAAACAGTTGTGCTTATTTAACTGATGATATGAAAATCAGTAAATTGGACAAGAAAGCATACAAACAGGAAATCTTAACTCTGGAAATCAGTAGGAATATAAGTATTTAAGCTCTATTGCATGATTCAGCATTTAACTGACTTATTTTCATTCAAGAGTTAAGAAACCAGAAAAAATATTGATGCATACATTACCACAGTGGCTTTCCAAGAAGAAACAAACTGTGTAAAAAGAATATAGCAGCAAATTCAAATGCAACTGTACAAAAGGAGAGCTACATTAATCCTTGTGTATTGGCAGTAAACACTTGTATAAACTGTAACTTGTGTTTAAAAAGTGCTAATTAGCATTTTGGTTTCTCTTCGTGAAAAGCAATCCCTTACTCATATTATAATTAAACTGGTGAGAATTACTTATATATTTCACTGTAAAAAGAGTATATTTTTGACACATTCGTCCAACTGGAAGTTGCTGTGTCACTATAGTTCGATATAGTCAAAGATTATTTTTTTTAAATAACGGTAAAACCTAATACATTGGCTGTAAAGAGATGCATCTTAAGAGCAAATGATAATAAAAAATAATGTAAGAGATAATATCACAAATAAATTTGCAGTATGCTTATAGGCAGAAGAAGAATCAGTTACCAGGTTAGTCTCTTGTCCCTGCCAATATACAACTCAAGTTACAGTAAAACTTCCATATTAGTCTTTCATCTTGTATTAAAAAATAACCTTGTAGACATTAAATGAGGTGTGGAAAAAATGCACTATTTCTTTTACTGATACTTTTTTATTATAAAAACATTTGAATAACATTCAAGTTTAATATTTAGGTTTCATGAGGCAGCACTTGAATTCTATATTTAAAATGGCTTCTGAGTGACTTAATCTCTCCCTGATGTTTTTCATAGCTGTTGAAAGGGTATAGGAATTAACAGTTTAAAACAATGATGCTCTTATTCTAGGGAATTAAGCCATTTTTGGACTAACTTGAGTGGCGACAGAATCAGTCTGCATGAGTAAAAGAGGGTGTGTGTGTGTGATACAATCTGCCCTTTCTCCTGACTTGCTGTGTCCTGTATCTGCAGAAATTTTGGGCTTTTGACTTTTTAAATTAACACCCCAACCGAAAAACTACACACACAAAAAAAAAACAACCAAAGAAGGAAAAATACCCAACCCACGCCACCCAACAACAAACAAAACACTACAAAACCAACAAAACAAGAATCCAGAAAAGTTTTTGTATCCAAAGTGCTTTTATCTTCTTCTGTGAGTAGTTCCCACCCTGGAGTGGCTGAAGCTGGGAACAGAGATGGAGGGGCTGTGTCATGACAAAGAAGGCTTAAGGTGTGTGCCCTGTAATTATTTTTGATCTTCAGAGTTGCCATTTTTTAAAAGGTATAAAAATCCCTGAAATTCCCTGGAAGATATTTCACTTTGTGTTCTAGTGAAAAAACCAAGAGGGACGAGAGGCCACCTGTGAGGCAGCAACTACTGGCCAGCCACATCTCCGAGCTGATGTGCAGGTGCATAAGAGATGGTAATTGTAGTCCATCCTGTCTCTGCTTTCTACCTGCCTCCCTTTCCTGCAGGGTCAGTAAATTAGAGGACCTCCAAAATGGCTGGGATTATTGCTTTAAGATTGGAAGCAAAGAGAGCAAATCCATTTGCTTATGCTGAACTGAGGGAGGCCTGAAGTTCACTCTTCGAACCTGTAGCTGTCTCTTCTGTTGCTTCTGCATTTCTTTCTTATGTATGTTCATAAGCTTTTTTTCATCTGTATTGAATGAATTTTGCGGGCAATCTTATCCTTAGATAGCATCATTTCTTGATGTACTGTGTTTAAAGAGAATAAAAATATTGAAACAAATTGGAAGAGGGTGCAAGTGTTCAGAACTTTAGGAATAAAACTTCCTTGATAGTGCTGGAAGCCATGCAAGCTGTATGTGCTCTTAAAGCCTTTACAACTATCCTGAAGGTAAAAAGACATTGTTTTGAAATGTTAGAGATGTGACATCGGCTTAACTGGAATATCAAAGGAGTCAGTGGAGCACTTCAAAATATGAGTTGTAACCTGTCATTGATTGCACAGCAGTAGACATGCTGTGAGGTGACAGACATAATTGTATTGAAGTTGATATCAAAACAAAGGTTGTGGACTCATTGTGAGGCACAGATGGGAGAGCAGTTTTTATAAATGGGAAGCACCTGTATCTGAGAAGCTAATTGGCATTTGGGCCTTTGGATTACAGCTCTGCACTGCATGCTGAATCTCAAAGGCCAGTAAATTTTTAGTTTATAAAAACCAGTATTGTTGCTCTTCCTGTTGGCTTTGGTTATGTTTCACACAGGATCACATTTTTAACACAATTTTATCATGTACTGTAATTGTAATATACTCCTTATTGACACAGCTGACATTTTCTTATTGCAGATTTTTCTAGTTGTTCAATTTCATGTATATGTGGGTGGATATATGTTTATACCTAGTAACATTTTTATAACCTGAATTATCTTTATTTTGCGCTTATTTCTGACCTCTGGTATTTTTTTCAAGGGAGTTAAGTGAATACACAAACTTAATAAAATCTGTCAATTTACAAATTTAACTGACAGTTTACTACAATCTTGATACTGAGAAAGTGACATGCATGTCCTTTCACAAATCCTTTTCCAGCCAGGGAAGAAACTGTAAAACAGATCACAAAGCTTTATCAGAGAAGCTGCTTTATGACTGTGCAATGAATTTTAGTGTTTTCACCTCGAGATATTATGTAGTCCTGAATCACCTTTTATGTGTCCTCAGATTCTTATAAATATTAAATTGGAATATTGTCTCAGAAGAAATAAAATGTGATGAGTAATTTGAATTAAAGAACTGAGATTTAACAGAGAAATAATTTAGTCCGCAATTTGAAGTTCAGTTAAACCAATAGCCAGTTTGATTTGCATGTGTACCGCCTGCTCTCTGCAGAATTTTATTGTCCTAGCCACTTGGGGGAAAATCCCCAACAAAACACAAAACCCACAACACAGATAGGTTGGATGAGTAACTTTTTTCTTTTTTTGTTAATGACCTTTCTTATTTTTCTACTGCCCTCAAAGGGTAGGTTTCTTCAAAGTAATTTTTTTGAAGGCAAATACAGAACAAGATGCTTGTAGTGGTTGCATTACAAAGCAGGAAGACATCTTAGCAAAGCAGATGCTCTACTGATGAGGGGAAAAGACACTGTTTACTGCAAGGGAAAAGGTGACATTTTGTTGCATGAATGCACTCTAGGGTCCCTGGTGGTATTCACTACTTTCCTGCCTGTGTCGATTTAAAATCAAGCAGTGAGTCATGGTGCTGTATTTATCAACCCTATTTAGTTTGCTAAACAAATTACCTTGAGCAGGATGAGGGGAAACCCTTCAAGCTGATCAAAAGCAGTGCCTGTCCTGTTCAAATGTAAGCATGTTTAGGTCATAACTTGAGAGTACCTGGGTTGATGGTAAAAATAACAGCTAAGACTCAGATTCCTCTGTTTGCCATGATGGCAAGACCTTAACTATGTTTGCTGAGTAGGTAGCTGTTCTTTCACTATGTAAGCTGGTATTTGGAGGTGAGGTTGTTTGTATAAAGTCTATGAATTTTTGAATGCTCCAAGACTTGCTTCTCTGCTACTCTTGCAATTCTTAACAAAGAAAGAAGCCCCTGATCTAAAGGGATGCAGGCTAACAGTTGAGGTATTTGTGTAACTAACCTTGAATATTGGCATTCATTCCAATCTGCTGTAAATTTACAGTCTTTGAATGATGATGTGCTGATCCATCTTTCCAGGATTGCAAGCTTGAACTGGAAGGCTCTTGTAGTGTTCTTCGTGTCACCTAAAATATCTAAACTAATGGAAACTAGAAGACCTAAAGGAAAAAGTTAAATTAAAAATGTCTCTCCACCCATGTTGCAGACTTGTATAGTTTTGACTTCACATCAGTAGGCTTTCTTACAAGGTACACAAGTGACACTGCAGTATCTTTCTCATTCCTCAAGTCTTCACCTTCATGTCATTCTCATACTGTATTAGTAAGGTTTGAATCCCTGACAGTTTTAGCTCTGCTGCTGGCAGCAGGGGTAATCAAGCCTTAAAAATGTTTGTGGGGAGAAGCTTTCAAGTTTCTGGCAGTTATAGATGGATCGTGTCCCCACATTTCGTCTAGAGTTCTGACATTCTGTGCACATGTAATGTGTGCTGTGTTCTGGAGCTGCTCTGTAGGAGTGGAAACTCGCTTGACAAAGGAAGGAGGGAGTAGTGTTCTTTTTTTTTTTCTATGAAATTATCCTGGAATTGTTTACTTCAGTTTCATTTGACTCCCTTTGTGAATGATGACATTGATCTGGAGATTTCTGGATTGAATGTATCCTATTTTCAGTAGAATCAACTCTTATGTGTAGGCCAAGTAAAGTTTAACTTAGAGATTTGAAAACATTAAATGGTTTGAGATATTGTTGTACATCACTGCAATCACTGAGATTCAGGATTTATTCATGTTTGGGAACTGAGTACATATGTATTTGAGAATATGTTTCTGGGATTAAAAGGTTTTCTGCAGCGTACTGCACTAATTGTGGAAGCTAGATTGGTCAAAGCTGAGGGCTGGAGGGAATTAATGACTGTTTTGAAGATGCTAAAGAGATTCTGAAGAGGGTTTGTTGAAAATCTGCTTTCAAACCCTTTGCCACTCAAAGTGGTATTTGAAAGTTAGCTGCCCACACAAAAGTGCTGTACAGGCTTTTTTCCCAGGCAAAATAGCAAGCATTTGACTGATTTCCCCTAAGAGATGTACATTATGTCCAGTGCACTTGAAACTACTGAGACTTGCACCCTAAATAATATAGGGAACAATGCCTTGGAGCTTGATGACCAGTGCTAGGAGAAAGGTTGATTAATATTATCTTTGACTATTGCAGTCATTTGTGTGCTCTCGGGAAGGTCGAACTATTGTGTTTGGGGGAAAGAATCTTGTACCTATGATTTTTACCAAGTTAGCAATTAAAAGCTGAGCAGATCTTGATGGACTTTTCAATCTGTTACTCATAAGATTTTTGCATGAAATTATTGTTTCTTGTGAATTTGTAGAATCATGGAAAGATTTGTTAGTAGGGACCTGCTAGGTAGGTCATCTAGTCTAAGCTCCTGCTCAGTTCAGGACTGTCAGCTGTGGCTTTGTCTTAGCCAAATCTTGACAGCCTTCAGGGCTGGAAATTTCATGACATCCCTGGGCAACCTATTTCAGTGCTGCAGTACTGTCAATCAAGAAGCTGTGCCTAATGTCCAGACTGAACCTCCAGAAACTGGCAGCTGATCAAAGTGATTTATGGAAGCTGTCCAGTGAAATGTTTACTTACAATGTATGTTGTTTGGTTTATTTTTCTTAGCAAGGCTTGTAAAGATGTGCAGTAGAATGGAAAGATGCTTCAAACTGCTAGTTTGAGATGCTTCCAGAAAGTCTGAATATGTAGTTATGGAATGGCCTCTTGGCCCAAATAAAAATGTTTTCTTTTTAGAAAATAGTGTGGTTTCAGAAGAGAAAGTGAGCTTTTTTGCTGTCTCAGGCAACTCGCGTTGTGTAAGAATTGCTAATTTTTTTAGTTTTTGATTCTGCATTATCAATCTTGACCAAAGAAGCCTGTAAGGAAATGCAATAATGTAGCGTGGCTGTCAGTCACAATGACATCTTAAATACATTGTTTGTTGACAGTATCACGAGCATTGTAGGTTTGGTTCTGCTTTTAGAATACCAAACATTGTATTTTAATGCACTCATTCTCTTTCCATTTATGGAAAGCTGTATATGGTATCTTTGGGCTCCTGGAGTTTAGCCACTATTCTACTTTTGAACGGTTCACTTCTGAGGATTTTAGTGTTTCTAGTATTTTATGGCTAGGAAAAATCATTTGTTGTTCTCCTATAACTTCATGTTTGCCATATCATATATAATAATAAAACTTGCTAATTACTGTAGCTACTGCTAAGAACAGAGATTACAGCCACGCTTAGTCCTTGGAACTTTGCTAAAAAGCAGGTTCCAGCCTAAACGCTGTGCAAGACACGTGTTCATTTAACAGAAGAGAGACAGTGGATGAAGATGCTGTGCTGTCTTTTTACAAATACCACGTATTATGCACTGCTTCTGTAGAGCTTTGAATAGGGGTGCTTAGATCATGCAACAGTTATGGATGCATCACAGCAACAGAACATTTGGGATAAATAGCCCTGTTGAGAAGCAGAAGGTATTATTCAGAGTAGTGCTGTGCTAATTTTGGTTCCTTGTGCTGGAGATATGCCCTAAACTCTTCTTTCTTTTCAATAATACTTAAAATATATTTTTTTCCTTTAGCAACCATGAAGCTGCACACTTTTCTAGCAGTCTTCCTGGATCCTTCAATGAAAATCTGATCTGACGGAAGAATCCATAAGTATGAGTCCAGCTTAGCTCAGGAGATCACCAACTTTAAAAGCTGCTTTAGTGTCACTTTTTTAAAAAAAAAAAAAGAGAAAAAAGAGGGATCCTTTGAGGAAAAATGTTTGTTTACCTTCAAGGTATTAATTCATTGTTAGTAGTATTCTGGAAATGGTGTTGGTATCAATGTGTGAATAAAATAGACATTTTCTGATATCTGTAAATAAGTTCTTGTAATAAGATTTAATTTTGAGCATGTAAATGGATTCCTATAACTAAAACTCTGCTTGCTGGCTTTACTTGAGCTAGATTGTATTAACACAGATGTTCTGTGAAACTCCTTAATGCAGTGCTAAGACTGAATATGAACTTCATGTAATCTAGCATTAAAGTGAAATACACGTCTCACAGCATAGTTCTTCAGAGCTTTAGAATTTCACAAATAATAACATGTTCTTAGAATTTTAAGCTATTCAGTATCTTTTCAAACTTGATTTGATTTCATGCTTAATAGAAATCACAAAATGAATATTTATTTCTTTCTAGGAAAAAAAGACTTCAACTTAAGTGTTGTGTAGGAAGATGTCAACTCTAAACAATTTCTGCTCTTCTCAGTAATGACGTAGACTCAAGTCTTTCATGCATCACATGAGCATAGATATTTTGATTTATTTGGTTTTATTATTAACCAAAGAGCAAAGTTAGTTAAGCTTTGTTTTATTTGCAAAAGCTTTTGGATGTGTTCATTCTAGGCTTGTTTTCATGCTGTGAATTTTGGCCTTTGATACTTCAGTATGCTTTTAACATCCTGAATGTTCCTATCTGGTGCCTGGCAACTGTTGAATCACTATGAGTCGGGCTTCTGGGACAGGCTTGGTCCAACGTGAAGGTGGAAGACTGTAATATAAAATGGACAGCTGCAAAGTGCATCTGCACTGACCGCTGTTAACTGAGGAAGCCTGAGGAGTGAAAAAAATTGTGTTTTAACCTCGATACCTAGTCATGAGCAGAGAAAGGTGGCCTAAACCTAGCTCTGTTAATAAGTAGTACTAAGCTAATTTAGCAGTCGTCTTATAAATACTGGCTCTTAGGAGAGAGCTATTAAATAACTGATACTAAAATGATGAAATATTTAGTTGGATGCTTTATTCACTTCAATAAAATGGAACTTCTGCTAATTTAGTAGCAATTGTAGTCAAATAACAGTATTGCTATCATTAGGCTGCTTTCTAGAGAGCTGCCCTGCTGCAAGAGCAACTCTGAAAAGGGGTTGTCTGTCGACTTCATTACGCTTATCTGGTATCAAATGCCTGTCACCTTTTCCCATTGAGTGCTTCTGCTGTCAGACAGATCAGCTGAACTGTTTCGTAGCTATGCAGCAGCCGTCACTTTGAGTAGTGTCATCTGGCTAGAACAGGAGGTATAAGAACCTTATGGAGAAAAATCCAGAGGTCCAAAATTAATCTGGAGGAGAAACAGAAGAGACTTGAAAAAAGAGGAGGAGAGTTTGGGTCAAGTAGAAGTTTGGTAGCCAAGGAAAGTAAATATCACTAGCTGTTTTTTCTGTCTTTGTACTTAACATGAATGAAGAAGCTCCAGCATCTGAAGTAATATGAGCAATTTGAGAAGATTATTGATCAGAAAAATGGTGCATACAGATTGGGGAGCTCTTGATAAACCATTAAATGAGGTGTTGTTTTTTTTTTTTTAAAAAAAAGCTTTTTGACTGTCTCTGAGATGTCAGAGTCCTTCTGCACTTAAAGCAAAACGCACTTAGGATTTTTCCTTAGCTGTACAGACTACTTTTTGACTTCACAACCAAATCCAAAGGTCTGTCTCAGAAACTTAGTATTTATTAGCCAGCAGACTACTGCTTCTCAAAATGCAAGCAAGTATTTGGGTGAGTAAAAGACAGTATGTAGTGTATGACCACTGTACCCTGAAAACTTCACTGAGGAGATCTACATAGATAGTTGCATCTGAATAATTTTGTATGACTTTTAACTCAAAGGCTTAGATGTCTGTTTTGTTTGTTAGGTATGTGTTGAAGTGCAGTGTTTAGCATAATTATAATGGAGGTAGACACCAGGTAGAATGAATTCATTGCTTCATGTTCTTGCTTGATATCAATTCACAACCTAATGAAGTTGCTATATTTATTTAGAGTACTTGGTCCTGGCCCATCAAACCAGATCCAGTGTTAGTTTGTAACACTTCTCTCTGCAAAGACTTCCCCCCAGTTCCCGATATGTTTTTAGATTGCTTGCTTGGATGATCTGATTTTAAAAAAAAAAAACTCAAACCAAAAAATGGTGCTGAAACCAGATGATACTATCATTAGATGCAGGCTGTAGAACTATATTTTGCAGATGTAGAAAGTGAGGGAACAGTTTCAAAATCTGAGCCTGAATATAAAATGAATTTAATGATTACTTTCATGGTCTACAGGTTTAAATGTACTCAAACTTTGAGATACTCAAAATACTCCCCTAAGATAAGGCTGTGTATCATCAGGATTATAGTTACGTAATTATTATTTCATAAGCAAAAAAAATCACTTCAAAATGAGAAAGAAGTTAATGTATTATTGGAGCTTCCTGAATTGTGTACTGAATCAGTTACAGTAAATTCATTTTATGTTTCAACGTTTAATCCAGCTAAATGCTTTATGTTGACATTCCAGAAGTAATACAAAATAGATTTCTTTGGCTTTTTGCTGATTTGCAATTAGTGATATTAAAGGGAAGAAATGTATGTGTCTGTAATTTTTGCTGATAACCACCATTACTGTAATTATTTTGGTTACCTGTGAAAGTTATATTGGAACCAAAAGCACATCACAGTGCTTCAGTTAGGTAGAGTAAAGCATGTTTCCCAGGGGACATTTTGTCTTTAACGGTGGTTGAAGGTTGACAAAATACTGTGTGCTTGGAGCTACAAAGCCTAAGTGCCCAAACCCAGAATACAGATGTCTCTGTGGAAGGGCTATGAGCAAGTGGCAACCAGAATGCAAGAGATGGATAGGGAGGTCTTCTGCTTTGTGCTGCTTTCTGAAGCTCATTGGAGCTGACAGGAACCTGTGGCTGTCGTACTTCCCCTCTTCTGTTTATTTTCCAAGTGGTATGCTTTCTCCTTGTTCACTTGTTGTGGGAATGCTAGAGGGAGGACAGGTTCTAACTCATTGTTTCTGTCCTAATGATGTGGTTTTACCATCGTAATTCAAATTTACTGAGTAACTCTAGTTTATGCAAGATCAACTACCGTACAGGGAGCAGAATTTTGGCATATATTCAGCCTGCCTGTGGTCTGGCCCAAAATGTCACTGTGTCTTTGTGACAGACTGAAACTGTTTAAAATAAAAAAAAACAACAACCCCCCCCAACAAACAATCCCCTGACCCCAACTCCAAACAACAAAGCACTATTCAGAAGAAGAAACCTGTGGTGGTCTAGGAGGAAAGGCTGATGAAAAGAGGCTCTGAAGTGAGTCTATATAAAGAAGTTGCTCTCTGAGGAGAAGTATCTGTGTATGTAACTTTATTGCCTAGAAAATTTGAATCCATCATCCCTGTAATAAGTTTTTTGTATAGAGAAACACTGTGCTATAGGAAGCTTGTTTTGATGCTTTAGGAAGCTTTAGTGACTGGATGCAGTTGTGTGCCCTCCCAGAGGGGACAGAAGAAACTCACATCTGGGAGAAGTGTGGTCTCCTGTTGGGCTATGGCTCTGCTAAGCCAGCTGTGCAGGTCATCAGGACCGTTATGCTCAGAAAAAGAAGCTGAAGAGTGATATAAGGTGAACAAATTGAAATTCTGTGCTTGTCTTGTTCTCTTAGCTTGGGTTCACTATTAATTCTAGTTACATCAAGCTTGTGTTGTTTGCATGTTAACAGTTGGTCTGGCATTAACTTAGACCCAGGTGGCTGCCTGAGCAATACTGCACAGCAAAAGCAAGTAGAGGGGACTGGTACACTCTCCAGCTCCATTCCTGTGTCAATGTGAAAAAATTGGCTCAAAATGTTGGCTGTGCACAGGTATTTCTGAAATTTAGACAAAAAGATTAAAAAGGACTTGGAAGTAAAAGAGTACATATGGAGTAATTCAGTAACAGCATTTTATTTCTCTTGATCTCTTATTTTGGAAGTTGAATGAATTTAATTCTTCACAGAACTTTGGTAAAATGTTTTATAATGCATTAATTTTAAGAGATTTATTGTCCACTATTGGAAAATGGTTATCTTTTTTTTTTTTAAAACCCCTCCCCCCCCAATCAGCTGTTAAATATTCCCGAGTTTTAGATTTTAACTAGAACAAATCCAGGAAACTTATTGTAGTTACCTGTTGCTAACAGCAATTATACTTTTGTATAATTGCTCTGCCAATTGAATTTTCATTCTCAGCATGAGAAGAAAGTAATGATAAAATGTTATTCTTTTGCTTTGAGAGATTAGAAACTGGATTAAATCTCTTCGTGCTTTGGAATGCTTCATGGGCTATAACTGTGGCTATAACAGCCACAGCCTTGAGGAAAAAGCATCAGTGTGTTGCTGAAAGGCACAGAAAAGCCATAGGGTGCAGAGTTTGAATGCTAGAGTTCTAATTAAGACACTCATGCAGATAGATCTTGAAACGACTAAAGATAAGATTATGCCTTTCCATCACTGCCACTAAATAGAGGCAATTTTTTGTGCCTTGTAATCACGTCATCAAATCTAGATCTCTAGAGTAGGACTGGAAATTATGCTCTCAAACCTGAAATTCTTAAGAATTTTTCTTTGAAGAAACAGTTTTTTTAATTACAGTCAGGAGGGTATTCCCAGGCTTTGAACAACTTTGTGACTCCAAATACCCACATAATTCTTTTCCTTTAACATTTGTATTATCCTGGAAGAGCAATGGAAAGACAAAACCAGAAGCAGAAATCCTAGTTATCCCAGATTATGGCTGTTTTTCACATTTGCCTGTCTGTGTAGGACATCTTAGAGGTGTTGCCTTAGGGAAGCACATGCTCAGTGGACTGAACTGGCAAGGTTTTTAACACCTTCTACGTGGATTGAATATCAGTAAAGGACCAGTATAGCAGAGATGGCTTTACTCATGTATAAGGGAGCAAAATGAGCATTCTTAAAATGCTTGCTTGTTTTAACATGATGTAGTTGTGACAGCTGCTCGAGGGCTCCTTTGAAAATGGCAGGTCAGTGAATCACCCTGAAATTGCAAATTTGAATTTGCTATTTCTTTTTGTTACGATTGGCTTGTGCTGCTTTTCTGGGCATACATGGAGTATTCTCCTCAGAGTGAGAAGTGATTAGTATTTAAACTACAACAGCAACATCTCATTATAAACATTAGATATCTTGGAATCTACTGGCAATGTGTTAACAAGTTTTGTCTTGCCACTTGTGGCTGAGTCTTTGTTATACTATAGAAAGTTTTCAACTGGGCAGTTTTTGTTCTTTGATCTCAAATGAACTGAATTATTGTAAGATTGCAGGAAAAGTGCTGTAAGGAGTCTGATGCTGAGCCAATAAGATTTTCAGCATCTGCATTTCCCTCAACTGTTGTCTGAAGTGCAGCTGCCGGCTGGGGTGCATGAAGTGCCAGCTGTTTAATTTCTGGAGTGCAGGTGCTGATCCACTGCTCCCAGCTGTGCGTTCGAGGACCTGTTTCCAATCCCATCTGTTCTGGGGATCACACTTACACACACAGCTTTGCTCAACTATGGAGAAAATTATAGTATAACTGATTTTTTTTCTGCTTGCCAAAATATTTTGTTGTATAAACAACGGCACCATTTGGTATAAGAAAATGTGTGTAGGTGTTGTGTACTTAGGATCTTACATCTTTGAAAGGGATCATCATTGCATACTGCTGAGGGATCACCAGCATCTATATTGTGGAGAGCAAACACAAGTTAAAATAATCAATACCGTCTGCAAGGCATTCTCTACTTCTGTTATTTGAAAGTGTTGCAGTACTTAAATATATGGACATCAATAAGAATATAAAGATAGATTACATGAAAGCTGTCTTATAAAGAAAGCAAGCCCCGTGGTCTGATTTTGGAGTGTAATATGACTCACATGTGTTGCTCTTTGAAAGATTATGAAAAAGGTGCTGTAGTTCTCCAGGAGTGTCCAACTTAGAGTGTTGAAAAACACCTGGAAGACAACGCAGTCATTGGTCCCAGCCAGCACAGGTTTATAAAGGGAGGGTCCTACCTGTCAAACTTGATTTCCTTCTATGACAGTTACCCACCTGGCTGACCAAGGAAAACCAGCTGATGTGATCTTTTTAGATTTCATCAAGGTGTTTGATCCTGTCTTTCACAGGATCCTCCTGAACCAACTGTCCAACATACAGCTGGATAAACACACAGTGCAGCAGGTACGCAATTGGCTGATGGGTCAGGCTTAAAGGATCACAGTGAATGTGGTCACATGACCAGTCCCTAGTGGGGTCCCACAGGCATCCATCCTGGGGCCAGTGCTCTGTAGTATCTTCATAAATGACCTGCATGCAGGACTCGAGGGTTTCCTAATTTTGCTGATGGCACAGAACTGGAGGAGCAGTTGACGCTCTGGAGGGCTGGGAGACCTTGCAGAGGGATCCGGACAGACTGGAGAGCTGGGCAATCACCAGCTGCATGAAGTTTATCAAGGACAAGTGCCCAGTTCTGCACGTGGGACACAGCAACCCTGGACATGTGGACAGACTGGGGAGAGAGAGGCTGGAGAGCAGCCCTGTGGAGAGGGACCTGGGGGTACTGGTCGATGGCAAGTTGAACATGAGCCAACAGTGAGTCCTGGCAGCCAAGAGGGCAACCATGTCCTGGGGGGCATCCAGCATGGCATTGCCAGCCGGGAGAGGGAGGAGATTGTCCCACTCTGCTCTGCACTCGGTGTGGTGCCATCTGAAGCACTGGGGGCAGTTTTGGGTGCTGCAGTATAAAGACTATCTAAAGCTACTGGAGAGTGCCCAGGGAGACCAAAAAGCTGGTGAAGGGTCTAGAGGGGAAATTGTGTGAGGAGCAGCTGCAGTCACTTGGTCTGTTCAGCCTGGAGGAAACTGAGGGGGAATGTCAACCATCTACTGCTTCCTCACAAGGGGAGGAGGAGCAGCAGATGCTGATCTCTTCTCTCTGGTGACCAATGACAGGACTCAAGGGAATAGCAGGAAGATGTGCCAGGGGAGGTTTAGATTGGATATTAGGAAGAAGTTTTTCCCCTAGCAAGTGGTGGAGCACTGGAACAGGTCCCCAGGGAAGCAGTCACGGCACTGAGTCTGCCAGCATTCCAGAAGCATTTGGACAACGCCCTCAGTCACATGGTGTGAATGTTGGGGTTGTTCTATGCAAGGATAGGAATTGGACTTGATCATCCTTGTAGATCCCTGTCAGCTTAGGTCATTCTATGATGAATTTGTCAAGCCGTATCCTATTCCTTACTTAGATTGCAGTAATTTTGATTTCTTTTTGGGCTGAAATGGCCCTTTGACTTACCTGTCAGTAACAGAATAATTTAGTTTGGAAAAGAGCTTTGAAGGTTGTAACAGGAGGCTGGAGATGTGCAAAACTCACATGGACAATCTGAGATTTATCCAGGTGAATGCTGAGTATTTCCAGGACTAGAATTTCCACAGCCTGTCTGGACATCTTGTCCTAATACTTGACCACTGCCATGGTGAAGTTTCTATAACTAAACAGAATTTCTCTTGTTGTAACTTGTCTGTTGTTGTATGCTTTGCAGAAGAGTCCGGATCCATCTTATCTTTATGTTTTCATTAGGTAATTGTCATATAATTGCACCTTAATATATAAATAAATCAACTTCTCTAAAGCAACATAACAACAAACATGCAAAGTGGAACACGCGCACTTAACACATGGTAGAGCTAAGGCAACAGCACTTTAGGTTTTGGAATAGCTATACTTGAGCATGGCTAAAATGTTCTCACAAGTGAAGATGTGTTGGTTCTACTGCTGTGTTTATCTGTGGGTCGGGGAAAAAAATTAAAAATGTCTGGTGTCCGCTGACTTAATCTGGACACAAAGAAGCACTTCTGTTCACAGAAGATAGAACAGTATCCAAGGCTTATGTGTGGAAGAATGTACCACTATTACTTAGAGTTTGGCAAAGGCACCAACAAACTTAATTTTAGAATTTACTTAACCAGTCAGTTCGTCTGCTGCTTGCTGGAGTGCTGTGGTGTTGCATTGGAACTGGAGCTCAAAGTAGGGATTTTGCCTGTTACATCTAAATACTTGGTAAATTGACTGTAGTTTTCAAAATAGGGAAAGTCTTTTAGCTTTCTTTTTGCAGAGGAATGAAACAGTTAAAGAAAAAAATCTTGGAACATTCATAGCTATGATCATGATTACATGGCAATTAATAAGGATACTGTGAAGTGTCTGACATAAAGGTCAGGCTGACATATCTATAATCAGTGTATCAGTAATTGTATTGCTTTTTTCCAATTCCTGTAGCAAGATGACTGCATTGTGAAAATAAGGACTTTTTTTAGATTGTTAGAATATGCTAATAAAGTTGAAAGTGAAAAATGCTGTGGAGAAAGAGCAAGAAACCAAGTACTGAATACAGGATAATGGAGGGAGGCAGGGAGGAAGACACATTGCATGAGGTTGCAGACATCATAAAGACATGTACAGAAATATGTCAATTTCAGACATTGGCACAATCTAGTGACCAAAATTAACTATCAGGCTGGAGACCCTTACTGCTCCCCTTGAAGTCAAGGCACATTCTGCCATGTGTACACTTCAGAATTTTTTCTGCTGCATTGGATATGAACCTCTCAGTGTTTATATCTGCTAAGGAGCAAGCTCTTTATCAAACTTGTGCAACACAAAATTGCTAGCACGTGGATAGTTGTGAAATTGGAGCTGAGAACAGAAGTTCCCTGGCAGGAAAAACTGTATCATTAGTGTTCTGCAGGCCTTTTTAAAGTAAGGCACAAAGCTAATAGAGGAGCTGCATTGGTGATGCTGGTGCCGGGTGCTTTTGCTGCAGTGAGTAAAAGGTCAATAAAAAGGTTCATGAGGTCCTGGTTATAAGTCATTTACCCATAATGAAGCTGAAGGGAAGACACTTTTCCTTTTGAATTAAGACGAATACATTGCTCTAAATTATAAAAGCCATTTGACTTTACACTGTTGGGATAATTCTTCTGATAGAAGTGATCTACTGTGACATCAGGCAGCATTTGTTTGTGTGATGTGAGCTATGGCAACAGCTGCCTGACAGCTGCTTGCTTTTTGCTTGTGCTGATGTTTGAGTGTTTACAGGATGTGACTGTAAGCATGTGATTCAAGTTTGATTGTTTCTGTGG
Organism: Dromococcyx pavoninus; assembly: GCA_033558185.1. Classification (NCBI taxonomy): domain Eukaryota; kingdom Metazoa; phylum Chordata; class Aves; order Cuculiformes; family Neomorphidae; genus Dromococcyx; species Dromococcyx pavoninus. Next base: position 456,690 of record JAUMJL010000149.1, read on the forward strand.
CTTGGAACAGTGTTATACAGTGCCTTTTTATAAACATGCTACCTATAAAATCAGCAATGTTACCGTGCTGTGTTGCTACTGCTGAGTGCTTCCTCCAGTGGGTGCATAGCTAATGGTCTAAAGCTTTGTAAAAAAAATAAAATAAGATTAATTTTATTAATAAATTTGAATATTTCAAGTGTCAGCTTATGTGAAGGCCTGGTCCTTCCTTATAAATGAACCTCAAGATCTGATTACCTTGGCTAGAGAGATGTCCACTAACAGTTCATGGCTGTGTTCTTGCTTCTCCCCACCAGAGCCAAGGGCAATCAAAGGCAATCAAATCATCCCACATCGCTCAGGCAGCGTACAATAATTTCTTAGCCCATGATAAAAGGTCACAAATTCTAGCCCTACACCCCATTCCCCAAAAGACACATAATCAGTGTTCCAGCTAATTAATGATGTTTCTCTGTCCAAACCTGCAACCTTACATATAAACATAGGCTCCAAGAAGTAATGGTGGAAAAGGGGCTATAGCTCTACCTTCCTTGCTCTCTTCCTCAACAGCACTGCAGTCAAAGTACCTGAGGAGCTGTAGAGTATCTCTCATTTGGGTTTAAGTTTTCTGACTTTGATCTCAGTAAAATGTTTGTTCTAATGTTGTGGGCTCAAAATTACAATTTTTCCATTTAATGTTAACTGCATGCTGGGAGGAAGAGGAGGAAGATCAGATCATTTTGATTCCACTGCCTGGTGCTTTCAGGTCTCATTAAGAGCCACTCACCTCACAGAAAATTCCATGCTGAGTCTTTAAAATAAATAGTAAGCAGCTGCTCACACTTGTTTAAATTAAAAAAAAGCATAATAAATACCTGTTCACTGTAAATTGATGTGAGCAAGAATGTGCAATTTTTTAATGAATTGCTGAGGTTCCAGCTCTGTTATTTATACCAGGATGGCAATCCCAGTCATGGATCTGTATGGCCTTTCTCTGCAGATAATTTATTCTACCAGAAAAATCTCATTAGGATCATGGTGCCTCAGACTTGGTCAGGAAGAGAGTCATTAGGTAACTGAATCATTCTGATAGTTTTTCTGGCTTTTCTTTTTTGATGACCTTGGTAGCCTCACCACGCTCCTGAGGGGATTATGAGGTGGGTAGTTGGCACATGGCAGACCACCCTGGAAAGTCTGCTTTGCATATCTCCACACAAAATGTTACATCTTACTCAAATGCTTGTATGTACCTAAATGGACTACATGGGAGTGAAGTCAAATCCCATCTTGTATCAGTTTTGGTTTTGAGTAGCTCTGTTACATCAGAGTTGTTCTGTGAAAAAGAGGTTAAATGTGTATATTGAATCCATAGGCTCTTCATTAAGAACTCTTAAAAGTGGTCCTCTGGCTGCGGAAAACTGAAATACTTTCCTTTGTATTAACTCTGCCCACAAGTAGTATCAATTTAGTAGCTGCTATGAGATACACACAATTTCTGAGTATTAACGAATTTATGTTGATTGTGAGACCTTGTTCAAGTGAGTTTTTAAAGTGAAGGAAAGCATTCAGGAGCTGCAATGCTGTTTATTTTCAGTCCTGTTGTTACACTTGTTTTCATTGCAAAATTTTTGTGATATATGAGAACAGATCCTTTACATAGGTAAAGATCCTTTAAACAGAGACTTTACACAAGGTCTCTACAGCTCTTCTGAGCTAGAAGTCGGGAGTACTGAATTAATACCATTTATTTTTATTCAGGATCAAACAAACACAGAACAAATAACTTCTTTGAAGTTAGCATGTGATTTTAAAAAAAATTCCTGAAAACCTTCCTTGGGAGTGCACTATTTGGTCTGTATCTCCTTGGTCTGTGTTCAGTTCCAACGGGCTTTCTGTCCAGGAAAGACAAGTAGTGTAGGCCTATGCAGCAGCTCCTTTTGTGCCTCTCTAGAGAGCCTGCGGGAGGACTGAGACAATTCACACTGATTATTCTTGCTAAAGTTAAACAGGAAAATAGTTTCTAGTAAATTCTAATCACAAAATTCATAGAGAAGTGATAGATCTTCCAGAAACAATTGATATAAGTATTGGGACTTTGGTTGTAATATATGACAACCTCCTGTTTTAAAATAAGTTCTAAGTTGCCACTCGAGTAACACTTCAGACTTGCTTCTCTGAAGTGCTGCAGTGACAGCAGGCACTGAATTTGCTGTGGCAAGGAAATCTGTTCTCAGTTGCTATATCAGGATTGCTTTTGGTGTTGGTTGTGGGAGTAGGCTGTGTGCATTTACAATGCAAATTAGAAAGGACTTATTTTGCTTTGCTCTTAGTAGACATAAGCAGCTTTCACATTAGAAGACTGAAAAAACATAATAGTTTATATGTTGTAGTCCAGTGATGCGTCGTCTTGTTGATCAGTTCAACGTTTACTGAAGTATTTTTTTCCTATATAGAATTAACATCTAGTTACTTAATCTTAACCCACTTAATCTACCTCTTATTGCAGAAGCATTTGCTTGTTTCTGTTAATCTTTTTGGAACATTTATGGGTCTGATTTTCAAAAAGCATCTACCCTTGGCAGCTCTCATGGGCGATGCTGATGGGGCCTGGGTGTTGCCAGAGCAACAGTTACCACCCCCTCGCCTGTGAGAAAGCAGTCTAGGGAGTGGCAGTGACCAGGAGTGCTGCAGCCAGGGTGTGAGGCATCAGCCAGGGTGTGGCAGTTTGCAGGGAGGGCTTAGTCACCTGGCCAGCTCAAGAGCGGAGTTCAGTTGATCATCACTGTCTCAGAAGGAGTTTAGCTGTGGTATCCACCCAGTGGAAAGCTATGTTCTCTTTGTTTGCCAGAGCGCACGTGGCAAACCAGACAGAGCTCCCATGAAAAAGTGCAGTTGTTCAAGTGTCAAGCTGCAGGGAGTGCCAAAGCCTCTCATGGGTAACAGATGGCAGTAGTGAGGTCAGCTGTGTGAGGTGTGACTGGGTGGATGATCCTGATCAGCCTAGTGGCAGAGCTACAAGAGAACACAGAAAGTCTGAGGAGCTTCAGGGAGGCTGAGAAAGAGAGAGACTGGTAGAGCCAGGCTCTGCCCTCCCTGAGACAGCAACAAGAACAGCCACCAAAACCACAATCCAAGATCAAGGAGATCCTGTATCCTCCCCCCACCCTAGGCTGGAGGCAGTAGCTCAAAGGAAAGGTGGGAATGGGGGCAAGCCTGCACTATGGGCTACAGGTAACCACCCTTCCTTGCCCACTCTGCTTTCCCAGGTGCTCATAAAATAGATATGAGGCTCTGGATATGGAAGGCCAGTGAGTGGTGTGAAGGTCTACGTGGTGTTCCTCTAAGATGGTAACATGGTTGACAGCTCAGCTGAAATCCTTCTACACCAATGCACCCAGCACGAGCAACAAAAACAAGGGGCTGGAAACCACTGTGCTGCTGGAAAGCTATGGCCCAGTTGCCATTACTTAAACTTAGTAGGACAAATCCCGTGACTGGGGTGTGGCTATCGATGGCTACAAGCTGTTCAGAAAGAACAGATGACTGACAGAGGTGTTGTCCTCTACATCAAGAAATGGATAGGGTGTGAAAAATCTCTCTTTGAAGAACAGCCACAAGCAGGTTGATATATTATGGGTAAGAATCAGAGACCACAGCAACAAAGGGAACCACGTGGCTGGTGTCTACTATGGGCTGCCCAAACAAGAGAACTCTGTTGATTAAGCCTTCTTAGTGCAGCTGCAGGAGACGTAGTGCTTGCAGCCTATTCTCATGCTGGGAGGCTTCAACTACCTTGACATGTGCTGGAAGAACAGCATGTTGAGCTGTAGGCAATCCAGGAGACTCTTCAAATGCATGGAGGATAACTTCACAAGCCAGGTAATAGACAGCCCTATAAGAGAGGATGTGATACTGGACCTGATCATCACCATTGCAAGTGAGCTAATAGATGATGTCAAGATTACAGGCAACCTGGGCTGCACTGATCAAACACTGGTGGAGATTGCAGTCCTGAAGGATATCCATCAGGTGAAGAGCAAAATCAAGACCCTAAATTTTTGGAAAGCAAACTTATAGCTGTTGAAAGAGTTACTCAATAGGACCCCCTGGGAAACTACCCTCATGAACAAGGGAGTAGAACAGAGCTGGCAGAGTCCTGCGCCTGGGTCAGGGCAATCCCAAGCACAATTACAGGCTGGGTGGAGAATGGATTGAGAGTAGCCCTGAAGGAGAAGGACTTGGGATGCTGGGGGATGAGGAGCTCAACATGAGCCAGCAATGTGCACTTGCATCCCAGAAAGCCAACAGTATCCTGGCCGCATCAAAAGAAATGCGGTCAGCAAGCTGAGGGAGAGGATTCTCCCTTTCTATTCCGCTCTTGTGAGAAGAGTACTGCTCACCTGCAGTACTGCATGCAGTTTCGGAGTCCTCACTTAGCACAGGAAGGACATGGATCTGTTAGAGCAAGTCCAGAGGAGGCCACAAATGTTGATCAGAGCGCTGGAGCACCTCCCATAAGAGGACAGGTTGAGAGAGTTGGGCCTGTTCAGCCTGGAGAAGAGAAGACTCCAGGGAGACCTTAAAGCAGCCTCCCAGTACTGAAAGGGGCTTCAGGAAAGCTGTGGAGGGGCTCTTTGTCAGACATTGCAGTGACTGGACGAGAGGTATCGGTTTTAAGCTTAAAGAGGGGAGATTTGTATTAGATATTAGGAAGAAATTTTTTGCTGTGAAGGTGGTAAAGCATTGGAACAAGTTGTCTGGAGAAGTCATGGATGCATTATCCCAGGAGATGTTCAAACGCAGGTTGGATAAGGCTTTGAGCAATCTGATCTCGTGGAAGGTGTCCCTGCCCATATTAGAGGGGTTGAAACTGGATGATCTTCAGTATTCTTTGTGACCAAAATCATTCTGTGATCTTTCAGGACACTTCTCATAGAGTGCGGGAGCTCTCAATCCCCAGGTGTAAGTAATCAGGAAAGGGAGGCAAGAGACTGGCATGTTGAGTCAAGACCTGCTGTTCGGTCTAACGGGCAAGAAGGAGATGTGCAGGCAGTGAAAGCAGGGACAGGTATCCTGGGAAAAGCATAGGGACACTGCCCAGTTGTGTAGGGATGGGGTCAGGAAGGCCAAGGCATGGCTGGAGCTGAACTTGGAAATGGATGCAAAGAATAGTAAGAAGGGCTTCTACAGGGATGTCAGCCAGAAAAGGGGGTCAACGAAAGCATACCCTGCCAATAAGCAAGACAGGCAGACAGGTAATAACCACCTGAGGAACCTGAACATATCCCCTGTCTTTTCACAGGGTCCGTGCTCCATGACTGCTGTGCTGATTGGTCAGCCAAGGTGTCAACAATCAGAATGGTGATCACATGGCAACCATGCGCCATCCGTGGGCTCAGAGACTGTTGCTTATCTTTATGATGTTCCTTCTCATGTCCTATGTGTCCTGAAAAAGTTAAAATAGAACAGCACAATTCTACTGGTCATAGCAATACAAGAAGTTACAATAAACAGTACCCATAGCAATGTGATACTCATCATCCATGGGTCAACTATTTTGTTTTAGGCCTGTTGATTGGCTCAGTCACTTCAGGTCTTAAAAAAAATTCAATAACTATACAGTGCAAAAATGGAAGGAAAAATCTGGACATAATTAACTTAAAATGCACATTGTATCTCCCTGATCCCAACAAAAGCAGGCAATTATCTCTGGTTTTGAGAACTTTCAGTACCAATGGTGGAGTTATCTCTGTAACAATTTCAATTATTCACAAATCAGTTTTGAGGCAGAATAAACAGTATGACAGAAGTATGTGTTTTAGAGAAATTTATGTATTGGCAAACTAGTGACTGCACAGATGAGGTGGAAATTTGCATCATTTGCAGAGGGCATGAGGATAGACCAGTGGTTTTGTGAGAAGCTGACTATGGGGAAGAGCTTTGGCAGAATGGAAATAGAAGCATACATATAGCTAATTTTTCTCCTTAGATTTTCAGCACATTCTCAGCTAAATATTAGTGTTGAAGAAATGTGACTTCAAAGATTTAACAAAAATAGGGCTCAGGAGGAACTTGAACGAGAATGTGTGTGGGAGGGGGATGGCATATTGGAGTTAGAAGGCTTTTTCTTTGCAGAGGTGGGCAGCATGGAGAAAGTGTGAAAAGTAGCGGGAGAAGGAGACAAACATTTTTGACTAAGTTGTGACAGAAGGCAAGGTCCAAGAAGTAATTTAGGATAGTAAGCCTTTACGACCAGAGCTGGTTTCATGTGGAGGAAATTACCGTAGAGATTTGAAGGAGGGGCGTGATTTGAACAGACAGTAACTGAACAGATGTTTATTAGAGTTACCAGGAAGTAATACTATGAGCACTGAGATGGAATTATAATATTTTGAGTATGGATGAGTGTTAAAAACCATTGGACAAAGAAAAGTGTTAGAAAACCATTATACTGGTGAAAGTTCAGTGAATGAGATATGATTGAAAGCTCAGGACTTGATTGTACTGTTAAAGTGAATAATGGATAAAATAGAGGATTGTTAAAAGGAATGAAAAAAATGCAAAGGAACTGATGTGAAAGGAACAAATCATCTATTTTTTCCATACTAAGCTTTACCTCAATATCACTCATTCAGGATATGTGTTAGTTGACAAAGGAGAGAACAGATGAACTAATAGGTGTGAAAGCATCAAAGATCTGAGTAAAGCACATGGGAAACATTAAACGAGGTGAGGAAACAGCAGAGTTGCAAGTTCTTAGGACACAGATAGAGCGAAAGATGAATCTCAGATATTTTGCTGCCCAGCAGCTGTTGCCACCTATGTCACTTAATATCTCAGTTCAGGCTGTTCTTTCCTTGCCTTGTTTTATAAGTGGTATTGTGAGAACCTCATTTTTGCATACAGGAGAGATTAATGTGTTGCATTAAGATAAATACTGTGTTTTAATAGAGTCTAATTAGTTCAGCTTTAAATTACTGTATCTGTTGCAACACTAAAGACCTGAAAATTGTTCTTTGGAGTACTACAAAATCTGTAGGTAACTTCAGGCCTGGAGACTTCATAGACCCGTATTTCTCTACAGAAATGGAAAATTCTCCTGTGACTTAGTTTTTGCAAGGTAAGTACTTTCCTTCCATGAAGTAGAATAGAGACACCTTTGATCCGCTGAACCTGCACAGAGTTCCTCTTTAGAGATCTAGTTCTTCCTATGGCACCTGCATCAGAACTGCATTGTCTTAGCTTCTTGCGGTGCTTGTGACCAGGAACATGGGGATAAATTTTCCCAGTCACAGGCTGTGGATAGACCTGTTCCACATTTGCTGGTATTTAACTGCAGATTCCTCTTTCCAAGGGGATCAGCTCAAGCTAGGGACAAGAAAATGAATACCATTGGTACTCGGATCTTCCCTTTCTGCACTTAAAGGATGCTACCTATCAGGAAAGAGCTCTGTGTCAGAAACATCACCTGATCTTATTTGTCTCAAACTTCTGAGCAACTCAGAAGTGCATCTACAGCCCTGAACAGAGTATGATCTAAAAGTGCTATTTAACAACTTGGCTCTGATTTGCTCATAAGATCTAGCTTCATATTAATAAAACCTGAAGGTTTCCTGGAAGAAAAATCATAGGTGAAGATAGAAGAACCTGAACGCACTGCAACAGAGGCAATTCTTAATTCGGATAACTCTGTTATTGTTTCCTTTTTTTGTTATACCTACTTATCTATTTTTCACAATTGAGGTTTTACATAATCTTTTCCTTCCATGTTTTGTTTTCAAAGATATTTGAAGAAAGGCCTACCTTTCTACCTGTTTTCTTGAAACAGACATTTCTGCTATTTGAATACAAAAAGCTGTATGTTTATCTCATTCCATTTCTTGACATAAAGCTGATACAATTTTAAATACAGTTTAAATGGAAAGGGACTGAAGGCAGCCAAATAAACTTGGAAAAACATATCTAGCTCAATTTTCTGGGAAAATAACAAGCCTATCGGAGGCTTTTAGCAAACCTTAAGAGATGCCTGTTATAAGACCATGTACTGTAATATTTTATTAAGGAAACATTTTTAAATAGTGTTAGGAAACCATTAAATCCGATTAGATAATTTCATTTGAACTTTTGTGTATATGGGCTTTTAAACTGAACTTAAAAATGGACAAAATGTTTACAAGGCAGTGCAAAGATTTGGTGCTGCCCTGGTCCTGTACTGCTGGAACACCTGAAATCAGATGACGCCAGGAAAAGCCTGCTAGAATGAACCATAGGAATGGTGGCTGTAACATCATTGTGGCTGCTGAATTTGTAGAACCACTGCATGGGTAACAGTGATGAATCTGTACCTTGTGCTCTGTGTTCCTTTTGAAACCATTGAAAACTGGACATCCTCAGTAACAGCTTTGTTTGCATACTTCATTCATATATACCCTTATACATCTTATTATTGAGAGTTATTGATAGAAAAGAGAAATCTAAAATGTGTTCTGCCTGAGGTACCTTTTGACAAAGCATCTTGTTGCCAGACTCAGACTGCAGTGGAGAAGATGCATCAGCTTTGAATTTGATAGAGATCACAGGTGTGCTTCAGAAAAGCCACTTGACAAATGGTAATTAAAACAACTTCTGTCCTCTGTCAAGGTGGGCTGGCTTTAAATCATTGACCTGCAGGTTACCAAAAAAAAAAATCAGTTATCCAGTCTGAATTAGTATTTCATAATAGCATAGTTTGCATTTCTGGGCAGAACCTGTACCGGCTTAGAGGTGATCAACACACAGAACAGCTCCTGAAGTTTGCCTGGGCTGTGATCAGAATAAATGAATTAGTTGCAATATTTCTTGTGCATCAGAATTGTTTGGTACTTTGGTGCTTGTTCCTATGGTTTTGATGTGGTGCTTAGAAGGCAGTTAAAACAGGCGTTTGTTTGGGTTTTTTTACATTGGAAACACGTAAATCTTCATGGAGTTTCCAAGTACGTGTTGTAAATGTCTGGCATGAGACCCCAGAGAGACTATCGTCCTTCTGTCTGCTTAACTCTTTCCTCTTATGCCCAATTTGGATTTAGATTTTTGCATGATTACTCCTTACTATAATCAATGTGTTATTTATTATATATAATATGTGGCCCTAGTTTTAACTTCTCCTCACATACAACTTGTATTCAACTGAATGTTTCTTATTTTATTTTGTAGAATAAAAGGTCTATTTGGCACTTCTAAATGCTCAAACTGGGACCTGTACTTTTAGACTGAATCCCAACTTTTTCCTTGTGCAGAAAGTCTATCCAAATAATATTTAAATTTCCTTAGACCTACATATTTTTTTCTAAAATATTAAATCATGAATTTTTAGGCAGAAAATCAAGTACCTGGCAGAAGTAGATGCTTAATTTATCTACATTTCTTAAAAAGTATGACTTGGAATGAAGGAAAAACTTGGAAAGGCACAAGTTTTTACTGCCTGGAACACCAGCTCTCGTGGGACACTGCTGGAGGTGCCGAGTGGGTTGTGGTGCCATGCAGTGACCTATAAGAAGTGAAACATGTTGTGAATAAAAATAAACATAAATGTTAATGCTCATGATTAGAATTAAGGTTTGTTTGCAGATCACATGAGAATGTTATACACATATATATTTAAATACACTTGCACATGGAGAGGTATATTCAGTGCAGAAGGGGATGTGAAGAGTTTTATATGAAGAGGCATGAAGAATTGTTCAAAGGCTTTGATAATTAAGTTGATAAAAGGAGACATAATTAAGTAGTATAAAGTGTTTATATTATTCAGTCATAGAAGTATAGGATGCTTTGGTCGGAAGGAAGCATCAAAGATCATCTTGTCCAACTCCACTGCCATGGACAGGGACATCCTTCCACTAGATCAGGTTGCTTAAAGCCCCATCCAACTTAACCTTGAAAACTTTCCAGGGAAGGGCAATCTAGAACTTCTCTGGGTAACCTGTTCCAGTGTTTCACCACACTCATCATAAAAAATGCCTTCCATATATTTAAACTAAATCTACCCTCTTTTAGTTTAGAACTCCTTGTTCTGTCGTTACAGGCCCTAGTAGAAAGGGTCTCTGCATCTTTCCTATAAGCCCCCTGTAAGTATTGAAGGCTGCAAGAAGGTCTTCCCAGAGTCTTTTCTTATCTTAACATTCCCCCCCCCCCCCCAGCTCTTCCAGCCATTCTTCATAGGAGAGGTGTTCCAGCACTCTGACCATTTTGACTCACTTTAACACATGTAGTGGGGATCCTGAAGCTGGATGCAGCACTCCAGATGGAGTCTCACATGAATGGAGAAGAGGGGGAGAATCATCTCACTGTGTCACTGACGAAGACAGTAAACAGTACTGGTCCTGATACAGACCCGAGGGATGCTGCTTATTACTGAGCTCCGTAAAGCTGGTGACTGCAGCACTTTAGATATGGCCATCTAGCTAATTCCTCACCATTAAATAATCCATCCATCAAACATATCTCCAGTGTGGAAACAGGGATGTTTTGTGGAACAGTGTCAAAGGCTTTACAGAAGTCAAGTTATATGATGAGATATCAGTTTTCTGCCTTTTTCCACTGGTAACTCCCAAGTTGTGTTATTAACCAGCAACTCATTAGCTGTAAATAATAACCTAATGTAGTAGTCAGGACTCTAGGGATTAATGTAATAAAAGTAAATCCAGAAGTCTTTCTAAGTTTTAGTAGGCCATCTGTGATAATAAATAGCGCTAAGAGAAGGAAGTTTCTAAAGATATTTTAACTAAAAATTTTGCTCTACAAAGTTCTACAGTGGCTACTTTGTTATTCCGTAACTAGCAAAAGCTCTATTCCTAGGAGATTCCCTGTATTATATGAACAGACCTTAATGGAGTAATTTCTAATCCCAAATATATTGATTGTTTCTTCAGTTGCTGGAAACTGCCATGGCTCTTCCTTCAGTGATGTTCATTTGAAATGGTAAAATATGGCAGCCTTTGGTCTGCAGTACCCTTTGGCACCCCTGCCTCACTGTGCTCTTAGGGCAGAGGCCTTTATTTACAGTTACAGGCTATAACCAAGGGAATGAATGGAATAATAGTGATTTATTTATACTTATTTTTCCTAGTCCTTCTCAGTGAAATATCTCATCTGTGGTGGAGACACAGAAAACAGTGCAAGGTACTAAAATGTTTTTACTTTTCAATGAAATAAGTGAAACGCGCTGCTTTGGCAGTTTTCAGAGGTGATGGGGAATGATTGCTTGGGTCTATTGCTCTGTGTACTACAACTTATTTGAAGTTCTAGTGAGCAACAACAATACAATGCTTGGGGGAAAAGTTGTAATTTATTGCACCTTTTTTTGCTAAAACTTTTTGAATTAGATAAGAAAAACTTGTTGTGCAAACTAGTAAAAGCAACTTGAAGTTTTAGCCAAGTCTGCCTGGGACTATACTGTTAAACCTTAATATTTTCTAAGCTCTCATCTCATTATGCATTTTCATTTGAATTATTGAAGGAGAGGTTTTCATAGTATAAACCATTTTCTTTAAAAGTAGTAGTTTATTTCTTTCTGAAATAATAGCCTATTCCATCTTTTTGGACTCTTGTTTTGGACAAACATTTTGATTAAAGACACTGACAAGTGCTCTTAAAGTATGGTTGTATTTCTTCCTGACTTCTCTAATGCGTCTACAACTGGAATGAGGAATTACTGGAAATAAAATGGAAAATAACCTTAGGTGGTAAATATATCCTTCTTATTCTGCATGCACATTAATTTTTCTGTGACACATGATCTAAAACCTGATCTCTGCTGGAGGGGCTCTACTAAAAGGGGAAAAAACAGCTGATAAAAAGAAGAAGCCATACAACAATGGAAGAAACTACTCTAAAAAGTAAACAGCTGTCTGGATCATTTAATCATGTTTTTTAGGATATCCTGCTGATATTCATCTGAATAATTGGATTTTTTAAAAATTAAAAATATCCGTTCTGTAGACTGATGTGTAGACATCTTAATTTTAGCAATGCAGGTATATTAATCATTCATTACACACATGTGTTATGGACAGAAATAATATTACAAAGGAGGAAAAACTGAATGTGGAAATGTTCCAGGTGTCCCGACAGTGTGTGTTTCAGTGACAGAACTCCTTTAATCTTATGAATATTTACAGTTCAAATTATTCTTATTACTTAAATTTTTGGACTAAAAGAATTAACTTCGTGTTTAACACATGCTGATTCTTATTTCCTTGTGTTGCTGCAAGTTGCACTTTGGGCTTATGACTTAAGAAACTCCTGTAGCTTATGTTTATGAAACCAATCACAAAGCCCATTCAATCTGAGAATGTCACATCAGGAATTTAGTGTCTACCAGAGAAGTATCCTCCTTTGTTGCAACCTGAAAAGAGCAATGCTACTGACACTTGAATTTTGACTTTTGCAAACATTTCTTTACCCTTTTATTGCAGAACACCTGCAATTTATTAAGAGCGGAATTATAAAGCATAGTGTAACCTACATATAATGTTCTGTCACTGCAGAAACAATTGAAAATTGAAGTAGCTGTACAATGTTTTAAAGCAGAGGTCGAGAAGAGAGCATGTCTTAAATCAGATTACAAAAAGGATTAGAAAGAGCTGGGAAGCTGTGAGGCTTATGAGGTCAGAGCATTTCACTTTTACATTAGACAGGAAAGAAAAGTGGCTCTCACAAAGGAGCAATAGGAAACAAAAAGAAGAAATAGCAAATTAAATCAATAGGGATTAGATCTCAGTGATTTCTTTGACTCATTACCAGCTACAGTCATCTTCATTATTTTTAGTCATGCAGACATGCTAATTTGTCATCTATGAAAATGTACTCTTATTAAGATTACTCAGTTCTCTTCCAGTATAATATACTGCTAAGGCTAGCTTTCATATATATGTGTATGTATATGTAAAAAACCAAATACATACAACACATTTTGCATGAGTCTGAAAACAAATTACTGGAGTGGCTCTTATTTTGGGGAGGGAGCCAATCCACCCCAATGGAGCTTTTGAAACTTTACTAAAGTTCTTTTTCCAGTCTTAATATTGGCATGACGTTATGGAAATAACTTGTAACAGGAGATGACGTAAAATGGTATCATGTGAAAGCTTGGTAAAACCTGAAACAAAGCTCCATATACATGCATATAGATGTGTTTATGAATGTATTTATTGTTAAAGAGTTCTCATATATTGATGTGCCATTATAGTAGCGAAGATTTTGCTGGCTATTTCCAAGCTCACAGGGACAGATACATCACCGCTTGGTTTGAGTGCAAAAAGAAAAGCATGGAGGAAAATTACAGAGCTCTTTGCAATGTAGTGGACAATTTTGTGGTTTTTTTCAATTTATAACAACTAAATATTCTTGTTATCTTAATAATAAATAATAATCTATATTGTTCTTGTTCTGTTCAGCACTGTTTTCTTAAACGTCTTGTGCTGAAAACGCCACCAACTTAAAAAGTCAGAGCTACTGCTGACTCCGTTTGTGGCTATGAGGGGCTGGCTTGCCTGTGACTAAGCCTCTGGTTAGGGCTGACAGAACGAGCCCAGAGCTACCAATGTGTCTGAGACTGGAGGAGAACAGCTGAAGCAAATTGATGGCTGCAGAAAGAATCCATCCCAGCAGAATTTCTTGTGTTGGGAAGGGTTGGATTTCCTTGTCCAGCCTAACTATGAGAAAAGAAATCTAGAGCACCAGTTGTAAGGGAGGTGGAAAGCAGTTTCGTAAGTGAGCTGAAGGCTGTAACTGTAATTCTCTTTTGGCTGTGAATAGCGGGGACCTGGGATTGTTGCACAGAGAAGGGTTGAGTTAAAGAGAGGAAAAACAAGATTTGGAGCTGGGCTGGAAATTGGCTTCTCATGGGTTAGACAGGGTAAACTTACAGTGGAACTAGATATTGGGATTAATCCAAGAGCAATGGAGATGAGAGCTCTTCTTCTGCTTGACTAGTTCTCACGTGAGCTCGCTTGCACACAGTACTACATTCCCTAGAGCAGGGGTGTCAAACTCGCGGTCCGAGGGCCCAATCCACCCCTCCACCCTGTTTTATCCGGCCCAGCACCTTGTTTGTCCCTGGCGGCAGCGCCGAGCTCCTTGTCCTTGCTGGCGCTGGGCATGTGTGTGACACGCGTTACGCTGCAGGAGCAGGAGAATGGTGGGACACCCCTGTCGTAGATCTTGTCTTCTCTTCCTAGAAAGGAATTGCTGCTGGTCCAGGTAGGCTGAGCAAAAAGTCATGATTCCTGCTGTGCAGCTGCTCACAGTTATGCAGTTACAGTCTCTGGCACTACTGACCGAGGTCCCCAGACACCCCTTGCATTTGTCTCCATGCATCCTTCACCTCCAGTTTTTTTCGCAGCATGGATTGTTTTCTTTCTCTCTCCTAGCACTCCTTTTTTTCTCTATATAAACAATCCATATGCAGAAGTACAATGCAGGAGTCGATTTCTACTCTGTGGTTATGTCTCATCTCTTTTTTATGAATTGGAGAATTGAGGAAATTTTGCTTTTGTTCAGGAGTTATCAAAATACACAATCAGCCCATACTGGTTTCAAGTAGCAAGTAGGCTTCTGCTTGAGAGTTCAGAAGCTGTGTTTTGGGTATTTTCCAGGTATCTGCCCCTGTGTTTGCATTTACAGCTTAAGCTACATGTTACAGGCAGCTAGAGTTCTTCCCTGGAGAGAACTAAGTCTCACGATTGAGTGCAAGTTTGAAACTTGCCTCCTCAGTTTTGACTTGGGACCAGGCTTGAACATCCAGTAATAAAGCTGAAATTGAGACAGCGTACGATTCCCTCGTTTTGAGTGTGCAAATATGCAATGTTCTTTAGTCAAGTAAACAAGACTTGTAGCAGGCCACTGCTGATCCAAGTTGTAATCATCTTTCTAAACTGTAAGTTTTAGTTCTGGTTTCAACAGTATTGAGTTTACTCTGGTTTCACAAGTACACAAAACTGTTTTCAAGATTAAGCTATTTTCACATCTGCTTGGAGGTAAAAAGATATTTTTCAGTTAAATACACAATAAATTGTAAGTCAGCTGAGCTTGTTAATTCTTAGCAGAGTGTTTCTTCTTGTGAGGCATCAGCTGTACTGCAGGTAAATGTAAAAGTCTGGCTGGAGTTAAAGCAGAGCCAGTGACTGCTTTGAAGCCAGGTTTACTGGTAGAAAGCCCCATAAATTTTTTTTCTTAAAATTTCAGGCTTTACTTTTAAGCAGCTTGAGGCTGATATTCAACAGATCTGAATTTCCAGGTAATTAGAATAACTCAGTGGGAAGGTTGTCCTTCCTGACAAAGATGTCGCTGTCAGTGATATTTTCTCTTTGACTCACATGTGCTGTAACTGCTGTGTTTTTATTCTGACAGGTCAAACAGTTGGGTATCAAACAAAAGCTCTGTCTCCCAAGGTGGTGTCAGGTGTGATTCTAGGAGCAAGTAAAATTGCTAGCATTTCCTTGCTTGTTTAATTTGTCTTTCTGGGTATTGTGTGTAGAGCCTGGAGTGCCACATTCTCCAGGTATAGTGTCTTCCTGAAAACTCTTGTGCTTATGGTTTTCAGAAGTATCCTTTCATAAAGAGTACAATTTATTCAAAGAACATGAAAAGTATTGAGGGAATAAACATTCCTTTCCTTTGCAAATAAACTGAGTATGATCTGAAATACTGACCAGTGGCACAGAAAGTAGAGCTTTCCGCTATCCTGTTACGGATTCACATTGACAGTCCTAAAGGCTAAAAATTACTTGCCTCGTGAGCAGGCACAGCCTGTGTAACTGTATTGTTTTTCTAATGTGAATTGGTCTGGGAAGACGAAATTTACATCATCTCCTTGAAGAGATTTCCAATTAGAATCAATTAACATGAGGATAGGTTTGGTGATGAGCACCTAAAGAAATGCACTTGGTCCATCAGACTGTTAGAAGATGATGACTTTAATTAAAACTAGATAAGAAGGGATCTAAATGTGAAAAGTTTTACGTTCTCCAGAAGGTTTTTTTGCTGTCAGGCCTTTGGGAAATGGGGCATTGAAAAATGCTGTGTAATTGACATTATTACTCTAGGTGCAGGCGGAAGGATTTTCTAAAGACCTCACGATCTCAGGGTGCAAAATTAGAATGCTAAATTTGTAGAAGGTATCAGTAGACTATATTAGAGAATTTCAAAACTTTACATTTTACTCTATTTCTACTTCACTTCCATTACAATTGGCAAAATCTATTTCAATAATGTATTTAATTTTTCATTTTTAAAATAACCTAAATCTCTGTGCAAGGCTTTCAGTTGCAGTTATGACCACTTGAGTAATTAGACAATTAGAAAGAGGAGGAACGCTTTGTCATGGAACCAAGAAACTCAAGTGCTTCCTGAAGATGGACTAGCTTCTTAGGTACAGATGTAATTAGGGAGGCTTTTTTTAAAAGAACAGACTTAAGGAAAAATACTATTTGTGCAAATGGCAGTAGTTCTTTTGAACATTCTAGTCAGTTCTACAGTTACATTTCAAGGATGCAATCTATGTACTTTAAGAATTTCTGCCCTCATGTCCCCCAAAACCCCCAACACAAAAGTAAAAACCAAAAAAACTCCCAAGCCCCAACGCCCGTCCAAAACCTACAACAAAACCCAAGCCCCAAAGACAAAATATCTGTTTATACTCCGAAAATAAGATCGCAATCAAATAATTTTGGATGTTTCTCTCATAAAAAGACGACTTTTATTTCCTAGAAAATACAGCAATTGAAAGTGCAACTGTTCAGCATTCTTCATTCTTTCTAATGCCAGTATTTGGCTGCCTAATTTAAGTATCAGATTGAGAAATGAGTATTGAATTTAACCTTCTTAATGTACTAAGTCATTAATTTCTCTGGGTGTTGCTATGTAAACTTACTCTGGATTATTTTTTTCCATTTTGAGTGGAATTCTTTGGAAACAGGCCTTACTATCTTAATTCCTCTTTGGATGACACTGGCCTGTGTAATGTCTTGTGGTTGAAAACCTGTGGCAGTGCTCCATGTGCCAGCTGTGATAAATCTGTTGGCTGGTTAGACCTTCCACTGTTCCCTGCTGTGAATCTGACCAAAATCAGTGTGTTTGAAGCAAAATGTGTTCCTGTTTCTTAAGCTTAGTCTGTGAGAGTGTTACAGAATCACAGCCATGGAGCGGTTGAAGTTGAAAGGGGCCTCTGAAGGTCATCTTATCCAACGACCCTATCCTAGAGCCAGTTGCCCAGGATGGTGTCCAGACAGCTTTTGAATATCTCCAAGGACTGAGACTCCACAACACCCTTGGGCAACGTGTAGCAGTGCTCGGTCACCCTCACAGTGACAAAGTGTTTCCTGGCATTCAGAGGGAACCTCTATGTTTCAGTTTGTGCCCGTTGCCTCTGGTCCTGTCACAGGGCACTGCTGAAAAGACCTTGGCTCTGTCTTCTACACACCCTCCCTCTGGGTATATCTGTACATTAATAAGATACTCCTGACCCTTCTCTAGGCTAAACAGCGCAGCACTCTCACAGTCCCCACGAGAGATGCTCCAGTCCCTTCATCATCTTTGTGGCTTTTCACAGTAATATCTCGTGTGTTCATGTCTCTCTTGCCCAGTTCTGGGTTCCCTAGTACACAGAACTCCACTGGTGGTCTCACCAGTACTAAGCAGAGGGGCAGGATCACCTCCTAACGCAGGCCAGGGTACCATTAATCCTTTCCTTTCACAGGGGCACATTCTGGCTCATTTTCAGTTGGTCAGTCTTCCTTAACAAGCACGCCGTGTTTTGTGTTGCTCAGCTTTCTCTGTCTCTTTATTGGGAAAGCAGGCTATTGGCACCAGTTATTTCAGCCTGAATCGCATGGCAGATCTTACTGGCACGTCTTGGACAGCTGTGTCCTGGTTTTTCTTCAGAAGGCTACCAAGGTGCAAAATCTCCTTTAATCCAGTTGTTCTAGACTTGAGAAGACCAACATATTGCGTTGGTTCAACCCAAGAAGGATAGTCCCTTGTGAACAAGTAAGCCTTGTGTAGGGCAAATCAGTATTTTTGTCTTTGCTGTTGTGGCTTCTATAAAAAACCTTTTGTGTTGGGTTGGTTTTAGTTTTGTTTTGGTTTTTTTTTTTTGTCTTTCTCTAGAAGTTCATGCTAGAATATCATATCTGACCTGACAGCTATTGCTGTTAGACATATGATATAAGCAAAGCTGTTTGTATGTCACTGTTCTCTTTTGCCTCATCTATATTTTCCCACTTAAGAAAATAAAACCCCATAGAAGATCCAGATCCTTCTGGTTCCTTTTCTTGCTTTTGTGTGTAACTGTAATCAACTCGGATTACTGGAAAAAAAACTGTTCAAATCTGTATTTATTGCTCTGCAAGGAGAAGTGTTAAAGATCCCATGGCTATTTTCAGATTGTCATTGTTAGGAGTAAACGTTATTTATTGTCATTAACGCTAACTGTAGGTAGACAAACTGTATGCTGCAATTTTACAAAGCTTCCTGTAGGAGATTTGCAGAAATATTGAAAATCAATACAGCTTCTTTTTTACTGTATTTTAAAAATCCACAACTTTCCTCTTCCTTAATTTTCCTCTTCTTTCAGGGTAATTCATTCTTTTTTTTCAGCTCAGAGAAAATCTTTGTGTAGTGGAGGTGTCTCATACAGGTGGGTACTGTAACTGCGTCATCCACTGTATCTTTATTGAATGCCTAATATGAACTCTCGTATGTGCATTTCAGGATTGCTAGGAGTTTAATTACTGTAGTGTAAAGGAGTTCTTAAACAGTTCAGGTCCACTGTCTAAATTTTACTTGTATCTCCCGCTTAAGGAGAATGAATGAAACATGCCAGCCAAGGAAATGATGCAGCTGTTGGCAAAATATCTGGCTAGCCATAAATGGGAACATCTGGGATCTCTTCACTCATCACAATGCACAATACAAACAGCCAGTTCTGTGTTTAAATCTTGGAGAGTTCACTCGTGCCTTTCACTTCCACCACACTGTGGTGAAGAAGCTAGTTCCATGTTCAGTTCCATGTTTTGCCCAAATCTGGATTTTTAGATGACTGATCAGATTATTAATCTGCTCTTCTATGTCCTTAGGGAAAAGCTGAATGGGAAGAACTTGAGACTTCCGCGCTTTTGAATTTTGAAAAGAGATTCTGATTTACATTGAATTAAACTTTCAAACTACTTGCAGGTGCTTGGATATTTGCAGATGTCTAAATTTCCTCGTAAGCATAAGAAAGAAATCTAAAAAAAGTCGTTAATGTAAGTGTACTTTTTCCTACCAAGAGGACAGAAAACAACACTGCTGCACTTCTAAAATTATTGCTGTATCACTTAAAGATAATAAACTTTGAATCATATTTAAAGTTTTTTTTTGGTTCGTAATCACAGAATGGTTGGGGTTGGAAGGGACCTCTGGAGGTCATCTGATCCAACCTCCTATTGCTCAAGCAGGGTTACATAGGTCCAGTTGCCTGAGGCCGTGTCCAGACATCTTTTGCATAGCTCCAAAAAGGGAAACTCCACAACCTCAGTTGTGCTCTGTGACTCTCACAGTGAAAAACTGTTTCCTGGTGTTCATCTGGAACCTTCTGTGTCTCAGCTGGTTTCCATTGCCTCTTGTTCTGTTACTGAGCACCACTGAAAAGAGCCCGGCTGCACCTTGAGAGAGGGTGCAAAGAGGATGGAGCCAGGCTTTTTTCGTAAATAAGATGCCTCTTGAGTCTCTTTTCTAGGCTAAACATTGCAGCTCTCTCAGACTTCTTTTATAAGCCAGTTTCTTCATTATTTTTGTGACTTTTTGCAAGACTCTTTGCAGAATGTCCATGTATCTCTTGCTCTGAGGAACACAGAATTGCATTCAGCACTCAGGTTTGGACTTACGAGTCATGGCAAAACTCCTCCTGACATAGCCCGTGATACTGTCAGCCTTCTCTGCAGCAGGGGCATGTTGCTGCCCCATGTTCAGCTTGGAACGCCTTGGTCCTTTGGGGGACTGGGTTTATTTCTCCTCAGGTGCAGTACTTCGCATTTCCCTTTTTTGAACTTTGTGACATTCCTATTAGCCCATTTTGCAGCCTATTGGGGTCTCTCTGAAGGGCAGCAAAATCCTCTGGTGTATTATGTTTTGTGTCATCAGTAAACTTCCTGAGAGTAACTCGGTCCCATCATCCAGCTTGTTCATGAAGATGTTGAACAGGATTGGATCCAGTATTACCCTCCAGTGCATTACTAGTTACTGGTCTCCCACTAGACTTTGATAGAGTTGATCACTATCCTCTGTGACCAGCTGTTCAGCCCCTTTTCAGTCCATTTCGCTGTCTGCTCATGCAGCCATGCTTTATCAGATTCTCTATGAGGACTTGATGGGAAGCAGTGTCAAAAGCCTTACTAATGTCAAGGGAGATAATGCCAAGTGCTCTTCGGTAGTGGATAGGGAAGAGAAGCCTTGTCTACTAAGCCAGTCTTTTAATCATAGAGCATTAACAGGTTGGTCAAGAATGACTTTCCACTTGTGAATCCCTGCTGACTAGTTTTGGTCACCTTTGCCCTTTGTGTGCCTAGTAATGGTTCCTGGGATTAGTTGCTCAGTCACCTTCCCAGATATTCAGGTGAGGGTGACTGACTTGCAGTTCTTTTGGTTCTCCTTGAAGACAGGAGTGACATTTGATTTCCTCCAGTCCTGAGAACACCTCTCCCAGTTGCTGTGATCATTCAAGGATTACTGAGAGTGGTCTCACAATGGTATCAGCTAGCTCCCTTGGCATTAGTCTGACCCTTCAGGGCCATTCACTGCACTTATTAATGTCCAATTTGCATAAGTATTTTCTAATTTGATCCTCTTCCACGAGGATTAACTGTTCCTTGCTCCAGACTATCCCTGTAGTCTCTAAGGTGTGGGATTTCAGAAGGCCAGTCATGCCTTCTGAAAGCGGGAGAAGGTGGCGTTCAGTATCTTGGCCTTCCATGTTCTGTATCATCGGGCCCCTGGTGTGCTTATGCATTTATAGAAGCCCTTCTTGTTGCCTCTGACATTTCTTGCCAGAGGCAACTCCAGGTGGGCTTTAATTTAATTCAGAGTGCATGAACTTCTGACCCTCTTAAATGAGAGACCTGTTCTGCTTATATCACTTGTAAGAAAACATCTCTAATAAAATATGTATATTACTTTCTTGTACCAATATAAAAGCCAACATGCTTTATGGATCCCTGTAGACAGAAGAGCTGTGATTATGAAGAAAAAATGTATTACGGAGGGCTTTTAGTCAAATGAACCCCTTTGACAGAATATTGATTTAACACAATGCATTTATAAATTCTGTGTGCTATTAAGAGGATGTCTGTCTTCAGAGAGGAAGAAAAACCCCAAAAAATGAAAACCTGCAGAGATGCCATTTACGAAGCTGAAAAAAGCTCATAATAGTTTGCTAGTCAGCAGCATTAAATAATGTAAGTCATCAAATAAGAAGTTGTGGTTGACAGACATTTCTGTTATTGTTCTTATAATCTAATTCCTAAAATTTGGAAATAAGTGTGCTCTTAAGTGATTTAAAGCATGTACCATTCTTCCCTGAAAAAGATGGTATATTTAACAGCAGCAGTCGATAACAGAATCTGCTGTCTACCATAACGAAAGTCTGTTTTGGTGTTCATTATATTAACTCTCTATTCTTCCACATAGGAAGCGTATGCATGTTCTTACTGGTTTTCCTCTTAGAAAAAACATATGAAGATATCTTCAGGTAGAAGGTTAGAAGATGTATCCATCTACTTCTTCCAGCACGTCAAGGAAAGGTTGTTAGAGCTGAACATAACTTAGTTAGAGCCGGTGATCTTTTAATGCGCTTACACAAGAGACGCAAAATGCATTTGCTCTGAAATACTATTTACAGCATCTCCCAGTCAGAAAGCATAACGTTATGTTTGAGAAATCATTGTCCCTAAAATGACCATACCACCACTGCCCCTTGAAATTGAACTTCTGGCCTTTTCAAAGTTGAGAATTAGCTAGCAGTGATACTTGTTGTGTACAAGTCAGAAGTTATAATGTAGATGAATGTTTTCAAGCCTTGAGTAGATGCAGTGAACTAGAAGAACAGACCCATTCTGTCAGGGCTAAAGAATTCTGGATGCTTGTCTGTTGTGTACACTTGCAATGTACACATACATGCAAATTTGTGCAATACATGTATGCACATTCTAAAACCACATTTTATTTCCAGATTGACTCAATGTAGATTTCAAAAATAATTAAAGTGCAGTTCTGACTGTTCATGATATGGTATGACTTATGTAAGAGTTTATTTGTATGACAAAGTTGTGCATCAATTGTATAATGTCCTGAAAACATTAATAAGCTCATTTCAGAGGTTTGGTTTTGCAAGACAGAGGAACAAGTGCTGAGTCCAGTAACTTAATGCAGATTTTCACGTTGGTATGTAGTGGACATGCTGTCCGTGGTGAGAAAATATCTACATAAATTTAGGAATAAAAGATAATAGGAGAACAACACTGTGGAGTTTGTAAGATGCTAGAAAATTTCACAAAGAAATTTCAAGTGAAGAACAACTGAGCAAATACACTTGCCTTGAAAATAACACAAATGCAAGCCCCCAAGTTTGGAGTTCTCAGTTACTTAAAAAAAAAAAGTGTATCTTCACTTTATGGCAAAAAGGTGAGATAGTGAAAGAGAAATTCTACAGAAAATCTACCTCAAGCTACAAAACCAACCCAATAACAGATGTTCTTTCAATTACTTTTTCCAAATTTTTTTTCTCAAGTGTTGTAGCATACTCAGGATAGAACACTGTCAGAGATGTTTATTTCAAATTTACTTACCATCTGCGTCTTGAGGGCACAGGGATGGAAAATGAATGAGTTCTTTATCTCTAGCATGGGGCAAAAGTTTTAGAATATTAAATATATATTTCCCCCCCCAGGTCTTCCATGATGTGAGCAGATGGGACTTTGATTTCAAGCATAAGTCCAATGATTAAAGATTGGAAATCACACCATTAAAAAATTATAACGGTAGGTTATAAATTTTTATCACTCGCTATTGGTAATTAACCTTTAAAAGCTGATCATGTAGAGAAAGCCTGTGGTTTGGTTTCTGTGGAAGCACCTTTTAGTAGTAATGAGCACCTGAGGATTCTTTTCTTTCCTGGAGTGAACGTGACATTTCAATTTTCAAAGATGTGTCTGTCATGCCAGCACCTTTCAGTGTTTTAAGCATCGCAACAAAGCTTAGTATTTTCCATATAGATGCAGAAAGGGCAGTGATTTTCTTCTGCTTAGGCTGGATGCTATTCCAATTTTCCCAGTTTCACATTCAGGAATTAGTCCTATGAATAGCACTCATTTTCAGAATTGTTGCTGTGAACATTTAGCTGACATTTTGCTATCAACAGGAGTGAAAATGAAGGCTTTTAATGATTTCTTCACCTCTCCTGACATCTACCCAACTGGATGTGCTTGTATTTTTGAAACCATTTAAGAACACTTTTTTTCCTTTCAAGCAAACCAAATTGTACTAAAATAGGCATTAAAAAAGGCAAAAGAATACTATTCTAGAATCTTGAATCAAGTTGCTTAAGGTGCAGAAAGATCACTGGACTATTCCAGTCGTATCTGTACCACAACTGGGATCTCGCAAATGATTTGCATGAACTTTTTTTTAAAAAAAAGTCTTCAAAAGGCAAGGACCCTGGGCCTCCGTGTAAAATCTGTGGGTTCCCCTCGCGCTAAATTAACGTGAAGTGACACCAAACGATCAAGTTAAATGAAATTCATTTTCACAGGCAAGGTGTTGGCTTGTTAAATCTGTAGCAAGGAAAAGAGAAAGAAAGGAGAGGAGATAAAGAAAGAGAAAAGTGTCTAATATTTCCACTCCAGGTTCCAGCACGGTTGTCCAGGGTCCCACAAGGGCAGGCGCACAGGATACTGTCTCAAGAGGATTATTTATAGGTGAAGGTTTTGGTGCACTTGCGCAGTGCCCCTTCTGGAAAGTTCTGGAGATTCTGGACATGGGTCGGGGGGGGGGGGTGGGTGGGGTGGTCTTTGAGGGTTCTGTGTTGATCATCTTGCTCCCTCTAACGGCGGGACCAGAGCATGGCCCTCCTCGGCGCGCCTTCGCGTGCCCTGCAGGTCAGCGGCTGCAGACGTTTCCGGGCTGGAGCCTGACAACACGCGCGCGATGCTCTATAGGAGAGTATAAGGGAAAGGGATACAATTCTGTGTCATGAGCGCAGTGATGCTTGGTATTTCTTCATTACAATAAAACACACATTTTTCTTTTTCGTGGAAAAACACGGTCTATTGTAGCCAGTGCATTAAAAATTAGGAGTTGTTTGGAGGTAAGTTTAATATCTTCTGAACTGCAGTGCCTTTCCTTCGCTTACGCTTCACTTTAGACTGGAGAGAGTTTTCTGACATTTCCACTGAGATATGAATTACATTTTTAAAAACTAATCATCGCATATATTAGAATTGGAACAATTTTCTGACTTTTTTAACTCTAGCAAATACTGTAGTGTTGGTGTTTGGTTTTAAAAGCTTATTATTTCTATTTATGTCGGAGATTAGCTGGAAATAATGACCTGGCTGCTGTGTTCAATCCTTTCTATTAAAAAAAGAAAAATCTCAGTGGCTTTGGTTCCCACACAAAGATGTGCTTTTCCCCTTGTACTCTGTTGTATTACTTTATCACCGGTAATACAGCTGTTTACAGTAGCAGAACATGCTTGCAAAATTACTGAATGGTGAGAATTTTGTGGTCCCTCCCTGCAGCTGCAGGGCACCTCTCAGGTGTTGAAAACAGTATCTATTGGCTATCTATTTTAGGCAGAAATCTTTCCCTGTCTCTAACTTATAGAAGCCTTGGATTGTATGTTTTCTATTACTGAACTGTCACTTTCAGTTGAGGGTGGGAAAAACAAGGTAGAAAACCAGAAATATTGCAAGTCCTCTTATTGCTTCAGGGTTGTGTCAGGGTGAGTTTCCTGCTTGCTGTCTCAGAAGGGATTACCTAGCCATGATTTTTTTTTCTACAGGATTTCCAGGGAATCTTTCTATGTACAGAATAAGATTGGAAGCCTGTGCTCCTAAATTGAACAAGACAGTTGTATTTAATCCAGTATGGTGTGTTCTCCTATCCACAATATAAGTACTTAAAGCATCTTGTAAACTATTTGTTTCTTTATCCTATTGTGCCTGAGTTGGCATTTACTTCTGGAAACAGCAGAGGCAAGTGACCTGAATTTCTGCTTAGGGATATCTAGGTACCACCTGTTTAGGGGAATGTATGAAGCTGAGTGAGCAGTGATAGAATAAGGTAATTTCCTGCCACTGCCCTCTTTTCTCTTGTGCTTCATGCAGAAAGTGAAATACAAGTGGAAGGATTCTTTTTTTTGTCTTGCTAATGTTTGTGCTTCCCTAATTGTAAAGGCATCAAGGATCTGTTTTCTCTTTTCCCTTGCTCTATCTGGAAACAAAAGGAAAAAGGAAAAGCAGGACTCAGTTTGTTCTTTGAATCAGAGAAGGGAAAAACTTATATTACTTCTCCCCTCACAACCAGGAAGGAGGATATGTTTTTTTCTAAGTACCCCTCTTACCTACGATTAATATTTGTCGTGATGATACAAGATTTGTTGGTTTTGAGCTTATTCTCAGTGGTCCTTTGTGATTTTAATAATGTTGTTTTGTCATTTTTAGGGCTTAGCTTTTTTTGATTAAGAAGTACTTTTGTGAAAGACAGACTTTACTTTCCAAAAATCTTCTTTTTTTCCATAGCTCAGGGCTTCTGTTATAACTACAGTAAGAGTATTAAAATAGTTAGATGAGACTATTCATGTTTCTTAAAACTTCATCTTGGTGCATCTGTGAAGGTGCACTTGCTTCACAATAACCTTTATTTTCATTCAACTGGAAAATAAAACTACATTTAAAACCAGTTTTAGTTAAATATCATTTTCATTCTTCTCATAGAATCATAGAATGGTTTGGGTTCATCCAGTTTCAACCCCCCTGCCATGGGCAGGGACACCTCCTGACAGAGGCTGCAGGCACCTGAGCTTGGCTTTTGTTACACTGCCAGCTGTGAGAACATAAATGTCTGGGGCTCCGTGGTGAAGTTTTACTATGATCTATAGAGGATGAGAGGCAAACTCCCCTTGCCCAAAACAGCCCCTTCCAAACTGTGCACTCTTGATTTGGGTACATATAACATGACAAATAACAATATGGCTGCCTAAAAGTCAGTAAAATTAGGCTGAATATTTGCTGTTTCATTAATAGTTTCAGTATGAGCACGTATTATTTATATTTTACTCCTGAGCAGACATTGAATGAATGTACAAAAACCCAAGTGCAAACAAGCTCCAGGTACATAATCGCCTCTGAGATTTGGCGTTATTCAACAAATTAGCAGGAAGCAGTTCGAATGAAACTTCATTTTTCATCTCAAATTTGCAACTAAGGCTGCTCAGGTTCTGTCCTAGGAATAGAGAAATATCTTTCTTTAAATCGTTCAGGTAAACCATCCATACTTGTAATACTTGGTAACATCTTCTTGAAGAGATCTGACACCTGCTGAAAGAACTGAGTTTGAGTTACTCTGTAATATTTTGAGACCATTTTTAGAACAAATTTCCTCAGAGCTTGGGATTTCTCTCAGTTACATCAAAGTTGTGTAGCTCAAATCAACAGAATCACAACAGTGCTGTGAAATAAATGAAAGAGAACTGAGCTTTGTGGTCGTAAATCCATATTCTGTATGTTTAGGGTTAATCTGGAATAGGGTGGATCTAGTCATTTCTACTGTATCCACGCTCTGTTTGGAAGATGATGACACTGATTTAATCAACTTAATAGCAGAAATAGTCTTGACATTCAGCCTGAAAGAAACTGAAGATGATCAGCCTCTTACTAAAGTGATTATCTTAATATTTATAAAATGGGTTTAGATATTGAATAGTTTTGATTGGCTTGCAGTAGTTTCAAACAGTGACATTAATCTGACATAACTATCAGTTTTCATTCTTTAGATTTTATTAGTCTGATCAGAAACTGCACAAAAGAGAAGGTGGAAAATAATGATTTGTTTCTCGTATATTTGTATGGTTTTTAACACCACTATCGGGGAACTAACTGTATCTGAATAAGGTAGGAGTCTCCCCTGAACATATCCCAGGATATGCTGACTCCAGATAAATTTTGTTCTTTAACTTCTCATAAAATAATGGACAAGAAATATTAGTAAAGGCTAGAAGACAAAAGCAATAGAAATCAAATAACTTAAAATCAAAATGACGCAAAGATTTCACACTCTTCTCTTAAATTAGCAATCACGGTAGATGAGCTCAGGTTTTCTGTCTGAAGATTCAGCTTGCATTTCTGTCTGTTTTATGTGAGCAGCTTGTAAGACTTAAATAATGACATCTTTCATCCCCATTTCAATGGGAATGGAAAAGATGGGTTCTGTGTTGCATTGGGAAGGGAAGAGAATGATTATAACTGGTTAGAGGAAGGCTTAAGAGATTCTGGTTATCCAATTATCCTTCACATGATCAGAGGAGGCTCAGGGGAGACCTCATTGCTCTCTACAACTACCTAAAAGGAGGTTGTAGACGGGCAGGGGTTGGTCTTTTCTCTCAGGTGACCAGTGACAGAACTAGAGGGCATGGACTCAAGCTTCGTCAGGGAAAGTTTAGACTTGATGTTAGGAAGAAGTTCTTCACTGAAAGGGTGAATGGCCATTGGAATGCGCTGCCCAGGGAGGTGGTGGAGTCGCCGACCCTGAAGGTGTTTAAGGAGAGACTGGATGAGGCACTGAGTGCCATGGTTTAGATGATGGTGTTAGTGTTGGTGTTAGTGTTGGGATATAGGTTGGACTCGATGATCTCGGAGGTCCTTTTCAACCTTATGATACTGTGATCTGAGAGAGTGCTGAAAAAGCTGACAGATGTTATTGCTAAGCCACTCTCCATTATCTTTGGAAGATCACAGAGAACAGGACAGGTGCTTGAGGACTGGAGAAAAGCCAGTGTCACTCTGGTGTTCAAACAGGGCAAGAAGGAGAACTTGGGAAGCTACAGGCCAGTCAGCCTCACCTCCATTCTCAGAAAGGTGATGGAACAGCTCGTTTTGGATGCCATCTCTAAGCATGTGAAGGTAAAGAAGATTATTGGGAATGGTCAACATGGATTAACGAAGAGGAAATAATGCTTGACCAATCTGATAACTTTATGTGATGGCACAACTGCTTGGGGAGATGAGGGGAGAGCAGTGGATGTTTTTAACCTTGACTTCAGCAAGACTTTTGATGCTGTCTCACATAACACCCTCATAGGTAAATTAGGAAGTGTGGCTTAGATGAGTGGACAGTGAGATGGATTTGGAGCTGAGTGGATGGCAGAGCTCAAGGAGTTGTGATTGTCTGTGCAGAGGCCAGTTGGAAGCCTGTGGCCAAGAGTGTTCTGCAGGGGTCAGTACTGGACCCTGTCTTGTTCAACATCTTTGCCAATGACCTGGATATGGGGACAGAATGCACCCTCAGCAAGTTTGCTGAAGACAGAACTGGAAGGAGTGGCTGATATACCAGAGGGCTGTGCTGCTGTTCAGTGAGGTCTGGATAGGCGATGGAATTGGATGGGGAAGAACCTAATGAAGTTCAACAAAGGCAAGTGTAGGGTTCTGCACTTAGGGAGGAATAGCCTCGTGCACCACCAGCACAGTTAGAGATTGACCTGCTGGAAGACAGCTTTGCAGAGAAGGGCCGGGGAGTCCTGATTGATAACAAGGTGACAATGAGTGAGCAATGTGACCTCGTGGCTAACAAGGGCAATGGTATCCAGGGGTGTGTTAAGAAGAGTGTGGCAAGCAGGAGGGAGATTCTCCTCCTCCTCTACTCTGCCCTAATAAGGCTGCATCTGGAGTACTATGTTCAGTTCTGGGCTCCCCAGCACAAGACAGACAAGGAACCACGGGAGGAAGTCCAGTGGAGAGCCACAAGGATGATTAGGGGATTGAAGCATCCCATAAGAGGAAAGGTTGAGAGTCCCGAGTCTGTTTAGCCTGGAGAGGAGAAACTCAGAGGGGATCTTATCAATGTTTATAAGTATCTAAAGGGCAGGTGTCAAGTTGATGGGCCCAGAGTTCGCAATGGGCCCAGTGACAAAACAAGGGGCAACAGGTACAAGCTGGAACACAGAAAGTTCCACCTTAACATGAGGAAAAACTTCCTTCCTGTGAGGGTGATGGAGCACTGGAAACAGGCTGCCTGGAGAGGCTGTGGAGTTTCCTTCTCTGGAGATACTCAGAACAGGCCTGGATGTGTTCCTGTGCAACCTGCTCCAGGGAACCTGTCTTAGCAGGGTGGTTGGACTGGGTGGTCTCCAGAGGTCCCTCCCAACCCCGACCGTTCTACCCTTCTGTGATCCAGCATTAGAAGCAGGGCCTCCTGTGTTAAGGAGAGGATCAGTCTGTCCGACCACAACAGAGGAACGTGAACCGAGGTGGGTAAAATTGAGGCTAGTGAAATTGTACCTGTATAGCGAGGAACATTGCAGGCAAAAACCTGTTGTTTGCTTTGTCTTAATTTTCATCAGACCAAACAGTTGACATCTATCAAATGAGCCCTGTTTATAATATGATATTGCATTCTTAACCACTTCATTTTTACAGTGGCTATTCAACACTCAAAATACAGATTTACTAACTGTTGTACAGCAGCAAAATTTCAGAATATTTCTGCTTGAGAAAGTCAGTAGAGTACAATACCTTAAGTTGCCTGGTGGAATTATTCTTAATATAAATTGAGTATTACACAATTATAAATGAAAGACTTCTGTTTTGAGGTTTTGTGGCTTATAGTTTTGTTTGACTGGCCCTGAAAGTGTTATGGTGGGAACTTGGAGAATTTTTGCTCTTTCAGTCATACGGAAGGTGAAAATGCACTGATGTGCGTTTTATATGTTTTCACATGACCTGTTTCAGTATTGCAGCCTCTTTATTAGCCAAGTCTATTAAACACTCTTTTCCCAATGGTAATAAAAAGAATTCCCAATAAACCTGTGTAACCTAGTTTACGCCATGGCTCAGAGTGTGACGCTGAGATCTCATGAGGAGAAATGTGCCACTTTCTTGTTATTTTGGGAAGCAGTAACTGGAACACTGACCAGTTTGTAACACAAACATCCTAATGTTTATGGTACTCCTTAAAATTTATAATTTATCCACATTAACAATGTGGGTGGCCTACTTAGATGGGTTTTTGTCTTTTAGTATATCTTCTTCCACTCTACTACTTTGCTCTCTTCATCTGTTGATCTTGTTTTTAATTTCCTTTCTCTTAGGATATGCCTTTATTGCACAGTCTGTTGTCTCTGATCATGTAGGGAATCAAATGAACAACAAAGAAAGTCTGTGTGGGTGAAAAGCCTGCATTAATAAGTCCCAAGGGATTACTAGGATTTATGACTACTTCTGTTCGCACTAGAATAAGTATTAAATATTGAACAGTCAAGTAAATGAGAATTCTGTGACTTATCTAGGATGACTTATTGATTGACTGTAGTCTAAACCTGTTTTTTTCTGAAGATAAGTACAAATTTTCTCAGCCTTCACACAGGTCCTTTCTTTCCATGCTTTTGCGCGTGCGTGAACAGAGGGTTTTCAGATGTGTGCACTGAGCATATGACAAAAGCACTGACAGTTTTGAGCACTCTTCTCAAAATGTGCTGATATGTGATACTTCAGAGTATAGGTCATTGTAAGTAGAACACCAAAAGAGGCTTATTTGTCCAACTTGCTGGAGCTGTAAAATTATTACAGTCCATTAATAGAGAGACGATTCAAGTACAAGTGTCAAATTTACTAAATGAACTGGTAAAACTGTGCAACTGAATACAAAAGGAACTACTGGTAAAGTATGTAAGGATGTTGCTAGTACTTTATCAGTCTGAAAATAGTCTCCTTAACTAGGACTACAAAGATCTCTTGAGGATATGCAGGGAAAAAATTAGAAGGGCCAAAGCCCAGCTAGAACTTCATCTGGCTGCTGACGTGAGGGATGATTAAAAATGTTTCTATAAATATATTAACAGCAAAAGAAGGGCTAAGGAGACTCTCCAGCCTTTCTTGGATGTGGGGTGAAACATAGCGGCAAAGAATGAGGAAAAGGCTGATGTATTTAATGCCTTCTTTTCTTCAGTCTTCAATATTAAAACCCATTGTTTTCTGGGTACCCAGGGCTGCTGAGCTGGAAGACAGGGACAGGGAGCTGAACGGAGACCCCATAATCCAAGAGAAAAGGATTAGTGACAGGCTACACCCCTTAGACACACAAAAGTCTGTGGAGCCAGATGAGATCCCATTCAGGGCACTGAAGGAACTGGAGGAGGTGCTCGCCAAGCCACTTTTCGTCATTTGTCAGCAGACCTGGCTGACTGGGGAGGAGGACCTGATTGGCCAGAGGTTAGCAAATGTGGCGTCCATCCACAAGAAGGGCTGGAAGGAGAATCTGGGGAAGTACAGGCCTGTCATTCTGAGCTTGGTGCTGGGAAGTTATGGAGCAAATCATCTTGAGTGTCATCTTGTGGCACGTACAGAATAACCAGTTGATCATCCCAGTCATCATGGGTTTAGGAAAGGCAGATTCTGCTTGACTAACCCGATCTCTATCCATGACAAGGTGACCCACTCAGTGGATGAGGGAAAGGCTGTAGATGTTGTCTGCCTAGACTTTAGTAAAACTTTTGACACTGTCTCCCATGGTATTCTCATGGAGAAACTGTCTGTCCATGCCTTGGACAGGTATACGCTTTGCTGAGTAAAAAAGTGGCTGGCTGGCTGAACCCAAAGAGTTGCAGTGAATGGAGTTAAATTCAGTTGGTGGCTGGTCACTGTCAAGTGGTGTTCCCCATGGTTCTGTGTTGTGGCGGGGTCTGTTCAATGTCTATATCGATAATAACGGATTGGGGGTATTCAGTGCTCCCTCAGTAAGTTAAAAGTTGATAATAATTTGTTTGGCTTTTATCCCAGCAAATTTAAGTTGCCTATGAGCTGCGAGACTAGAGACAAGTGTTTCACTTGGAGCAAAGGGGATCAGTCAGTACAGTTTTCTGTGGATTTTTTGACTGCGTGCTAGACTGCGGGCATCTGACTCTTAGATGATTACAGTTAGGTAAGGAGGCTTCTACCATAGTTAATTATTTTCTTTTATTTCTTAAGAACAATACTTGAGTAACTGGGGAAATAATTCCCAGAAGCTGAGTTTCTGGTGACAAATCTAGGCTTTTAATTAAGAAATGTATGCTTGCTTTTGCACTTTGTCCTGTTAGTTTTTCTTACAGTAAGACACAGCTTGTCTATCATCTTTCCAGAGATGCTGAAATGGATGACAGAAAAACTACAAGAGGTAAATTATGATGGAATTTTAATATGCATTTTGCAGTCTGGAGTGTGCATGCAGTTTGAGCAATTGTATTGGCTGATGGTATCCCTCTGCTGGTTTTCTCCCACTTCACACTTGGAATGTCTCTCTCTTGCTCTCCTTGTGGGAGCTGAGTATGTTGCTTTTCTTCAATCTTTGCAAAAGCACCGTTTATTGTGGAAGATAAATAATAATTGTGCTGAAAATTTTGAGGCATAGAAAAACGTTATGTTAAGCTGTGGCTATTGAATAGGAAATTTTGGGATAGGCTTGTTCTTTCATTTCACTCGGAAGCTCCATCCTTTCATAGGTATGAGAAATCATGGGCAAGACTTTGCTTCTTTTCGCACTGGGCATGCAAAAATTAATAGCTACTATAAGCTAACATCAAGGCAAAACTTGTGAATCTTTTAAAAGATTCAGCATAAAGATAATGAGCTACAGCAGCCTTGTTATTGTGGTTCATATCATGGTTTCTGTTTTCCTCCAGAGCAATCACTTTACATCACATTGCAGCAAGCAGATAATCTCTTTACTGACAGTCTGGCCTGAAATATTATTCTTGTACTGTTGAGCTTTGATAACAACCTCCTCCAGAATGTTTGCTGTTGTATGGTCTTTTTTTTCTTTTTTCTTCTTTTTTATATTCATGCCCAGGAAGTACTGAATGTTCCTGAAAAGGACTGAAATCTTCATAAATCTGAGGCCACTTCAAAAAACTGATACAAAGTGGTTATGGTCATTAGTCTTCCAAGCAGAATCATCTTCAGGTGAATGTGTATTAAATGGATGTAAAAGACAAAAGAGTGAGTGAAGGAGAGGAATTGGTAGGTAAGTGGAATTCTACTTGAATGTAATTTGTTGAGGAAAAAAAATGAAAAGAATTGAAGAGATGATCTAATTATGCTCAAATGCAGCAGGACTAAGACACAAATGCAACATCTTGCTCCCTGTAGCCAGACTTTTAAATAGGTTGGATGCCCTCCAATAATTTAAATGAATCTTTAGCATGAGTCATGACCAGGCTGAGCTTTGCCAGTTTCACTGCAGGGAATTCCTCCTATGTGAAGGTGACACTTTGTGGCCTGCATAGTGCAGTATTCAGGGGACAAAGTGAAATGTGTACTTCTACTATTCAGATGAAAGTTCCCCAATTACAGTTATTCCAGTTTTTGCTGTTGTTTATTCCTTTTGTGCACTTTTTTTGCCTTAAATAGCTATGAGAATTTTGAGACGAGAACTACACCTCTGTTTTCATTTTATTGTATCTCAATCTAGAATGCCATGTTTCGTCACTCCATAAAACCAAGTAGATGGCTGGGTTTGGACCAACTCTGAGAACAACTTTGAATCTGAACTCTGTTCAGTTTGGAACGTATTTGTCTCTCAAAAAACAAAACTATCTAGAAACAAGAGAAGAAGAGAAAAAATAAGTCAACAAAACAAAACAAAATTTCTTGACTGTGCTTCTCCTTTTCATATTTGCTGAGTATGTACCAGTTGTCAGGGTGAGGTAGGGGTTGCCTGGTCACACAATGTGTGACCAGAAATACGCTGTCCTGTGACATATATTGCCCGGGCTGCAAAGTGAGGGCACAGCTGTGATGGCATCGGCTCCTGGTCAGGAGCACCGTAGGCCCCTCAGTAATGGGGCCAATGGAGGATGAAACGCCTGAGTGCCTTGCGGTGAGCTCAGGGTGGTGAGTGCTCTGAGTGCTGGGAGTCTTTTCAAGACTACAGGGCCCGAGACAGAAAATGAAGTTCGAGTTTCCATTTCCTGCCTGTTTGAATTTGGTTAAATGAAACTTCAAAAAATTAAAGACAGTAAATTTAATTTGATTTTTTTTTTATATAGGTCTAAACTTGCATAGTTCCTTTACTTGAAGGTATTGCTAAAAAGGAGACATTATTGACTGAGGTGCAGGATCAGTCAGAAGCTCTTTCTGTGACCTAATCCAGTGGGAGGGACCAGCGAAACCCCACCATTTATGCTATGTAATAAAGCCTTTTTTGTTCCTTGGCTAGTAAGATTCTCACTTTATTAGTGGGGCTGCAATACCTTCAGTCAGTTTAAGGAATGAGTAATTTCCCAAGCAGCACAAAGATATATCCAGAGTGAGTTAACTGGTGTTTCTTAAGATAGATCTGTACCCTTCTTTTGTAGACAGACATATTTCAAAGTGGCCATATTCAAGCAAGTCACCATGACCCATCCTTCACTCTTGGTAAGGAATATAATAGCAGTGTTATAACAATATTTTTGGCTGAGCCAATCAACACTTTTGACAGTGAGCTTATTCAATCAATCAAAATATCACAACCATGTGGTTACACAACGTCTTTCCTGGAAGTGGTTGCCAATGACAATATGATTTGCAGCCAAAATGAGTGTGAATATATCTACAAAGCACTGTAAAGACAGTTTAAGGCTTAAAAATGGTGACGATCCTTGGTCTGTGGAAACCTCAGCTGAATCATTTCCATTTACCATAGGTCGGTGTGCTTGGTTTGTCAGATTTTCATTCTGTACATTCAAATAGATTTGAATGCTTGATATTACTTCATCACAATACGTTCACAGTAGAGCTGTGCTCTGTCATCATTCAGAAATTGATGCTAGCACTGAGTTTTGTAACGTTTCTAACTTTAATCCTATAAAATGCAACCATTATTTTAGAATTTAGTGATTTTCTTATAGCTATACGTTATTTTCTAGTTTAAGTTTACATCCTCTAGAAACCAACAAACAATTCTGATCACTTACATATATACATAAAGATATATGTACTTTATATCAGCAGTTGTGGTTACTTGAACCATATTTTTGTTACTTTGGGGTTTTCAAAGTGTCAAGTTCGCATAAAGGGAAATTGATCAGTACGTTGTCATGCTTAGTAATAAATCTTTAGTTCAGGAATTTGCTTCAATTTCTACATCTAGTACTTCCTGGCATAAAATTCTTACCTGAAATTTCATGGAGCTTTTGGATTGAGAGGAGGTTTTCATGATGGATATATTTTACACCGTCAAATTCTTAAAACATCTGTTCTTTTTAACACATATTTTTTAATATTTTATTAAAAGTTCACACTTTTGTGTCTATTATGTCCACTGAACTTCTGAAAAATATTTTAAAAAGTCTAAATAAATAACAAATGTGTAATAACTGTATTTAAGATAAATCGAATGATGGTCAAAACCTGTTATAACTTATCTGGATGAGTATCATTTGACTTACTGCACTAATTAAACTGTATTAATCTTAGATAGCTGTAGCAAGCATAGTACAAGGAACTGCATGGGAGGTTCTTTTGAATTAAGTCAACATTCCAGTAGTAAAAGATTGCCCAAAGTAAGTTTGCCAAAGAATGGGAGAATCAACGACACCCTTCCAGCATTGACAGCCCTAACACAGCAAGGTGTTGGCATTAGATGTCTTTATATTCAGTGTCTGAGTGAATATATTCTTTTGAGTAAATTTATAAAATTTAAGAAAAACATAAAAAGCTAGTTTTTAATCTGTAGATCAGACCAACAGTTGCAAAGAAGTTAAAAACCGAAACAACAAGCAGTCTTCTATTTTTGGAAGAATTCTGTGGATTTAGATAAGTATAATTTAATGTCATATTATTCCATATTACTGTTGATTGGGATGGAAGAGTCTTGTTTTGTTCATTTCATATAGCTAATAGTGCCTTTCTTTTTAGCCAGTTTCTAGGAATTTAGTGCTTAGGAAAACAATCAAAGAATTTTATTCCAAACGTGTCTTTACCAAGGTGATATATGTCTGCCTTTGCCTAACTTAGAGCAGACTTGCATGTAAACTTGATCTTATTCTGAAACTGAACTTGGAACAATAATAGCTTCTATATGATAATTTTATTACAGGTTTGTAATGAAGAAATTGATCTCTACAATTAAAATACGAGGTTTTTTTCCCTGGGGTGGCTGACTTTTTCACATTTCACAGTACATTTTATATTAATTTCATACAATATTTTTTTAATTGCTCTTAGAATAATAAATATGGTTCTATAAGGAAGACCACTAGGATATCAAGGATTAGGACAAGCTGAGATTGAATCAATTACATGGTATTGATAGGAAGAAACTTGTCTCTATGAATCTCATGTGGGATCCTGAGGGTAGATTCATCTTACCTAAAAGTTGGATGACAGCTGTTTAAGCTTCTTCATAGTCATTGGAACACCTGTGTGAGATGATTGCCCTCTAGAGATCTCTTGTTTCAAAAAGAAATAAAATCCTAATGGATCCTAATACAGGTTTAAAATGAATATTTAGACGGGGTGTTAAAATCAGATTGTCAGGGAACTACAGGCGAAATTTAGACTACTTGTTTAACCTTTATGACTGTCTTTTAGAAAGCTGAAGATATAAGTTGCGTCCTGATATTGGACTCTGGAAATCAGACTGAATTCATAATATTAAGCCTCAGATGACAGTGATCCATTTATGTCCAGTAAAGGAACAACAATAGTGTCAGTGTCATCAAAGCTGAATGCTCTTCTTCTAATCCTGAGCCAAAAAGACAGTTCTAAAAGATACAAGAATGTTTGCATCATAAGTTTTTATACTCTTCAAAGGGTATAAAAGAGTATGTTTTAAGAAAGAGGAAAATACAGTTTATCGTCTTCAGGTCACTTAGAATACATTTAACATTCAACACTTCTCAATAAAACTGGGATTCCCCACCACACGGACAGGAATAAGCAAATTAAGAGAGTGAACTTTTTAAAATAAGCTTGCTTAAACATGCAGTCATTTCCTGGGTAAATCTAGAGCAGACATTTATACTCAGCACTGAACTGGTCTATCTGCCTTTAAACGTGTGTGACCTGATGTGACGTTACTATCTGAAAATACAGCTACGAACTCAGGTGTCCATGCCTAAAAAAATAGATTGATATTGAAAGGTTAAATGGGGCAGTTGCAGGAAGACATAGAGGCTTCTGACAAGGGATTTACATTTAACCATGTATTTAGGCTTAACATGATCTCTTTGAAGGGTCTTTCTAAATTTACTTTGAGACTTTTTAGAGGTATACAAATTTGCTACTGTTGCTTGGTATGTTAACCCAGTACATGTGTGTTTATTGAGAATACAGCAAGTATAGAATGCATTGTACTTGGTCCTTAATTGTTTTTACTGGGATGTGTGTTTCTTTCCATTGGCTGAAACAGC
This sequence comes from Dromococcyx pavoninus, assembly GCA_033558185.1. NCBI lineage: Eukaryota > Metazoa > Chordata > Aves > Cuculiformes > Neomorphidae > Dromococcyx > Dromococcyx pavoninus. The sequence continues at coordinate 494,323 of JAUMJL010000149.1, forward strand.
AAAATCTCTTGGGGCCACCCAGGTGTTGATAAAGTCGTCTTGGGACTGTAACTCGCTCTTTGGAAAGATCTTATGTATCTTTTGGTAGAGGAAAGCCAAGTTATTATTTTGAGCAGCTATTCCCTTCAGCTGCCAAGAGAGGATAATTGGCTCTTACTTTAAAAACTGGGAGTTATTGTCCTGTCCTAAGGCATTTCAGTACTTCGTAGTGATATCCAACAGAGGGAAAGGGTAAATTATAAAGAGATAAAGTACTGAGAATCAATTCCTGATTAACAAGTCCATAATTAAACTCCCACTGTCTTCCTTTGGGGTTATAATTTTTAATATGCTATTAAAAATATAAACCAGTTACTCATAAAAATATTTGGTATATTTATGAATATTTTAAATCAGGCTTTACACTAAGCATCTGTCCCTGCGACAACTGGCTCAGAAGTTATTTAATATTGCTTAAGAAGGAAAGGAAAATCCCTTTTTAGATGGAAAATTATATTGAAAACAGTTCAAACCCCTCTTTTCTCGTAGACTGTTTTTGCAACACAGAATCTCTGTTTGTTGTCTGTAATGACTGACATAATTTAGATACCACAAATAAGATCCACACATGGAAATGTTATTCACTATAAGCATGACATTTTCATGGGCCACTAAATGGTTGGACAATGTACATCATCCCATAAACACTTTGCATCCTCCCAGCGAAGGCCAGTGCAGACAAGGCTGCAGCTTTAAAGACGAGTGGAAACTAAGTTCATGGAATCACAGAATGGTTTGGTTTGGAAGGGACCTCAAAGCTCATGCAGTTCCACCCCCTGCCATGGGCAGGGACACCTCCCACTGGATTTGGGGGCTCAAAACATCATCCAACCTGGCCTTGAACACCTCCAGGGATGGAGAAGCCAGCACTTCTCTGAGCAACCTGGGAGAGGGCCTCACCAACCCCACAGTAAAAAATTTCTTCCAAACATCTGATCTAAATCGCCCGTCTTCCAGCTTAGAAGTGTCAACCCTCATCCTGTCACTGCTCTTCCTGATAAGGAACCCTTCCCCATCTTTCCTGTAGGTCTCCTTTCAGTACTGGGAGGCTGCTAGAAGGTTTCCACTGAGCCTTCTCTTCTCCAGGCTGAACAACCCCAACTCTCTAAGCCTGTCCTTGCATGGGAGGGGCTCCAGCCTGTGGATCGTCTTTGTGGCCTCCTCTGGATTCGCTCCTACATTTCCATGTCCTTCGTGTGCTGAGTGAGGATTCCAGAACTGAACACAGCACTCCCGGTGAGGTCTCACAAGAGCGGAGCAGAGGGACAGAATCCCCTCCCTCCCCTCTGGTCCCGCTGCTTTGGATGCAGCCCAGGACACGGATGGTTTCTGGGCTGGGAGCGCCCATTGTTGGCTCATGTGGAGCTTCTGCTCCCGCAGCGCCCCAAGTCCTTTTCTTCAGGGCTGCTCCCAATCCATTCTCTGCCTAGCCTGTGTTTGTGCTTGGGATTGCCCTGACCCAGGTGCAGGACCTTGCCCTTGGCCGTGTTGAACTTCATGAGGTTCGCACATCCCCACCTCTCCATCCTGTCCAGGTCCTTCTGGATTCCATCCCTTCCCTACAGCGTATTGACAGCTACATCAGCCTGGTGTCCTCAGCAAACTTGCTGAGGGTCCTCTCAGTCCCACTGTCCACATCTGCAACGAAGATATTCAACAACTTTGGCTGCAATATTGACCCCTGAGGCACATCACTCCTCACTGGTCTTTACTTGGACATTGAACCGATGACTACAACTCTTTGAGTGTGACCATCCAACCAGTTCCTTATCCACCGAGTGGTCCATCTGTCAAATCCATGTCTCTTCAATCTAGAGACAAGAATGTTGTGCATCACAGCGTTGAATGCTTTGCACGAGTCCTTTATCCACCAGTGCTGTAGTCCTGTTGTAGAAGGCCGCCAGATTTATCGGGCACAGTTTGCCCTTATTGAAGCCATGTTGGCTATCAAAAATCACCTCCTTGTTTTCTGTGTGCCTTCGCAGAGTTTCCAGGAGGATCTGCTCCATGATGTTGCTGGGCACAGAGGTGAGACTGACCAGTCTGTAGTTCCCTGGGTTTTCCTTTTTTCCTTTTTCAAAAATGGGATTTATGTTTCCTCTTTTACAGTCAGTGGAAACTTCACTAGACTGCCATGACATCTCAAATATGATGGGTAGTGGCCTAGCAACTTCATCTGCCAGTTCCCTTAGGACCCATGGATGCATCTCATCAGATCCCATGGACTTGTGGATCATCAGGTCTCTTAGGTGGTCTCAAACCTGATCTTTTCCTATAGGGAGCAGTTCTTCAATGTCTCAGTTCCTGCCTTTGCATTCTGCAGCTTGGGTGGTGTGGTCTGAGCCCTTGCCAGTGAAGACTGAGGCAAAAAACTCATTGAGTACCTCAGATTCTCTGTATCCTGGGCAACCAGGTCTCCCATTTCCTTCTAGAGAGGACCCACATTCTCCCTCGTCTTCCCTTTATCCCTGATGTACCTAAAGAAGCTTTTCTTGATAGGCCCTTGACAGGGCTTTAGCTTTCCTAACCTGATCCCTGGAGCCCTCTCCCCTCCGGGTTTTTATCCCATGGTATCCTACCAAGCAGATTCCTGAAGCGGTCAAAGTTAGCTCTCCTAAAGTCCAGGGTAGAGAGCTTGCTGCGTGCCCTCCTCACTCCCTTGAGGATCTTGAAGTCCACCATTTCATGGTCACTGCAGCCAGGGCTTCCCTTGAGCTTTCAGTTCCCTGGCAGCCCTTCCTTGTTGGTGAGAACAAGGTCCAGCACAGCACCTCTCCTAGCTGGCTCTTTTGTTGCTTGGAGAAGGAAGTTATTGATGGATTCCAGGAGCCTCCTGAATTTCTTGTGCTCTGCTGTGTTGTCCCTCCAGCAGATGTTAGGGTGGTTGAAGTCCCCCATGAAGACCCCCATGGGTCTAAAGTTTGTATCTATTGGCCTTTGGGTTGTGGTAAGTGCAGTTCTTGACTGCTTGAGGGAAGTTCACAGCATTCTGTTCAAGGTGCCTGTATTTTTCTTCTTAGTTTGCTAAAATATTTTTCTTCATTTTTCAGACGGTTCTGCGTAAATGCTGCTATAAAACAGATGGCTACACTTCACTGGTGGATGAAGTGCTGCCTCAGTTCTAATTTGTAACCTTAAATTAATTGAAGCTATTTTTTGAATTGCTGATTTTCATGAAAGCAGCCCAAATCAGTTCATTAACAGACTTTACATAATGGCACCACGACTTGAAATAAAATAGAAAGTCTTTAGTTTTGAAAAAAAAACCCTAAAAAATGTCCCATTTACACTGGCTTCTGTTGTATCAAAGGCTGGAGTCATTTTAACTTCTGACCTGATTGCTGCTGGCTACTCTTATACCTTCTTCAGAAAGAAATCCCACAAATTGTCCCATTATTGATGTGAAAAATCATATTATAAGTTGTTTACCGCATAATGCCTGCAGAGATGTTACCTAAGAATCTCCTGCTTTCTAAGAGCTGTTGTTCAAACTACTCATGGCTCGTGTAGTACTAAAGTCATGGGAGAGAAAAAGATTAATTTTCTTTAACCTACATATCTGTTTTTGATAGTTCAGGTAAGTTCAGTTTGGCTTAGCTTCTGGGTAGAGTGAAGTAGATTGCAACACTGCAGGTTCATTATAGAGCACCTGCAGCTTTAGGACTCCTTACACAACAAAACTCATATATTATAACCATGTGCTGCTGTTCCAGACACCTCCAAAAAGAGCCAACAGATTTGGTACTGGTGGTCTTTATGCTGGATGGGGTTTGCTGATCACACTGTCATGAGCACCGATGATGTAAAAAGTTGAAGTTATTGTAAAGGTGTTGGATGCTCCTGATAATTAGAAATGCAAATGGATTTTTGCAGTTGTGAGTCAAATTTATGCTATGGTGGTGCACAGGTCTGGTGTCAAAGGCTAAAATTGCAGCTTGAATGCTTCTGTTTGTTTGTGCTGCTTAAGTAATCAGTAAATGATTAATTGTCAACTTTTTTACTTAATAGCTTAGCTAGATTCTGGAGCTGTTACTTGCTTACCTGCAGATCAGAATACAAATAATATCTGATATGACATGATATGAGATGATATGATTTATGATGCGTTATTTCTTTTTTGAGGTAAGAAATAGCGACTACTGGGATTGCCAGAAATAGTGTGCACTCTCATTCTGTGGACAACCCATTCGTCTCTCAGCAAGCTGGGCTTTTCTTGTGACTTTCTTGTGTTCATAATCAAACAGCTTATAACTTATATTGCAGTTTACGTGTGTGTGTTTGCACACACAGTGCTATGGATGTGTGTATGTTAATCCTCTGTTTCTTTCTGACTTTGAGAAGAGTAGTTTTTTGATATTCCCATTTGTTCTGTTTTGAGCTAATGCAGAACTAATTTTCTAAATTTTCAGCTAAGCCTTATTTTCTGAAAGTTAACAGCATGTTTTCCAGACTGTGTCTATCTCCAGAGGTGATTATTGGTATGGAGAAAGGCCATTGCTTACATTTATCCCTGTAGAGACCAAGGCCATATTCAAGTTGGTGGGATGCTGTTAGTCAAAGGGATGAATGAGCGTCACACCTATAGGGAGGAGCAGAAAGGACCAGTGGTCCAAAACTGACCAACAGAGTATTCTGTTCACATATGTCATATTTCCTCAAATGCTTGACAGGTCGTGGCAAATTTGCCTTTTTTAACGAGTAGATGAGTTTCTTAGGAATATGGGATATGGTTTAGTAAGGGGACAGGTGCAGTTGGACTTGATGATCTCCGAGGTCTTTTCCAGCCTTATGATTTTATGATTCTATGAGTAGCCAGCATATACCATGTTAACCTAACAAGGCTTTGAATGCCTGAGAGCCATTTGGATATGATTCGTAGCTCCTTTCTTTCCTTTTCCTTTGAAGCTGATGCAGGAAGCAAAGGCATGTGGTAGGAACAGGAATATAGATGCAGCCAGAAAAGAACAAGCAAACACGATGGAGAGAGAAAATTCTATTTTCTATTTTCTGTGATTGTTTTATAGGTTCACTATAGCAGAGACAGAATTTAGACTTAAACCCCCCTTTTAGTTTTTTTAATTTTTTTTCCCCTTGAAAGAAGTATTGATGTATTTTCTTTTTAAAGTCTTGGAAAGTTTCTCTGTGTGTAAAACTGTGTGAAAAAAATTGTACTGATTTTTTCTTTCAGATATAATAAATTTGTCATTACTTCCTAATGGATCATTCCTTCCAATGAGTCGTGCTTGTCACATAGCAGTGCCAAAGCCAGCAGTGGCCAAGTCTCAAAAGTATGTTTCATCTTTATAGGTGTCATCTTTTTATGCAACGGTACTAGAGTCTGAAAGGTTGTAAAACTGCACTAGAGAAAAGAATGGGCCTTGCACCGATTATCATGATTTGATAATCAAGGAACTGTTGCCTGAAGTCAAGTGGCACATGACATGTGGCAGGGCAATTTCAATTATTCTCGGTGTTGTGGGAGCTGTATTTCCACGTCTGCTGCTGCTGTATAGTGTCACATCTCTACTCCTGACATGGGGTTATTCTTTTGTGTCTTGGAAGTTACTTTGAAAATTAAGTTAATGTCATAGCATACAAAACTAAAATAGATCGTAACCAGAGGGATGTGTTCTTCTTCAGAAAAATACAACAGTGTTTGTGGTCCTACTGGAGGACTTTGTTTGAAATGACAGCTCAGTCACACCAGGGTGTCTCAGAAACCCAGGCACATTGAGCCAGGGAACGAGATCCCTTGCTCAGATTGTGCTGTAACCCAGTCCTTCAAACAGGGCATGGTTGTGGCTGGATGGGTGGATGTCTCAACTCTGCGTTCCCAAGACCACATCTCTGTAACCTGTGCAGATACAAATTAGCTGAGACCTTTTAGATCTATAAAGGTAAAGCCCTCTTCTGATTTAGCGAGATGTGTCTTAAGGAACCGAGGAGCCTGGTTCATTCCCGGACAAGGTGTAGATGTCTGCCAGCCCCAAGCAGTCCTGTCCTCCTCTACCCTTCGCTATTTCTATTCAGATATGGTGCAGGAAAAAGGGAAACGCAGTGTATTTTGACAGGTCTTCCAGTTCAGGCAAACGGGACAATAACTGAGAACCACAGCATGCAGAAGAAATTCTTTTAACTTTTACCGATCTATCCATTCTCATTTTAAAATGTTACAACAAATTTATTGAGTTTGAATGTCTCTGAAAGTTAAAGAAGTTGTAACTGCCTTGTGGATTCTGCCTTCTCTCTTTAATTTAATCTGATTTCTTACTCTTATCCTCCCTTTAAGTGCCCAGTCTCTTAACTTTCTAGTGAATGCTCCCTCAGGCTGCCTTGCTGCTTCCCTTTGGTATGCTTTTCTTCTCCTGTTGGGATGTGTTTTATTTCTGGCTTTTGTGAAATTCTTAGTGGGCTGTGTGAAGAGTTTAAAATACTGAATTTGATTGAATTAAACATATGCATTTTAAGCTGTCTGGAGAACAGATTGTCTTTTATACACAGCTGTCATCCCTATTTGGAGCTTCTAAATGCTATGAACAGATAATAACAGTAAATATTACACAATACATAACACAAGATTTTATGATATGCTTTCCTGGGTTAGTTTTAAGAAAAGGGATTTTAGTTGCCTTATTCTGGAAAGTCTTAGAGGAAGCAGTGGTGTACAAAGGCAACTCACTTCAGTAAAATTGAATGTATCTTAGTTGTTCAGGTAAATCTGAATGCCAGACAGGGACTCAAATATTCCTCAGAGATGTAGACAGAAGAACTAATTCAATCTCTGTACAATTACAATAACAAAGAAAAATGCCAGCTCTTGCTACTTAAAAGAAAAGGCCAGATGCTTGTGAGCCTGATTAGACTGTAACTTGCAACTTAGACTAGGTGCTGGAGGTGGGTGCGTATTTGCATCGATCATGAGCCTTACATAACAGTTCTTATAGTTCAGTCTTTAAGAACAAATGCACAAACTGCGTTTACTTCTTTAAATTTGGGGAAAGCTACAGAAGTAGAAAGCAGCATGTGAGACAACCAGTTTTGATTTTTATTTGACATGCAAAGAGATATTGTTATTAAAAAATAAAAAATATAATTACTGTGAGGAAAAAACAGCTGATTTTTTTCTTGGTTTGACTACTTAAAAAAAACCCTACTGTGATATATTTTTCAGTAATTTCTTTGATTATCTTGCCCTAATTATTACATGCTGCATCAAATGAAACTTCTGAAAGCAGAGGATCGGTCCTTTACTCCTGGTTTGGTCAGGGAAATCCAGGGCCAACTTGTAGCAAGGACAACAGCAACATATCTGAAGCCAGATATTTTTGGTATTTTGAGATTGATGAAGGAAATTCTTTAAGGAAATTATGAATGCAGGTCCATCTCAGGGTCTCATCAAACCTGTCCTGGCTCTTCTAAAAGTTGCTCATTCACCCTGAAACTTTTACTTACCTGCTACGAATAAAAAGTAATTTCCTTATTCCTACAACAGGATTACTATTTATTTTTTTTAAATTTTAGTGAAGATCAGTAAGACAGGGATGTCAGGAAATCAACACTTACAGAGAAAAGGCCAGGACTTTTAGAAGTCTTTTAGTTGGAATGGAAAATATTTACATATATATAAAAAAAGAAACTGGAAAGAAAAAGCTAGTGTTTTGAACATGTGATTAGGAATAATCACAAGCACACGCAGAAATATAATCTGGCTTTTGTGTTTTCCAAGTACAAAATAAAAAATTATTTTCAAATATGTTAGGCAGCAGTGAAAAGAAAAATCCCAGATGGTTCAAATGATGCAAACTCAGTGAGCAATAACCTCTGAAAAATGCACTTTAACCTACATGGTCTGCTTTACTCAGAACAGCTTCTCGTTCCTCTCAGCTTGTGAGGGGTTTTTACTATTTTAGTAACTTCTAAGGGTTAGTCATTCAGAGAATATTATGGGGAAAAAAAAGAGAAGGATATCCATACATAGCACTTGTATTTTCCTTGTCTTTATTAGTACTGTCATGTTCTTCCATTTTGATCTGTTTCACCTTCCTGATGTGTCGAAACTGTTGTTGTTAGGAACATTTTATTTCAGAGCAACTGAAATCAATACTGAGCCTACAGAAGATGCAATTGCATGAGAATTCTGGGAAAGTGAAGCTTTTCTGGGTATTAATGAAAGGGAAGCACTCAGTGCTGTGCAGTAGCTGGTAATTACCTTTTAAGAGTTGTGATTTTCTCTGTTTGAATACGAGCTTTTCTTTGCAATAAGACCTCTTAGACATCACAGTCATGCCTATCCTAGTATAGAAATGATTAATGACTTAAATTTGGAGGAGCTTTTGGAATAATTTTCTACAAATTATGTAAACATCTGTAAGGATTTTAGTAAGTGGACATAGTTTGTCAACTTGGTCATCTTCCTCATGTCGTGTGTTATGGACTGCTGGCTGTCACAAGCTCTTGGAAATGATCACAACAGGCACCACGGTGTCCACTGCAGGAAAGTTATAAATTAATAGGAACAGGGAGTAATAAGAGCATACTGGTGTAAATGCACCCCCTTTCATACCAAACAAAAGTTACTAGAAAGTAAATTAACTTTAAAAATGGTTGTTCAGCTGAGACAAGGTAACAGTAGATTTTGTTATTTTTCATCTTGACTAATTTTGGGATCAGTGTAATAATTTTCATAACTCTTCTTTCAAATTGACCAGTAAAGCATTTGGTCTTAGTGTTTTGAAAGAAATTATATATAAATCACTTATGATTGGGGAAAATGGTCTGAAGCTTCATCAGGGGAGGTTTAGGCTTGATATTAGGAAAAAATTTTTCACTGAAAGGTGATTCGTCAATGGAATGCACTGCCCAGGGAGGTGGTGGAGTCATTGTCCCTGGAGGTGTTTAAAAACAGATTGGATGAGGTGCTTTAGTGCCATGGTTTAAATGACGAGTAGGCAACCTGTGCCAGGACCTCAAAGTAAAAGATAATCTTCCTAATATCAAATCTAAATCCACCCTCTTTTAGCTTAAAAACATTACCCTTCATCCTACCACTACACTCTCTTTGTAAAATGTCCCTCCCCAGCTTTCCTGTAGCCCCCTCTTAAGTACTGGAAGGCTGCTATAGGGTCTCCCTAGGATCTTCTCCTCTCCAGGCTGGAGCTGTGGAATTAAATGGATTTTGCTGTATTAAAACACTGCTTTGAAAGTTTTCTAATTAACAGTATCTTTATAATATATGAGCATACAAGTATTTTCTCTTTAAGTATCTTGTAATCTTGTCAAGAAAACTTGCACAAGGTTAGTTCTTTATCAGAGGGAAACATTCAGAACCTTATTAGGGCCTATTCCTGGAGCTGCTGCCAGTGAAATTGGTAGACACCCTGAACAGTAAATGTTCACTGGAAGAAAATACTCAAGAACAAGAAATACCTTGGTGTGTGTCAGTCTGAGAGCAGCAGTTGTGTCTTCTCCTGCAGAATGAAAAAAGACAAACCAGGGAGCCAAAAGTTATATTAACACAAAGGAAAGCCAGAGGTAAAAATAACAGACCTTGTTAAGGAGCAGGGAAAGTTGTCTTCACTGTAGTGCTGTTTTGGCATGGTTATGTAGCTTCTAGGTTGGAGAAGACTCGTATCTGATGGGCTCAAGGACTGGACAGAAAAGATATAGGTATTTCTGCAAGTCACCCTCTGGACACGTCCTGTGTCATTCCACTGTCACTGAGGTTTAAGGATAGTGGATCTTGACAGTATTGAACAGACAACTGAATAGTCACTATGGCTGCTGGGGACATAGTTTGTTTTTCCTAATCTCAGTCCTAGACAATCCCAGTTGTGTATTTTATTGAAATATCTGTCTGTAGCTCACTTGGATTTGTGTTAGACTACCTTGTTTACTGTGGGAAAAAAAAAAAGCAGAGGGGCTGCAAGAAGAGACTTGGCAGGAAACAAATGATGAATCCAAGAGTCATGGGTTAGCATTTGCTTAAATTCTAATTTACTTTATAAGCAAGGTTTTACGAAATAAAACCTACCCTCTCCATTATGTCATTGACTTTTATGCATTATCCAGTTCTCCCAGTTACAGTTACCAGTTGTGGAAAACAGGAGTTATTTTCTGTTTGGAGGCAGTGGTTTGCTAGCTTACTGGCTTTTTCTAAAGCAGTGTGATTTAGAAAACTATATCCTGTTTACCATAATAACATAAAACAAGCAGGGGCGGAAGTATAATCTCAGTTCTCAGGGACTCATACATAAGCTCTGAGTTCAGGGCTCAGACTGGCAGTAGTAGAAGCCCATTCAGAAAGAGGTTTTCATACTTTTATAGGGAGGTTTTGCTTCCGTTTTTTAGCTTTTCATGTGACTTACCATGGTGTGTTTGTCTGGCTTTCTGATACAATCACCTCTGTAATAGAGCACTGAACTTGAATAGTGTGGCTGAACAGCAAATTGAGCTGGTCTAAAATGGGTTGGGATCTGTTGTGAGCACGCAGGGCTTGTAGGTGATGGATCAGCATAGGTTCACAGATACACTAGAGTTCTAGCATATGAGAACAGAGTTTGCTCAGTAATCCAAATTATCAGTGAATCAGTAATCAGTAATATGACTGTGTCAAGTTTCCGAAGATGAATATGGAAAACTAGAGCATGTATTCAGAATGGGGTTAGTACTGCTCCCAGATTTAATTAGAGAAGTTAGGTGCCTGTAGGGCTGATAAGGAAGCAACATTTTACACCTCATTCTTATTGAATGGAGAGGTAAAAAATGATCTTTTTTTTTCTCTCTCCTAACCGCTGAAAAGAAGTTTCTGGTTGGAACTGTGGAAATAACTTTAACTCAAAGTAAAGTGTCAGTGGCTCTACTGTTCTTGTTACAGAAAGTACTTCAACTCCCTGTCAAGCCACCTGCGTTGTTCTGTAAAGGCAGACAGGTACTGATTTGCACATTCAGTAATTCCTCTAAGCTACACAGTATATAAGGAGTCTGTACATTGCTATGTTTGGTCTTATTTTTTTTTAATTAAAACATGGTGCTGGTCAAACAAATCTTTTACAACATGTCCTCTTGCGTTTCTTCCTTGTGATGAATTGGATATGAGATTCTTTTTCTCACAGCTGCTGGTTTCTGTAAAAGTCATTGACATAAATGACAGTAAGCCAGACAGGTGTTCCTGGTTTTGTTACTTTTCTAGCTTTTTTATTAATAAATAAATCTAAATCTAATCACAGAATCACAGAATCATGGAATGGTTTGAATTGGAATGGACCATGAAGGTCGTCCAGTCCCACCCCCTGCAGTGAGCAGGGACATCTTCAACCAGATCAGGTTGCTCAGAGCCCCATCCAACCTAGTCTTGAATGTTTTCAGGGATGGGCCATCCATCACCTCTCTGGGCAACCTGTGCCAGGGTTTCACCACCCTCAGCGAAAAAAATTCTTCCTAAAGCCTAAACCTCTCCTCTTTTAGTTCACAGCCATTACCCCTGGTCCTATTGCTACAGGCCCTGCTAAAAAGTTTTTCTCTCTTAAATGTGTATATGTAGCACAGACACCTTCAGATCAGAACACATAGAAGTAAAGTGAATTAGGCTTTGCCACAGCACATTGAGAAGTTAATTTCCCTCACTGTTTTGTCTTTCAGTTTATAATTGTTGTATTTACACTTTTAAAAAGGGCAGTCTCTTTACTATTGACAGACCTATTGCTATTTCCTAGGCTCCAGATAAAGATTCTTTTCTGAGTTCATAGCAGGTATAGGATGAGGCTTTTGGGTCTCAGTCCTTCAAAAGCTTGCATGGATTTAGGTTCTTTAACTCCCCATGTCAAAATGCTCAAATGAGTAGATTTAATTCTATGAACATACCCACAGAGACTGTAGCTTAATCTGCAATCACATTTAGCTATGTGGAAATACAGTGCAATAATAGTGCTGTAATTATAATCTATAATAATTATGAAATTAAGTGTACCTGTTCTGGTCTGCCTCAGTTGCTACCCTATAACCTCAGTTTTTAATATGAGAGCGGAGAGTTTTTAATATGAGTGGACTCCGCCACTAGTACTCATTAATATTTCTACAAAATCAGTTCATAGGGCAAGAGAGAAATTAATCCTACTGATCACCAAATTGATTAGAAGGTCTAATCATTCTCCAAGTGTATCAGTGAACAATAAAATGAAATAATTAATGTCAGGGTTTGGCCTGCTTCTGAGCCATAATTTACAAAATGTTGGCCTTTAAAGTTCCTCACAAGTTTTATTATGAGAACTTTGTCATTGTTCACAGTACTTGCTCTTTCTGACTCTCCTGGATGAAAACACAAGAAATAGGTGCCTTAGGGTTGGATTCAGTGTGATTAAAATTAAAATGTGTCTTGGCACATTATCACTCTGTCTTTGCTGGATGATGGTCACAGTTATTCCCAGTGTTAGGTACCACAACTCTTCTGTGCTACCTGTCTTCTTCCACTTTTTTTTTCTAAATGCCAGCTTTGGATGAGCAACCAAGGTTTACAATTGCTGTCTTTTCAAACTCTCACATCCATCAGGTCCCAGGCAGTTAATGTAATCAAAAGTAGAATGTGTTGCCAAAATGAGCTGAAGCTATTTCTAGGAGAAAATGTAGCAACACTAAGCACTGAATGTACAATAAATTACCTTATATTATTTGATGGATTATGATTATAGACTTGGTGCAGCAGCTTAACAGCAGCTGTTAGCAGAATGGTCTCATAAATTTTTCCCACAGTTCAGCTATAATAATTCTGGCAGTGTGGGAAACGTGAGAGTTGAGAAGTAGGCCCTCAATCTCACCCCGTTTTATGTCTATTTTTGGTTTATGTTTTAAAATTTATTCATTTACCTTTAGTTATCCAATTTCTCTTTTTCTCCTCTCAGGATCACCTGCATTATGAGGCACCAGACAGATTTTGGTGCCCTTGACTGCTCACCAGGCTGAGATACTTGCCAGCTCACTGGCCCTTGTTATGTCCAATATGAGCTCTGATAGGTGACAGTGATGGGATACAGCCTTGCACAAGTCACACCAATGGTTTTTGGCAGGTTCTCTGAATTATTTATTTTTCATAAGTTTTATTCTTGCCACTATCCCCTAAGGCATTGTGAGCAGAGTGACAAAACAGGTAGTATAGCCCAATTAATAATCTACCTGGCCTGTTCATACAGGAGAGCAATCGGCCTCCTCTTATTCCCCCAGGACATTAAATTAAGGTTGACAGTGCACAAATAACTGCTGCTGAGCCTTGATGATTCGGCTTAGTCCACAGTGCCCTTAATTGCATCTGTACCTGTAAGTCTGCAAACTGGCCTGCTTGCACCTGCTGAAGGCATAGCCAGACAAATTTGGAACTACATAGGTACCAAAGCAGTGCTTAGTGTAACTTACGTATTTTGCAGAACACAAACACACAACCTGACAGCAAGCTGAGTGGTGCAGCTGGTAGGCTAGAGGGAAGGGATGCCTTCCAGAGGCCAGGGAAGTGGGTCCGTGAGAAAAACTCCTGAAGTTTAACAAGACCAAGTGCAACACCTTGCACCTGGATTGAGGCAATTCCCAATATCAGTACAGACTGGGTGACAAATGGATTGAGAGCAGCCCTGCAGAGAAGGACTTGATAGATGTAAAATTGAACATGAGCTCGCAATCTGTGCTTGCAGTCCAGAAAGTCAGTCATATCCTGGGCTACATAAAAAGAAGCATGGCCAGCAAGTTGAGGGGGTAGGTTCTACCCCTCTGCTACACTCTCGCAAGATCTCATCTGGAGTGTTGTGTTCAGCTCTTGGAGCCCCCAGCAAAACATGGGCATGAACCTGTTGGAGCAGGTCCAGAGGAGGACCATGAACATGGTAAAGGTACTGGAACAATGGCTGAGAGTGTTGGGGTTGTTCAGTCTGGAGAAGAGGCCTTATTGCATCCTCTCAATATATAATAGGGGCTTATAAGAAAGATGGAGAGAGACTTTTTACCAGGGCTTGTAGTAGCAGGACAAGGGGTTTTAAACTAAAAGAGAGTAGATTTAGATTAGGCACAAGAAATAAAGTCTTTGAAGGTGGTGAGACACTGGAACAGGTTGCCCAGAGAAGCTGTGGGTGCCCCACTGTTGAATGTGTTCGAACTCAGGATGGGCAGGGCTTTGAGCAACCTGCTCATGGCAAGGTGGTTGGACTAGGTGATCTTTAAGTGTCCCTTCTAACCCAAATCATTCTATGATTCTATTATATAATCTCTTTCTCCACAGTCAAACAAAGTGTGTTTTCCTGTTCTGTTACTCTTTTTGACTGGCATCTAATACATCTAGTTTCATTTAGCAAGGTATTTGCAGAAGTGGATTTATGTGTTCAGGCCCATGAGACAAATTGAAGAAGTGAAGAGGAGGCATCGTTAAGGTTAGATATGGTGTTCAGGGAAATTGTGGTGTTGTCTCTGCATTAAACTAGTGTTTCATAGAACCTCATTGCATCATGGTTTCTGCTTTCATGTAACAAGAAATTGTTTTTTCTAAGGAGCACATGGAGATGATACAGCCTGGCAAATGCAGTTGCAGCTGCAGTTGTTCTGCCAGAACCCCCACGCAGCAGGCACAGATCTGCTGGAGGTGGCTGGGTACAAACCAGTCCGTGTCCCCATGCAGTCCACTTGCATTCCCAGATCTTGCACCTGAGTTAACAAGCCATGATTAGTTATAACTCATTAGCTATGAGTTACTAAGCTGAATTAACATGATTAGACTGCATCCAGAATTGAGTTTCAAGTCTTGTGCCATAATGCATTCTGTGAACTCTTAGTTTTCTTGCTTTTCTCTGTGGTGTTCTCAGCTTGGCACAGTACTATGCTTTCTGAGGCCTTCATCTGAAGTTATTAATGTAAAAAAACCCACGTTCCTCTGAAGATTTCTGCACTAATGGTGCATTTTAGTCCTTAAAAAACTTTTTAGTTCATGTTCTGTGTACCCCAATTCTTTTAAAAGGGTCTGTGTCTTTTAGACAGTGTTACATCCTGATGATGATGTTATTGTAGGATCAGCTCAAGGCGTGCATTAAAATATTGGAAATACCATTTCTTATCAGAATCCACACTTCATGTGGCTGAAGGTAGAAATGTTCTCTCGTCTGCCTACAAAACTTTCTTTACTGCTTTAGCTTTTCAGTTTGTATGTTACCAATTTTGTTCAGTTATGCAGTTCTTAGCTTTGTTTTTTTAAAAATCAGAAGGGTTTAAATCATAATGGGACACGTGCACATCTAATGCATAAAACCCAGTGTCTATCTCTTACATGAAAAACATTTTTTCTGGAAGCTTTTCTGTTGTGTTCCCCCTCCGCTTATGTTTCAAAAGCTATTAAATTCAATGTTGCAGCTTTTTTTAATGGCTAAATCTAGATATAGAAATTGTGCTTTCATTGTGGGATGTTTCTTTCCTTTGTAAGGAAACACAGAAAGAAAATTAACTCAGTCTCCGGCTGCATGAGTCAGACTTAGGAAGCTTCCACTTTAACTGTTTGCTTGTTGTAAGGCAAGGCAGAAATGGCAGAACAAGAGTTAGAACATCAGCAGCAATGTGTTACATTCAGAGGTGTTACACCTTATCTCAAGTCAACCCTGTGTGTGTAGAACCTCATGACAGAACAGTAAACCTCACTTCTTCTGTTCTCCTGTTGTTTCTTGCCAGGTGTGATGGATGTGGTTGCCTGTAGTGGTTGAGGGCACCTCAGACAGCTCAAGTCGCCATCTGTGTTCTCTCAGTCCTGGTGGCAGCCAATCACTTCAGTGATGTATTTTGGAGCTTCTCAGTAGGCAAAAAGTGGAAAAGAAGAGAGGGTACTCATCACTTTTTTGTGAAGGAATACTTCTCATCTGAGTAGTTTAAGTATTGGCTCCTAGACACATTTGATTTTCTTTTTAATATAGATCAGAACCTCTCCCTGTATATTTAAGAAATGGTGTTGGTTGTTTATTAAAGCACTGGGAAGAATAAAAACAACATGTTTTAACAAACTGGATGAAAAAGATTTGTTAAGAGGCTTTTGGGGAGATGAAAGACCTGTTGTAGTGGGGAAATAATACCATCTCAGTGTAGGCTTTTTGTTTTCCTCCCCCTAGTTCTTGCAAGGAGCAGGTAGGGACTATTTTTGAGAAATTAGTTTGCAGTAGATATGATTTGGGGTTCTACGGTTTTTACAGAAATGAGGATGTAGGGGTCATCAAAAGATATTAGAGACACTTGGTGCATAATTAAATAAGCTTGTTGGAGAAAATCCACCCTTACTGTTGGAGGATGCTTTAGAGGGGGGGCTCCAGTTGAGTAGGGCAGCCTTAAAGTCCCGTAAGAACATCTTGCTACTGCCCAGTGAACGTCAACAGCATAGCGGGCCGTACCTGTTTTGCGTGTGAGTGATGCGCACTGCTGGTGTTTGCCAGGCGTGACTTGTTGAGGTGGTAATCCATCAAGAGCATACTTGGCTTTGTAACTGTGACAGTGTAACAGCAGTTACAAGTGTGATTGATCGTCTGTTTGGTCTTGGTGTTTTCTGTTTCTTTGATTTAAAATTACGTAGTGAGGAATGTCAAAGAGTTAAATAACAGACTTGCCCTGATTACAGATGTAGTGACTGCTTTTTCAGGAAAAAAATTAGGAGAATCGTAGCTATTTGTGCCAACTTCATCTTTCTTTGCCCTCCTCCAGACACCTTTTCATGCCTCTGAAGTAGACAAAGATGCTCTGTGTAGTGGACAATGGGCTTAGTTCCCCACTACCCTGGTGATGTATTGGCAGGATCATATACACACCTCATGAGTGAAATGTAACATTATCTTGTACCTAACATTTACAATCTGATTTGTACTTGGCTAAGTGTTTTGGGTATAAATTGCATCCTGAACAGCTCTGGAAACTTCAATCTTCTGCTTGTATCAGCTTTCAATGAAGAATGTTTTTAGCTGCACAAACCCAGAGAATGACTTCTTGCAGCCACAGTTCTAGAAAGTACAATTCAAAGTTTATAGAACTTTTCTTGCTCACAGTGCATTAGTTTTGTTTTGTACTTCTATCCATACCCTGATAGAAGACCTGCAAGCTTTCTATTGAAGAATCAAGGCTGTAGATCCATCTTCTTTGCTGATTATTATTAAAACTAAGGTTTCCCTAGTACAGGAATATTTATGAATATATATAATACTTTCTCCCTTACTTTCATATGTATTCAAAAGTTACTGTGTCTTATTTTCTTCTGTGGAAATAAGTACAAGAGAAGTATTCAAAGTAGCTGACTTATTTTAAACGGCATTTTGAACTTTTACATCATGTTTCCTTAAGAATATTCTAACTTCATTTAAAAAAATACCTGTTCTGTGTATTTTATTTTCCTAAAATATCTTTGAATAATTACTTAATAGCACTTCCTCAAAAATTACTAGTGTTAAGGAGAAAATTGCTTCTGTAAATCAGACTGAACTCTGCAAGTTATAAATAATAATATAATCTGTTTTCCCTTCTCACAACTTTATTTGAGAAATTAGGCATATCTGCAACCCCTCAGTTTGATGTGATTCCCAGAGTTTAAACACCTTTTTTCTGATTACTGTTTTTTTTGTCAGGATTTTGGTCATTGGTCTACAATTTTTTTTCTTTTGGCACTTGTGTGCTTTCATTAAATAAACACAGAGCAAAAATCGTAGTCAGAACCCATTCACTCTGAAAATAACATTCAGAAGTCTCTGCAGTCCAGTGTGGAAGATCCTGCTTCAGCTTTCCAGTATCCTAATTTTGAAGGTGACCTTCACAGAGATTTATCCAGGGACTTAGTGGAACAAAAATCCTACTTGCAAGGAAACTGGAAAACTGGCTGAAAAGTGCAGCATGGCCCATCATCTGGAAGAAATACTCAGCTCTGCTTGTCAGAATTGTGCTCTGGGCACTTCTGTAAGAGTCTAATAAGACTTGACAAGTGTAATTCTGGAAGGAGACTGGAATTTTAGCCTTTATTTTTAGGCTTTAAAATATTTTTGTTGTTTAAGAAAGTATGAAATCTAGTAGGTAATTTAAATCATCATAGTCATATGAACTGCCCCATAATTGTATTAATTTAAATCAGCTGAAAGTCAGGACCTAAAAAGTTCTAGCACACTTAACTGTGCACTTGTTTATTCTGTTGGCTTTTGTATTTCAGCACAGTGGAACAAAGCTGAATGCTGTGAGTGTAAGAAATATACAGAGAAAAAGATAGCACAACAGCTCTAAAGCAGCAGAAAAGTCCCTGAAAAAGAATCATGGTGTTACCTGGTGGATTATTTTGTAGAAAAATACTGACGAATGAATACAGCGGAGATAATGGCAGCAGTTTAATTAAAAATTTTACAATAGAGGAGCTTCAGATCTAAATATAAGTCACAAGCATTTAACTCTTTCAACTTTTAAATGACACCAAACAATGCAAATCAAATTCCAGACACGTTTTGTGGAGTCTCTTGTGTTGCATATCATGTAACACACTCAAAAACACACTAAAATCACCAAAGGCATAAAATGGTAGTTGCAGCCAGGAGTCCGAAGTTTGTATCTTATTCAATATTACTAGTGGAAGAATTGTCAATAACCTTTATGGAGTTGATCTTTCAGTGCAGTTTCCAATACAAAGATTGTAACAGCAAGGAATGTTCCCGATTGTTTTTTTCCTTTTCACCAACACAAGTTGGGATTTTTATGTAGTTTTAATTCAACAACACGTATTTGGTGTCCTGGATTTCTCTTTTATTTCGGTAGCTTCTGTTCAGCTGCATGGCCTTAACATGGACATAAATGGGACCTGAGATAATTGCAAAAGGCATTGAAATGTAAAAGCATGTGGATAGGGTGGGTTCCCACCTCAGTTCTCAGCCTCTGAAAGATTATTTCTCTCTTAGGAAAATTTTCTCATGTATTTTTCCAGGTGGAAAATGAAGGCTAGGAAGCCAAGTGTTTCAATAGCTAATCAAGCCGTTTTTTTCCTGAACACTACAATGGTTTAGCCATTGAATTTATTGGCAAGAATGTCACCTAATTGGATTTTGCTTTTATCATGTTTTGTTCTGGCGTAAAGAAGAAGAAGAGGAGGTTAGCCTAGAAAAGAGGAGGCTGAGAGTGGACCTTATCAATGTTTTTAAATGTATAAGGGGCAGGGGTCAAGAGGATGGGACCCGCCTCTTTCAGCAGAGCCCAGGGACAGGACAAGGGGAAATGGATACAAACTAGAAGGCAGGAAGTTCCATCTGAACATGAAGAAAAACTTCTTTAATTTGAGGGCGACAGAGCGCTGGAACAGGCATCCCAGAGAGGTTGTGTAGTCTCCTTCTCAGGAGATACTCAAAACCTGCCTGGATGTGTTCATCTGCAGCCTGCTGTAGGTGACTGTGCTTTAGCAGGAGAGTTGGTCTGGATGGTCTCCAGAAGCCCCTTCCAACCCTGACCGTTCTGTGAGTTTTCTTTCCTGTGCTCTAACAACTTCCCAGGGTGCTCCGTGCAAAGGGAATGCAGTTACACAGCCTGGGAAGAAGCTCAGAGATGCAGCAGTCTCTGCTAGGGATGCTCAAATGATCAATCTGTGGGCCCTGCTGCAGCCTCTGCCAGCCTATGGTGCTCCTGTGACCCGCCCAGGGCTGCCCTCAGAGCTAGGACCTCTTTGCCACCTTTGAAGGATCTGTGCCATCTGGAGGGTTAATTTGAGAGGTACGGAGGAAAAGAAGATAAATAGACTTGGCAGAAAGAGAAATCGGATTCGCTCTCTTCTCCTAGCTACCTGCTAATTTTTTATTTCTCTTCAAATAGGTATAACCGGAACTATTGGGGGGGTTGTTAAAAGATCTCTTGAGGAAGCAAGCAGAACACTGCAATTTCTACTGAGGGGATAAAGATGATTTAGGTCTTTTCCCAATGATATTTATTGGTGCTGTTGTAATTCCTGCCTTGACAACAGCCCCACTTACTCTTTCCTTGCACATCCCATTCGTTATCAGTTTGCATCTTCCGCTGAGAACTGGACCAGGCCAAAACCTAATCAGAAGTTATCTTGTCTCGAGAAGTGTAAGAGAATGATTAACACATCCCCCCATACATAAGTAGTTACTATATTAGGAGTGTATTTATTAATTACTGCTGGACCTTGAGCTTTCAGGTGATTATCACCAATCTTTTCTGTGTCTCCTTTTTGAGAGATATTAATAAGTTTAGTTAGAGGTATTTCTTTTCCTTGATGTGAGTTTATCTGTGTGCTATTTCTTATGCAGGTGCTCAGGATCACCAGATTGCCGCTCTTTCCTGACATAATTTTGTGATTTTTTAATTATTTCCAGATTTTTATAAAACATTGCTTTATTGCCTTTCCCAGATCAATTATGATTGCTAAAGATTTTATCCTCGGGGTACTTTATTTAATAAAACAACTACGAGACAGTCGAAATGCTGTAAGATATTATCCTGGTTTCAGATGGGACAGAGTTAATTTTCTTCACAGTAGCTGCTGTATTTGGATTTAATATGAGAATAATTTTCATAACAAATATTGTTTTAGTTACTTATTACCAGGTAATTCTTACGCTTGGGTGGGGTAGAGTTAGTTTCCTTCCCATCAGCCATGGTGGTTTAGAGTAGTATAAGAAGAATGTAGATTCTGATGTTTTAAGTTGTGGGAAATGAAGGACTTTTTTCCCCATGCTCTGCCAGTGAGCAGCTGTACTATAGGCTGGGAGGGAGCAGAGCCGGGCAGCTGCCCCAGGCCAGCCAAAATGGTGTTTGGTACAATGGGTCAGGGTTCACTGCTTAGGAATCGCTGCCTGGGGACAGGCTGGGTATGGGTCATCAGGCAGTGAGCAGTGCATTGTGCATCACTTACTTGGTGCGGTATTTTATTGTTATTATACTTTTTTTTGTTGTCTTACTAAACTGTGTATCTCAACCCATGAATTTTGCCTTCCGTTGATTCTCCTCTCCATCTCACTTGGAGGGAAGGAAGTGAAAGAGTGGCTGCATGGTCCTAGTAAAGTATACAACATTTTCTGACTTGTAAACATCATGAAGACAATATTACAGTTTCAACAACTAATCCAGTGAGAATCATTACATGCTGCAACTGCCAGTTTCTTCATGTTAGTTCTCTATTCTATGTCAAAACCTAAAAAATTTCCTGTCTTAGACTATGTGTCATATGTGCTAGAAAAGTAGTAGAAGAGGAAAGAGACTAAAATTAAGTGCTACACACTAGCTCTCCTTTTTGTTTCTCTGTCTTTTGTTCCACCTGTCCTTTTGTGTGCTACATGAAAACAGCAAGAGTGAGACAGCTTGTAGAGGAACCTGAATGTTTTCTCCATGGTGCAAAACCATCACTTCCTACTAGCTTTGTACTTCCACTGCAACATTCTGCTTTGCTGATGATTTTGCACTCCCTGAATTCTTTACCTCTTTAGTGGTCCTTAGTGACTGTTGCTAACAAACGGAGGAGTTAGGACAATCCTTGTTTCTGTAATGATGATGCTTCTGTAAATAGAGGAGCACAATGTGAGAAAAGTGCCTGTAGATGAAAAACTGGAAAAGTTACTCTCTTCTGGACTAGTTTAAAGGAAAATTGCTATGGATTAAAGGGAAAAATATTAACTTTGGCTAATATATGGTTTCCTTTGAGGCAGTGTGCTAAAGTAAGGAAAGTAAATTCAGTATTCCTATCTTCAGCTTGTCTGTTTGTGTTGCCCTGAATCTGTTGCTTCTTTAACCAAAACTGTGCGAAGTTCAATCCAAAACAATTTCTAAATATACTTCAGGAAGGCTGCAGATTTATCCGAAGGCAGAGCATGACCATACAGAGACACTGCAGGAGAATCATTGCAATAGACTCACTGCTTCATGAAGAAATTGCTGTCTGACCTCAATGAAGCTTTCTAAATGTGCCTACAAATTGCTAAAAAAGACTTCATTCAGCTTGGGTCCTGGGTCCAAAGGACCGATGTGCCCTCCTCTTCCAGCATTACACATTATGGTAGATCTGCCTCTGGTGTAAATTAGAGCTGAATTGGCTTTATAAAGTGCTCTCATTTTTTGTGTGTTCCTTTTTGCTAAAGCTTTCAGAAACCCTGCTTGTCAGGAGCAGCTAGAACTTTTGTACAGGTGTATTGTGGACAGGTAGCTACTAGCAACCAGGTCATAGCTGATCTCTTCTTTTTTCCCGTATTGAATAGTGTAGCAAACTTGGAATAGCAATAAATGGAATGTATTATTTATTTTTATTGTAGATAAAACTCTCACCATCAAGTAGTAACTGTGATGTATTTGCATAAGGAAGGTTAGAAAAGAATGTTTGGATAATTTATTGTGAAGCATTATAAAGCTAAAAATTTAGGCTTGTCACATCTGTCAGGAAGCAGCCTCCAAAGCCAGAAGACTGCAGGAAACGTGCTCAGCCAAACTTGATTCTGACTATTGGGAAGTGCTGAAAATGAGGCAAATTAAGTGAAAGAAAGCTGCCTTCAAAGTTAAAGGAGAAAGGTTATTTTCAATTGGTTATTTCTTAAGAAAGGGTTTTTAAATGGTGACCCCCTGAAAGAGTATACAGCTCTGAAAAAAAAATAAGTATCCTAATAAGACTTAAATGCAGACAGAAGTAAAATATTCCTACAGCCTGCATGTTGACTTTTCTGTGTGTTCCTGAGGTGAAAAAGTGACATTAATAAAAGAATGAGTTGATGAGCTCTTAGGTGTGTGATGGTAAAAATTCAATGTGTCTTTCTATATCATAGTTTAAGAAAAAGATGGTGATGGCAGATTTTGCATAGTAAGAAAGATTAGCTGGGGAAATTACAGTGTTTGGAAACAGAAGATCTTGAAGTGATATTTTATTTTCTTACAAATTATTCTGAAGAATTTTTGTTCCCTGCAAACATTTCTCCCACTAATTCTGTTACTACTTGATGGTGAGAGTTTTATCTACAATAAAAATAAATAATACATTCCATTTATTGCTATTCCAAGTTTGCTACGCTATTTAATCAGAGATTTATATCTACTTCTTGCCAGAAAAATCATACCAATTATTACAAATATTCTTGCTTATCACACCACTGTACGTAAAAACCCCCAAGGGCAGTCGTGCTCACTCTTCCACATATTTTAGCAGCATTTGGCTCCTTACAACTAATAGACATTTCCCAGTTGTGATAAATTTGGTAGTTCTTTGTGAGGCTGGGGTGCAGCTTCACATACAAGTATTTCCAAACAACGTTCAATCTCAGCTGTGTTTTGTCAGGCTGATTTTGGTACTGTGGGCAGAATTGTATTTTTTTCCTGCGTTCTCTGATCTCTTGAGGATTTTCTCCTTAGAATGACTGTGATATTTATCTCATGAAGGGCAATATGAAAGCATCTGTATCTTAAAATCACTACTAAGAGTGGTTATGGCATTATTAACTGCAAATATCTGCTTCTTAAAACATGATCGTGAAGTGCTGAATCTAGGACCATACTTGTAAATTATTACAGGTTCATTAAATTCATATGTTTATGCAAGAAAAACCTGGCTTGAGAATTCACCATCAATCTTAAATTGAAGTGTTTTTTTAACTAGTTTTCTTAAGGAAATGAGTTTTGGTTAGAGTGCTTGGACCTCTGTGATTTCTCCAAAGTAAAATTAATTTTTCCTGAAGTCTTACTCAAGTATCCTGATACCTAACAGTAAACATGCCATACGTACAAATTCTTCTACTTTTATAGTTTTATATTTCCAATTTATCAAATGAACAGACTACTTCTATTTCAAATCAATGTCATATATATATGCATGATATGTGTATATATATGTATATATATACTTAAATAGTTCATCTGCCTTTTCCATATTTTTATTAGCATTTCAGATAGCACATAGTTGGTGAAGAAATTCTTTATTTTTCTTAAATTTGTTTTTATTTATGAATTAAAACTCTGCAGCATTTCCAGTGTATGTGTTTCTTGAGATAAACCAAGAAGCAATTTCTGCTAGTGGAAAGAACTCTGTGAATCTTAAAAACTATTAAGGCTGCAGTAAAAGCAGCATTTATACTGTGTCTAACTTCATCTATAGGAATATGATCCCTGCACATGTATCCTTTGATCTAAATCCACTTCTCTGTTTTCCAAAAAAGGCCTTATTTAATTTTCTGACATGTTTATCAATACCGATTTTAATTTTATTTTCCTCTCTGAATATTTAGAAAAATCATTCCAATCAGATACTTTAGTCAGATTGCTCTACCTGGGATATTTCTACCTTTACTTATCTTTTGAATTTTGCAGAATCAAAGCAGAATTTTTTCTTTGTATCCTTAACAGATGTTCTCACCATTTTGAATTCCTCAGCCAGGCTAGATTCACTGGGTTAAATGAAGCATATACTGAAGGGTCGCACATGTGAGCTGATGTATGTAGGATTTGTGTAGCAAAATGTTTCTCTGTAAAGTATTTTTTAATAAAACCAAGTGAACGTCTCAACATTTTGAGAAACATATACAGAATATTTAGAGATAGAGCTGGAATACTATGGCTGTCCCATTACATTCATAAAGGACTTAAGAAAAAATACCAATGCATTTTGTGACAAGAATAGCAATTTCTAGTAATTTTTTACAAGTAAGGAGACTGCCAAAATGTACCCACTTACTACTCTAAACCATGAGTTTTACAGAAAGATTTAGACACAAATGACAGATAACAAAAATATTTATTCCATTGACAGCACAAAATTACTCATTACCTGCCGAATAGAATGTTCAGACTCCCCAAACTGGTTCACACTGATCATTAAAGTGCCTGATACAAACGTACACTAAATAGCAGGCATTGCTAGCTTCCAATATATTAATGTTACTGCAAGGTTTTTCTCCATATAAAATTCTTAAAAGAAAAAAAATTAAATCTTGCAGACAGGACAGAACAGCAAGGAAAAAAGTGATATTCCTGTTGTATTCATTTTTCTGAATAGGTCTGCTTGCAGTCGTTACTCTCATATAAGAAAGGCTTTGAGAGAGTGTCAGTTAATTCTTAAGATTGTGTTAAATATTTCAGGGCTCTGACATATGCAGCAGAAGCCATTCCCACACAGCATTGCTGGAAATGATAAATCCATTTCTATTAGCGCTTTTATTATGACATTATATGAGAATTTTGAGAACCTGAATAAGCTTTATAGATTTGTGAATAGCTGCTGACAGTATATTGATAGACAATATAGAAGGACAGAACAGAAATGAAAAAAATGAAAGATGAGGAATTCTTTCCTCTGAGTTTTTGTTGAAATTTAAATAGGAATAAATGTTTTGCTGATTGCTGTTTCTAAGCAAAGAAATGTTTATCCCATTATGGAACGTTTGTATTAAGCATGTAGAATTAGAGCGAGAGCTTGTTTTCCTGCGTATGTGGTGCAGAATCACTGCGCTTTTAGGACTGCAGTGTAGCACTACGCATCAACCAATCTCCTGATAGAATTTCAGTACGAGGCGACACAGCAAAGGGAGTGCTGTCCAAGATTGCCCCAATGCTGAGCCAGGGAACAGAGACAGATGAGGGCAGTCAGCATCCATCTGGCCTTTGCTCAGCCACCAGCCTGGAGTCACCAGACTTTTATCAAGACCGTAAAAAAGCAGAGACTCTTGTGAAGATATGAGTGCATCCCTCTCCCTCCGCCTCTTTTTACCCCCAAACAGTGTGGATGCTTTTTGGTTGGTTGGTTTTGTTTTTAATTTTGTTGTTGTTGTTGTTTTTAAACAGTGTGAAAGAGGATATTATAAGAGTGAGGAAAATGGCTTTTACACACCTTTTTACCTTTTTACAGTAGTGGCTGGAGCAGCTTCTTGGCCAGAGGTGTTTTCTGCTTCTACCCGGAAAACTGTCTAAAGGCCAGGGTTGTATTTTACGCTCAGCGGCACTGTCTGTGTTACTGAGAAAGAGGAGGCAGGTGCTTACTTTCCTCTCCCCTCCAGCCACTCTCTATTTCAGGTTATAAACAGACAAGCACGGTCTGACTGCCCTGGCCGGAGAGAGGCATCAGCCTCCCGTGAACAGCCCTGCGATCAGTCATCTGAGCACTGTGCAGCGGAGAGAGCAGGCCGAACCCTCTCCAGCTGTGGAGGGCACGGAAAGGCCAAGTCCCAATGCAGTAAAATTTTGACAGAATTAAGGGAATTCAATATTGTCATCCACCTTTTAGAAGAAATTGGTCACCGGCAGTGCAGTTTGCACAGCATGGTATTCCTCTGGAGCCAGGGATGGTGGAGAGCTCAGGTCTGTGGGTGCGCAGGAGACTGGCGGAGGGGACATCTGGCCTGGTCTGTAACTGCAAATCTCTGTGCCCTTTGGACATCGAAGCACTCCTGAATTTGATTTATTTATGACAAGACAGTAACTGATTGGAGAGTAGGCACAGGGATAGTACTTGGGATCATGCTTCTGACCACTTGTGGGTGTAGCGCTGTCGTTTGCTCTGCTGCCTCAACAAGGGCTGTGCTGGACCCAGGCCAGAATGGCTCTTCCTTGAGTATCTTTTATTTCTTCAGGTTAATAGCTAAATGAGAGGTTAGTTCCTTTCAACTGTAAAATAACCTGAAGTGCCTGCTGTTATCTGTACATTCCAGTGTATCCTGTCCTACTTACTGACAGAGCATTCTGCTACTTTTTTTCACCAATGTGTTCATTGAAGTAGGGCACTCCAGAAGCGTGAAACAGTGCTTGCAAGCTTTTGAGTTCAATTGCTATCATCCAGTCTGTACTCCCAAAACTTGTTTTTTCTATTTCTAGTGACTATTGCTTTTCTGTTTAAGTCATATAACATTTCACTGAGACTGCAAAAGATAAGTTGAGTGTGATGGATGCACTGAGGCAATAGGCAAAAAATTTCTTAATCCTCCTCACAATACTCTAGTGGTTTTCCAGGAGATCTGCCTTGAACATCTTGTGCGTGATCTTGCACCACTGAGTCTGAGAGACCTCAAGTGATATTCAGAAAGTCTGTGATAGACTGATGAAAATTTTAAAAATAAAACACCAAACCATTCAAAGAATCCTTCAACTTCAATTTAAGCAATGGTAGGTTAGTTTATTTGTATGACACATGCTTGATATTTGTGGCTCAGGTTGCTTCTTCCCATACTGGACTGTGTATAGAATTGAGCGCCGTCATTCTAGTCCATGTTTTCTGTGTGAGTTTTCCACAATATTGAGGCTTCTGACTACAGTTGCCAAAGACAGATATTTAGTATAAATTATTATTCTTCCCCAGGATTTATTATCAAAATAGTGACATCATTTACTCTTCAACTAGGTGCCAAGAGAAGCAAAATAATTTTCCATTTTTTTTGGCAATCCATATGACTTAGGTTTTACAGTATGTCCGCCATTATAGCTATCCCAAACCTCTTGCAGCTTTTTGCCAATAGTGGAAAACATTATGTAATCAAAATAAATTAAGATAATGAGAGTGGATACTTTCCAGTTCTAAACATTTAAACTAATTCAGAAACCAGTCCAGGTTGTGTCATAAGACTAAATAGCCTGATTGCTCTATACTAAGAACGGAACTAAAGAACTCCTCTCACTGCCCTCCCACCTGCACACCCCCCCCCCAAAAAAAAATCCTGCAACAAATAGTCCTCCTGTCTCAGAGGGTGTAATTTAGGGTTACTGAGCTAGCTTTATATCCTGTTGTACTCCTATCTAAGGTGTAGAGAGGAAAGAACTTTTAAGGACAAATGAAGCAGGTAGACCCAGTCAAGTGCCGCTTGGGCAAAGATGTCTAAGTGGAATGTAACATGAGTGTAACTGGCAGGGTAAGAAAGTGCTTCATCCCCTTGATTCATCAGTTGTAAGGTTGCATCGGGAATATGGTGTCCAGTTATGGATTCCCAGTGTAAGGAAGATATTAAGGTACTGCCAGATGGCACTAAAGTGAGCGGCATGCATAATGTACAAGGGGAAACAGGGAAAGATGGGTTTCTTCGGGCATAAGAAAACTGAACAGGGATGGAAAGCTGTAGAGAAGATGTAGCTGGACACATCCTGGAGGTGCACTGTTTACAGAAAAAGAGAACACAGAGTACAACAACATAAAATCAAATCAGATATGAAATATTTTTTCAACAGAGAGTGAACAAATATAGGAACATGTTTCCCAGAGAGGCTCCATGTGGAATCTCCCTCCTTGGAGATATTTAAAATACAAATAGACAAGTCTCTGTATGAAGAAACTGATCTTACTGAAACTGAGATGAATCAAGGATTGAAGTAGATGCTCTACAGAGGTCGCTTCTGAGACCTGCCTCTCTTTCTGTGAACAGTCCATTATCTAAAGAAAAGATGCGATGTCTACTTTGACACAAAAATATTTGTGAACATTTCTCAACAGTGCAAAGCAGATGTTACCTAAAATGAGTAAGGAAAAATCATCACGTGCTGAAACCTGGGGCTTTTCTCTGGAAACAATTGAATTTGCACCCTTTAGATATCCTGGTGTTCTTTCTATACACGCTCAAACACGTCTGTGGTCACATAACCTCAGTGAGACAACCAGCAATTCTGAAGATGCAAGTGCAGACCCTGAAATATGAGTCTGGCTAGTTCTTGCAGTGCAGATTTTTCTGCTAGGGCAATTAGAACTACCTCAGAAGTTCAGATTGAAAATGATTGCACTGATTATTAACTACTGGGGAACTGCATAACTGCTTCACCATATAACATGATTAATTTAATATTAATGGTTGAATACTACTACAGGAGCATAAAAATGGATACCTTTAACATGTAAGTTATGGCTTCTGGGTTGATTATTCCTGGGTATTTTTTGGTACACACACGCATATAATTGTAAATAAAGGAATATGGGAGGAATATGGAGACACTGTCCAAACACTCATGGGGACAGGGTTAGGAAAGCCAAAGTCCACGTGGAGCTGAATCTGACAGGGGTCAGGAATGGCAACAAGAAAGGCTTCTACAGGTTTATCAGAAGCAGAAGGAATATCAGGGAAAATGTGGGCCTGCTGCTGGATGTATCTGGGGTTACGTGACAAAAGGATATGGAAAGGGCTGAGATACTCAGCATCTTCTTTGCCTTGGTCTTTTACGTAAGACTGGCCTTTGGGAATTCCACATCCCTGAGATCAGCAGGGAAGTGTGGAGAAAGAAGAGTTACCTTCAGTGGAGGTGGGATTAAGTTAGAGAGCATCTAAACAGGCTGGGTATGTGTAAGTCCAATGGACTCACCAGTGCCAGTTTCATCAAGGCATCCCTTGATTGTATTTGAAAAGTTGCAGTTACTGGGAAAGGTTTCTGAGGTCCTGGGAGAGCTTTCCATGATGGGATGGCTAGTTTGGTGGATGAAGGGAATGTATTGGCTATTGTTTGGTTTGATCTTAACAGTATGTTATGTCCTCATAAACAAGTTAAGAAGGATGGGCTGGACAAGTAGACACTAAGATGGATTGGAACATGGCTGAACTGCACAGTTCAAGGAAGTCCAGCTGAATAGTGGTGTACCCAGGGCTGATGGTGGGTCCGGTACTCATCTTCATTAATGACTTGGATGATGGGTCAGAGTGCACCCTCAACAAATTTGGAAATGATACAAAACCAGAAGTCATTGATAGACCAGAGGGCTGTGCTCCCATTCAGATGGAGCACAGTCAACAGACTGGAAAAATAGGTCAGTGGGAACCTCATGAAGTTCAGCAAAAGATGATGACAAGTCCTGCACCTGGGGAGGAATAAACCCAGGCACCAATACATGTTGGAGATCAAATGGGTGGCAAGAATCTTCACAGAAAAGGATCTGGGGGTCATTGTCAACAAACTGAATGTGGACCAGCAATGTATTCCTGTGGCAAAGGTGGCCAACAGCCTCCTGGCCTGCATTAGGAAGAACATTGCCAGCAGGCTGAGAGACGTGATCCTTCCTTTCTGTGGTAACGAAGAAAGAGAAGAAAAGTATGCCATGAAAGGTATACTAGAGGCATACCTAGAGGCTTCATTGCACACCTGGGAGGCAGCTTCTAATGTGTAGGCTTTTATAAATGAATTTGTGAAATGCTAATAGAAGGTCTAATCCTGTTTCTGCAGGATCTGGGTTTGGGTGGTTTAGGGATACTGAGCTTCCAGACACCTGACTGTGGATGTTGGGCCCTTGGAGTGAAGGTGTCGTGCTCAGGCTCCTTAAGGTAGTGCTTTGGGATGTACAATAAAATGGTCCTAGAGATAATACTCTGAATAAGAGGTCACACAGATTTGGATAAAGGGGAAATACAGAAGAACAGGTTGTCACTGACATTCCACCACTTGTGAGAGCTTTGCCACCTACTTGCAACACTGAATCAAGTCCCCACAAAAACTATTGTGTTGCCCCTCTCCAGTTCATCTTTCAGGAGTTCATTAGAAGTTGCCAGTGTCTGTAAATGATGGCAGTACTTGTCTTCTATACAATAGTCCTAAAGCTAGAGCACTGCTCTCAGATTTGAAAAACTTTGTTTCAGCCTCTTCAGTTTGTCTCATCAGATGTGGTAAAAGCATTGGGTAAGCTGAAATAAAAATGCAAAAGAAAAATTTAAAGACAAAAAATATAATGTCAAGTTCTCTAACTTTTGTTCTTTGTTATTATCACCCTTGAACTGATTTTTGAGGTCCTCTGTGGAATGAACAATAATTTAAGTCATGCATAAGTCACCTCATTCTTAACCTCTTGAATGTGCATCATCTTTCAAAAAAAGTCTCATTTTATGCAAGACTTGCTCAGTTTACAACTCTCATTAGGATTCCTGTTAATCTATGATAATTCAGTTGACACTGTGTGCATGCTGATGTGTCCTTAAAGCCTTAGATATCTTGTTACACATACCAAATATATTATTAAACTTTGCCCTCTTAAACTCACTATTTAATTATGAGTTAGCAATTAAATATTTCTGTTGCATGATTTTATTAATGGCCCCACCAAATAAAGGGACTGAATGGTCATGGATAAATCACATGGATTAACAATATTTTTCCATATTTACTTTGATTATAATAAATCACTTGGCAATCAACAAGTCTGAACTTGCTCGTTGGCATTTTGTTTCATGACATGAAGGATGGGGATAATTCTGTATATGGTTTTCTAGTATCTCAAGTGCTGCAGAATTAAATGACTGAAAACCTAGCTGTAAGGAAGATTACTGTATTCATTCTTACTATGCATTGTGTGGTTACTATGATACATGATACAAATATTTTGAAAGCTGCTCTCCTGCTTTATACATAGATCCTTAGAATTTCTTTTTACAGATGTCATTCTGTCATCAAGATTTTAGTTTCACAAACATAGATCTTGCATTGAAGTAAATGGATTTCAAAACCTAAAGATAAGGCATTATTTGAAGTGTGACAGAGCTACCAAATTGCAGCTGGTGTTTTGCTACTGTCATGAGGCAAAAAAAAAAATGGAGTAGAATTCAGAACCATGCAATTTTGAGTCAGATAGTGTTGTCTGTCCTGATAGAACATGGATGCTCGAAAACTGAATTCTCAAGAAGTTATAGTGATCGAAGTATATGGCTTTTTCATGCCCTTCAAGTACTGGAACCCAAAGATGTACCCAGTTCAAAGTTGCTCTCATAAATTATTTGGTAGTTGTGTAACTGCATGGTGATTTTGAATAATCATTTTTGCATATTTTTTTGAGTCCTAGCTAAAACAATAGGACTTTCCAACTGAACTAATCCTGTTGGTAATATTTATTAAAAATATTAATAACTTAGGACAGAAAAGCAGCAATATGCAAGATTTGGCACTGCGTTTGGGAACACAATTTAGTATTTGGTGACAGACTAGAGTTCTTGATTTTTAAAACCATCATGCATGTCCATAAAGTATTTTGCAGCAGAAAGAACTGCTGTGCCACATCCTGAGTCCTGTGGTAACAGTGAGCACACAGCTAATATGTGGGGCTGAAGGAGAGTTTTCTGCTGCAGGACTGTGCAGGAGATGAGGTTTTTGTATTTTTCCAAGGAGTCCAGGGTGGTTACGGTGCTACTCTGAAAGGCTGGAGAGAGGCTCTGAATGTCTTCAGGCTGAGCTTGAGTTTCTGTGAAGCTGCTGTGCCCAGTGTGGTTAAAGACTCTTCCTCTCAGACTGGACCCGTTGGGAGATACAGGGTGGGCAGCTTCTGGGTGCGCACAGTGGCTTTTAGTCCTCAGCCCTAGGCAGAACCTGTGTGGCAGAAGTTGCAGACTTACTTTGAATACAATTCAGATGGCAAAGGTGTGTGGCAGCAATCTTGGCAGCAGTTTGAGGACTACACTTTTTGGTTTAAGGGCTGGAATCTTTCCTGGACTGTGGTGTAGGTGGCGTATTATTTGTGAACATCTGAGTGTCAAATGCTGCTTTCACATGTGTTATTGGAAGTCGTATCCCAAGGACAGATGAAGTAACTGTGATGTGAGGCAGCTAGAAGATAGCTTCACTGTTAGTGAAATTATTTTTATTTCAATGCTATTTTGCTATAGTGTATACACTGGGGTAAACACTGAAGAAATGTACTTTGTTACCTACCAGTTAGAAGTTCTGAAGTCAGAATAAAGTTCTCTGTCTTTTGCTTTGGTGACTTCAAAATTGCAGTATTACACTTTAAAATATTAAATATCCCTTGCTGTGGTGGGTTGAACCCAGCCAGGAGCTACACCCCCACCGAGTAACTTGCTTGCTCGCTCCAGCAGGATTGGGGGGAGAACTGGAAAGCCATAAGCAAGAAATCCTCATGGCTCAAGACTAAGACAGTTTAATAAGTGAATTAAACCTCCCCAAACACAAGTGATGCAAAGGCGATCACTGTTCACCTCCCACTAGCAGACAGATTTATTAGTTGTTGTATGAGGGAAAAGCCCACCAGAAAAAAAACCTCCAAGTGATACCTTCGCTGTGCTTGTAAGTCCTGACAGAACTGAGTCTTGGCACTTGCGAGATGGAGGTGACTCTGAGTTGGCCATCAGCAAAACTGTGAGCACTGGTGAAAATTCCATGCTGAAATATTAAATGTCGATGGGGATGTGATGCTGTTGGGTTTACGAAATAACAGAGGGAGTGGAGAACTGCGGTTTTGGTTTCAAGGGTGAGTTCAGCAAGGTTTAGACATCCAAATAGTTTTCTTGCCTTGTCTACAAGTCCCTAAGCCCATCACATGTGATGTCTGTCTGTGAAAAATGTGACTGTTTAATGAGTAGCTGTTACACTGTGCGAAGGAAATTGAAAATCCTGAAGTATTCACTGAAGAATTTTAGAGCCATACTAATTCTGAGGTCAAAATCCATTTCTGATCAGGCATGTTATTAAATGTCTATTGTGGAGTACTGATAAGGTACAAAAGATTACTTTTAAATTACTGCATTTTAACCTATGAATAGAGTTAACACCCGGGGACTTCCTCAATTTCTGTTAGAATGAAAAACCCTACAATGAAATGATTGGGATTATGAGTTAAACTGTGCAGAATTAATGCTTTTTATTTTAATGAGGATACATGTATTAAAAAAGAGTGTTTAAGTCAATTCTTGCAGTGTTGTTCAAACTGAAAGAATGCTCTTGTACTCTTGGATGCTTTTCTGTTTTTCCTTTTTTTCTGTGAAAAGACTGATGACCACGGCTTGCATTTTTGGCGATTGCCACACAGGCTTTGTTTCTTCAGGAGGATGTTCCCTGCTCCTCATGAATTCAGCAGTGTAGCAGTGCAGTCCTTTACACTACGAAGACAGGGGTTAAGGCTGTATAAGTCATTACCTGCTGCCTACGGGAAGTAGCTTCTTCCCGATTAAAAAAAAAGGTATAGGAACTGTAAAACTGTTCTTATTTGAGACTGCTGTAAGCATATGTAATTAAAGGTTGTATTGTGTATATACAGAAAAGGGGCCTGATTTTTGAGTTATAAAGATGAGTGAATAAAACTATTTTTCTAGTTCGTGGAATTTTTTTTCTTTAATGAACTCGGCACTGGTCAGGCCTCATCTTGAATACTGTGTGCAGTTTTGGGCCCCTCAGTTTGGGAAAGATGTCAGGATGCTGGAGTGTGTCCAGAGGAGGGCAATGAATATGGTGAAGGGGCTGGAGCAAAAGCCTTACGAGGAGTGACTGAGGGAGCTGGGGCTGTTTAGTCTGAAGACGAGGAGGCTCATGGGAGACCTCATTGCTCTCTACAGCTACCTAAAAGGAGGTTGTAGTCAGGCAGGGGTTGGTCTCTTCTCTCAGGTGACCAGTGACAGAACTAGAGGACATGGACTCAAGCTTCGTCAGGGGAGGTTTAGGCTTGATGTTAGGAAAAAGTTCTTCACTGAAATGGTGACTGGCCATTGGAATGCGCTGTCCAGGGAGGTGGTGGAGTCGCCGACCCTGGAGGTGTTTAAGGGGAGATTGGATGTGGCACTGAGTGCCATGGTTTAGATGATGGTTGGTGTTAGTGTTGGGTTATAGATTGGACTTGATGATCTCAGAGGTCCTTTTCAACCTTGTGATACTGTGAACTCTTAGTTTCAGTAGGTCATTTTTACTTACATAGTCACATAAACTGCAAATTCTGGCAGTCTCTTCAGGGCAATGCAAACATTTATGGTTTCAAAACAAAATTTCCCAGAAAATCCCACAGCCGTTTAGCTAAATTTCAACTTTGTGCTGCCAGCATGAATTAAAACAGAAAAGAAATCAGTATAACTAATCAGCTGCCTATGAACTTGTAATTTGGAAAGCTGATGTCTGGGATGTGGTGGAGGATATGACTGGACCCAATGGAGATGAGATTCAGAAAGCCCCTGAGACCCTATCTGAGAATGTGCAACAAAGAATTTGCTTGTAATGGCTTAAAAGAAGTACGTTTGCTACTGGCACTCTCCTGAAATTGCATCGTGAAATGTCCTTGTCTTGGCAGCCTATAGAGATGCTGTCATGAGGTAGATGAGTTATAAATGCGTGTTACAGATGTCTACTGGTCATTCTCTAGATCCCACATCAACAGCAAAATAACAAATTAGCATTTTTTTTCACTTTTTTCTCAGGTTGATTTTAATGGCTGTGTCTTGCTGATGGTGCAGATCTGTAAAGGTTGTAAGCACAGAAGGGAAGAGAAATAAATCCCAGCACCCAATGTATTAGAGCCATTGTAAAATAACTTCTTTCAGTAAGGTCACTGGAGATATAGTTAGCATAGTAGTATCTCTGAATTCAGTTTGAGAAATATGTTCCTGCAACAAATTCTCCCAAAATATGCCAGTTTTCAGAAACAGGCTGCCAAGTTATTCATCTCTCCATCTGTATTTCATTCAGTAGTTTATAATAGAAGTTTTGGCCAATGCTTATTCTGCATCTTTTCATCATAATTTAAAATAATTAGCTGTCATGGTGGAATTTCTAATTGTGGAAGCTGTTTATATGTTTGTGTTGTGATGACTAGTGGAGATTGCCTGGTTTTCTGAGGTGATCTGGCTGTACTCCAGTAGTGACGGTAGTGTACGGCGCATGTTGCGAAGGGCTCTGGGATGTGAATTCTCTGCAGCAGTGGAATGTTTTGTGGGTTATTGCCAGTCCAGTTTGGTGTTTAAGCTACAGTGCTTGGTACGTTGGGTTGTTCTAAACAAGATACTGGCTTTTATTAGGCAATTACAGAATTAAAATCTGAATCTGCATTAGTTGTTCCATTTATGGGCTGAACTTATGACACACTTTGATGGTTTTGGCACTTGCAGGGCTCTTAGCAGTAGTTACACCCAAACCAGCACCAGCACCGTTTGTCTCTGAGTCACCATTGTTAAATTCTGTACTTTTCCCAGGGACCCGAGGAATGGAATATTTTGTTTTAGAAGTAGCCAGGCACATTTAGTAAATCTTGTTACTAGCTGAAAGCAAAACTGCTTTATTTTGATTTGTCCCTGGTCAGAGCTACTATCTATGGAGATCTTTGCCACATAGCAGCAGAAAAAACAGGAGCCTGAGGAGCATCTCTCATGCAATATTTGACAAGGAATCTAAAATTCTAATGCTCCGTTTGAATGTGAATTTTATATACATGAAAGTTTTATTATGACAATTGTTTCTTTTTCTGCTATTACATTTTTTAGTTTATTTTTTATTTTGTTTTATTTTGTAGCATGTCCTCTAATTCAGACATTTCAGTGACATGAAATTAATCTAAAAATAGCTTTGGGAGATGCTCTGCAGGATCAGCTGGTAGGCTGTTACATATATCACGTTGTTGGTAAATGAATGTTTAAAGCATCTTGGAAGAATGTTATGGCAGTAATGGAACGAAATAAAGGATATTCTGTGGAAAACTAGCAAAGAGATCACCAGACTGAACAGACACAGATTTAGAACTGTAGATTATGCCAGCTCTGCATTGCATCTGAAATTGTGTTTCATAAGCAAATCTCTGCCTGTGGCTGTAACCTGACTGGCTGGGTGCTAGGGCAGTAGCTTTTACGCGTGACCAAGACTTTGCTGCCTAGAATCCATAAGGCTCTCAATGGGAGATGTAAAGCTAATAAAGAACACCCAGTCTGTCAAACTCAACTGACCTTCTATCCCTTTCAGTTTCTTCCTAATTAGCCTCACTGCTGTGCTTAACTTAAATAATGATCTGTTTCAATCATCTGCAGGGATTCTTTCCTACGTGTCATTAACTCTGAGGGCCATCCATAAGACTCCTCGTCATGTGTGTAATTGTCCAGCATAGCTCTATGGATATTTTGTGTGTTTTGCCATAGAGGGAAATTGCTGAGGTCTAAGTACACACCCCTGGAAGGGAAAGGACGCAGCCATCAGTGTCGCTGTCCATTTTCTCTTCCACTTAGGAAATGTGCAGTTTCTTTCCTCCTCCTGCAACAGTCGTCTCCCAGGGCTGGGTCTGATTTTGCTGCATCACAGCGGAGCCTACCTGGCGCTGCCCTACCACGCACTGGCAGATCGAGACCACCCTGCTCCCTTTCTGCTACTATTTTCCTCTTGAGATTGGTAACCCTACTTCACTGCTCCAGCAATGTGAATTAGTAGGTAGTTTTTTCATGCTTCCTTCATTTTACACCAAATAATTTGCATAAGTGTTGGACAGTTTTTAAGGTCTCGTTTGATAATGAAGGAAGAAAGGGGAACTTGGTAGCGGAGTAGGAATACTGATCCACTGAATAACAAAAATGTTGTACAACATTTGGTATCAAGTACAGCTCCACTTCCTCTATACCCTCAGAGAAAAAACAAAACAAAACAAAAAAAAAACCCACAAAAAACCCCCAAACAATCCACAAAAAACCAAAACAGCAGTAAATATATTGCATTTTTTGTTTAATAATACCTAAGTGTAAAAATGAGATGGAGATTAATTTGTATTTTGAGTGATTATTTTTAATCTACACCTTAGTCTGATTATTGTAATTACTTCATTCTACAGCACTGCGCTACTTGTACTGTAAAGTTTCATTAGTTTTGTTGTTTTTTTTTTAAAGAAACTGAGAGACGAGGCCATATTAGATTTTAGAAATTGAATTTGGATGAATCCAGATTTCAGAAAGCTGGGAATTTAATGCAATTTCCAGACTGCCTGTTTGACTTTGAGCCAAAGACATTGTGCTTTGTGGACACTAACAGAAAGCTGAAAAGGAGTCTGAAGCCAAATCGTTCAGTTCACCTTCATAGTCTTAAGAAAGGACATACGCAACTTGTTAAGATCAAAAACTTAGCAGACAACCTTTGAAAAATGACAGGAGAAAATTGGTTTATGCAGACTTCTTTTGGTCTGGTTGCTGAGGGGAGCCAAGTAAGATTCATTGCAAAGTCTTTGCAAAAGCTACTATTGCAGTATTTTTTCCTGCTAGACATGGGGTTTAGGATTTTATCTCTAGGCTGCTTTAAAAATAATGCACGAAGTGGTAGAAAAGAATAGGAAGAGTTAAAAGGAGAAATATTTCCATAGTATTATATAATACATAGCAAGTTCAGATATTTAGATCCATGGTGCATAGATGCTACTTTAATTTGGAGAAGAAAAAAAAGGAGCACGCCCCTAGAGAAGGTGTAACGTGTTCTCCAGCTGTTCACTGCCATTTGACAAATGGCTTTCTCAAGAATTTTGAACACAAACTCTGTGAAATTTGGAACTGTTTATGTAGCTAGACGTGCTTTTACTATTGTCCACTCTTTTGCACATGCCTCATTTTTTGTTTTTGCTTCTCTCTGAGTTCACTAGCTTCTGTCTCTATAGACCTTGCCCTTTAATGCCTGCAACTCTTAATCCTTCTATGTTCTTCCATCTCACCTTTTTAGACTTCTCTTGTGTGCAGCCTGAGCACCATGAAGGGAAGCTATGGGAGGTGCATCATTTTTCTGATGTCCAGTGCTGGAGTTCAGCACTTGGCATCAGCAGAAAGAGACCACTGATGAGTTAGATGATGCCTGGATGGGCAGGAGTGTTGGTCTGCCCGAGGGCTGGAAGTGTCTACAGAGGGCTCTGGACAGGCTGGACCAATGGGCCAAGGCCAACTGTGTGAGGTTCAACAAGGCCAAGTGCCAGATCCTCACTTTGGTCACAATAACTCTGCGCAGTGTTACAGGCTTTGGGGATGAATAGCTGGAGAGCTGCCTGGAGGAGAAGGACCTGGGGGTGTTGATTGACAACCGGTGAACATGAGCCAGCAGTGGCCCAGGGGGTCAAGAGGGCCAATGGCATCCTGGGCTGTGTCAGACACAGCGTGGGCAGCAGGAGCAGGGCAGGGATTGTGCCCCTGCACTCAGCACTGGGGAGGCCACACCTCGAGTACTGAGGTCAGTTCTGGGTCCCTCACTCCAAGAAGGACATTGAGGGGCTGGAGCGTGTCCAGAGAAGGGAACGAGGCTGGGGAAGACGCTGGAGAATAAGGCCTACCAGGAGCGGCTGAGGGAACTGGGGCTGTTTGGTCTGGAGAAGAGGAGGTTAAGGGGAGACCTTATTGCCCTCTACAGCTCCCTGAAAGGAGGCCAGTGTGATGAGGCTGGTGTGATGAGACCAGTGTCAGTCTCTTCTCCCAGGTGACAGGCAGTTGGACAAGAGAAAATGGTCTCATGTCGTGAGAGGAGAGGTTTAGATTGGATATTAGGAAAAAAATTTCTTTACTTTGGACCAGGCTGCCCAGGAAGTGGTGGAGTCTCCATCCCTGGAGTTGTTCAAAAAACGTGTCAATGTGGCACTTCAGGACATGGTTTATTAGGCATTGTGGCGTTGGGCTGATGATTGGACTTGATGATCTTATAGGTCTTTTCCAAACTTAATTATTCCATGATCCTATGATTGCATGGTTCTTAGGGTGGCATAATTCACAAGCTAATAACATTTTGGTAGTGCAACTCTGCCTTCACCTCTTTAGCTATAGTAGTCATTCTTTCTGTGTTTGTCTTGTCAGAGAAAAGGTTAAAGAAATTGTGAAATGCCTGGTAAGATTTATGTGGTCTCGCTCAATAGCATGCAAGGTACCTCTTTAATACCAACTCTGCAACTTCAGTGCTGACAGATGCATTTTCAAGTGCTAGAAGTGTGAAGAATTTCTTAGTGCTTTAATCCTTTAATTTTTCTTAAGATTTCCAATCTATTTCAGATGTGCAGCACCTGTGGACCAGGACTGTTCTTTGCCACAGTCCATGTTCTCCTATGACAGAGATGCCTTGCCTGTTAAGGCTTTTCAGTATCATTACAACACCTGTTTTTTAGTGTCAGGCAGTATATTTGAGGGTTTTCCAGCACTAAGATAACTGCTTGAGCTTTCAGATTTTGTATGCTTATCTGAATTAATCTTCCATTCCTTTGAAGTGTGCCTATTTCTAATATTAGTCCAAATTATGAATTATTTCAGTTTCAAGAATTACTAGTAAGAGGGTGTTAAATAACCTGAGCTGTTACTAAACTTATTAAATGGAGGAAGGCTGAATTGAAGAATCCTTCTCATGCCTTTTCAATACCAATTTTTCGTATATCTTCATTAGAATTTTATCATTGAAGCACAGAAATGAGAGTCTGTGCATCATCAGTGAAAACTACAGAAAGTACAGGGTGACTTCTTGCTCTTGATTTGAAATAGTGCTTCAAATGCAGTCCTCTTCTGCAGGGGAAAAGTAACAAAATCATTCCAGGAAGTAAGCATTACAGTTATGTTGCTCACTTGCTCACAGATAGAAATGGATGACATGGTTCTGTGTATTATTTAATTTAAAAGTCACTTACACAGAGATGAAGATAAATAAAGACAGAATTTGAAGAGGCAGTGTCTATTCTTAAATGAAAATATTAGAACAGATATTGAGTGGCCCTAAAATCGTGCTCTTCTGTGTCTCAATATGCTATTAAATTCCCTTTCTCCTTCAAAAGTAGCTGGAAAACAAACTGGTAACAACTATATTTTCTCCTTTCTTATTTATACAGACTGTTGTGCTATGGGCACTATTCAGCCCATAGTTTCACGTCTATTTAAAATAAACTGGGAAATAGCACTTGCTGTGTGTATCTGCATCTATGTTCATTGATCAGTATTATAAAAACTATAGCACAATGGTTGCAGGGTGCAAGCTGATTTCTGCAGCAAAACACTGAAGCAAACTAGAGGGTTAATCAGTCAGTTTTGTGTGTTGTATGAAACACGTAGAACCTCATTAATGAAGGTGGTGTTTTAACTTGAGTTACATACACTATAGTTCAGATAATTAATGAATATCTACTCTGTATTTTAAAGGACTGACTTAGCGATTAAAAAGCAATTATAACCCATTCAGGCAGAAGACAATTTAAACTGAAATGAAGTGAACAGTTTAAGAATATTTAATTAGATGCCCCCAAGCCCCAATTCCATAAGCGGAAGGGAAAGCCTTATTTTTTTAAAAAAAAGATTAGCTTATATAGGGATTAAACCTGATTTATAAGATAAATACCAGAGAAGAGGAAGAAGAGGTGAAAGAAAGGGTAACTTGATCAGAACTAGTATTATCATAAAGTGGTAATTTCATTTAGAAGCTAAGTATTGGAGGAAAAATAACAAAACAAACTGTTCTGGTTTGAGCTAAAGCAGAACAAATTCTCTAAATGTTCAGCCAAGCCTCTTCTGAAGTAACTGCATTTCTGAAAGTCAACAACACGGTTTTTTTCAGACAGTGCCTCTCTCTTTGGGTGATAATGCCTGGTGTTTGTAGTTCTCACCACAGAACGGGGCACTGGTGTGCCAGAAGGCTGTTGCTTATACTTATTCCTGTAGAAATAAACACGATACTACAATGGGTGGAGTGCTTTGGGTCACACCTGCAGGGAGGAGCGGACAGGACAGGGGAGCTGAAACTGACCAATGGAGTATTCCATGCTGTATATTTCACACTCAGTATAAAGCTGAGGGGTCATGAGGGTCAGACCCTGTTGCTCAAAGGCTGGCTTCCAGTGGACATCTTGTTCAGTCATCTGCTCCCAATCCGAACATGGGATTTCCTGAACCCATCTCCCCTCTCCTGCAGAGTCCAGTCGAGGATCTGCCCTGTGCCTGCCCAGCAGCACCAGTGGTGATTTACAACCATCAGGGGAGTGTGATTTCAGGCTCAGCTGTATTTGCATGTAACTTATTATTACCTTATTAATTTTATTTTCTTTTTTATTGTTACCGTTATCGTTCTAGTAAAGCTCTTTTACTTCGAGTTTCCAACCCACAAGTCTGTATCTCTCTCTTTTTCTTTTCCTCTTCCCTGTGACAGGGACTGGGGTCTGCAACTGCCCCTGTTTGGCTGCTGAGCAGCCCAGGGCTTCAGGATAAACTGGGACACTTTCTAAAGTATAATAGCAATTATACCCATTTGATTCCACTGGGAGCTGCTCATTGTGGAAATCTCCTCAGTAGCGACCAAATAGAGGTTGTTTTCAATAGCTGTTACTGTTCCTTGTTTGTGGGTGGGGGACAGATATTCCTTTAATTCCTGATGAAGATGAAACGTTTTCTTCTCAATTGAAACCATTGTAGGTGAGAAATGACAGCCAGATACTTTTTCATTAGGAGAATAAGGTTTGCATTATTTTTTTGTCAGGAAAATGACAAAATTTCTATGTGACTTGATTTTATTGGCTTGCTAAAATAGGGTGGGTGCTAATGATGACACTTTAATATTAGTTCCTTAGTGAAAACCTTTCAAATTCCATAATACATCACTCTGTCTTAAGGACATAAGGAGCTGCGGCAAAGTGTGATATTTTTTCTGACACTATTCTGATAATGGTGGAAAAGAAAAAGAATTGTGTTTTGTCACATTTCCAAGCTGTTTTCTTGCGAATTTTAGTACTTGGTTGTTTTTGTGGAAAATCTTGAGAGACAGAAAGGGCAGTGGAGTTTTAAATACTTTAGAAAAGGTAAACAGAAGAGGGGAATTGTTATGTTAGAAAAGGTCATAGTTGGACGGATTGAATATGAGATGAGACTGCTTCTATGTGATGCCTGAGAGGAAGAAAGGGAGAACTTAAAGAAATACGGCTGAAGATCATTCTTACAAGTTTAAATCTGAAGGACGGAAGTAGTGATGATGAAGGGAAGCCATCTTCATACCCTGTTGTAGTTGATGTAGCGGAAGTAAGAATTGTTCTGCAGCTTAAAAATCAGATTCACCTTTGTAGCCCTAATGATTCTTTTATACAGGAGGACAAATTGAAGGAGCCTTATATTAAAAAGTCTCCCATACTCCCTGTTGACTGAATCCAGAGTCTTTTTCTTATTACTGTAAAAAGATTTAATGAAGCACTGTACAGATGGGTGTCCTTTGGATAGCTTTGAAATTCACAGCCATTCTGATTCAGATTCTGCTCCAAGTTTCCCTGATTCCTGTCCTTTCTCTGAGAAAGTAGTGGGGCTCATTGCATTGTGCAGGTTACAGTCAATTAGTTCTCAGGCTTTCTATGGACGCTTTTCAGTGCCAATATTTTTTCTCAAAGATATTCCTGGAGGTTAGTACTAAATCTAGGGATGTGCACAACATGCTCATTCTCTTATTGTTGGAATTGAAAGTGATTTCTGAAGGGTTGTGTTCAAAGCTTTTATCAGCATTTGATTGATGAAAACAGTCATTAATAGGAGTGTTTGCTTTATATACTTTGCATCTCTTTAACCTACCTTACTTGGCTCAAACTTCTGATCTGCCTTGATAGGACTATTTAAATTGAAGAAGATAAAAGTATTAAGAAGCAGATATTTAAAAGGATCGCTTAACTTAGACCAGCCAAAAATCTGCTTTGGGAAGGCTGTAGCTGCTGGTTTGACTAAGGAAAGTAATGTGACATTTAACATAAGTTTGCATAAAATCCTGTTTGATTCGTTTTATCCTGGTAGAGGGTGAGGCTCTGGGTGTTGAACGTCATCCAGGGATTTACAACATCCAAATAAGGTGTGTGCCTCTAGCTATTAGGAAAAGCAGGACACTGCTTAGAGTCCAGGAGATGTTGCTAGAACTGATTGACTGTTACCTCTGTTTTAGGCTGGCTGATCAGAGAGTGTCCGAGAGCCCCTGCTGCCTGTCAGGTCCTACACACAAGGACAGGCAGTTTTAGGTGCTCCTGCCATGGAGGAACAGATGTGGTTGACGATGCTGCCAGCATCAGCTCTCTCACCCCCACCAGCCCCTGGCCTGGCAGAAGCAAGTATCACTTTTCAGAGAATTTCAAATCCTTTCCTGACTTTCTAGACTGTTTGTGTTCACAGGTTCTTCCTCCTCTCTCCCTTCAGATGATACCAGTCATGATGGAGGAGGAGCTGTAAGACTGGTGCAAGGAAGGGGAGACCCTTTGTGTTCGGAGAGGGGAAGGAGGAGAGGCCAGAGCGCAAAATGATGGTAGATGTAGGGATGGAATTGCCAAGACAGAAAGGAGGGAGGGAGGTCCTTGCTGATTTATTTGTTTTTAAACACAACTGTATAGTATCTTTCTTTTTTGTTGTGATTGGTTGTTTGTATTTTCTATTGTTTTACTTCTGTTGGTTATTTGTAAGACATCCTGATGCTTTTCTCAAGGGAATTCCTCACAATACCTTTAAGTATTTTTTTTTAAAGTCGTATTGTTTTCAGCCTGTGTCTGAATAACTCCTTCTTGACATATTTACTTTGACAAACAGCGTTTTTGAGTCCTGCCAAATAGTTCCCAGTAGAGAAGACAAGATCTCAGGATGTTCCCTGAAGATTGCTTTGTTTAATGTCATCTTCTCTTCAGTTATCCGTCTCTATTTATGAATTAATCAAAGAGCACATTTTTTATATCCTTACCTACTCCGAATCATGACTTGGTAATACCACTGTTGGAACTTGGGATGTTGTTTCCAGGTGACGAATGTGGTAGCTTTAATACTGATAAGCATACTCAACCATGCTTTTCATGGGATAAGCTGTCATAATGAAAGACAGAATACTGCCTCAAATGGAGCCCACTTTAGAATAGCAGTAACAGGTAATAAGCTCATTAATAACAGTCCAATATCCTTAAA
Organism: Dromococcyx pavoninus; assembly: GCA_033558185.1. NCBI lineage: Eukaryota > Metazoa > Chordata > Aves > Cuculiformes > Neomorphidae > Dromococcyx > Dromococcyx pavoninus. Next base: position 538,872 of record JAUMJL010000149.1, read on the forward strand.
GGAAGAAGATGCAGACAGAGCTGATGACCACCCTAAAAGGACTGAAGCTCACCCATGAAGTGCTCTGTGAAGTGGGCAAGTGCTTTGTTTGGATTGCTCAGAGAATAAAGAAAACCATAGCATATCGTGCTAGTGCTGTTCTTTATTTTCTCCCATCTGCCACCTTTAATGCTCAGCTTGCATGGTTTTCAATCCAATTCCGGAGGGTAGAGGTAGCAAAACAAACAAGAGAACAATCCTGCCCTGAAGACCTTGTGTCTTCTTGTGTAAGAGACTGGAGTCCTCTGCATATTTGAACCCACAGTGAACTCTGGAAGAAAAACCTACAGGCTTCATGTGCCCAGAGAGATGGCTCTTAACATTAGAAAGTCTTGCTTTATTTATATTATGATATTCTGGACAAAGCTTGTTAAGGGAGAAGGACAACACAATGAACGATAACAGGAAAGGGGGAGTGGAGCAGAGGATAAAGAGAGAGTGAGGTGCTGGAGACCTAAAGATGGAGGTTTCTGCATATTCTTTTTGGTGGCAATTTGGAATTTTTTTTTTCTTTCTGTTTTTGTGTTGTTATTTTGATTCTGAATCTATTGTGTCTGGTTCATTAGAAGGCAGTGAAAGAGGAGGTGAAAAGTGCTGGCACCTCTAAGGAAAGCAACGTCCATAGAATTCTAGTCTGAGTTCTGGTGAGAGAGCATTTAAGATGTGCACAGTCAGCACTCAGTAGACACCATGTACATTGTGCATTTTGGAAAGAGACATGGTAACATCTAAACAGCAAAGTTTCTGAGAAGTGCTGTTGATCATTTTCTAAATATCGAAAGTTCTTCAGTTTCTGTTCTGCTGGCATACTTTCCCTTTTAATAAATAAAATCAACTCTGGTTGGTTTTGGGGATTTTTTGTTTTGTTTGTTTGTGGTTTTTTTTTTTTTTAATAAGAATGCATAGGAATTTTCTACCAAAAACATTTTCTCTTTTCTCTTCCAGATTTTTAATTTGTGGTCTTCTTTTGAGGGCATTCAGATAATAGATTAAATCACTGGAAGTGAGCCTCTTTATTGTTACTAGTTTTGGTTTGGTTAGATCATACCCCATGCCAAAATTACTGTTATCAGAGTGATTAAATCTTTTGTTAACTCACAGTAAAAGGATTTCACAGCTAATGTTGCATATCAGTAGGTTAATAAGTTATTTCCAGTATCTGTGTAACCATTCAGGGGTGTCAAAATTTACAGAGATATAACCAAAACCAAAGTACTCTCTGTAGACCAAAATGGACAGGCCCTAGTTAGTGTCTTTCTCATGCATATTGGCAGGAGAGGGTCCTGCCACAGAGGCACAGGGAAGCAAGGAGCTTGCTGACTGATCCTGAGTGGGAGTTCACGGGGAGGAGGAAGCTTTGCAAACCTGTGTTCAGGAAACTCTGATTTCTCTGTCTTTAGTAGACAGTTCATTTTAACTTGTTATGGGAAAGACAATATAATTGTCAGGTGCGCAATGTGGTCTTTCATCTCAGTATTCAACTATTGTGCTTACACAGATGGAAGAGGTAAAATGTTGAGATTTAAACATAACATAAAAACACTGGTATGTTGGCATGTATTATTCTGATCTTTTGTATGAACAAATTATGAAAAGCAATTTCCTTAATAGTTCTGCACAAAGCGTAAGTCTATTTTAGTTCTTGTTTATTGTTTCATCTGTGTTAGCTTTTTTCAGGGTGGCTGTTCCAGCAATGTGTCTTGAATGGGAGATTCGAGGCTGGTAAGGAGGAGTAGGGAGGCATCTTACAGACCTTACAGGCAACTCTTCCCTTTCCACCTTTATCAAAAGAAGGGACAAGGAATCTGAGTTTCTTTGCATTTGTCTCTTATATTTTAGTTGTTCTGAGCTGCTCCCTTTCCCTGTAGTTAAAAAGAAACTTCGCAGCATTTTGAATACTCTGAGCTACTGCGCTGTAATACAAAACTGCAGCCGCAGGACACTCATGTAAGAACAGTAGTTTTCTGTCTGTAAAATTGCTAGTGTAAACGTTCAGTGTCAGACTTCCCACCGCTGACTTCCATGAGAACAAATTCCTGTGCTGACCATATGGCAGCTGGATAAGAACCAGGGTACTCTGAGCAATCCTTCTGCAATACATTTAATGCTTTTGCTGCAGCACGATGCTCAGCATAGCCCAGTCCTGCACAAGTTCTGCTGAAAGACGAGTACCTGTGCTGTATCATGTGCTGAAGAACATGCAAAAAACTACACCCCTTAGACTCACACGGGTCTGTGGGACCGAATGAAATCTACCATGAGTAGTGAAGGAACTGGAAGAATTTCTCACCAAGCCACTTTATCAGCAGTCTTGACTAATGAGGAAAGTAACAGTTGACTGGAGGTTAGCAAATGTAACACCTGTCTACAAGAAGGGCCGGAAGGAGTTTCCAGGGAGCAACAGGCCTGTTCGCTTGACATCAGTGCTGTGGAAGGGCAGGAGCAGATCATCTTGAGTGCTGCTATGCAACACATACAGGACAACCAGGGGATCAGGCACAGTCAGCGTGGGTTTATGAAAGGCAAGTCCTGCCTGACCAACCTGATCTCCTTCTGTGACAAGGTGACTCACCTAGTGGATGAGGGAAAGGCTGTGGAGTTTAGTAAAGCCTTTGACGTTGTCTCCCACAGACTTTTCCTGAAAAAAGAATGGCTCCTTGTGGCTTGAATGAGCATACTCAGTGGAGGTTTAGACCAGATATTAGGAAAAAAAATCTTTGCTGAAAGAGTGGTGAAACACTGGCACAGCTGCCCAGGGAAGTGGTTGAGTCACTGTCCTTTGATGTGTTTCAAAGACTTGTAGGTGTGGTGCTTAAGGACATGGTTTAGTGGTGAACTTGGCAGTGTTAGGTTTATGGTTGGACTTGATTATCTTGGAGATGGTTCTATGATTCTGTTCTTCTCGTATTTAGCTGAAGGTGTGATTATTGTGGTCTGGTGTTTGCAAGCTGTCCAGTAACTTAATGCAACTTCCCCTCACAAGAACTATGTTAATTACTTGGTTTTGCCTGGTAACTTAGAGTTTTTCAAGGTTAAAAACATCATATTAAAGACAAAATGTGAACGTGTTTTTCTTTTAAAATTGTATATTTTGTAAAACTACTTCTCTGACAAACTACCTGTTAATTAACATTTACTAAGGTACGCTAAGTGCCGTTTATCATTCTACAGAAATGCTGACTTTTGCCCTCAAAACAATAATTCATCACAATAGCTACATGTAAAGGATACCATGAACTTACTTTTCTATTGTACAATGACTTTCCAGAGATTTCATACATATAGTTTCTGAAGGATATTTTTGTTCTTGCTGTATCGTCTTGAGGGTGCCAAGAGCCACGACAGATCTACTTGTGACTGCTGTTTTCTTTCCATGACAGACACCAACTTTATTTAGATTCTGGAACTGCTGTTAGAAAAAAAAAATTCTTGCTTAAAATCTGGAATCTGGATAAAGCTTCTGTCAAAGGGTCCAGAGCTGTGTTGGTTGATTTAATTTTTTTACTGTATGATAAGGATAACCTTGGTATGTGACTTAGTGGATATATTAAATTGCTTATTCAGACGCTTTTCCTATCTCACCTGGAATATTCTTGTCTCAGAGTGGAACACCTGTACAGTGGAGATGGCTGCTCAGAAGCATTCTGCTATCTGCGTCAGTTAAATACCCCGAATACTCTGAAGCAGGTGTTTCTCTGTTGGCAAAAACTTGGAGGTGGCTGGATCTTTCAGGTACTTTTGTTAAGTTGCCTTGGATAAGCTCAGAAACCCCTGGTTTCAGTTTCCACTATTTGTTTCGAAGTCTATGGGTCCCCAACCCCTGAGACACCTAAATGAAGATTCCCAACTAAGAAACACGTTACTTCAGGAGAGGGTCTTGAACAGGCAGGGGTCTTCGAGGTGTGGTCCCAGCGTGCAGCTGCTGTGTCAGACAGACACATCAGGATTAGGTGCCCAAGCCCCAGTCCTTTTTCAGTCTGTCTTTGATATTTCATGTCTTTCTTATGGTAAGTGATCACCTTGTAAGCATCTTTGTTCAGCTACTGCTGCTCTCGTGGTCTATATGGGAAACTGAGTGCCCGGCTCAAGACTTCTGGATTTCGTTCGATGAGAAGCTCCCAAGTGGTTGTTTGTTGCAAATCTGAAAACTGAACAAAACCTCATTTATTTCTCATGCATGTGTTGTATCAAGGATGTATGGTCGTAATTAAACTAATGTATTGTTGGCTGTTGTTTCTTGTTTTCCAGGTACCTGGAATTAGCTAAGAATTATAACATTGAATAGGTAAAGGTGTTAAATAGTTTGTAGCTGCCTGAATTTCAGCGTTTTATGCCCAGATAATGAAGGTGTTGTCCTGCACAGTTTTCCAGTAGATGCTGTGCTGATAGCCATATTGTAAAGGTGTGTCTGCTGGCTATGTTCCCATAAACAACTTCCTCTGGAGAGGACGTTTTATGGAAAAAAAATACTATGATGGTAGAACTTTGTAAGGAAGTCAGTTCAAAGGGGAAGAGAGTTCATTGATGATAAGAATAAAATATATCTACAGATAGTTTTTCATTTTTATAGTTTTAATTCTTTTTTAATACTGTTTTAATTAAACAGTATCTATTGTAGGCAACTAAGCACAGAGGTCAGGCTCTCTCATTTACCCCTGCTGCCAATGAAGAGAGAGACTCCTCTGGGCAGCATTGGAGCCGCAGCTGGATTTACAAGCCCTGGATGTGTCTGGGGACCCTGCCACTTTCCACTGGCAATAGAGTTACAGGACAGAGCATGTAAGTTAATAGCCCACATCGAACACTAGGATGATAGCTGACTTTCTCCTTGTTTCAGCTGTGTTTTATACTATTGCCTGGAGACCTTCTGTACTGTACAGGTAATTCAGCCAACCATTATCTGCCCTATCCCAGTAGCTGGTTTGTATGAGATGATTTGATCAAGAGGAGCTGACCAGACTTTTGTGTCAGGAGTTGACAATGGACCTGCTGAGCCAGCAAGAACTCTCTCTGGTCTTTTTAATCATAAATACCTTGGCTTGAAGATGGACTGCAGAGTAAAGGTATTATATTCAAAGCATAGCATGGATATTATAAGAGAAAATGTAAATTAACTCTTTACTTTCCCCTCTCTCCTTACCAAAATGCTTTAAAAAATAATTTCCTCTAATTAAAGAGCTTGTGTGTTAAAATAAATGCCTTATAAATTGCATAGTATGCATATTGGTATCACCAATATTACAGAATTAGACTAGAGTGTTTTCACACTGAAGTTCTTTGCGTCTTGACATTTATTATTATCATTATGATTGTACATTGAAAGAGTTCAGTATTTCCTTGATTTATGAAAATTGCTTTGACATGGTTATGGTATCCATGGTTGGTTTGGCCCATTTCACTGCCCCATGCTGGGAGCCAAAGAACTGTCATGGTTTAGCTCTGACCTAGCGAATTTCAGCATATAAAACCATGCAATTGGGCTCCCATTTCCCTTCCCCCTGACTCTCAGGGAAAGGGGAGAAGAAAGTGAGAGGAAAAAGGCTTGTGGATTGTGAACTAAAACTACAAGTTTAATGAAAGAATAATAATAATGATGAAAATAATTAGAAAGCAATAAAATATATACAAATAGATGAGATCACACCCCCCAACCCCTCCATGACCATGCGGCACCACGAATACTGCAGAGTAGATGGAGGAATGGGTCCACAGCCAGGAGGGAGCTGGACTCGGGGGCTGGATTCAGGAATGCACGGATCAACATTCAGGAACCAATGAGGTCCTCACTCTCTGTCAGCCCTCCCAGAAGAGTGCGAGGCCCTCGTGATCGCTCAGTTTTATCCCGAGTGTGACGTATATAGATGGAAACCTCTGTTATCAGTTTGGGATCACCTGTCCTGTCTGCCCCTCCCTGCAGGTGCGGCCTTTTTCGCCAGCTCGAGGGTGGCCTTGGTTCCTGGAGGAATAAGTATAAAGGTTGGCCTTCCTGCATCCCAATGTCCCATGTTATCACTTCAAAATTGTCTGCAAAACATGCAGTTAACTTTCAGAAAATGGAGTTACTTAAACCAAGTCAGAGTCAGGAAGTTGACTCTAGTGTAACTCAGACCACAGCATCGCCTCTGGCCCTGGTGAGTGGGACAGGACAGATGGCAGCGAAGCTCTACCGCACACAGAGGCGGGGTGAGGGGCTGCGCAGCCTCATGGTCCCCGCTGTGCCTGTGTGTCCGACATCACTGCATCAGCTTTTCTGATTTCCTCTCTCTCTACCTGCAAGTCCATTTATGCAATTCAAACACTTCTGAAGGAGAACATGATAATTTGCTCAGATTTTGTCTACTGTTTTTTTCCAGGTTTGATAAACAAAGCTGGAAATTAACTTTTTTTTATATGTATTGGCTGCATGATGGAGGGATCCCCTTCCTTATATCTCTGCCATTTTAGGACCCCCACCCTGCCTCAGTTTCTCTCTGGTTATGTTTGGTACACAGTTGAGATGAGCTTCAGTGCATTGAGATGCTTTGTAGGTACGAATACCGCAGCTGGCATGTGACGAGGGAACAAACATACTGACAGAACGGACCATTAATCTTTCAGTAAAGTCTTCAGATACTATTGTCATGTAGAGGGAAAAGTGCTGAAAAACAGGATAAAAGAAGCTGTACTGTTTTGTGCTTTTCTAGCTAAAATAAGACCAGTGAAAATATTATAATAAAAGTGAACTGAATTCATGTCTTAGAAAGGTCTAAGGATTTGCAAGACTATATTTAACTCCAAGGTATAAAGGTATAATTTTATATTTATTTATATCAGTGAAATGAAAGTGAATTGCAAGGGCATTGAGAAAATACATAGCAATAAAAAAGGAAGAAAGAATATTACCCTGGCTACTGACACAGTTTAAAACCTTTTCATGCATCTCTTTGCTATAAGGTTTTACCTCATGCTTTTTTAGTGTAACACTAAAGACCCATCTGTCCGTCATAACAAAGTTACAATTTCAACAAGACAACATCTATAGAACAAAGTTGTGTTTTTCTATCATTGAAGAGTAAGTGATAGTCTGTCTTCACCTGGAGACATTGTGTTGAAGAGTTTAATTTTCTAGCATAAGTGAAATCATTGTCACAGGATGCGAGAGGTATTGTGATTCTCTTAGTAGGGTTACTTCTTATGAAGAATTTGGTCTGAGAACATGAGTCTATCTCACAAAAAGAACACAGAATACGTATGGGAAGTAACTGTGATCTAACCAGAAGCAGTAAACTTCACAGGGGATGCTCTGCATTATGTTAACATTATAGTTGCCAGAAGTACTTGATATTTCTTGGTTTGCAAATGCACAGACTTTGGAAAATGTTGTTCATAGTGTCCTAAGATAGTCTAAAATAAATATTTCCCAGCTCTTTGTGAATTCACTATACTTCTACTGTAGGAGAAAAACCAGCATTATCGCACAGGATGAGTTTACCTTATTCAGAATAAAACTGACTGTTTTAAGAGACCAGCATTAGAATACATGCTCAATTTAAAACTGTTTACAAAACTGTACTTGTTAGCAAGCTAAGTTTTTTACCACAGTGTAAACAACGTTTGCAGTAATTAAAAATGTTTTCTACGTTCACACACAGGAAATTTCTGCTATCCAGTACCAAACAGAAAATGAAAATTGCACAGAAGATCCATTAAAGCTAGTACAGACTCAAAAACCACAGAAGCTTACCTATGGGCTTTGGGGACACAGCAGTGCAGCTTTCATACTTTCTGATATTCTCTTTGATATGAGTAGGTTCCTATAGGAACAGGTGCGTGCTGTCGGTATTTCTTGTCTGTATTTCCTCGCAGGATGCTTGCTGTCTTATTAAGACCAATTGGTGGGTTCCTGAAAGCGACTGCAGTGCTTTAAAATCATGTGCTGAGGTAGTTAACCTTCTGTTATTTAGGCCTTTTCATCCATCCCAACAACTTCTTGCATTCTGGTGGGCTCCTTGCTCTGTTCAAAGTAACCATTTGTACAGAAACCTCTTGACGTGGCTCTCCTGTAATTCTGAATTTCTGAAGAAATGAAAGGAAACTCAATAGTATGAAAATCCTTTTTTGGTGTCAGTGTTCGCCTTTAAAAAGTTTCCTGCAAGTTACTGAAGGTGACTTTGCTTTTGAATGTACCCCTCCTCACTAAATGATAAAGTTTGTGCAAGTGAACTTTAGATTGCAGTAACACTTCATGCAGTGCTACAAATACAAATGCATTTATTTACAGTACTCTGGAAGCTCTTTCAACTTTAGAAAGAATAAACTCTTGTTTATATATATTTCTGCTCTGAAAGGTGCTCACACAGATGTTTCATTAAAGGTATAGGTTTTTTTGGCCTTGTTTCCCTAACACATAAGTGGAGACATGAATTTTTAATATAAAAAGACCTTCATGAAATGAGCTTCATTTTCTTTTTTGTATTTTCCTTGGTGCTATAGAATTTCTGCCCATGAGATCAGCAGCTTCTGTTCCTCTCTTGGTGTGTTATCCTGCTATGTACCTTGTGTATGTCTGACCAATTAATCTATTTTGTCCATGTTCAAGAGTCAAGGTTCCTGGAGTTCATCGTTCCTGTTAAAGTACCTGTGGTGAATCCGAAACAGTGTTGTCATGGTGTGCTTTGATGGCAGAGAAAAAAGAGGAACTCAAAGGTGGTTTTCTTCTTTTACCTGGTACACAAGGTAATAGGAATTACTGTGATTATGGACAGAAGCACTCTTTATAGTGTCCTTGAATCTAGCTAAAATGAAGGCAGGATGAAATATATGCTCAGTACCTGTCTCTTTCCTTTTCCATGTTCTTAAGGTGGACCAGGCAATTATCAGAGTAGACCTAGTTTCTTTATCTTCTTTCAGACGGTGGGTTTTCACTTAGAAAAACACTCCTGTAAGTGTTGCCATTTTTACTTCTAGATATTTAGAGATTTCTTCTCAAGCAGAGTATGGATTTTGTTTGATGATTTTGTTAGACATGGGAAAAGGTTGCCAAGAGAGGCTGAGAAATCTTTGTCCTTGGAGATGTTCAGAACTCAGCACGAGAAGGCTGTGCAGCCTGATAGAGCTGGTACCGTTTGTGCAGGAGGTTGATCTCCAGAGGTACTTTCCAACCTGAATTACTCTGTGATTCTATTAACAAAGTAGAATATATTGTCAACAGTATTTGTACTACATTAAAAACATTTTATTAGGTATTTTCCTATGTAGTAGTAGGAATAACTTTTGATAACTCTAGGACTGTAGGCTCAGGGGAGATCTCATCACCACCCTCTACAGCTACCTGAGAGGAGGTTGTAGTGAGGTGGGTGTCTGTCTCGTCTCCCAAGTAACAAGCGATAGGACAAAGGGAAATGACCTCAAATTGTACCAGGGAAGATTGAATAGATTGGATATTAGAAAAAATTTCTTAAATGAAGTATTGGAATAGGCTGTCCAGGGAAGCAGTTGAGTAGAAGTGGCACTTGCAGATATGGCTTAATTTTGGAATTGGTAGTGTTGGATTTACAATTGGACGTGATCATCTTAAAGGTCCTTTCCAACCTAAATGATTCTATGACATAGAAAAAACATTAAAGACATGAAAAGAGTGAAATTAATCTCAGTGTCATCCAGTGGTGAAGGGTTTTAGATATTTTTTATTTTATTGTTTTGATTTTTTTTTTTTTGTTAAACTGAAAACCAACAAAGAGAATATTGCCATTGCCTTACTGACATTGGAGAGGTAGGTGTGTTACTGGTTTGCACTCAGGCTCATCATACTGGACTCCGGTATGATAACAGATGTGCATCCACCCAGGAAATTACCGTTTTCATTAAGAAGCAGAGCAGCAAATGGATTTTCATGCATGAAAAAATAATGTAATAAACTGAGCAAGACCCTGACTTGATAAATTATATGGTCATAGAAGGGAAAAAATACAATTTGTTTAAGTTTCTGAACCTTCAATAGAGCTATAAAGCAAGAATACTTTCTACTCCCAGTAATAAAATGACAAGCAGAGGCTTACCAGGTAAATAAATTTACTAGTCTGAAGCTCCACACTCATTTTATGAATTTCCCTATGGAAAATTTTATCTTTTAGTGTTGAGTACTGAAAATAGTTAGGAAATATTAGATGTGCTTATTTATTCATTTATTTTTATAGTACAGTGCTCTTTCTCAGGAGACTCAAAATGGCAGGAAGAAGTAAACTAGTTTTTGTTCCTTTATAAATCTTTGTATTACCTAAGTCCTACCTGAATTAAATGAAATCCAAGGATGTCATATAGGTCTTGAGGACTGGAAAGACCTAGCCCTGGCCTTAAGATTTTAGTTCTCCTCACAGTCTAGCAAGTTTCTTTTTCAAACTTTCTGCTCTTACAGAAGCAAACATTGGTAAGTATTCCAGTGTCTTGTTGCCCCTTTCATTTTCTAACTGTGGATAAAATTAGGATGGACATAATCTTTGTGATATAATGGAGTGGGAGGTCCTGACCAGTCCTTTAAGCTTAGACAGCAGCCCTGCGGGCAACTCAGGGTGCTCAGCAATTTCTAAGCATGCTGTGACGTATTGCAGTGTCATGGATGAGGACAGCATCGGAAAGGGACTGAATTTCAAGCATCAAGGTTTTTGCCAGAGACACCAGACAACCTAAAAATGGGATGAACTCATTTTTCAGTGATGACCTTGGTTAAGTAGGTCCTATTGGGAAAGACGTGCCTGTAAAGTGTATCGAGTGTATAGCAGCAGGTGTCTTCTAGGCAGTGCTGGGAGGTGTCAGAAGCATTTCTTATCAGATGGAAAATGGGTTTCTCCTACTGCACTTCTGTTCTGACAACATAGCTTACTCCAGGGTCAGCTGTTTCCTAATTTTCCCAAGCCTATCACCTGTACTGCCCAACTTACAGTAACTATGACTATGATTCTTATTTACTATTGAAATACTGACAAAGACACGCTCGCTGCTCCTCAGTCTGTGAAACAGGGCTTCTGGTTGAGGGATGTTATACTCTCTTTTATAGTTGACCTTTTGTGGGCGAGCGCAGGAAAGGAACAGAAAAATTTTTCTCACGGTATGTTTCTGAACAGACAAAGTACAATGGAATTGTTTTGTTGTTCAGTGAATGACCCAGCATATGTGGTCCTCTGAGCTGACGGCGGAGCGGTCGCTTGGGAGGGGGCATGAACCCAGTATGGCCAAAATGGCCAAATCAGACTCTGCCTTCCAGTCACTGAGCTGACTTAGGTGATGGTTCTTGGCCAAGCAGGGGACAGTACATTAACAAAAATCTGTTAAACTTCAAAAAAAACCCTGAATATGTAATTATTTAAAAAGCGCTTACATTTCTGTTTTAGTATCTTACAATCAATAGGAGTCCTGAATTTGCTGAGTCGTGATGACAATCTGTTACACTGAGTGGATTGATTAGAAGCTGTCATACCTAAACTGATGACTACAATGCCTTTGCAATCATTTAAAACAAAGCATTTAAAGCATAATGCATTAAAACCATCTATCATACTGCTTAATCAATCACACTTTGGAGCTTCCTGTGGGCTATCGATTCATGCATTTGGGGCTCTACTGAAAATTAATTGCAAGGTAGGGCACAGATTTTACGAACACAGCCTTTAATGTGTTTGCCAAAGTAATAACTGTAATGGAAGTCAGAAGCTTGGACATTACTTTAAAAACTTGATCTCTATTTACATTAACTTAATTTGAATGAAATATTGGATGACTTAATGGGTATCACGAATTGCATAAGTAAAAAAAAATTTAACATATTTTATCTCCCAGAAATTTCTCAGCAATTTGCAGAATTTAGAATATAGCTAGAGGAAGAAAAAAGATTAATAAACTTTAGTAGTAAAAAAATATCAAAGCTAAGGGAAAAAATCTAGTTCATTTAAACTCCAAAAAAGGCACATATAGCACATTCATAACTTTTCAAAAATTTGCACAGAGAAAAAAAATTAAACCATATATCTTAAATGTTATTGATTACATTGTTCTTCTTCATACACATTATAGAAAAATTTTAACCATTCTAAAGAATTTATTCATTAAACTTAACCACAGAAAAAACCAGGAAAAAAGTGCTAGCGTGAGATATAAATGCGTAGTGCAGCACAGCAGGTGCAAATGAATGAACCATAGAAAGAGAGCAATCTGTAAGCTCAAAAATTATGAAATGTTGTACCAACATTTAACTTGAAACAAACAAGGAAGCACTACATTGGCTTTTATCAGAAACAGCATGGGCAGCAGGGCCATGGTAGGGATTTTGCCCCTGCACTGGGCACTAGTGAGGCCGTACTTTGAGTACTGGGGTCAGTTCTGGGCCCCTCACTCCAAGAAGGACATTGAGGGGCTGGAGCACATCCAGAGAAGGAAACGAGGCTGGGGAAGAGGCTGGAGAACAAGGCCTACGAGGAGAGGCTGAGGGACCTGGGGGTGTTTGGTCTGGAGAAGAGGAGGCTGAGGGGAGACCTCATCACTGTCTGCAACTGCCTGAAAGGAGGCTGTGGTGAGGTGGGTGTTGGTCTCTTCTCCAAAGTAACAAGTGATGAGGTGAAACAGCCTCAGATTTTTCCAGGGTGGTTTAGATTAGATATTAGGAAATATTACTGCACTGAAAGGGTGGCCGAGCACTGGGATAGCTGCCCAGGGAGGTGGTTGAGTCACCATTCTGGGAGGTGTTTGAAAGATGAGTGGATGTGGTGCTTTGGGTCATGATTTAGTGACAGAATTGGCAGTATTAGGTTATTGGTTGGACCTGATGATCTTAAAGGTATTTTCCAACCTAAATGATTCTGTAATTCTATGATTCTGTAATTTAAATTCAGGATTTATGTGCTGAAAATCATTAAGAGATAATATCTGTACTGTATCCTGCCTCAGAAAAAAAGCAAGATCTACAAAAGATAGAATCTAAAGTCGAGAGTCTCAAAGTCTCATCTTTTTAATACTATCTTATTTCCATTAATGTGAATATTTCCAAAGAGGAATTTTGAACTCAGATCAAAATCAAGTTAATGGATATCAAACTTTTGATGAATTTTGTTTGTCATCCTTTGAAAATTTATATTATTCTAATCACTTTCCTATTGTTGTATGAGCTGCTTCTCTCTGTTTTCACATTATCACTTGTTCCCTTCTTCAGTTTTAAATGGGTCAGAGCTAAATTATTTCAGTGCATTTCTATGTACTGTACTGCTTTCAGTACAAATATGTGCACGAAATGAAAGTTTAAAACATACTCCTAAATGTAGGTTTTTTTCTTGAGTGACTGGGCTGTCTGGTTTTGGTCATCCTCAAGGAAGCATCTTGTTGTTCACATTTGGTCTTTTTGTAACACCTTGAGAAGGGGTAGCTGTGCAAATAATAACAAAAGTTTTAAAGGATTTTTTTTTAACATGAACAGACCTGTTTAAACAGATCTTAGACCTGTGTTACAAAGACACAGTGTGTGCCTTCCTCGAAGCCATTTTTATGGACCCTTTAAACAGACTCTGCATCAACTGTCTCACAGAGTGTCAGCGGGCTGTTGCCATGGTGATTGAATATTGCTTATTGCTTAAAGGATAATTTAAGTGCTCTGAATTCTGTATTTTACTGGAAGTGCTCTAAATCATACAGTAAAGACCTAGAGAGGAGAAATATAGAGACAAGAGGCATGGGCATCTGCTCTTCCTTTGTCTGTTTTATTGCAGGGAGCGAGAGGCGATAAAGGAAGGCTGAACAATGAAGAAATGTTTCAGACTGTGATGTTCCTCCTGCTTTTCAGTCGCTATACTCACAGCTCTGTCCTTTATGCCCAAAAAGAGAGGAGTCTACTACCTTTCACCTACCTTCCCACATGCGCTGCCTTGGGGTGATGTGAATCCTGGGCAAGGGAATCCAGGGTAAGTGGTGTTGGACCTGCTTTTTCATGCTCTCTGCAAGTAGAGTGTTTTAAACTCAAAAGAATTCCAACTTCAATTTTTTCTAAATCTGGTGGGTCAGTTGTCCTGTTGATAGCAGGGACCAGTTCAAAACCTGATGTTGTGCTTATCTTGACAGCCTGCCCTGTACACAGGTTGCTAAATGACACCTGACACTTAGCATCTGGCTTTTAGCTTTTGCTTTTGAAGTACAGAGCTGCGTTTTTCCCTATCTGTAATTTCAAATGGCAGCTTGTATATAATGAGGTATTGAAAGAATGGCAAATATCCTGCCAATAAATGCCAATAGATGATGTCACTTGAGTTGCAGTTTCTGTCTCCAAATCTGCTTGATTGATCCCTACCTGTATTAGCTCTAGGAATAGGTGGTAGATTTACATGCTTGTCTTTAGGTATATTCAGCCTCTGTTGTCCTTAATCCGTTTTGAGGAGTGCCTTAACTTTCTCTCGAATTCCTCATAAGAGAGAGCTTTACATAAACTTTCAGCAACAAACGATAAAGTATATTTTATTTGAACTCTGCTCTGTCTGCCTTGATCTGTTTGTGGTGTCAGAAGGGTGAGTGAAGGCATTTTGCACTGAGGTGCCTACTGCTACAGCAGCACAGAGTGCTGGGAGGGAAATCCACTTGACACTGCTGAACTGCAGGTGAGCAGTTGTGCTTGTTAAATGTTTGTTGAATTTCATAAAACAAAATGGATAGTAATATCAGTTCAGTTTTCTGCTTAGGAGGCTGAATTTGTTGCCTTTTTCAAAGCCTTCTTATCCTCCCTATTCCTCATTTCTTGTGATGGAGGAGAATGTTTCTTCTACCGCGTCTGAACTTATCTATGTGTTCACACACTTCTTTCAGAAATCCTTTATCCAATCAATATTTTGGATAAAGATTGATGAAATGCACACGGAAGAGCAGATTCATTTTTGTACTCTAACTAGAAATACCTTTGAACTGGGTCACGTCAATTTACTTCACCTGAGCCCAGGCACAGTGCAACAAACACAGTTAAAAGGTTGAAATATTTTACTTAAAAAGACCCTTGAAATAAAGAACATTTCATCTTCTAAGTGGAAATAATGATTTTTGGTGGTGTGGAAATTGGTCCCTGAAAGCAGGTGTGTTCTTTTCTCAGTTTACAAAAGGTCTTTTCTGTAGATGTAAGTACTTCTAGAATAATTGTTGGACTCAGGATGATCCGATAGAGAAACAAATTTAAATCTTGAGATATAATATGGGACCTGCCCAGTTCTGGGCTCACCAAGTACAAGGGAGACATGGATGTACTGGGGAGAGTGTCCAGTGAAGAGCCACTAAGATGATGAAGGGCTTGGAACATCTCTTGTTAGAAAAGTCTGAGTGAAGAGGGCCGAGAAAAGAGAAGGCTCTGGGGAGATCTCATCAATATCTACAAATACCTGAGGGAGGATGTAGAGGGGACAGAGCCAGGCTCTGTGGGGCCCAGTGACAGGACCAAAGGCAATGGGCACAAACTGAAACACAGCAGGTTCCCTCTGAACCTCAGGAAAGAGTTTCTGACTGTGAGGGTGACCGAGCACTGGCACAGGCGGCCCAGGAAGGTGGTGGAGGCTACATCAAGGGCCACTGGGTTATGGCCTGTGACAACCAGTTCTGGGGGGCCCTACTTGAGCAGAGGCATTGGGCTGGTTGATCTCCAGGGATGACTTCGAACTCTCAGCCATTTTGTGATTCTGTGAAAATAACTGTAAAAATAAATGTCATAATTAAAGAAGTGAGACAGAATATCAGCACCAATATATTTAGATTGACCCTAGGTCTTTCTCTTTTTATTTTTCCCAAAAATTTCTGTAAGCAAGCAGAATACATTATGTTTTGCATTCTGGTGGAGACTTCAAATTACTTCTGTTTCTAGAAGGCAAAATAAAGTTACATTCAAAGATATTTTGTTGATATATTCCTAAACTGTGATCATAGAGCCATCTCAGGCTTGTTCTGAAGATTCTCATTGAGTTGTTATTTCGTTCTATGTAAAATAGGAAACAGGATCACAACAGTGCTCTTCAAATGCTTGAGATGGCAAATTTTGGTGATGGTCTATGTACTTAAAATGGGTGACCACAACTGCAATAAGCACTCTTAAGACTTGGATGGTCTTTCTGGAAGAGCTGACAGAGCTGCTCCTTTAATTGTAGAAAAAAAAGAACAGTGGATATCTGGAATCAAATTTGAGAACTTATTTTGATGAGAAATACCACATACAAAGTGGATTTTCTGTCAGTAACCATTGAGCAGTTGGTTATCTGGATTACTGTAGCATAACTTAATATATTTCTTAAGGGCAAAAATGACCTCTCTTCTGCTTTCTTGAGCAAGCTGCCATTTTAATTGCCTCTTCCAGTCCTCCAACTTTTTTCTTGCTTAATCTGAGTCTATGACTTTTGTCAGCCATCTGCTACCAGTGGTGCTTTGCTCTGTGTCGTAGCTATGAACCTTTTGAACTGAAGAGGAGACAAGACCAAAAAAGTATCTGAAGTAAAATGAAGTAATGAAGTAACAGTGAAATAAATAAATACATATGGTTCTGTAGAATACCTGAATAGGTTTCTTTTGTAGAAATTATCATTGTTTATTGCGTTCTGAACTCAAGTGCTGAAACTCTTCATCATCAGCATTCACTTCTGATGTTATAAAACACTGAGGAAGACATAATGGAGGTGAATATTTTCATTTTAAGTGGATGGGAATTTGTGTCATCAGGGTGGTATCCTTTGGAATCCAGTGTTTGACAATGTTTTAGCAGAAGATTCAGAGCCAGAGTGTGTTTGCATTTAACAGTGCACTTAGAGTAATGCGAGTAAATATTTTTGAAGACTAGCTAGGAATGGCACTCAGTATCTCACAGTTTAGACAGGGAGAGATCTACCATCTCACCATTGTGCTGTAATTTCTGGCAAGCACTGACATTGCTGCATCCAGTCCTGTTCAATTACAATACAAATCTTAGTGCTTCCAGGCAGTGCTCTTTCCTCAGCTTAAAAATATATTTTATCATGTGAACAAGGGTATGATACAATATAGAAACGAATACTCTATGGAACAGTGTCTGATGAGCTTAGCGTAACTGTTTATGTGGTACTAGGTCCAAAGTCCAAAAGTTTTTTTTGTTAATGGACAAATCCAAAGAGGAAAACTTAAAATAGCATTTTTATCTTTATTGTTTCACTTCTTTTTCAGATGTGCACTTTGAAACATCTTAAAATGTATGGAGACAGGATAGTATAAATACTGGCAGTTTGTTCCTGTTTCTACAATCCAAAGACTCAAGTGCTGTGATTACAGTCGCAGTTGCTGACTGACTGAATGTTTACCATGGATATAAAAAGACAACTGGAAAAATCTAAATATAATTACTGATATCTGTATATATGAGACCTAAATCTAGACTTTGCTTAACAGGGCTTCTACCAGACAATACAAAATGATTCTATTGAACTAAAGAAAGAAATCGTTGTTTCATTTTTTATAGAATAAGGCTGGTTGTTTTTTTTCATTTAGGTGAAGTCAAAGAATATTGAGAATGTGAATGGCTTGATCTGAAGATGAACTGTTTGGTTAGTATAGCACAGGATTAAATTACTTCGATATATGCGATAATGAGGTTTATGTAATTGATGTTTGTTGTGTGAATTACAAGGGATTTTTTTGATTTAGGGTTAAAGACAGATTCATCAGGTTAAATTCTCCGCGTCTGAGGTGACTGATCAATGTAATTAATCTGTGTGGTGGTTGCCTCAGGAGACAGAGCCTGAAAATGTTCCTGGATCCACCAGGTAAAGATAATGAAGAGTATCTGGGAAATAGCCAACTGCAGAATCTGTAAATTCTGCAGGAATTGAGAAACCGCAGAATAGTTTGTAGCAGAGCATTGTACATCTGCCAAGTAATGGACTGGTACGAGAGCAGACTTAACTAATTAGTAAAGACTCCATCCTTTCCATCTAGAGATTTAACTCCAGTGTTTGTGCACAGGCTGAACGTTATTAAGCAGGTATTGAGCCAGGATGCCTGTGGCTTTTCCATGAGGGGAGCCGTTTCCTTTGGTCTAGACAGAGAGTAACAACGCCGTACAGTGACTCGGGGTTGTTTTCGTCTATTCTTCATATGCTGAATTAAGAAACAAATGAGAATATGTAGACCTGTAAGTCATAGTTTTCATAGCTGTGAATATATATACTTTGCATTGTAGTACATATGTACTTTATAGCTGTTTTTAAAAACAGAACCTGTTTCTGGAGTGGTCGGTATCCAGAATTGTGACTCAGTTTCACCTGCACCCAGTGGTTGCTGGATGGTCTGAAGGTGCTCAGTTTCAGTGCAGAGTTCTGTAGTCACTGAGGTGTTTTGGGTTTTTGTCCGGATGTGTTAAGAAACACGTTTTGACAGGGTTAAACATCTGCTCCACTCCTGACCTCTCCTGGGATGTGAACCAAAACATTCTCTGCATAGGAGGCAGGAGGTCAGGTCCCACACAGCATCGCTACAGCAGGGAGGGTATTTCTTACCAAGCTGTTCAGAGAGAGTTTTCTTCGATAGAAGACTAAATCCCTTTCCTGGAGGGGAATTAAGGCCCATATATTTCATCTTCAGGGTGAAATTTACTATCAAATGCTGAAGCATTCATCTTGCCAAGGATAAAGAATAAGGCAAAGTGCTGATAATATCCACCTGATGAAAAAAAAGATTAGGCCTCAGGCCTTGCAAGAATTGATATTAGCAGATGATTAATTAAAATATAAAAAAAAATTGAAGAGGGACTGGCAATCACTACTCATCGTTTTTTTTTTCCATTTTTTATTAAACGCTTTGACATCCCGTGGCCTTGGGCTAGTTGATTACAGCAGTTCCCATAAAGATGAGACATATTTGTATCCAGAAATTAGGAAGATGATGAAGATGATTTCCACAAATGTTATAGGTACCACAAAACATTAATTCACATGTGGTCTGTGTAACAGCTTCTAATGGTGTTATACATTTCACAGTCTTGCAGAGGTCTTCTTAAATTAAGCTTTCCAGTAATACAAATGTAGGTGGAAATAACAAAGAACAAACCATACCTGGCGAGCACTGAATAAGAATTTAAGGTGTTAAATAATCGTCTGTGAGAGAAAGTACTAAACTATTAAAATCTTCTATATCAAGAAAATTGTGTGTTATAATTTTAAACCATAGGTTTTTCCCAATTTTTCCCATTTTTGGTTGTTGAACTTAAAAAGTAGAAGGGTTGTTGTTGCTAAAAGATAAAACTGGAAGATAAGGGTGATATTTTAGATCTCTTTCTCACAGGAAGAATAATACTAATTCAGCATCTCACTAATGGGTTTCCTTTTAAGTACACGGTCAGAACAATGTGGATGGTCCATTTGATAGGCTGTAATAAAAGTTATAAAAATGAAATTGAATCACAGAAAGTAACATTTCTAGATCAAATATAAAAAAAGTAAAAGCGGGATCTAAAAGCTCAACATCACACAAGCCAATAAGAAATGTAGTTATGCACAGAGTGAAAGAGATTGCAGTAATGAAACTTTATGTTGTAAAGTTACAGAACACTTTTCACTCTGACACAGTAGTTTCTGAAAATAGTGCTTTCTGTTTGGTGAAGTTAAACTTTTGAATTTGATGAGAGCAGTCTTTGACCTGCATATTGAAGTCTAGTCTTTAAAAGTGGCTTGAATTGCCTATTCTTTCTTGCTGTCCTGAGGAGGAAAATATTTTCACTCTTGGGTCATTCATTTAGTTCTGTGCATAGTTTGTCAGATAATATTCTTGCCTCACCTTGTAAACCTTCATAAAATGATTTATAAAATCTTACCTTTATGAAATGGAATTATTTTTTTCCTCTTGAACCCTTTGTCATACCTTATTCCAGAACAGACAATGTAAGAAACCTTTCTCATTCACTTGAGTCTGTTACTTTTATTCCAGGTGTCTGTCTTCTCTGCTTTTGTGCTGTTAAAAACCATGTCTAAATCTGTTTTACTTGCTTCTGCTGATCATTTAGTTCTTGCCATCATGATTATTGTGAATGCTTATTTCTTCCCGAATTTGGTTCTCTCTCTCAGACTTCACTTCCCTCAAGATCCCAAAGTCAAAATGTTCTAAATCCACGTAAATTCCGCTCACATAGGAAACAGAACCTGAGTTCTCTCCCCACTCTTACTTGTGCCAGAATGACCTTTATCCTGGAAAGCAGGACTTTGATCTTGGTGAGGGAATGGTGAGTTGAATCTTTCATGAAAAGGACCATTCTTTTTGCAGATTGTATTCACATTGTAGACACTTTTTAAGGAGATTCGTGGATCATCTCTCTATGCCACCTGATTGACTGTATTTATTTTTTTCTCCTGGACCTACTCTTCCCTCTCTAACACTGTAGAAAATGCTATCCTGTGTTAATCTTTCTTCCCAGTCTCGCATAACTTTGCACTTCCAGTTTTATACCTTTTTCTTCATATTGCTACTACCCATCATTTGCAAAAGATGTCTTTCTCATCATTTCATTTCTTGTTGCTGATACGGTCATCTCCATACATTCTTCTGTCTCCGCATTCCAAAACTGTTTTCTGAGTTGATTCAAAAGGCTACTCCTTATTCAGGAATTTTACAAGACATCTATGACTCTCAGAAATAGAGATCTTCTTTAATCAACTTACACACTTTTTTACAGCTTACTTATTCAGGATACGTGCTTTTTAGAGACAGAAGCAGGTCTTACTTTAATGTTTGGAAAGTACATTCTAAACATGTGTAGCATAGTCTTAAATAGCCATTATATTCTGTCCCGCAAAAAGCATCATTTTATTCACAATCTGTAATTCCTTGCATGTTGGTTATTAAAGGAAATATTTTTTAAAAAAATAAAGTCCCATGCAAGAAATCAGTTAAAAGAAATAAGAAATACAAAATAATTATATAAAGCTCATGTTTCAACTGACCTCAGCTCAGCAAATTCAGGGTGTGAAAGAATGAGTCATCTGAAGTTTAGTCAGGACACAGGGCTCATAACTGCTCCCTTCCAGAAAGGTCCTTTGAGTATTTCACCGTTTACTTAGGGGCTAGGAAGTAATTGACCTATTTAAGGAATGATGGGTTCAGTCAGCCGAATTACTCCTCTGGGTCTCTTTTTTATGCTACCATTCATCTATCTTGTTCATCCCTTTGTAAGGACTTTGGACAGTTGTGTTTTACATGTGCAGGGTTTTGCGAATGATGTTTTTATCTCAGCTGTGATTTTGTCATCGGAGATACCATGAGCTGTAAGAGCTATATCTGTAGGAGTCCACGAAGCCTGGACATTCTTCAAGGAGGAAGTTTTAAGGGTGCAAGAGCAGACTGTCCTCATGTGCCAGAAGACAAGCTGGGGGAGGGAAGAAGACCGGCCCGGCTGAAGAGAGAGCTCTGGCTGGAACTCAGGGGAAAAAAGGAAAGTTTATGGCCTTTGGAAGAAGGGGAAGACAACTCAGGAGGACTACAAAGATGTCATGAGGATATGCAGGGAGAAAATTAGAAGAGCCGAAAGCCTAGCTAGAACTTAATCTGGCTACTGAGGTAAGGGACAACTAAATATGTTTCTATAAATGCAATAACAACAAAAGGAGGGCTAAGGAGAATCTCCAGCCTTTATTGGATGTGGGGAGAAATTTGGTGACAAAGGGTGAGGAAAAGACTGAGGCACTTAATGTCTTCTTCACCTCGATCTTTAATAGTAAGACCAGTTGTTCTCTGGGTACCCAGCTGCCTGGGTAACAGGTACAGTGAGAAGAATGGAGCCCCGGTATTCCGAGAGGAAATGGTTAGCAACGTGCTGCTCCACCTAGAGACTCATAGTCTATGGGGCTGGATGAAATCCACCCACGAGTAGTGAAGGAACTGGAGAAAGTGCTCACCAAATCACGTTCAATCATTTATCAGCAAACCTGGCTGACAGGCGAGGTCCCAGTTGTCTGGAGGTAAGCAAATGTGACACCTGTCTACAAGAAGGGCCGGAAGGAGTTTCCAGGGAGCAACAGGCCTGTCTGCCTGACATCAGTGCTGTGGAAGGGCAGGAGCAGATCATCTTGAGTGCTGCTATGCGGCACATACAGGACAACCAGGGGATCAGGCACAGTCAGCGTGGGTTTATGAAAGGCAAGTCCTGCCTGACCAACTTGATCTCCTTCCGTGACAAGGTGACTCACCTAGTGGATGAGGGAAAGGCTGTGGAGTTTAGTAAAGCCTTTGACATTGTCTCCCACAGACTTTTCCTGAAAAGAAATGGCTCCTCATGGCTTGGATGAGCATACTCATCGTTAGGTAGAAAACTGGATAAATGGCCCAAAGATTTAAGGTGATTGAAGTTAAATCCAGCTGGCAGCTGGTCACAAGTGGTGTCCCCAGGACTCAGTGTTGGGACCAATTCTGTTCCATATCTTCATCAGTGATTTGGACAAAGGGATTGTCTGCTCCCTCAGTAAGTTTGCAGATAATGCCTGGATGGGCGGGAGTGCTGGTCTGCCCAAGGGCTGGAAGTGTCTACAGAGGGCTCTGGACAGGCTGGACCAATGGGCCAAGGCCAACTGTGTGAGGGTCAACAAGGCCAAGTGCCAGATCCTCACTTTAGTCACAACAACCCTGCGCAGTGTTACAGGCTTGGGGATGAATGGCTGGAGAGCTGCCTGGAGGAGGACCTGGGGGTGTTGGTCGACACTGGCTGAACATGAGCCAGCAGTGGCCCAGGGGGCCAAGAGGGCCAATGGCATCCTGGCCTGTGTCAGAAGCAGCGTGGGCAGCAGGAGCAGGGCAGGGATTGTGCCCCTGCACTCAGCACTGGGGAGGCCACACCTCGAGTACTGAGGTCAGTTTTGGGTCCCTCATTCCAAGAAGGACATTGAGGGGCTGGAGCGTGTCCAGAGAAGGGAATGAGGCTGGGGAAGGGGCTGGAGAACAAGGTCTACCAGGAGCAGCTGAGGGCACTGGGGATGTTCAGCCTGGAGAAGAGGAGGTTGAGGGGAGACCTTATTGCCCTCTGTAGCTCCCTGAAAGGAGTCTGTGATGAGGTGAGGGTTGATCTCTTCTCCCAAGTAACAAGTGATAGGACAAGGTGAAATGGCCCCAAGTTATGTCAGGGGAGGTTTAGGCTAAAGACTGGGAAAAGTTACTTCATTGAAAGGGTGGTCAAGCACTGGAATGGGCTGCCCGGGGACGTGGTTGGGTCACCATCCTTGGAGTTATTTAAAAAACGTATAGATGTGGTGCTTAGGGATGTGGTTTAGTGGTGGACTTCGCAGTGTTGGTTTTATGGCTGGTTTAATATTAAAGGTCTTTTCCAGCTTAAACTACTCTGTGATTCTATGATTCTGGTACAAGTCACTCATATTCACTAAATGCTGAACCCTCTTATAGGCAAACTAGAAAAATCTCTGATTTGGCGTGGTTTGGTGGGCATTCCATGTCCTGTTGGTTCTTCCTCTGTTCAGTTTGGAAGCCGTGGTGGATCATTTATTAATCAATAACTTTATAGTTTTCTAATATATGTTCAAATGATGAGACTTGGAATGAAATCCAAGAAGGGCGTATGCTGAGTGTCATCAATGTAACTGTAGCTAAATTGTAACATAAAGTAAGAAACAAGCAAGGCATATTAAAAACCTGGATGTGCCGGTCGTCAGCATGAAAAGAAACTTGTAATGTGTTTTATCCATTTTCTGTAAGCAATTACTTTATAAGTCTCGGGAGAGATTCTAAGATGTTATCTTATTATTGTTTTGTTTATTAGTCGCTACAAATCTGTCTCCTGTGTTAACTGAGATCTGGTATATGACTCATTTATTTCTGGGAATTTTTCTTCAGTGTACACAGATGGTGTTTATAGATCCAACATACAGCGTGAGCTATTCAAGAACGGGATATCTGCAATGTCAGAGACTTTTCGTAGATATTGTTCTCTTTTCTGAACAGAAGAAATATCCTTCCTAGACTGCTTCTGAGGTGTTTGTATTCATGAAGCTCAGAAAAGAGGCCATTTGCTACTCTTTTGTCTGCTTCAACACATAAATGATCCTTCATGTGGAACATGGAATTCTCTTTTGTCAATATTTCTTGTCTCAATGGTTGTCATGGCAACAAGTGACATCTTTGCTGAAATTCATCTAAAGTATAATTTGGACATCGAGTGAAGAAATACATTGCTGAAAGTGTAACTGGCCCTAAAGTCCTTTTTAGTCAAGATTTGTCTTAAAAACAAATGGTTCTGTTCTTGCATCTAGGCAGCCCATGGAAACAGTACTGAGGTGTACGCTGCTTGTGAAAACAACAACTGTCAGCACAGGGGTTAATTAAAGGAGAACAGTTATTCCAAATGCACAGCAGTGCTTTTCCAAAGCTTGATATCCATATGTTACTGCATTCAGTGGATGGAATCCAGTGCATAAGAGTTTCCAAGTCTGTTATGTATTATTCTGCTTTTTAACCATGGTACCATCAATATATTATTTTCTCTATCTATATAATCCTGATATACTTAATGTCCAGGTTACAGGGAAATGACATAGAGTTTTAAAACTGAGAAACTGTGCAATGTAACAAGCTTCCCTCAGACTTTAGAGATTAAAATGTGTTGTTTAATTCATAATTCTTTGCTGCTTGTGCATTTTTTACCATGCAGGCTTTCTGGCAGAGCATTGTTTACAAGCAGAAATAAGTTCCAGATAAATATTTATCATTCTGAAAATCAATCTCAGGAGATACCAGGGAACAATAACAGTGTCACTGGTGATTTTGAGGCTTTTTTTGACTGTTTGAGAGGTCATAAAAAGATTCTGGTATTTTATAGTTCACTTTGTTTGAGTTAGAACTGTGAAAATGCAGCTATAACTTATATATATTGCCTTGATCACTGTAATATAAATTTTTGAAAATTTAAAGTGCAGCAGAAGGAGAAGGTTACATGCTTCTGAAGATTTTGTTGCTTTTGCTGCTATTCTTTTTCTGATATAAAGGACCTGTAAATTGATCAGATTGTGAGTTCATGCCATTTTATAGTCTTCTGTACTGGCTTTCTAAATGGAATGATGTGAAAGCTGGGACAGATTAATTCAGAATTTCAGGAAGAAAAGCACGAAATACCCACTGTGCTTCATTCCATATGGTTCAAGTAAAATTACTTTTGCTGTTTTAGGAAGAAGTTGCACAACATAACGTTGCTTAGGCTTATTTAACAGCTCGAGACAATTTTCAGTTGTCTTTCCCTTGCCGTCTCCTCTTCCCATCCCACTTCCAGGAGCAGATTCCCCAACTTGTCTTGTGCTGTCTGCGTTGTAAATCAGCTAAACTGTTCAGTATCTGTTTTTAAGTATAAGGATAGTCTGCCAGCTTTCTACTGTTTTCATCAGACTGACCTAGAAGCAAGAGTATGTGAGGAGGGTGAAGGGCAGAACCTCCTCTTTCAGAGGCAGCCGGCTATTACTTCAGCAAAACTGAAATGTCTGATTTCAAGCCCAATGAGCCCTGCTACCTTTTCGCACACGTGAAGTGAAAGAAACATGTTTAGAAGATGTCTTGGAGGAGTATTTAATTGCTGTTGAGAAGGACTTATTGATTCAGAGATTCTTCCTGGAGTGTGAGATAATAACAATTGACTAATTCTCAGATACAGAGAGCCACTGTCTTCCTGGACCAAATTGTGCAGAGCTTCCTTTTACAGGCTGTGCAGCTCAGGTCTGTGCCTAATAGAGCTAAAACCTTTAATGGCATTTATTTCTGAAGAGCAGCCAAAGAGAGAGATGCTCAGGATATTATTAAGATGCAGGCAGAGTTGGATGTGACCCCAAGCTAGATTATTAAAAAATATACTCAGGAATCAATGATGCAGAATATGCAGATAAATAGATTAGTCTGGGAGTATAATTAAACTCTGTTTTGCCCAGTTATTATTTTGGTGAAACTATGACCAAATTCAGAGAAAGATTTATGCAAATAGGATGATATAAAATATCTGGCTAGTGAAAACAAAGAGTTCCCTTAAGAATTTGGAGGACATTCAAGTCTAATAGATGAGAGCGGTTTCCCTTCTAGAAAAAGTGATCCGGTACCCTCAAGCTATAGAATGCAAATGTGAGTGTGAAGTCACTTTCATCTTTTGGAATTTTTCTTAAGTAACGACATCTTATATTTGACCATAAATGGTCTTTGAAACACTGCTTTTTTTGTTTATTTTTTTACAGTTTCTAGTTAAAACCTTGGTGGTTAACACTGAAGCAGCAATTATTTTTTGGTTATGACTACAGTTATTTCATAATCCACTTTAAGCAGTTATAAGTATTCAGTAAGAAGGCAATAATAATGATGTTTTTCTCTAAAACTACTGTAATTGCCTGTTTCCAGCCACAGAGGCAATCCTTGAAGTGATCAACTCTGCCAGGAAGAAAATACTAATATTGTCTTCTTTTCATTTCTTTTCTATGTTTTCTGTTCTGAAGTTTTCTACTGAATTAAACAACTTGAGTTTTCATATTTAAAACCAATTTTTTACTCTAACTGCTAGTATTTTCTTGGAGTTCTTTGCAGTAAGTAGCAACATTTCTTCTTAGAAATGGATTATAACTGGCTAGTATTGAATCATACCTGTGCAAATATGGCTTGTAGGTTCCACCTTTTAGCATTGTTTAAATTACTATCACTGACTGCAAGTGGTGACAAGTGAGAGGAAGGGAAAGGAAAGCCACATAATCCTTGTAGCCCTTAAAATTGTGTTGCAAGGAAGAATATGCATTTTTACAAAAAACTGTTTACAATTTAAAAAAGAAATAAAGATGAGTTGTTATTCCATTAATTTTGCATTTCCTGAAGCTCTGATGTAGACAGTACATTAGAAACCTGGTTCTCTGTGTGCTTGCTGTGAGAAGTGGACTTTTGGAAGACCTTATCTGTCATATCTCCTGCTCTTTCTGCCTATGCATCTGTGATAAAGCACCTACGATGTCTTTCAGTCCACTTTCACTAACTGGCACATCACCCAGTGTGTGTTCAGGCTGAAAAATTCCACCCAGAAACCTGATCCAGTGACTCCAGAAATCTCCCAGAAGTCCCAGTGAGCCAGATAACCCTCTTCCATCAATCCCCCTCAGCTCAGGAATTACAGACATTGGCCTGATGACATAACATTCGATGCCTGGAGAGAAGGAGTGAGAAACCAGTCGCAGAGTCATGTCTTCTCTGTTTTAGTGTCTGCTTCTGTCTTCATCAGCAATGGAACAATCCAGGTGTATTTTGCTACAGGTGCATGTCTTCCATTCAGACTCTTAGCAGCCTGTCACAGTCGGTCACAGCTCTCCTTGTGTTTGGGACACTCTGATTGTCTCTCACTGTACAGTTGTTACGTGATGAAGCAGAAGGTAATTCCATGCTGTGCTTGTCCACCCAAACTGACTTTCTTCCACTATGTTACTGATTGTAAAGTTCCCATACCTGTTCAGTGTGTTACTGTTTGCCTGGTTTTGTTAAGATTTCCAACAGACTTAAAGGAGTTTATGAGGGAACTAACAGACAGACAGACAGGTGAATGTTCCCACTTGCTTGTGCATGTGCATAAGGATGAAATAGAAACCTTGCTTCCTTAAGAAGATGGTGTAAAAAGGGGAAATATTTCAGTTATTTGTGAAACGACAACCATGGTAACTCTTCAGTTACTACTTTCAACAAAATATTGCATTTTTCTTGATTAAAATTATTATATTTGCTTTGTCAATTAACCTGGAAGCAATGTAGAAAGCAAGGCTATTACTGTTGTTAAGAAGAGGGACTTCAGCCAAGATATTTTTACAGTGGCTGATTAGTAAGACTGAATGTAATATATTGCTCGATTCCTTTAATTAAATGGAAAGCTAACATCCTCTAATGGAATATGGAATAGTGCTGCCTACCACTACATGGTCTGACTGTGCCTTGAACTTATACACAATGTTAGTATGTGATGAAAGGACACACTGTCTTTGAGTCCAGCTCTGTTGAAACCTTTCAGTAATTGATCTGGGTCCTGGTTCAGCCTTAGTAATGTGAACACAGCACAACACTGGAATAATACAGGTGTGCTGAACTGAGCAATATCTGATGAGCTCAAGGTGCAGCCAGAACTCCCTTCCATCCACCCACGTGGGTAGATTCTCAGGCTTCTCAGAACGGGAGCTGGTGGAGTCAGTACTAGGACGGTGTCCCAGTCTAATGCCAGTAGGGTTTTGGTGTGATCCCCCCGAATGAAATTAAGATGCAACCAAGGTCAGATGCTGTACGTCAAAGGATCTTCTTTATTATGAAAGGCAATGAGATAAGGTGATAGCTTTAGGAAAGAGTAGAACAAAGATAGAAATCAAGCACGCACTGCGGGTAGAGTCATGAGAATAGTCACCACCACGGGTCTATGGCATCCTGAGGGCTGGAGTCTCGGAGTCCTGTGATGAGTCAGTGGTGGGCAATTGCACACAGGGCTCTTTTGACAGGTCCTCTTATAACTGTTCCTCTCGACTGAGGTTGTCATGATGACCACACGTACTGCATATCTTCAAACACCTGTGCATGTGCTCAAACTGCACGCACCTCCTGGTTGTTCTTCACACAGTTGTCACGTGGCCCCCTGGTGCTTAAGCACAGAGCTTTCTTGTGGTTTGACAGTTCCTGTGTTGCAATTGACTGTGACTGGCAATCTTTGGGACAGAAATGTCACAGTACAGTCCCTTACAGATGGGTAACAACCAAGAGTAGCCAGTGAGACAGGCTGACTATCCTGATGGGGCCCAGGTCTTTAGCCGGTTTGCATAGGAGGCCAAGAGCAAATGGCATCCTGGCCTGTGTCAGAAACAGCATGGGCAGCAGGACCAGGGCAGAGATTGTGCCCCTGCACTCAGCACTGAGGAGGCCACACCTCTAGTACTGGGGTAAGTTCTAGGCCCCTCACTCCAAGAAGGACATTGAGGGGCTGGAGCACATCCAGAGAAGGGAACGAGGCTGGGGAAGGGGCTGGAGAACAAGGCCTACCAAGAGCAGCTGAGGGCGCTGGGGCTGTTTGGCCTGGAGAAGAGGAGGCTGAGGGGAGACCTCATCACTGTCTGCAACTGCCTGAAAGGAGGCTGTGGTGAGGTGGGTGTTGGTCTCTTTCTCCCAAGTGACAGGCAATAGGACCAGAGGAAATGGCCTCAAGTTGTGCCAGGGCAGGTTCAGATTGGATATCCAATATATTAGATAGCAGAAGTATTAGATATTTCTTCACTGAAAGAATTGTGCGGTACTGGCCCGGCTGCCCAGGGAAGTGGTCGAGTCCCTATCCTTGGAGGTATTTAAAAGGCTGATAGATGATATGCTCAAGGCTAGGGTTTCGTAGGAGGATAGGTACGGTTGGATCTGATAATCTCAAAAGTCTTTTCCAACCAAATGATTCTATGATCTTGCTT
The DNA here is from genome assembly GCA_033558185.1 of Dromococcyx pavoninus. Lineage (NCBI taxonomy): Eukaryota > Metazoa > Chordata > Aves > Cuculiformes > Neomorphidae > Dromococcyx > Dromococcyx pavoninus. The sequence continues at coordinate 568,328 of JAUMJL010000149.1, forward strand.
TTGTTCTCAGATGCACTACTTAGGGTTGCAGATTGAGACCTGGACTCAATTTTCAGATAACTGATGAGAACTTAGTTATTGCTTTTAGCCCCATTATTACCACAGGAAGATGAATATTCAGCGTCTTCTCTCACTGAGGTAAAGCTCAAATTTTCTTTTTCAGTAGAGTAACCTAACCCAGAAAAGAATGAGCTATCCTGGTTGGACTGAGTCTTTTGCAGCAAATGATTTGATATCTCCGAGAGAAGGAATGCAACACTGAAGCCTAGTGATCGGCCCAGCTTCTGGAGAAAGGCAAACCTGGTGTCCTATTCTTTCTCCAAGTCACATATGGAAACAATTTCTGGTGTGCTTCAAGCAGCTAAACTTCTTTTTCGATATCTGGATGTGATGGGGTCATTCCAGTACCCCTGACTCAAAGGTCAACTTTTGTGCAGTTTCTGTGCCGCCCTTGGCTGGCTGGCGAGAGAAAAGCTGGCGAGAGCCTGCTGCCTGCACTGGCACCACCTTCCTTGCTCTAAGTGACATCTTCTAGAAAGACCTTTTAAAATAAAGCAGGAAATGTAGTAAAGCAGGAAATGCGATTTGAGAAATGCTGGACTGTTCTTAATTTTTAATTGCTCTCTGTGTTTTTTCAAGGTTTTTTTGTGAATCATTGTAGTAGAGACCAGATCTTTTCCACTGTACTTGGGAGAGTAATTTCTAATTAACATGTTGTATTCCTTAGCAATCAAAACATTTCTAGACACAAAGCAGACAAACAGCAATGGTGCCATCCAAAAAGACAATGATTTAGAGACCTCACTGAAGATGATTTCTGCAACAGATTTTATTTATGGTTGCATAAAATGAAAAGAATTACAAAGCTGGCAGATATTAATATTGCCGAGGTGAAAAGAGCAGTCAAATACATCGTGTCTGATCTTTCTTACCCCATCACCCTCCAGAAGGTTTTAGCTTGTCTAACTTTACCATATTTTTATACGTTTGCCCTGTGCTACTTGAAGGCTTACTTTTTTCTGTTTCACGTCTTTTACTGGGCAGTATCTGATACTTCCCACTGTGTCCAGTAGTGGCGTTTCAGCCTTTTCTCTGTGCAAAGAGAAATTGTAAATTTGTATGTTCTAGAACAATTGAAACGTAGTCTTGATTTTAACAGAATCCTCAGCTACTGTAATGTGATATTCTTAATTTTATATTTTTAAACTTTGGCTTGTTTTTTTCCATAGTGAAGACCTGTGCCAGAGCATTTATTTACAGGTCAATCAGACAATGGTATGATGAGGAAAACAAATTTGGAATTGCTAAAAGCAGTATCTTGATCTAGTTTGACTAGTACACTTAAAGCTTGTGAAATAGATAAAGGAATCTCTTGGGCCTTTGGAGAAAGCTCAGAAAAATATTTTTTTAGTAGAAAAATGTAATCTCTGATTTAATTAAGACACAATATCATCAAAGTAAGAGTATTAAAGGTAACCTTGTTGGGTTTTGCTGATTTTGGGGTTGCATAGATCAATGCACCATACCATGGCTCAGTCTAAATAGAAAATAGGAAATAAAAGCTGTGATATATTTTGCTCATCTTGGGATTTTCAGCGTGGAAAGCTGAGACATGTCCACACTGAACTGTGTTTTAGAAGAGTAAGGCATTTTTCTGATAGAAAATAAGTGTGGAAATAAACTCATGCTGTTTGTACTCTGCATTAGCAAATAGTGTCAGGAGATGTCACCTGGCTCTGCTAGATGGTTTGCACATAGTTAAATTGTTAGAAATGTAATGTGGTCCTGACCTTAGCATAGTCCTAGATGCTGCCCACCAGCACTTCCATCAACTCTTCGAGTGTAGCTGGGAGCTTTGGCCTTGGGGTGTTGCAGGCTTGGATGTGTGTGAGGATGTCTGGTGGGAGTTGTTGTGTTTTATATATCCTGACAATATTTCCTCTGCTGTGTTTGATTTACAGGACCAAGGGGAATGATACAGGGCTCTAGATGACCTTTGCTGTTATTGGTAAGAATGTCTTCTTCCTTTCCCTTGTTTTCAAAACAGGTTGGTTTTTGTAAAACAAAACTTAGTAGTAGTTTATGTTTGTACCCTAACCTAAGAAGTAAGGAAGTAGCTGGCTGGTGTAACGAGGGTTGTGGTTAAAGATCTTTAAGTTTCTGGTGCATATGGAAGCCGCTGCAGTGTGTAGGTGCCCCAGTGGTGTAGGTGGCTTGATCGTGAGGCCACTGTACAGTCTCCGTGGCACAGACGTTTTGCTTCTATACCTGTTTCCACTGACAAAGTACCCTGGTGTTCAGTAAGTTACCCTGTGTCCCCACCTGTGTATCTCTTTGTCAATCTGTAAAACACAGGCAACAATGATGGTATTTAGTGATGATATTCACTGTCTTGGTGAAGCATCTTGAGATTGATAGATGCTATTGAATAATGGTGTTATTTATAAGAGAGTGTTACTGCCACAGCTGTAAATACGGATGAAATGTATCACACTAAGCAATTTTGACAAAACTGCATTTTTTTCTCAAGAAAACTGAACCATATTGTGGGTCAGCATCAATTCTAACACTTTTTTTGACAGGAATGTGTCAAAATGAATTGTTTTACCTTTTATTTCATGTCAGTGGTGTCAAAATATTTCATGTCAAATAACTGATTTTGCACTCTTTTTGCTACGACTGCTTATGGGTGAGTTGTACCTGTGAGCTCTCTTCTAGACTCTGTCCTGTTGGTTCTGCTAGCGGTATTCTAACCCAGGTAGGTGACCTGAAAATAACACTGCTCATCTTCAGTCTGATTAGGGGTGAAACAGACTTTGTGCTCTTTCTTTTGTTAAGACAAGTAACTATCTATAGGTATCAATGCATGCTATATTCAAATATTTCTGTGTGGAATGTTTCAGTCTCAATGTGGCCCTCTTTCATGTGCGTGATGTGCTCTGATTGCAAGAGAGGGCAATGCAGTTAACGTTAGAAGGCAGTCTTCTTCAGGAGCCCTGGGCGTGTGGCTAATTACAGAGACACATCTTTTAAATTTAACTACTGTTTATTCATCCCAGAAAACGTAGGGTGGATACAGCCTGGAGCTCACCTATTAACACTTGTCTGAGGTCTGGAGTCTTGGGAAGTGGCACTTCCTCTTCATGACACTTTCCTCTTCATGAATACTGCAACTCTTTCAGCTGTGTGTTCCCTTCTATTTTCCCCCAGGCCAAGGTCCTTAACAGTTAAGGGGTCTTTCTAACCTTGAGAAACAGGCTGGTGAAAGATATTTCTTACTGACTGGTTCACCAGTTATTTTCCCCAAGGACTTCTAGTATTCTGACTGAAGAAATCCTAATGATGGCATTACAGTGGCTTTTGCTTGTTATGGCTAGCCAGCCTTTTTTGATTTGACTTCAGACAGCTGACCAAAATAATGTCAGATATAAAATAAGAAAAGACTACTTCCAAAAAACAAATGCATATCATAGTGATAAGGGTTAAAATAACATATTTTCACATGTCAAATCTGTTCATGAAATCACTTTTCAGCTAGGCTAGGTAAAATGAGAACTTGATATGCAGGAAAGTATTTATGTTAGATTTTTATTTTTGCTTTTGTACTGTCTTTGCTTAGTTTTTATTTTCTTCTCTCTCCTTTTGTTCCCAATGAAGTCCTTCAAGGCTAGATCAAAAGTAGAAATTATACAGTGGCCAAAGGTACAGAGGACAGTTTGCTCTGTTGGGACAGTCAAAAACCACAGCATACTTCTAGTTGCTCAGCAGTGTCTGCTGTTGCAGTAGCCACTAACTGGAAATGCAGGAAAATGAAGAAAACACAAGGATGAGTTTTAATCCAGTCACTTCTTTCTGTAGTTCACTGATGTGTTCTATTGGAAGCATATATTCCAAAGGATTTATTTGGTAAGTTGGAAGAAAAATACTTAAAGAAATGGGGAACTGGAAAAGGGGATATGATAGAATATCTAACATCATCGCTTTCTATGATGAGCACAGCTGGTCAGTTCATATAGGTAGTGCAATGTCTGAGCAGGGTGTAATGGCACATGAGGAGATCACTCTGAAGCAAGAGAAAGTGGGAATTAGCTCAGAAATTAATAAATGAGTAATGAGCTGAATGGAGAACAGATGGTAATAGGCAGATGGAAGAAATGTTGGGATAGGGAACGTGGTTGTATAATTTTCCTGAAGGTTTTCCTGCATTGTCTTTCAGGTATTTTCAGTAGCTCCCAGAATAATCCTCTCCATGATCTCTCCAGGCACTGACAGGCCAGGAGTTACCGGGGTCATCCCTGCTGTTGAAGGATGTATGATTCAAGGTCAGTGTGCTCTCCATATAGGTTAATTTTGGAAGATAAAAAAGTATCCCAATTGTCACTGACAAGTTTTGACAGGAAGTAGGGTGATGAGGAAGGCAAAATGACCACAGGTTTTCCAAGACTGAGATAATCTCTTGTCACTGTAAATTCTGTACTGAGCATTCAAACAAGTCTTCACAGTAAAGAAAATTTTATTATAAAAGGCTGAAAACCTAAGAATAACCTCCACGTTTCATAATTTACATGTATCTCAGAATTAAGCACATTTAAATTTAGACATTGCTGAGGGGAAGCACTCTCAGATTTTGGGAACTCTGAACCAAAGGGGAAATCAGATTTAGCACAATGACTCATTTTATTTTCAGGCGTGTATATATCTGTATTTGAAGTCAGATGGAACAGCCTAAAGCGGAAATTTTAGCTTTCCCATTTTAACAGTTGCTAGATAAAGGGGACTAAAAATTATGGCTAGATGAAGATTAATAGAAAATACCAGTGTTTTTTAAGTTTCCTTTAAAAAAATAAATGCCAGGTGGGAATAGCACTGCATAATTTTCTAAATTGCTTCACAGATTGTCTGTTAGTTGGTGTCACATTGTACAGTGTAAACAGTTGTTTCTGTTTACTATTATAGCAGCATCTGCTGGACCTAAATGTGTATGTCTGTGTTTTGTTAGGTGCCCTATAAACATCAAAAAAGGGACAAGTATCTTTGAATCCAGCCCTAAGTCTGTATTGTGTTTTACTAACTTTTCTAGCAGTAAATTTTCTGGCAATGCTGTTAAAAAAAGACTTGAGGGATGTAGGTTCAGGTATCTTCTGGTGCCACAGAATATCTTGTCTCTCCTTGGCAGAACTGAAACTTCTTGATTTCACTATAATTATGTACATGCACACATGGAGAGGATGTGCCATATCCAAAGAGATAGAAGCTGCACAGTAAAATCAGAAAGTTTTGTATTTCATTCTTCCACATTTCTGTGTCTATTTGTGTGTACATAACAAACAGTAAAGAGTAAGGATGAAGTACCAAAACCCTCTACTTTTACCTGTGCATACAAAATTATTATTTCTTTTTCTGGAACTACTGAACTTGTGAGAGTACTCTTGTTTCTTTTAATGGGATGTGATGCTGAGAACACAACACTCTGAACAGCATTGTTAGACGCTTGCACGCTGAGGAGAAACAATTGAGTGTAAGCGTTGAAAAGGTTATGAATAGAAAATAGAAATTGAGCTAGATTTTTTTTCCCTGAGTCCCACAGTGGATATTTCACCTCTTTTCTACCTTTGTGTAACACAAATAACTCTTGCTTTTATAAAACTATTTTTCCCTCTTTGAAGCATCCATGAAAGAAAGAAAAATCTTGAGGTCTTTGCATTGGTAATTTATTTTCAGCGTGTATTTTACACAACCCATCACATTTATCTGTCTTTGCTAATAGCACCTTAAATCTAGCATGATCTCCCATGTTTTTGGTACTCCTGAGGCATTCATACTTAAAGATGGACAAGATAGTAGAGAAATCTGAATTTAACCTTTTTGAAAATATATACGAAAATAATATTATTATTTTAATAAATCTACAATAAATTAGAATAGCCACTTTGTCAAGTGTCACTTTAGAACTGTTTTACAGAATATGATTCAAAATAAGAGCTATTTGATGCAATGCCAAAGATCACATTGAACTTCAAAGATACTTTCACAAGCAAGTGCTGAAGTGCTTTGCCAAGTCATAATCAAACTGAGCACTGCAAAATGTCATGGATGTAAACAAAGCACCTTCTCTTTAAGCACAACTGATGAACATAATTATGAATTATCTAAGGAACAAACAACTAGTTCAGCCTTGGAATACAAGGCTGTCTGCAACAATCAACATTCTTCTTCCCCAAGGTTATACTTAACATTCCTTTGGGGTTTTTTTCAAAACAAAGTTAGGGCATCACTTCCTTTAAGGGCTGAAACCTAATGACAATTATAACAAATGCTCTGCCCAGTGAATCAAACAAGCGTTTTTTGGCTGGCGATGCAGCAAAGAGACCTGTGGAGCACGGAAGCAGAAGAGAGGAGAAACGGACTCTTTGTTCTCTCTGCAGTGTTATATGACTACACAGGAGATGAAGAACAGATTTCCAGAGCTTTCCAGGAAGCGTGTCTCTCTACAGATTAGAAAGGCATATCTTCTTAGAAATATTGGCACCACTATAATGATCATTATAAGAAAGTGCTTGGTAGCAAAGTGTCAATGTTGGTTTTACAGCATTTATGACTTCAAATATACACTTCAGTTTCAGAAGTCAAATGATCTTGAAATACAAATGTTCTTGAAATAGAGGAACATAAGAAAACGTGGAATTGAATTATTATAGAAAATGTCACATTTTCCTGCCATTTATAGCAGCATCTGGTGGATCTGAACATCTCTGTGTTTTGTTAGGTGCCGTACAAACGTCATTTTGCCATTTCACATTTATCCCGCCATTCCAAATCAGCAAGTGGAATGTCTGGTAGAGATCATATTATTGCAGCTGGCATAAAGAAATCGAGAGGGATCTTTAAATGACAGCAAGATGTGAATCAACTCCAGGCATGTTTATATAAATTCGACTTTAAACCACATTCTCACTAATCATAGGATTCTGGAAAGGACGTAGATAGGTCAGAGGACCTTTCTGTTATCAGAGTCAATAACAAATGAATTTCAAGGAAAAGCATGTTTTCCAATAAAAATTTAAATGTCTCAGATGGGAAAGACTGATTAATACGAAGCATGTTAAGCATTTAGGCTGTAGAAAATTAATGGAAATACAAGCTCCCAGAGAATTTGTACAGTTAACTCCCCTAGGTTTCTTTAGAAGTCCCAGCTGGTGTCTTGAATGCTGTGTTACACAGAGATGTGGTTGTTCTTCAGCAAATAACATTCAATGAGTTTCCATTTCTTTCAAAAAGCAGTAGATAATTTTCCAGGAGCAAATTTTAAAACATACCAACTTGTGTTATTGTGTCCAAAGACTAGACAAAATAACTTACAATTCCATGTGAAATTACAGTTATATGAGATATTCCTTGTACACTTGATGTCATTGTCAAAATAGATCGTTCTGGTTTCATAACTTAATTTTTGTAGTAACCATTAGCTAATATTCCCTGCTTGAAGAAAGCAAGGAGATAGTTTTCTTATAACTGCTCACGATTTTTTATGAATGAAGATTACGGTAGATAATATTCTTGGTTTATAGAAGCAAAGTAGGATATGCTGGTTTGGTTGAACTCTATGTTATGTAGTTTCAAAAGGTGGACTGCTTTTCTCCTCTGTTCAACAAGGTCTTTGGAGGGAAATGATCCAATAAATGTGTCAGACAGGTTCCTTCAGGCTCCATCAGTAGTGCAGTAATGAGATTTTAAAGCTGCTGTCTTTTCCACATCTATTGAAAAAAAGGAAGTGTATATGAGTTTGGAGGCAGAGGGATCTTGCCTATGTGCAGGCAGATAATACAAATCAACTTTAATAATTAAAAGATTATATCAAAGCAGTATTTATGTGTCATGCTACATATCTTATTACTTATGGCAAATGAAAAAAGACTGATACTTCAGGGGCTGCTCCCAAAGGGACAGTCATCATTGTCTAAATATGCTTGGCCCCAGAAAGCAGAGGGGACTGACTTAAATTTGAGCTTTTGAGATTAAACCTCAGGTGCAGCGGACAGTCTGACAGGGAGCCTTGTATCTCTCTCTGTGTGATACTTATAACTGTGTTCAATCCAGGTAAGGGATCCTGATGTAATGGTTTACGAAAGTCTGACAGAAGTGAAATTAATTGAGGGACCTGCAATCCTCATTCTTTGTCTGGATTCTTTCCGAGATGTCCAACAACTACAATGACAATGAAAATTAATCACGATTTATTATCCACTGAAGACTAAGGTACAGATCAAGCTTTGATTTAGTTGTATATTTTTGAATAGTAGCATTCAACAAGAAGATGCAGGCGGCAGCTCTAGTGAAATTCAACCAGTTGCATGTAAATACTTCCACAAGTGGCTTATAAATAACACAAATTGTACTCACAGGAATTCATGAATGTCTTTAAGATCAGTGTGGGATTTTTATCAGTTTTTTTCTGAGACCTGCTGACAAATGAGGGACAGAAATTTAAAAAAACATTGTATATCTAAGTTTAAACCTAGATGCAACCTAAACAACTCGTCTTAAAACTGTGATGCAAAATATCCAAGCAGCCCTGTACGTTTCCTGCTGGCCAGGTGCAGGTGCCCCCAGGCCTTGCATCTCATTTGTGCATTTTAGTTCTGTTGAGGCTTTGAAACCCTCTCCAAGGACCAGACATGAAACATTTAGGATTCAAGGCAGTTGAGTCCTGCCTGGAAGGCAACCTTAACTGCTGGATGTCTTGTGGAGTTAATAGAAAAGTCATGTTTATCACATAGAGCATTGCTTTCCTTCTCCTCTCTTCTGACGTGTAAATGGAGAGACAGCATTGCACATATCCTCCTTAATTAGAGAGCTGTGGAGCACTTTTTGACTTGAAAATGGCATTGACCTTTAGTTAATAGAAGAAATATATACATATGTTAGCATATATATGTATGTATCTACCTGCGTGTGGGTTTAGTCTATTGTGGTGATGTACTTAAAAAATAGTTCATAAGTTTTTTAATTACAAAGCAATTAAAATCTTTTGATCATAGCTTTTTTTCCTAGGCAGCAATTACTTATGATTACCATGGTTTTAACATGCGTACAGTGGATTTGATTAAAAAAATTGTGTATTGATTGTGTTAACTGGTAATAGACATTCTCTCGCCCTCTAGGCTCTGTAATAACGGTAGCAGTTAAATTATTGTGATGAGGAAACCAATTCATAAATACTGCAGTAGCAGGCATGACTGAGGAAAATGGTTGCAGTTCCAAGGATATAACTTTCATTTATTGTAGTGGCAGTAGAGTTACTGGAGGTCATATTTTTTAAATTAGGCTTGAATTTAAAAATAGAATACTAACTCTCTGGTTTGCATCAGGTTCTGTTATTTATCTCTCTGACACAGACGAGATAAAGATCCACAAAAGTAGACATTAATTCGTGTGAGATTAAAATCCATGATTTTTAAGAGCAATCTACCTAGAAATAGTTCATATTAATTGACTTTACTGAATTTATAATGCTCTGGATAATATGTCCTGAGGGACAGGATGAAGCATTTATAGAACCCTGACGTTAAACAGTGCATGTAGTAGTTTCTATTCGTGTATCTGAGCAGCTCCCATTGTATCAGCAGACCATGCCAAAGTGTCATCCTGCATCATGAGCTGATTTCCAAAGACCTCCTTTTCCTGAGGCAGAATGCTCCTGCTCTAGTGCTGGGGCAGGAAAGCCATAAGCATCTGTATCATTGGTATCTGGTGCTGTTACTGTGAGTAACTTCCCAGAGCTCAGCAACCTCTACTCATTAGAAACACTATAAACCATTTGTTGTTCTAATACCATCTAATACATTTGTAATGTCCACCTCATGTTTCTTTTGTGCTCAACTTCAATCTCTTGTGGGTAAGGCAAATTGACAATAAAATAGAAGAGTCTCTGAATTGGGGTACAATACTTTAAATCCTGTATAATAAATATGAAAAGAATATGCTTCAACTTCGTAGTAACAACTTCATAATTAAAATGGAAAAATAATGGACAAATATGTACCTATTTTGGAATAGACTCTAAGGCATAATAGAGCAGTACTTTGATAAGCCATTCTTAGCATCCATCATTTTCTCTCACCCTCCAGAATGCTTCTCAGAGGTAACTGTAGGTACTTTCAGTAATCATAATAGATATAATAAACTTGAACAAACATTTTGTGGATGCTGATCTTTTAGGAATACATGCTGTAGCTCCTGTTGACCCACACTTATGGTAGGTATTTTGAAGTACTAATGGCTATTCCTGGAAGATGGTTTTGTATTGTAAATATCAGAAACTGTTCCTTTCTAACATTTATGACACAAATAATAAAAAAACTTCTGCAGATCAACATAAAATTCTAACAGTGCTTATTGAAGCTGTTGCCTCTTCATACTGAATTCGTGCTTATTTTGTGTCCTTTTGTTCTCATTAGAGCATTGACCTTTTGCAGATGACACAAAATGAGGTAGAATGACTGATAACCCACAAGGTCCTGCTTCCATCCAGAGGGATCTTGACAGGCTGGAGAAATGGGCTGACAGGAACCTCATGAAGTTCAACGAAGGAAACGGTAAAGTTATGCACCTGGGGAGGAAAAACACCAGGCATCTCGACACAGACGAATTCAACCTTTTGGGCAGAAACTTTGCAGAAAAGGACCCAGGGGCCCTTGTGGGCGCTGAGTGGAACATGAGCCACCAGTCTGCCCTTGTGATGAGGAAGGGCACTACTCAGCACTGGTTAGACCACACCTGGAGTGCTGAATCCAGTTTGGGACTGTCCAGTAAAAGAGAGGCGTGGACGTATGGGAGAGTGCTGTGAAGGGCCACAAAGAAAATGAACAGCCTGGAGCATCTCTTACATAAGGAAAGGCTGAGACAGCTGGGACTGTCCAGCCTAGGGAAGGCTTGGAAGGAGTCTCATCAACGTGGACAAATATCTGATGGGAGGGTGCAAAGAGGACAGAGACAGGCTCTTCTGAGTGGGGCCCAATGGCCGGACCAGAAGCAATGGGCACAAACTAAAACACAGGAGATTCCTTCTGAACCTCAGGAAACATTTTTTCATGGTGAGAATGCCTGAGCACTGGCAGAAGTTGCCCATAGATGTTGTGGATTCTCCATCGCTGGAAGTTTTTGAGACCTATCTGGATGTGTTCCTGAGCAGCCTGTTCCAAATGGCCCTGCTTGATCAGAAAGTTCATACAAGACAACCTCCGGAAGTCAATTCCAATCTCAACCATTCTGTGATTCTATGACCACTGATTTTTGGCTTATCATGTTGTTTATTTGATATGCAAGGAAAAAAGCCAATGGTATTATTGGAGGACTACATGCACAGAAATCTCAAATGTTTAGATTTGTTTTTCTAGCGTTAGTAGTTCATAGTCATGAAAAAATTTGCTGTAATGGAGGCAAAGCTGCAGAAAGGCAGAGTTTAATACGTACTCTGACTTTATCAGTGGAATGTAGCCTGGCATTTTGTTCCTCTTGCACGGTGAACATTGCATGTATTTTCACACTGCTTTCCTTCAATGAGCTATTCCTAGTAGGCACATACTGATTTAATCAAATCTTACAGCTGTAGCTGAGAAGTGTTCTGAATAATAATAAGGCTTTTATACTAAATATGACTTAATTTAGAAAATACTGCTGATGCAAGATGGCAGATTCATTAAACTGCATAATTGGCCGATGCACTTACACTTCAGAAAATACAATTTTTTAAAGTCAGATCACTTGGTTGTCTAATAATATTTAATCTACCTTGTTTTTCTTCACAGGGATGTTTGAAGAACAGCTCTTGGGAATGAAAAAATTGAGCCAGTGATCCGTAATTAGCTTCAATAGACAGGTGTAACCTCCCAGTTTAGTGCCTTTCTGCGTAGGGAAGGTCGTGGAGCTTTTTTATGAAAACAGAATATTTGTTCCTTAGGTAAGTTTGCTTTTCTGAGTTTCAAAGCATCGAGTATGCTTACCTTTTAGTATGTTGAAAAGGCTTTTTATTTGGCCAATGACCATCCAACTCGCTTGCTGGTATCCCTCCTTTGTTAGTTCAGATAGATGCAATAGGAATAGTTTTCTCTTTCTTTCTTCAATAACTATAAAAGGAAAGAAAAAGATACAGCTCAGTATCATAGTACATTTGATCTCTTTGCTATGCCTTGAATTTACTTTTGTTTATTGATACTTTTCAATATTTAAATAACCATATTTTTTAAGCTATTGTCCTCCATTGATTGAGGCAGAAGAACAACTGTTTCAGTCTTCTTCATGTTAATAAAGCCACAGTGCAACCTTGATGCGAAAGTAGTAGTGATTAAACTTCATGTTTGAAAGAAAAACATAAATGCAACAGTTTTCTATCAGTTTCTTTTAAATGTTTACTCTAGCCATTGCTGGTAGCTGTTGAAGAAGGAGATTGTGAGAATCTGCTCTTAGTCTGTAATCTGCAATTTGGTTTTCTGTAATAAGGAATAACTGTTTATTCTTCTTCTAATGTCATGTCATGCACCATTCTCATGAATTAAAAAAAGATTAGTCATGCTCACTTCTCTGTCTGAGTAGACATTTGTCCCCTAAAATTCTACTGCAGTTTGTTCTGATTATGATACCACTTCATGATATCAATGACATACTTTTGTTCATAAATAAGCCTAAGTAGTAAAATATCTTTCCTATCAGTCTTTAAAATGAACTCACTAAAAATGTCTATCAATGGAAAAACTGATGTTTGCCAAATATAGTGGGGAAATGACAGGACATTGGTCAACAACATGCTAGAATCAAGCAAATAGAAGCAGGCAATAACAAGTTGAAAGTCTCTGTGGTCCATGTGTCCCTTCTTACTTAGAAGACAGTGACACAGAACTTGCTTTAAGGACACAGTGCACAAGACTTGTAGCACAGTTTGGTGGTATTTGGAGTTTATCTATACATAATGAAACTTCAGTCTGGATCATTTACATTGCAGTAAGGAAGAATGTCCTGGCTGCTACCGTTAGTTTATATAAAGGTTGATTGCTTACAGAGGTCATATCTGGTCCTGCTTTTAGGGAAAATACAAGGAGAAAATCTGATTGTGTAAGCAGTCATTTCTGATAAGTAAAAGCAGCTACAAGAGAAGCGAGCCCTATCATTTCTGCTGGGAAAGGGGAAGAAGAAAATTATGTCACTGGTGTTTTCCATGATATCCCTGGATGTTACACCTGCTCCAGCATTAAGCATCTAGTGCAGGATGTGTGATGACAAGGCTACCAGGCTGTGTTGTAGCACACATAAATGAAACTCATCCTGGCAGAACACAAGTAAAAGTTGAATTGGATGAAAAAGTTCTTTGAGTTGTATTAACAAGCCATATCAAATTGTCTTTAATTTCTATGAAAGGATTTTAGTTTGATCTCCTGATAGAAATTCTGAGGGGTTTTGGAGAAAAATGCAAATTTCATAATGCTAACCCATAGAAGTCCCCTTTAGGAATAATTCTTATTAATATTTTAGTCACAGACAACTATGACTGAAGTGGGGAACCTATCAGAATGTCATTGTTCTTCATTCAGCTATATATCTCTTCACAGTTTTGGGAAACTTATTATTATTACTCATTTTTAGAAGAAGGAGGGAGTAAAATTATTCTGCTTTTTATATCTATTTGGCCAATTGCACATTATCTGAAACAGATGCCTTGTTGGAGGTATGTATGCTCTCATCCTCCTTTCATAGGAGACATTAGACCTTCTGAATAAAGGTAGTTTCTTTCCATAGTGATACTAGGATTTAGTACAGAAATTAAAGAAAGCTAAAAATGAAAACACTCAAGTCAGAAGCTTATGTGAAAACTGGTTTCTATTTATTGACTTGAACATATGTAATTTTTGTGAATATAATCTTCCCACCCCTTGAAGGCAGATGCTGCTTGTATTTTCAGAGATTTCCCTCAAATCTACACTATGTACTATTTTTGTCTGAGCCGATATTATGCAGTACAAAAGGATACATAAATCTTGTTGCATGGTAAATTGTGCAATGAGCTACAGACATTTGCATTCCATAATAAATCAGAGAATATTTCTGGTTCACTGCCCTTAAATTTGAAGTTTTCAGAGTAGTAGAGATGTAGTAGAGATGAGAGTGGAGTCCAGAGATTTGTACAGATTATTTAGGTGAACTGTACTTGGATTTATTTTCAATTTCATGTATTTCACTTGGAGGGCTCAGGGCTGTCCATCTTACCAGGTTTAGAAGTAAGGCCCTGTTTCAAAGATAAGTGGTTTCTTTTGATGACCAGATGCCTGTTACCAAACTTGCACATTCTGCTTCCTACTTATGTAAGTAAATTGCTCAAACTAGATTAATTAGCCTAGGAAAAAACTCTGAAAATACTTTTTCTCATCAGTTTTCCATGACAAAGTTCCATGAAATGACTTACCGTTTGGTGGATAGCACAATGCAAAACAACTGACAAGAGGTATTCTGGTGATTTAGTCCATTGTGCAAATATTTAGAAAGAAAAGTGTCTATTAGTTCATGATTGTTTTAAAAAGAGGCCATTTTAACCTAATACATCTCCTCAAATTTGATGAGATAATTTTTTCAGCATATTCAACAAATTGTAAACTGTAGAAAAATGTAGATGGAATACTCTTATTACCTGATGACTTTAGAGACTTTTTCTATTTGAACATGTCTAATGAATCATATATTTTGAATTAGATTTAGGAAAAATAGTTAATTGAGATTAAAAAAATGCAGAATTCAAATTTTTCTATTTGTCTAGTCTTAGAAAAAAAGCTTTTCCTTTTTAAAGGAAGTTAATCCTTCAAAATAATAGTGTGCTAGATAAAACAGAGATTGTCATATCCTCTGAAGTATTCATTTTTAGAAATAGATCCCTATACATAAATACTCCATGATAAATCATGATTAAAATGGGCCTGTATCTGAACTTACTCTACACTAGCAGATCTCCTATCATTAAATATGTATCCTGGCACTTATGAAAATAATTCTGTGGAGTTAATTTATACCCAGTCTTCCACATTTGCTTCAACACCTGACTAGATAAACTGCACCCCCACTGAGACAGACACTTGTTTTTTTGATGTATAAGTAATGGGAAAGTTAACTTTGGAAGAGATATGCTGTTCTGAATTAGTTTCTTGTGCTGTTTGTGCCATGAATAATATAAACCCCCATTGCACAAGATTTTCTTTACATCTGGATTGAAGCCAAGGGAAAAGTGAAATGAGAAGAATGAGAGAAAAGGAGTCTGGGGGCTGCTGGAGGATCTCTGAAATCAAGTTTCACCTTTACGTTAGGCAACAAACAATCAGCACTCTAGGTGAAATGAACTGAACATCTTGGTTTCTCTCCCAAGAGTTTACTAATCCTCAGTTAGATTTCATTCTGTATGAAGCAATCAGAACCTGCTTTTTTTTTTCTCACTGCTGCATTGCATCTGAACAGCCCAGATTTTTTTCTGCTAAATTGGTCTTCTAAATCACCCCAAGTATTTATAAAGTCCTCTGAAAGCCTATACCACACTCTCATATGAAGGCAACAAACCGGGAAGAACATACTGTATAATGACATGTACTGGGAAAGTGGTTTTTGTTAACTCAGCAATAACCATTTGTGAGAAAAGAAGTGTCCTCTGTCTTTCAGTTTTTCTTGCCTGTCTCCAAAGGTGTGAAAAGTGAACACCGTTAGAGTCAGAAGCAGTGGTGCTCCCTCTGGTGTGAGGTTTTCTCTGGTGACCAGTTAATGTGTCTTCATATGCTCATAAATAGAAAGATTTGCTAATTCATTAGAGCTTCTACCTTTAAGTGGATCTCATTTGCATATATTAGACAGACAAACCAATGTGCACTTTACTGGTTGTCGACCCATTGTCTTAGCCACATTGTAAGCTTTTTCAAAGGAAGTTAAACATGCACTTTTAGAACAAAATCATGAGAATACCAAATCTGTTCTCCTTAAGGTTCAGTACAGGAGATGGATATCTTCAAATTTTCATTGCTTTTGTGGAAAATTGAGTTTATTCAATGTGGATAATATTTCAAATGTAGTTATGACTAATAGATGTGTTATATTTACAGTTATAACTATAAAAATGTTATAGATAACAGGGGAATAGATGGTTTTCGAAAGACCAAAACCTATATTTTTTTGAAACTTGTTATTTTTCCAAACCACACAACCCTTCATTCAAGAAAATAACAGTTCATAGTTCAACAGCTAATGCAAATACCATCCACAATATGTAAACTTATCCTTTTGCTACAGGATAAGTTTACATATTTAAAGCTTTCAATGTTACTGCAATAACATTTTTTGAAGATGGCAAGAAATTTTGAAACATTGCCAAATATTTTCATTAGCACAGCAACAGCACCAATTACTTAATCCTTTAATTATTTTGATTCTCAGTTAAAAGTTAAAAAAAATCAAAAAAAAACCCTCTGTAAGAAGCAAGTATGAATCCTCTTCAACAAACCATGACATTGCAAAAAGGACATTACAATGACAAGATGATAAATAAGATATATGCTGAGAGTGAAATTATGTGTCTATGCATTCTGCTAATTAGGTGCTCCAGCCCCTCAATGTCCTTCTTATACTGAGAAGCCCAAAACTGACCCCAGTACTTGAGGTGTGGCCTCCCCAGTGCTGAGTGCAGGGGCACAATCCCTGCCCTGCTCCTGCTGCCCACGCTGTTTCTGACACAGGCCAGGATGCCACTGCTGGCTCACTTTCAACCAGCACTCCCAGGGCCTTTTCCATCCAGCAGCTCCCCAAGCCATTCATCCCTGAGCCAGTAATGCTGCATGGTGTTGTTTGTCCGAAGTGCAGGGCCCAGCACTCAGCTGTGTTGAACCTCATATATTTTGCCTCAGCCTATCAGTCAAGCCTCTCCAGATCCCTCTGTACAGAGCCTTCCAGCCCTCAAGCAGATTGACACTCCCTTCCAATTTGGTGTCATCTGCAAACTTACTGAGGGACCACTCAATACCCTCATCCAGATGATTGATAAATACATTAAACAGAACTACTGGCCCCAGCACTGAGCTCTGGGAACACTGCTTGCCACTGACCACAAACTGGGTTTAGCTCAGTTCACCACAAGTCTGTGGGCTCAGCCATCTAACAACTTGTTGGACAATTTGGGAATAAATTAGAAGTTTCCATCCAAACTTAAGCAGTTTTCATACAGAGGTTACAGGACTAGGTTCCTTCAACTTGGAAGGGAGATGATGGGAGTGGAACTCACAGAAACATGTAATGCTGTCGGTGATATAGGAAAAATATGTTATTCACCTGTTACTGTAAAAATGGCACAATGAGCAAATCAGCCCCTATGGCAGCTATTAGATAACAGCTAATCCTAAAAGAAATGTTAAATCAGGCCTTCAGACATATACCAAAACATTCTTGAAACCCCTGCTAGGCATTAGTCTAGTTTAGGACAAGGACTGTTATTTTTCTTATGAAAACCCACACTGGATGTTATGTGATTAGACTGATATAAAATACTAATTTTGAGAAAATTTGAGTAGTAAAATGATATAGTAGAAAATAAATTGTCAAAGCAACTTTCTTGAAAAAAAATTTGAATCACATTAAAAACGGTGTATGAAAAACCACACAAATATTAAAGAGTTTGAAGATTTTTTTTTTAAGAAATAAAGAATATTCTGAAAAGCCAATTATCTGCATGAAAAAGTATATTAGTTATATAATTTATCTGGTATCTTTTCTATTCACATTAAGGATTTAGGTTTAGCATAATGAATATTTTCTTACAGTGAGAACAGTTGAGCACTGAAATAGGACTGCTCAGAAAGGTGATATTTCAGTAACAGGTGCTTAGTGCCGTGGTTTAAATGACGAGTGGGTGCTAGTGTTGGGTCATAGGTTGGACTAGATGATCTCAGAGGTCTTTTCCGATACTGTGATACTGTGAAAAATCACACGTGACATATGTTTGGAATGGTGTATTTAGACTTGATCCTGGTTTGAAAGAATGGGATGGACTGTACAATATTTCCTATTTCCTTTCAACTCTATTATTAGAAATTTCTATTATTCTATGATTTACTGAGAGTAGCTGACATTTACTCAGCTTCAGTACTACAGAGAGCCAGGTCCCCAAAAAGGACTTTGCTAAAGGTTATATAACAGAGCTGAGATCTCTCAGTCCCTGGCAGAGAGCCTGAAAATCCTTATTAATAGCCACCAAGTCCTGCAGACATGTAAACACCACAGTGTTCTTCAGGCAGGAGATCTTCTGAAGAATCGTAATATCCTCATCTGCGTGTGCTGCAAAGCCACGCAGCTGTGCAGGCACCAACACCATGGGCATTCCAGTACCCGCAGTCTGGTGGTGAGATAATAAGCAAGCTGTGAGTTAAAGCTGGTCTGAATCGCCATTGACAAAACAGTTGCAGAATAAGCGGGTTTGTGCAGATAGTTTGTCTTGCTTCTCAGACAGGGCACGACTGTGTCAGGAACATAAAATCTGTGACAACACTCTCAGATTCAACATGACTGAGTATTGGTTTGCCTCCTCATAAGAAAAATCTGAATCTAAAAACTGAGTAGTTCTCTGTTTCTCTGTCTTGAAAGACTCGCCTAAATGAACATGCTCTCAAAATATCTGTTCTACAATCTCTGGCCTAGGCTTATGATACATTGCAGGCATGCAACTTCACATCCTGGTGGACCAATGCCTCTTGTGTATTTCTACACCCTTCTGATATGTGCAAAAGCTAACTGAAAAGCAACCAAAATCAGTAAGTCTACATTGGCATTTCCCTTCTTCTTAAAATGTGGAGATGGCAAACTATTATTCCTTTACACTATTTCAGCGAGGCTTCTCAGCTCCCTACAGGTGAGCATTAACGAAGACCATAGACTGAATTCGGAAATAACAGGTCCTGGAAATGTACCTCATCTTACATTTCCAGCTAGTGAGACTGTTCTCCTCTGATGAAAAATATAGAAGTGAACCTCAAAGCAAGCTATGCTTATTTCACATGCATATTATTAAAGATTCCCAAGTTTCCTTTCTAAATTTAGGGTTACACCTACGTTTCCTTGAGAAGTAAGTTAATATTTCACTGCTTACTATTCCAGTACTTTTCCCTGGTTATTTTAATGATGTAATTTCTGACATAGGAATAAACTATCTTAATTTAACTTAGTCCTTACGATCAGATCAAGCAGGTTACAGTAGTCTTTCAATGGAAGCTAAAAAAAAATCTCTTTAACTTCAGTCACTTAAAATGATGCTAGAGAAAACATTCTGTCACTGCATTGAGAGAGTTTGTATAAAAAATTTGCTTAATTTGTTTTTCCTGTTGACCCAATGGTTTTCTGAGAGACTTGTCTGTAATAGATTTCAGGGCATGACTGGTTTTCAGATGAAAAATAGAATCTTGACTATCTCATTTATATTAAAATAGTAGAAGCATGTATTCAGTATATGAATTTTCACAGGCATTTTTAGTGAAATTAATTGGGAAATCTGTTTAATCTCACTTTCCTTTTTTTCTCCAATGACTTTAAGAGAAAGATTTTATCTGTGCATCTGTAGACACCAAGTGTTTGCACGAAAGGTTGTAGTATACCAATATAACATAGTTTGTAAAGGTTTAGGTGGATTTTTTCTGACATTATTCTGTTAATAAGATTGTGTCTCTCTGTCCTTTCAGTGACAGGGCATGTAACCCACATTTGTAGCCAACATGAGATCCACACCGATGCAGGCAAGTGGTGGGAGGTGGCAGCCATCAGCCACGGGCTCACAAGCAGAGTCTTGTTCTCTTCGCATCCATTAAAAATGCTTCCACATATCAAATTCATCGTGCCTATTTGTTTATTTTCACTGCAGTTTGTTGTGCTGCGTTCATGCTGTTGATGCAAATACAAACCTTCCCCTCGAGGGTCACAGGTTGTAGGGTAAGTTAGGCTGGAAGGGAGCCTTGGAGATCCTGTAGTCCTTGCTCCAAGACAGAACCAGCTGCAGTTAAATCAAGCGGCTCAGGGCCCAGACAAAAAGGTGAGAAAGGCCAACAGTTACAAAAGGCCTAAAAACTTACCTCTCCGCTTGCCACCTGTGTCTTTTCTAGGGCAGCATCTTCATCTGTTTCTTTCAAGTCAGATTTTCAAAGGCTTTCATAGATGCACAAACGCCCCAAGGTCTCACTGAGATCCCTTTGCCAGTTCTCTCTTCCATCGTATCTGAGGCCTGTTTTTTGTCTGCCCCTTGCCCTGAACTGGCTTCCGGATGTGGAGCCTGTGCTCCTCTAGGGCACTGCCTTTCTCTTCTTCACCTGGGCAATATTCTTCACCCTGATCAGCTTTTCTCCATCCTTTCCCAATTTATTATATTATTGAAGCTGCTCCAAACAAGCACGGATACTTTCTTCCGGGAAGAGAAACTCTTCTTCTAGAGATTCTCACCTGACCCTGGGCAAAACAAGGAGGACAAAGGACCTCACCTACGCTTTTTTTAAACGAGGCATGCACTCTATAATACACTATGTGAAAGCGAATGTAATGCAACCACCTCAGCATTCTTAAGGAGTATTTTCAAAATAGCTTAGGAATATTAGTTTTCTAGGGATCCAGCCACAGAGGAATTGTACCCAAACAGGCAGGTTAAGCTAGTTTTTTAAAGAGAAGTGAAAGCATGGATTTGTTCTCTTGTAAAGGTCTTTAGAACTTCTGTGTCCCAACTGTCCCCAGCTCCTATTTTGGCAGCTACTTCTGACAAAAAATAGCATTTGGTTTCTTACATGTAAATTGCCTGTTAGTTGCTTTCTGTAGTTGACTCTGGTTAATCTAATTTAGGTAAATGTTGTGGAACATATTAATTACTTAGAAATTTAGCTATAAAATAATCATATTTTCCATGAACATGATGTGAATTACTAAGTTTCTTCAAGTCCAAATGAGATTTTTTTTTATGTTTTAATAAACATTTTGTACCCTTTTCATAAATGAAAACACAAGGAATACTAGCTGTCTCTTTGTTATAAATCCAGTTTATTTGACCAAAATTATTGTTGACAGAGAGACAAATGCTTGCAATTCTTCACATATAGTATAATTCGTAACAATTTCTATTTAATAAGACCTCAACTTGAGGATGGCTGGCCAGATGGATTAAAAAATTATTCTGCCTGAACCAGAATGCATTTAAAATATTTGAAGCATTTGTGGACTTAAATAAAATCTTTATGTTTTCCTTTCCTAACAAATTAACATTTCATAATCAGAGATGAATACAAAAAGTTCTCTCTGAAATTAGGTGTTCTGGGACTTATAAGGTCGTTCAGTCAGATAAGAAAACTATTTGTTTTGATTTTCTATAAATTGTGTTTTTGAATATTTTCTCCTACTAACAAAACCTTTTTGTGGGGATTTGTGTTACCTATGTGAGGACTTGCATTCTTTAAATCTAAACATTTAGACAGCCATATGATGGGGAGGGATTAAATTTGATTTTTTGCTCAAGCAAAGATAACAGTTCATCTCTCCTTTGTCCCCCCTCATTTAATTGCCATGATTTTCAATTAGTGAATTTCTTAGTATTCATCTAAGAGGATAAATTCCCAGGGATTTAGATTTTTTTTTTCTGGCATTGATGAACGCAATCTGCCATGAGCCAGGTAATAAACTTCGCAATGACTTTTGGCAGATGATTCCAGTCTGATAGTTTTCCCGCAAATGTTTCTTTATTTGTATTTTCATGCTATTTTTGATATAAAGTCATGACCTATATATAAGTTTTATTCTATTTCTTCCTGATGTGTAGTACAACAATAGATTCTAGTTTCACAGTTGTTCCTCTAATATTTCAGCTAATTGAATTGATTTGATTTGATTTCTTTTGGTAGCTGGATAATATGTATAATATACTGTGATGTGCATAAATACACATATATACATATAAATATATATGTAATATAAATGTAGTGTCATGGATGTCTTCTGTATCTTATGGTACCCTGAGACTATGTATGATGACACAAAATTGAAAGTGTTAAATAATTTTGGATGAAAGTAATGACTTGGTGATATTGATGTAAAGGTCACCAAAGAAATGGGTTACCTTTTATAGTGCTATTATATTGTTTAATATTGCCTTTCTTTTAATAGCAAACTGTTTGGTTTCTGCTTTAATTTCTCAAAGTGCATGGAAAATTATCTCCTCCAATAGATATATTTAAATGTAAATTTTGTAGTTGATTGATGCTATGATATTGTATTTGAATGCTTCATGATTCATTAGAAGAGATTAATTACTGGTTGGCATTTGCATATGTGAATATGCATTCAGCCGTTCAAGAGATAACAGAGGGACTTGCTGATCTGAAGATGTACCAGTCGGGAATACCGGTGGTGCTAGGTCCCGGTGTTGGCTGAACTCATACCCAGGTGGTGTGCTCAGATTCAAATCTTCCATGAACCAAGTGTTATATCCAGAGTGTATTTCTGCCTTCTACTGCATCATGTACCTTTTCACTTCAGCAAATTAAGCCTTTTTTTGTGAAAAGGGAAAGAGTACCTTATGCACTTCCTGCCTTCTATAAAAGGGGCACTCTTGACTCTCGTCTTAATTCTAAATGTGCAGAGCCTTGGTGCTGCCTGTTATTGCTGTTGTCAGTGATGTAGATGAGATCTGGGACCAGGAGGCCAGCTACAGGTCATTCTCAACTTCTGGTAGCTGAAATGTTTTGTTGCCTTATCTGCCCTGAGGGAAAAGCACATGCGTTATGGTGAGCAAGGCTGCTTGCTCACAATCTCTCTTTGTGCCCAGAGAGAAATGTGTTACATATAAGCAGGATGTTTTGGATTCAAGTGTATAGGGCAACACACCTCCTTCAAGGAGTCACATCCCTAAGGCAATAAATAGCCATCATCTTATGAAACCTGTCCAGTGGTGTCAGTAGAAAGTGAGCATAAGGAGAGGGATAAAATTTGTCATGAGGATAAGGAGAGAAGCATGATATTAAGTAAAACAATGAGACTCAGGTCTTCACTTCATCTGTTCCCAACAGGAATGCCACAAGAACCAAAGGCACTTCTAGTCATGTAGGTCTCATAGTCTTTTCTTCTTTCCTCATATTGACACTCCTAAATCCTGAGCAATAACCTCGTCTATAGATAAATAGGCCAGGTTAAATCTTTTATAGACTGTATCTCTGAAGTATTGCCTGAGGACTATTGACTGGCTGGCACTGGAAACGTCAGAAGTTTAGGGAAGTGTATGAAGGCTCTGAGTTGGGCTCTGGTGGTTTGTAAGTCAGACTACAGAAGGATGTACAGCAAGAGGGAGTAGTGGATCTGTCCTGGTCTCTCTAGTGGTCTCCTGTAAGTTGCAAGTGGATTTAGAGACTCTGGGTGTTTCAGGAAAAAGGGAATAATCGTTGCGGCTATGCTTGCTATTTTTGCAGTATAACTACTTTATGCCATGGTCTTGGCTGATCAGGCCCACGGTAGACTAACCTTGTGAACAGGAGGTGTATAATGGTGGCTACAAACTGTCACTTTGACATCTCCAGAACTGCCCAGAGTGTCCTTGGTACACGGCATACGCTTACAGTTCTCACCTCACATGGCTTTGCTGCTGGGTGGCAGTGTAAGAGCAGAAGTTTGCATCACTGCATTACTGGCAGTGGAAGATGCCAGTAAGGTGATACCTGATGTATGACCATGGCTGATGGGCTGACAATCTCTATGGAAACTGCTCTGTGCCTGCACACCGGTCCTGGTCTTGTTCCTCTCTGCTGGCAGTAGGTGGAAGCCATCATTTCCCATGCTGGACTTCCAGCTCTTTATTCACCTACCAGTCCCATCCCTGTCTATGGACTGAGAGATGTCCTAGAGTGTGCTTGAACAGTGGGTGCAATGTAACCTTGGGGTAGAGGGAAGAGGGGGATGTGATGTCCAGACCCTGTAACTTTCGGAAGACATGGAAAGAGGAAGAATCAGAGGAGTGAAGTCCTTCAGTAAACCATATCCATAATCAATTTCCTGTCTACACAGAGCGACAGAAAGCAGCAGTCCTACCAGAAAAAAACCCACAACATTTCAGTTTGGTTTTCATGTGGAGCAAAACAATGTAATTTTAAAAGTAATTCCATGACACAGGATCTGTGGCTGTTCACGAGTCACCTGTGGATGCTTAGGGATGTCTAAGTTCTTTCAGTTTCTGAATTGAAAACTGCTAAGCTTAATGGAAACACTATCTATCCCCTTATCTTTGGAGAGATTTGCTATCTGCTCTTTAAGCATCTGCTCCATTTATTTTTCACAGTTTTTTCCATTTTCACTACTTAGTATAAAGGAGTGAAGCACAGATTTCTAAGATTTACCTTCAAATTCTCAGTCTTTGCAGGAATGGTTTTCAGATATGATTCACTTGCCTTTATGTCGTTCCACTTGAAGGAGCAGCCTGTCTATAAGCTATTGCTTTCTCAATTGTTGCTGATTACCTGTATGATCCAATTTGATATTAATTTCCACAGTTCTGAGGCTACTGATAGGTAACTTTAGCAGAGCTCTGTGGGGCACTCTTTCTTCCTGTGGATGGCCACCAGCAATGAATGACAATGAAAAATTATGCTCTTTTCCAGAGGATTAATCAATCATGATACCAAGTGAATTTATAATTTTTTTCAATTACATTCTAAATAGTTGATAATTGAGCAATTTTGTTCTTGACATGGCAGAGTTCTTAGAAGAGCAGAAAGTATTTTAAAATTTAATTCTTTCTGGGGTGGTCTAACACACCGTGAACCTTACAAGCTTCCAGGCTTAATGGGCTTTCCTTCCAGCTTGCCAGTTCTAATTAAAAGCAGACTCTGTTTCAGTATGTTATTCTATTAGCTTGCATAAAATCACTCACATTTGCATGAGCCTGTCAGACCTCATATTCAAATCTGCCTTGTCTTCTGAATGAAGCAGGAGATTTCCATTCTTTTTCTTCTTGCCATCATCGTCCTCTGAATTAATTGTTCAGACTCTGCTTCTACAACTGTAAATGTAACAGGCAGTGCATTTCTCATTAAAAAGATGTTTTGTTCTGGTGTTACACTGCTACGTTTCTGCTTTTCATGCTGCATAGTAAGACTGTTTCCTAGTCAAGGAAAAAGTGAGTCAAAGGGTCTAGGAGACTATCTCTAAAAATAGCTGGTGCTACATAATGGGAAAGAATTATACTAGAGGAAGATACTTGACAAAATATTCAGTATTAGCTGTTCTCACATTGACAGAAACTCATTGAGTTTACATTATTCTTTTGCTTCATTTACAGCTTAATGAGCATTATCATCTTTAGTTGTGATTATGACATTTAATCCATAAAAATAATCCAGAAAATTGAGTGATAGGAAGTGAACAAAACTCCTCCTGCAAACTTTTTCTAAAGATATTGGCCGTTACTTTGAAAAATTGGGTAATGACAATGTAAAAGAGTTTATTACCCTTTTCTTGTTATATTATATATATACTTGTTTTATTTGCTTCCACAGTTAAAATATTAATTGGAAAGAAGAGCAAAAATTGTCATGACTCTTGTTCTCACCATCCAGAAAATTTGCAAAGTACTTTACAAATCATACAGTTTTACTCCATTGATATGTAGTTTCCTTGGGGTGAAATAGGATCCTTAACCACATAGAACAACTCTGTAAATATGTTTGAGGTAGATAGTGTAGTGTATTGGATCAAATGCACACTGAAATGTGATTTGGGTAGAGAAAGTGTAATTATCCACTTTAAGTATTAAGTTTGGACCATTCAGCCATATATTTAATTTGTTCTTACTGCTTTATATCCGAGTGCTTTACTGTACATTAATGGATTTAACTTCACAATGCCATTAAGATATTTGGGGACAGAGTGGCTGGAGAGTAGTCAGGCAGAAAGGGACCTGGGAGTGCTGGTTGACAGGAAGCTCAACATGAGCCAGCAGTGTGCCCAGGTGGCCAAGAAGGCCAATGGCATTCTGGCCAGCATCAGGAATAGTGTGGCCAGCAGGACCAGAGAAGTTATCGTCCCCCATACTCAGCACTGGTCAGGCCTCACCTTGAATACTGTGTGCAGTTCTGGGCCCCTCCGTTTGGGAAAGATGTCAGGATGCTGGAGTGATTGGAGTGATTTCAGTTGGCAATACCTCCACCATGGTGATTCATCTATAGTTTTACAAATCATTTTATGGCTCAATAAAAGCCTTAAATTGGATTAATTCCAGACACAGTGTACTATTTAGTTAAGGTGAAATAGTCTCTTAATTGACAAAATGACTGGTTACTTAAAAAGTTTCTCATTTCACGGGAATGATTGTAGTTTAATCGGGTGACAGTGGAGACCCGTGTCATTTCTCCTTCCTTTAAATACATCCCAACTATTTTACTGCCAGGGGTAGCAGAATAAGCCTCTAGGATCCTGGCACGATATGACTACAGAATGGCTCTGTTTTTCAGGCCACTATATTAACAAGGTGCTCTTCAGTTAATGACATAATTTTGTTGCTTTGTTTTCTTACTTTCCAATCTTACTGTGTTTCTATAGAAGCAGAATTTGAAGGCCTAGAGATGTCTGCTGGAGACTTGACAGGGCAACATTGAACTAGGAAAGAAGTATCAATGGTATGTACGATGCAACAAAAACAGAATTCTCCTGAAGTTATTAATTGCAAAATCTACCTCATCAATTTTATCTTTAATCTTAGTAGGATGTACATTATCTGCTATTATCAAAGTTTTCAAGATATTTGTGGCAGCTCCCTTGCTCCTGTGTCAGAGCATCAATATGTGCTTGATAAGTTATCTTGTCTAGAGAAAATATAATCAAAAAGAATATGAGGATCAACCTTAGTTTACACTCAAAGGCACTCTACAACCCCTCTGCAAATGTAAATAACTCTGGGCATATTCTTTCCCTCTACCCAAATGCTATGCTAAATCTTGGACAATGTACTTTGGCCCTTCCTAAGGCTCAAAATTCCTCAGGGACATTTCTGCTGGCAGCTTTGTGTCTCCACTAACAACTCCTTTCCAAGAGTCCCTTCAGCTGTAGCTCCGTGCCCTCTCTTGCTCTGAACCCCATCTCTAACCATATTTATGTTATCATACCCCAGGGAATCTCTCTCCCTCCAGGAACTGAATATCCTCAACAGCAGAGTTCTAGCGTCGGCCCCTGGCTGTTTGTACATAATTCTTTCCAGGCCCCAATCATGTACTTAGCTCCAAGCATTCCGTCTCTATAATCTTCACCTCACCCTAGGCTGAGTCAGAGAGAGCCAGAGCCTTTTGATTCATGCAGAAGCAAAATGCAAGTTATTTTATAATCTTCTATTTCCTTTGACAGCTCCCTTCTATTATTATTTGCTTTGTAGCTCTGGGCTTTCCCTTCCTCTCCATGCCAAGCTGCGACTTAGAGAAGATACCCTTTGTCTTCCTCACTTTCTCACAGATACATTCTAGTGAACTTATTTTTCATCTCACAGCCCTGCCGTAGCTGTATTACATGTGTAGCTGGTGTCCTTTTCTTTCTTTCACTACCTAACTGCAGGCTGAACCATTGGTCAGATTCTCTGCTCCATCCAGGAACTAAATCAGTAGTAGCTCTTATGTTGCTTAGTTTTGTGGTTCTCCATGGAGCATTCTGCTGCAAGGTTGTGTTTGTGCATATAATACACAGCTGATACAGGAGAACAATATAATAGAAAACATAAACAGTTCAGGGTATTCATTATGAAGATTGTACTAAGAAAACAAAAACCCCTTGCTATACTTTGGAAAAATTCGAGTCCTTGTAAATTTTTCCTACATGCCCTCTGCCCTTTGCTGTTGTTGTTCTTGTTTACCCTGTATTGCCAGAGAAATACCCTCTAAGATTTACTCTGCATAAGGGCTCTGTAACACGTTAGTGAAAGCTGCATTAATTTGAGCATCAGTTGAAAGAGGGGTATGGAAACCCATAACATGTAACACACTTGGCTACGCATTTTAATTTATGTTGCTCCCATGTCTACACCTATGTTCATATTGCAAGTTTCTTTTTCTGTGTTGTTCATGATACGAGTAGCACAAAATGACAAAATTGTCAGTGAGATTTGAACAGTTCTTTTGGGTTGGCCCTGAGGTAAGAGCTGCCCCTGCTCTTGGGCAGAGAGACGGGATTTCATATTTTGTGTTACCTACTGTTTATGCAGATTGTGTTTAAACCGATCTCCCACTTCAGCCCCCAAATCTGCATTTTGCCATTGAGACTGAACCAAAAGACTTAGAAAACCTTACAGGAAGGCTGGAAATATGTTTCATTCTCTGAAACAATTTTTTGTAAGTAGTTGAAGTTGGACAGTCTTTGTCTTAGGTAAATGCTGTAGCCACACTGAAGTTGATTTCTGTTAAAGACTGTATTCTGAAAAATCTGGTCATTGCTTTTTATTTAGTTGCAAAAAGAACTTTTAAGATCCTGGGCAGAGATAGATTTAAACAAAACATGCCCAGAAAGTGGCAAGATTTAAGACCTATGTCATCAGCATTGATATTGGCTAATTAATCTGATATATGATGTATTTTAAGGTAAATGCTTAGGGCACTTGGGGTTATGGAGTGCACTCAAGGAGCCAGAAGCTAAACTCCACTAAATAAGGATTCAAAGTTAAGAGCACAGACCCTTTAGATTCCGTAAATTCTCGATTGCCAAATGAAGATGATCCAGAAATACATTACATAGCTGGTTTTCATCCTTCTTTTGATTTTGGTTGGAGGAACATATTAAAACAGACACACACAAAGTAGTTTCCTTAAGTTTTAGAATTATGGCCTCTCGTTTACAGATTTAACTGATGTAACTGAATAATACCTGAAAGAAGCAAACAGAAGAGGACAAGTGAGGTGTGACAGGGCACATCTGTGTTTGTGCAATAAAGTACATATGAATGAATCCTCTCAGAATCCTCACAGAGAACTCAAATTATAATCCCATGGATTAGGAAAGAGGATTCTCTCTCCAGTAGGTAGAGGAACTGGAAAGTCTTTATTAAATCAAGAGAATTTTAGTCAGAATCTTTCTCCACCAGCTGTGTACAGGCACATATGCATGTTTACACTTTTCTCATAGATATACATTAAAATTCAAAATGAAGTTGATAGATGCTACAGTAATTACGGGGAATGTAATGAGTTAGAGAATATCACTGGTGATTGTTAAGAGTCTGTGCAGAGTTATTTATCTTTGGGCACACTTTATCATTGCCTAATGTCATTTCTTGCCCTGTTTTCTATGATTCTGCAGTTAAATATTACTCAAAATATGTTATAAAAAATAGAAGAGATTTGTATGTACTTGAATGGATAGTATGTGACAAGTAGAAAAATCTGTGGATAATGGTAATGAATTATGTCTGAATTGCCCTGATATTGTAATAAGTACAACTATACTCATATAAGTATAGACAACAATGATGTACAGCAAGCATACACAAATTAATGTTTTCAGGCAGCTACAAAGTTAGACTTAAGCTGTTTGTGGCTGATTGCTTTTTAGCATATCTATATTTATAATGGAGTATTTTCATATGGTAGATGGTATAAACACGAGGAACGTAAAGCCCTGTTGTTTTGGCACAGTAGATGATATAAGTGGAGTAGATTTATACTTTTAAACAGTAAGTAAGTGGCCTAAGTCGTGACTTCAAAGGAAGTGTTAAAAGATCGAGAGGAATCAAGAATACCTGATGTGAGTGGAAATCTCAGACCTGCAGAGAGGTCACTTTGTTCATTACATCTATTTGACACTATGTGAAAAGCAAGTTCTAAATTGAATTTACGAATTAATTACATTTAAATAATTTAAAGTGAGATTCTTGTGCTGCATAAAATAGGTCTCTAAAACAAGACTGGCATGGCTTCTGAATGCTAGTGGAGACAATGAATCAGTAAATTGTAGTACCTCATTGCCTTTGGTAATTTTTATGTCACCTCTGACACTGATTGTAAGTGAAACGAGATTGTTGTTTACATGGGACACCGTAATATCAGTTTTTCTGTATTATACAAAAAGAGGAAAAAATCCCAGTGTGTAATTGCTCTTTGAAATCCTTTTGTCATGATTTCAACACATAAAGTAGAGCTGAAAATGTAACTGATCTGATTCCTGATGATCCTGAATGAAACCTTAGCTATAATTTATACATTACAAGGTATACCTTTCAGGCTTTTGACCTCTAGAATTACTTATTGCCTCAGTTAACTTATGAGCCTCTCAAAAGTGGTGAATCTAGGGATTCAGATGGTCCTGAAGATGGGTCCTACAGCAACACAAATGTCCCTGAACAGTCTAGTCCAAGGGCTGTTTAATCTGTGTTCTTTTTTTCCTCAGTTACTGGCTAGTTCTGCTGTGAATTGTCTTCTGTATTCTACCAAACTATTTGCAGGGTAACAAAGAGTTGTCAATCTTCTGGTACTTGTCCATCTCTTCACATACTTTTCAGATGTCTATAAAAGCACTGAAAAAAGCAATCTCCTTAAACTTGAAATAACCTTTATACAAAATTGATTGTAAAGTGCTGGCTATGTAGCAAAAGACAAAAAAATAACCTTTATTTTTAACAAACAAAGGCTAGTTGAAAAACTCACAAGTCACTTTTCCCTCCTTCCTCCACAAAGATGACTTAACTGTAACCATTGTTCTGACCCTTTGTACTTAATAAGCAGTTTGTTAACCTGACATTGATCTGAAGGCCAGAGGAGGCTTGGTAGACCCTGAAGGCATTCATCAGGTACTTGTGAATATTGTCACTTCTTCTCCCCGTCTACATACTGGAACATATCTGATTGAATGCTGTTGACCCAAACTAAAATTGTACCTTAGGAAGCAAAATAGTTTGTCATCTTCCCTGGTGGGCTAAAGCTTTAAAGTTGTCAGAGGCAGGCAAGGAGCAAGGGGAAAGCTTTTCTGAGCTTATTTTCAAAAGACAACCAAGATATTAATTCAGACCTCCAAGCTGGAGCTAATACATACAGGGTACCTACAGACTGATTCAGAAATGAATGACTCCATCTTAAACCAGCTCACTCTATACAGATTTCTTAGTTGATACAGAGGGTCATTTATTTATTTATCCTGCAAAAATGACTGCAGCGTAGCATGAAGGCAATATTTCCTAGACTTCAGGTACAGTCTTTTCGAAGGCTTCCAACTGTTGGCATTTCCATATCGGGAAACTATCTATAGAAATTGTTAAAACAGTGGACTGAATTAAATAACAGATTTCTAGGAACTTTTTGCTATTTCATCTGCAGTCATGTTTCTGTGGAGATAAGGAAGGTCCTTGCCAACTGTACTGTCTTTGAAGGCTGACATCAGAATGGTCATTTCTTACTGCCCTCCTTCTTTCCTGTACGTCTACTGACTCAGAAAGTTTGTTTTCACATAGTGTTGCTGAAAAACTGATGCATAGTTGTTTTGTCTCTGATACTGAGATTGCAGTGCATCACGGTTTGTCAGAAATCAAATGCGACAGTAAAGGTTCCTGCACCTGCATGGAGGGAACCTCAACTCTGGTGAATATTTTGTATTTGAAATTAAACATAGACAGGTATTACGGCAAAGACTCCATTATCTTC